>CM060940.1:454491794-455718937 GCA_030765085.1 Allium cepa | reverse complement strand
GGAATGTGCACCTTATACATAATCTTTTTGTTCAATAGATGCAGATCAATGAACTGTCAATTAGCAATGCTAGTTTTAGTTATCATTTTTCATATTTAATGCATTCTACTGCAATTTAAAAATAGAAACGATAGTTTAAGCAAGAGAAGAAATGAAATTAGTTACTTACGAATCAGAATCCTATAGTGGGCTTTTTGGCTGCAGTACTTTAGGTTTGTTAAATTCTTTGCTCAGTATTCCTAATTTTGCCCATTTGTTCTTGAACATTAATTCAATTTTGTCTTTCTGCAAAAAAAAAATAGTGTTGCATATTAATGTTAGAGTGATTTCAAAATTATACTTTTCTTACAAGAATGATGGCTTGGTTATAGCTGGGGTTTGAAGTCCTTGTTGATCTAGTTTTTGGTTTGGTTGAAATCATAATGACTCCACTGCATTGTTTCATAGTTTAGCATCAACAAGCTCCAATGGTTTGCATAATGTAGAGGTCTGTAAATTCATCTTTGACAATGCCTTCTATTGTTGGTATAACTATGTCTTTGATCACAGTTTGCTGGTTATGTACTAAAGCATTCTGGACATTCATATGTATTAGAATACTTCATATTATTTTTTAACATTTATAATGAAAAGTTTATACTTACCATCATCATTGTTGTGAAGTATTAACTGTGTTCATACATCTCTTGATTGTAATAAAACCAATTAATAAGCTGTTAAACCAAACAATGAAGGTTGTAAGTTTTATGGGGTAATATTTTTTTTTGGACCAGGAATATTAATGCTAGTATTCATTTTCATTTACATGTTTACTGCATTGTATGCAGTGAAAATTGCAAATGATCGTTTAAACAGTGATCTTGGATATTCTATATATTTATATGCCCTTTACAAATATCAATGTTATTTTTAACTTCCATTCTTTCATTCAATACATTTATATGCAGTTTGAAAATTTGAATGCTAGTTTTAATTATCATTCTATCATCCTATACACTTATATGCACTTAAAAAACTATGAATGCTAGTTTTATCAATCATTTTCTCATCCTATACAGTTATCTGCATTTTACAAATACTAATGTTAATTTTAGCTGCCATTATCTCATTCAATTCATTCATATGCACTTTGGAAAGTTGAATGCTAGGTTTACATATCATTCTTTCATTTTATATATTTATATACCTTTTTTTAATATCATAATTCTAATTTGATGTATACCTGTCCATCTGTAACCCCCTCAAACAGAACAGCTTCTAGCATAGATTTCAATATTGTAATTCCTCCTGTGTGTGCTTCATCTTTTTCGTATGCTACAGTGCTGTAATTGAAATCAATAATTGACATGTTGATTTTTTTTCAAATTTATTTAAATACAAATATAATGAAAGAAAAAATATGAAAAATCTTACTTCTCATTTTCGTTAAATTTGAAGAAAGTAAGAATTTTGTTTTGCTGTTCTTCATTCAGTAATTGTAGAATTCTTCTTTTTGTGATATCTTTGCTCTTGTAAGTTTTACTTGATTGTGAGTAACCATCAACATCAATAATTTCTTCATTTTCATTTGTTGTGACTTGCTCATCTATTTCAGTTTCAGATTCGTGTTCATAATCTGATTCTTCATTTTGTTCTTTTTGTTCCTGTTCATTTGTACTTTCTTTCTGACCTTCCTTGGTTTCAAGTTGCTCCTTTTGGTTTTTATTGTCAACATTTTTCTTTGTTTTTCTATGAACAATTTCATACTGGCAATCAGAATCAATTTTATTCCTTCGTTGGCGCTTTTTAACCCTTAAAAATAAAGAGCTTGGTCTCTTCTGTGTTTTTTCATGCATTATTAGTGATTTTTCTGTTGCCTCTGAAGGTTTCTTTTGATCCTTTTGTTCTTTCTCTTGCTGCATCTTTTTAATTTCCTGAGTTATATTGAGATCAAATGTTGGTGGTTCTATTTCTACTCTTGCTTTTGATCTTAACATCTTTATTTTTTTTCTCAACTGTATGACAGTGCCTTTTGCTTGTATTCTTTTCTGTTTTTCCTTTTCTAATTCTTTTTCACTTTTCTTCAATTTATTTTCCAAATCTTCAATGTACTGCTGCATTGACTCAACTTGCTTTTTTGATGTCTCTTTCAAATTTTCTATTTTGTGTATCCCAATATTCTCATTGGTATTCATCTGGACATATTTTTATTGGCTTGTTTGTTGAAGAAGTGCTTTTTCATCTTCAGTCAGGTTTCTTATTTCAACAAAAATCTATATAATAACATAAATAGTAATAAATGAGGTAACATACAATGGATGAACTAATTTTATTTATAATTGTCATTTTTCATGTGATGCTATATCTGATTATCATTCTTTAGTAGCACCTACAGAAAATTGAATTTGTGCAGAACTGATATATGTAACTCATTTAAATTATAATTGTATAATAACAAAATGAAAACTGTTGATATACACTATGTTATGATATATTTATCTATCATTATATATTTCTTATATTAGTGTGATAAATAATACCTTTCTATTGTCCATGTTCATCAAAGCTTCTCTTGAAATGACCTTTTTCAAGCTTGCAATATTCCACCTCCCAAATCTAGGCAAGGTAGAACAATATGTTGCTAATTGAGATATCAAATTCACATGCTCACATAGGAAAAACTACAAATAAAATATTACTTGTTAAAATGTATAATGTGTATAATTTAATTTATAGAGACAGATGCATTAACATAAAGTTAGAATGCTGTACTTACAATTGGGAGCATGGAACAACCCAGCATGTTTCTCGGATTTGTTTTGAAAGCCGTCAAAACTCTAATCAATGAATGATGAATTGAACCTGGACAACATACTGAGTTCATTTTGTTTTGATCAAGCATATAGGGAATATATCCCCATGGTAAGTATCTTTGGTTATCATGAAAGAAGAAGGTTGTCATTGCAAGAATAATAAGCAGTTTTGGAAAATCATTTTCATGTTGAAATTGTTGTGTTTCCAGCACATTATTTATCTTTGAAGTTGTAAGATCCTTTGTGATGTGCTCTATTATTCCAAAATTTCTCGGTACAAAATCTTTACAATTATCTGGAAGGATTTGTAAACTCATTTTAGGTAATGGAAAAATATTTATTCCAAACAAAGGTAAGCTAAAGAGAATCGAAACATCTTCAGGTTGATTTTTAAAAAAGTATTCCCCACTTTAAAAGCTTCGTCATTGATAGAAAATATTTCTATGATATCATCTAAGGTTGTAACTGATTTTGTAAAAGTAGTTATGGATAAAATTTCTTTGAAAAAAGCTAGCATGAATTTTTCGAAGGGTGTTTATTTTAAATAATTCAAATGATCTACAAGATAACTTCCTTTTTCCTTAATTTTTCTGAATTTTTTTATCATTGGAAGTAAGCTACATCTATACTGAATTTTCTTCTGAGATACTTTCTTTGGTTTTATTCCTTCTGTTGTTTTTGCTTTCTTCAATGTTCTACCTTTTGATCCCTGTATAAAAAACTGTGAATGTATAATCGGTATTTAACAAACTATAATGTTATTTTCATGTCTCATTTTTTAAACGCTTTCTTATTTTTATCTATTAATTTTTTCAACTATAATCTACTAGTGTTATATGCATCTATCATTTTTTTTTTCAAATGCTATATTTGTCTATCATTACTCTTTTTCAATGTATGCTTCTAAAGTTGAAAGATTGAATGCTATGTTTGTCCATCATTTTTTTGATGCTATATTTGTCTATCATACTGTAACTGTTCATCATATTATTGTCTATCAACCATCAAAAAATGAATGCAATGTTCATCTATCATCTCATATTTCAATAAGATTTCATACAAATCAAATGATATATTGAACTATCATTCAATAACTATCAATACAGTAAATCAAATGATATATTGAATTATCATTCAATAACTATCAATACAGTAAATCAAATGATATATTGAACTATCATTCAATAAAAATCAATACAATATATCAAATAATATATTGAACTATCATTCAATAATTATCATTTATCATACCATCATAATAAATACAGTAAATAAAAATGATATATTTAATTATAATTCCATCGTGATATGTTTGTCTATCATGCTATGTTTGTCTATCATTTTCTTCAATGTTATATTTCCTATCACTCTATATATATTCATCTTATTGTTGTCTATCATCTGTCAAAGACTGAATGTTATGTTCATCCATCATCTCATATTTCAATATGATGCATACAAATCAAATGATATATTGAACTATCATCGAATAAGTATTTATCTAATTATTTTCTACCATCTATCAAATATTAAAATGCTACTTTCATCTATCATTGCATCATTACACATACAGTAAATAAAGTGATATTTTCAACTATCATTCTATTATGCTATGTTTGTCTACCATTTTTTCCAATGTTATATTTGTCTATCATTCTATAACTATTCATCTCATTGTTGTCTATCATCTGTCAAAGATTGAATGCTATGTTCATCCATCATCTCATATTTCAATATTATACATGCAACAAATGAAATGATGTATTGATCTATCATTCAATAACAAATCAAATGATAATTGAACTATCAGTGTAAAATTATCTTTTATTTTAAAAATAAATCAGCTGTTATACCTTTGTCTTTCTTTTTCTACTGACGTTTTCATCACTAAACTGTTGTTCCTTCGTTTCGTCTTCATTCATAGTTTTACATGCCCTAGATTTTTTCATCCTCTTTGTATCTTCGTCAATATCATTCGAATTGAAAGCCGTGGATGAATTAGTTTTTCATCTTCTCTTTACTGTTGTACGCGTAGCATTCGAAACCCTTCTTTTTGAAATTGCAGGTTCATCGTTTATTTGTTCAGGATTTATTGAAATATTTTGATTTACGTTCATCGACTTAGATTCTAAAGTCGATGGCGCTTGTAAATCAGTTTGAGGAAGCAAATTTATTTCAGTTTGGGTTGCCATTTATTTTAGCGCTTGTCCTTGAGATGGAAAAAATTAAATTTTATTAAACTTTTTCCTTTAAACTAATTTCCTCATTAAATTTAACTTTCAACTTTGATTTTTAACAGTCAATTAAAATGACAATCTAGATGGCAATTAAATTTATCAAGCAACAATCAATAAATTTATATCACATCATAATTTCAATTTAACTAACATAAAAATATTTAGTCAATCATGAGCGTATGATACACTCACCCATTTTACTTGAAACTAAAAATATTTTTCAACTCCAAATAGATACCACTTCGATTCTCCGCCAATGCCCTCGTCGATACGATTCCAATGTCTCTCGTTCCATCGAAAACGGATCACATAGGAAAAAGTTATACGATAATGAATATACGATTATAATTAAATTTAACTTAATTAAAATAAATAACAAAACAAACCTCAACCATCCAAATGATCCCCTCTCAGCATTCTTCTCAGGAAACACGCGACCATCCTTCTCCCCCAATCGCTCGTGTATCTTTATTCCCATTTTTTAATATAAATCAACCAAAGCCGCCACAGCTCGCCACCGCCAGTCGCGTTGCCTCCAACCCTACGCGCCATGCCCAAGCAACAAGCGCACGTGAACAACTTCTGCATTCGAACCCTCTACCCCAGCAACATGCTCGTGACCATGATTAATGGCGCGTGCCGCCCTCTCAAAAACCCTAACTCGCCGCCTCGACATTGAGCCGCGGCTTCCACAAACGCGATCAATCGCGATTTGAGCACCGCTCGTAATTTATGTCTAAATCGCCCCGTTGCTTTTATTTTCACTTGAATGGTACAATTTGAAATAAGGGTAGAGGGAGGTAAAGTAGGGGAAAGGCAAGTGGGCATGGTACACGAGATCTGGCATTGTTGATTTTCTTATTTTAAATTGTTTCGCAAAATATACTCGAAAATGTCGAATACCAAATGGGGCGTGCCATCTGGCGTTCATAATTTTTTACCCTTATTCTAAACACACTGTAACTAGTCTCTCGAGGCCTAGTTCGATCGCATGTAGAAGATAGTTTTTCAAAATCAATTTATTTTATCGAATTCCGAAATTACTTTCTACGCGTTACAAACTCTTACAGCCAAACGATAAGTCTGATCGCTACGTATGAAACTTGAAATCCTACAATAATTCACTATTACAGATCCGATGAAACTGGTTTCGTAGAAATCCAAGACAGCGGCCAAAATGGATATTTTCATTCATTAAGTACACTAAAAAATTTCCAATTTCTAATTATTCACCTTTAAATCCAATTTTAAACATTAACAATCTACATTATTTAAATAAAATTTAAATCAACTTTCGATATCATTTTCAATCGTATTAAATTCAAAATTCAATTATTCAAATAATTTCCAATATTAATTTAAACAATTTAATTATCCAATAAATTATTAAATTTCAAATAAATTTTAGTTATCAAAATTATTTTATTCCTATAAAATAATTCAACATTTGTTATTCAGTTTCAGTTATAGACAACAAACACATTCAATATATAAAATTTAACTTCAATACTTGTTACTGCCAAAATCTTTAGAATTTATTATTTTAGTTTTTCATTCAAGTTCATATTCAATAACTACACCAATAATTCACTAATTTTTAATTTTTAACCATTTTATCCAATAATCACCTTAAATTTAATAATTTAAAATAGCTAAAAATATGGATCATTACATCGCTGTCAAACATATTTTTGCATCGTGTCGATTTACTGAACGTTCGTTTTTTTAAAACTTAACCCACATAACGTTGGATAATACAAACATGATTATTACTTTGTTCATAGATAGTTCATTTCAATTTATGTTATTGGATTTTAAATGAGCTGAATAGTATTCAATTTACTAGTCTAATGGTTGAATATGTCAAAACCTCTACTATACTAACCAAATCAGTCGATTTTTTTTATTTGTATTATATGAAAAATAACATTACTAATGTAAATATGTCATGACTTTCCACAAACCCTTTCATAAAAAATATAAAATAACTTAAAATAAATAAATTAAAGGCTCCCTAAGCCACGATCAAGTCCAAATCCCTATATCCCATCGCCGAAATAACAAAAAAAGGCTCGCTCAAGGAAAAAAAACTCTCTAGGAAATACCTGAGGTAGAAGAAAACCCTAACTCTTCTTCGTCAATCTTGGTTCCCCACCGATAGCATCCGCCTCATCGTCATCGCATTTGCTCCGCTTCACTATCATCGCATTTGCTCAGCTATACAACTGCGGTAACAAATTATCGGTTGTTTAATAAATTAAAAATATTTTTCACTGACATATTGTTTTGCAATATCTAAATTTTAGTGTTCTTTTCGTTGTTTTTATTCAAAACATGGATTGTTTTGTTAAATCTGTAGTATGAGGTCTTTACTCCTTACCGGTTCACTGCTGTGTAAAGAAAAAGAGAACAAAATAAATTTTAAATCTTTAGAAAATCATTTCAATATTTAGTGATAGAATTCCATACTTTTCTTCATTATTTTATACTTCTTTGTTTCAGATGCCAGGGTCTTCTTTCCATTTTTTCAACGAATTTTGTTTTAGATCATCTTTAACAATACCGACTGATCCATTATATGTTATATATTATATACGTGGTATTACTTCCATGCAATTTTATTACAATTTTTGTGTGCAAGTTTTCATCTACGAGCATCATTGTTTCTTTGAAATTTCTTGTTCCTTGTGATGATCATGTTTCGTTAATAACTTATCGTTTTACATTGTTAAATGTTTGGTGCTGTAAAAAGATTCTTGTTTAATACAAATTTTAATAAAATGCAAATATAGAGACGCTGCAGGGGACATAACAACACATCATTTTTGATACGTTTTGTTAGGTACATTGGACATTGTACATAACAACGCTTCATTATTTACATGGATAAAGCTTTCATCTACCAAGGTACTAATTTGATTTCAAAAAATGTGAAAAATAAACTATATTTTTACTGTTATATGTCTATTTCTTTATTTAGGGTCACTAGGGAGTTTCAGAAAGGAGCGATGAAATTTGTAAACAACGCAATGAAATACAACGAGCAACTTCGAAAGAGCAATCATGAAAATCAAGACTCCATGGATGATCAACTCTTTCGCTATATTAGCTGTCATGTACAAAATGTCGGAACTTAGGTGTTCACCTAACAAGTCAATCTGTATTTGGTCATTTAGTTTGCAACGGTATGGATCCAACATACACTAATTGGATTTTGCATGAGGAGTCATCTTTTGCTTTTGAAAGTAGTCATGAAAATATTGAAATTTCTGATACACATAGGATGTACATAGATGCACTTGACGATGATATTTTGAACCGAGAAAATGATATGCGACATGACTATATGCCACAAGATGCAGAACTTCCTTTATATCCAGGGTGTACAAAGTCTACTAAGCTATCGACTACTCTAGCTTTATATAAAATCAAAATCATGAATGGATTATCAACCAACAACTTTAATGAGCTTCTAAAAATGATAAATGATTACCTAATACCAGATGGAAATCTACTTCCAAAAAACAACTATGAAACCAAAACGTTGTTGAAGGCATTCAATTTGAATTATGAGAAAATTCATGCATGCGTGAATGATTGTTGTTTGTTTAGAAAAGAACTTGCAGATGTAGATGTATGTCCAAATTGTAAAACTTCTTGGTATAAGAAAAAATATAATCATAATGAAAATTCGAAAAGTGTTCCTATAAAAGTACTTCGATACTTTCCAATTACACCTAGGATCAAAAGAATGTTTAAGTCACGAGAAATAGCAGAACAATTGAGGTGGCATGACACCAATAAAAGTGCAGATGGAAGAATATGACATCCAACTGATTCATTAGCTTGGAGAATGGTCAATACAAAATGGTCTCATTTCGCTTTAGATGTTACAAATTTAAGATTTGGACCTGCAAACTGATGGATTTAATCCATTTTTCGACCTTGGTTCCACCTATAGTTTTTGGCCTGTAATGCTTGCTATATACAACCTATCTCCATGGTTATGCATGAAAAAAGAATATCTTGCCTTGTCTTTATTGATTCCGGGTCCAAAGCAAGCTGGTAATTATATTGACACACACACACACACACACACACACATATGTATATAGAACCACTCATAGAAGATTTAAAAGATTTATGGAAAAATGGATTGGAGACATACGATGCATTCAGTAAGTCCATTTTTAAATTAAATGCTCTATTACTGAGGACCATCAACGATTTTCCTGCTTATGGAAATTTAGCTGGCATTACTATAAAAGGAAGGAAAGCTTTTCCTATATGTGGTATTGATACTTTATCGAACTAGTTACCATTCAGTTGCAAGTGTGCTTATATGCGTCATAGAAGATTTCTTCCTAATCACGCTTATCGAGAAAAAAGAGTTGGTTTGACGGAAATATCGAAGAAAGAGGTAAGCCAAGAATTATGAGTGGCGTTGAAGTGTTGAAAGGTAGAAGCAATATTGTAAATGATTGGGGAAAGAATGAAAAGCAAGAAAAGAAAAAAAACAGAAACAAAAAGAATAAAATTCAACCTAAACCTACGAATGATGCAAACAGTAAAATGTGGAAGAAGAAATCGATTTTTTTTCCAACTTCCTTATTGGAAGGTAAAGCCATTTTAGCTATTATAGCATTGTACACTACTTTCAATTATATTTATTTCTGTTTCTTCAACAAAAACTTCGTTTATTCCTTTTAAATGCTACTAAAAACAATATAGATATTTAAATTAGCAATATTCAAAAATTATACCATTTGCGCACACGCTTAGTATGGATACTAAACACTTAATTAGAACAAATCGATTCCTTGTTTTACATGTTTGTTTGGTTGATGACATTTTTATCTTTCTGAATGCTTACTACTTATTTTTTGTTATTATGCACTTAGCTGTGTATATTGTATTGCTTTCTTTGTGTTCAATGCAGTATGCACTATTCGATTTCTTGACCCTATATTAGTATCGACGTTAAAAAAAATCTCTTTTTTGACTCTTTTAGGATTTGGTACTAACACACAACTTGGATGTAATGCATGTTGAAAAAAATGTATGTGAGACTATAATTGGCACCATTCTGAATATAAAAGGTAAGTCCAAAGACGGTCTTAATTCTCATAAAGATCTACAGTACATGGGAATGCGGGTAGAATTATATCTGCAAGAGATGAATGGGAAAATATACCTTCCTCCATCAAAAATCAAATTAGAAAGGGAGAAATAGAACTATTTTATAATCGTTTCAAAAATTTGAAGGTGCCAGACGGGTACAGCTCTAATATTCGAAGATGTTTCTTAAAGGACAACAAAATAATAGGTCTTAAGTCTCATGATTGCCATGTTTTGATGCAATGACGATTACCTGTCGCTTTGCGGGATTCTTAGCGAAAGGACCAAGAACTGTAATATTTCGATATTGTGGACTTTTAATGAAATATGCCAAAGAGTAATCAATCAAAAAAGACTTGAAGACCTTGAAAATAAAATTGTTGAGACAATATGCTTGTTAGAAAGGTATTTTCCTCCTTCATTTTTTGATATTATGGTACACTTGACCATACATTTAGCGCGAGAATTACGTCTATATGGACCTGTACAATATCGGTGGATATATCCATTTAAAAGGTACTGCACTATTACTTTTTAACTCTAAAGCTTTACTTCATTATAAGCTCATACAATAGTAGTATATTTTATAGCGCTAATTTTTGAGATCATTAATTTTATTTTCATAGGTATATGAAAGTACTTAAAGGATATGTGAAAAATCCAGCAAGACCAGAAGGGTGCATTGTAGAAAAGTACAATACTGAGGAGTGCATGAGATATTGTAGTGGTTATTTAGAACAAGCCGCTGAAATAGGAATACGAGACAGTAGAAATGAAGCATTTCAAACTGATTCTCCTCATGTTGGACGACCAATTAGTAAGGAACACATGTAAAATTGTCCAATGAAATGCTGAAATCTGCTCATCGATACGCTCTTTCTAATACAAAGAAAGTTGAGGATTATGAGAGGTAAGTACAACAATAACTAATTTAAATACAAATTATGGTTATAACCACAATCTAAACCATTATATGACTTATTTTATTATATTCTTTTGTACTAGAATGCATATGAATGAGTTGAAGCAGTTAGATAATCGTTTTAAGTAGAAAAGAAAATAGAACATTGCCATTGGGTAAACATGCTGATGAGTTTTATAACTGGTTTAAAGAAAAGGTATGCATTATATGATTTATGATTTTTAATGTCTAAGTCGAAAACAAAAAACTCACACCGTCAAGTTTCAGGTTGAATTGCAAATTAATTAGTATGAATATTCCAGTTTCCAATACAATAAAATGGTTATCGTATGAATCTATAAAACGAGCCATGACGTATACTGGATACATTCTTAATGGGTTTCGTTTCATACCAAAGGCGTTAAAAGATCCACACAAAACAGTGGCGTTTCAATTGAATAACGTAAACGATTCACAATCAAACAGTAATTTGCAACCATAAAAGGCTTATTATGGTGTTCTACGTGAGATTATTATGTTGGACTATAGTATTTTTCAAATTCCTATATTCAAACGCGATTGGGCTAATATCAACGTGGTATTAAGGTTGAAGATGGTTTCACGCTATTAATCTTCACCAATTTCTAAATCAATTTCTGAACGATCCTTTCATTCTATCTTCACAAGCCAAACAAGTATTTTATTCGAGAGAGTCTGAATCATCTAACTGGCACGTTGTAATAAAACCAACATCTAAATATTTTCATGAATTAGAGATGTATGACGAGGAAACTTAAGTTAATTCTCAACCATTTAATGCATTAAAGTTTGATGAAGTTATGACCGATGATGATGGTTTTGAGAGAAGGGATTGTGAAGGCGCATATTTTTGTAGTTGCGGTAGAAGCTAAAAAATTGATTCTACATACCATTTTGCAGAATTTCTCTACTGTAGTTTGATTTTTTTTAAGAACTTTGTTTTCCTAAATTCTTGAGTTTCAGACTATTACTTTTGTATTTGGTTATGTTATGCATCTTAAAATTTCAACCCATTTTTAACTCCGCCAATGTCTATTTCACATTGTCGGTCCCAAGTCCGGATAAAGGAGTAGGGGAATGGAGAATCTTCGAGTTTTGATGTTCTTTAATTAATACAATAATATGAGGAGTGAGTTTCCTTCCAATGAATATGCCTTTTTTTTCTCTTCCATAGTTCTATTTTGGATTTCAGATCTGTTAGAATCTCGTACGAGCTAACTTAGGTTTTGGTTTAGGTTTCTATTTTGCTGCTGCATTTTCATACCTAACAATCTATTGATTCTCATATCTTGAATTTGACGAATATTTAAGCTAAATCTATGTTAGATTCCTCTAGGCCAAATCTGTTGAATTTCAGGTTCATTAATTTGTTTTCATATACCGAATGTGAAATCGATTTCTAGGAAAGTAGCTGAACAAACCCAATTTGCATAATGACTGTAAATTATTGTTTATATTACTAAGGCGAATGTGTTTATTGTACCTATAATAACGTGGTTGGACTAATGATTTTTCTTCTTCTTGACATGATGTTAGCAAGTGTCATGTTATTGAAATAAATGTGTTCTGTAAATATTAATTTCTCATTGCAAATATTTTAAACTGTGTTGCTTTTGCATTATTAATTCTACTCATGGAGTGTTAGCAGAAGAAATTTACCATCATTGAATTTTAAAACCCGAGGAATACATATTTTTGTTTACAAGTAAATTTAGATGCCAACTGAAAATAGAATTGTAGATATGAAATTCAATCTTTGGATAAATATTGGTTTCAGAAAATAAAAACAGTTCAATTTTTCTGCAATATTAGTAGTTAGTTAAATATATGTCACGCATAGTATACTGGTTGCATCTTATGCTTTTTGCTGAAAATAATGATATTTTTTATTCTTTTCCTTATATCTCCATCTTCTGTCGATGGTTAAAGAAACTGCCTAAGAAAAGGAGCAAGCGTTGAATAGGAAAATGGTTTGTTAATTTATATTTCCAACTTAAAATAAAAACCACTTCTTGCTATCTATTCGAATATTGGTATGAACTATGTAGGATGAGTAAAAGCTTCAAGGTCAAGTCATGGTGGAGCATGAAGCATCGATAGGTTCATAGCCACGTCCAAAAAATCCTGAAAGTGCCATAAAATATCTAGAAAATTCAGTAGAAGGTCCAAAAAGGCTTTCTTTAGTAGATGGATCAATAATGCAATCCCCAAAATCATACTTGTTGTACTCCACTAAGGATCTAAATTCAACTAAGAAGGCAGACGACCAATATGTGCTTTCTCATGGTTAGTACTTTTATTCTTCATATTTGATAATAATGATCTATATTTTCTACTATATTTTCATTCTAAGTGAACTGAATTAACTACGGATGGTAATTTTATGTTTTGCACATAAACTAAGTTAAACTTACTGTCTTACATTTGTTAATTTTTTTCTTAAACTGTATTTAGATGAACACGTGTTTTTTTATTTGGGAAAGAACAATGATATAATTCACAGTACATATGTATATAAGTATAAAGTATATGGCCCATGAATGATGATTAAAATTATACCTCAAACATTCGTATTGTAGGTTGAGGCCCAAGAAATTCAATTGGACAATCTTGACAAAATGAAAATGATGTAGGTGTTATGTAATGTCCTTTGAACTTAGCAAGATATTGAGTGAGTGGATCCACTCCAAATTAGTGTAGTCGTGACTCCTCCATACTTGAAGCCGCGACCTGCTTCAAGTACATGCATTTGTACACTTGAACCATATACGAGCTGAAATGCGTTATTAGTTCTACCACTAATTTCTGGTCCATTTTGTAGAAAAAAATTAATGGCATTTTGCATGATAACTAAGCAATAAGTTATAAAATCCAATACACACCACACCTGTTAAGTTATACTGTTTTAGTAACAAAGGTCCGCAGACAAGAGAAGTACATGCATTTTCGTCAAGATAAGAGTAATGTGTTATATTTATAATCAATTTAGTTAATAAAAATTCAGTCTTTTACAGTTATCCGTTTCTTCTTATCTCTGCCCCTCCTTTTCCATTTATGTTTTTTTTTTTTTTTTTTTTTTTTTTTTTTTTTGTGAACTCTCACATGATATGAGAGCTTGATTTGACGTTATAACAATGGTAGCATGCAGACCTGATCTCCATTCTACAAGTGGGCTGTTGCCATTGTACCCTTCACAATTCGAATTCTTCATCTAGAACCTTCATGAATAGGGCCAGATAGTTTGTTATGTAGGATGCATTGCTGAAAACACCAGAAGAATAAACTATACGCATGTATATGCTACAAAAACGTTGTGGATTTTGATTGAGTTAGTGCTAATAAAATGGTTATAAATATAGGCGCCTGATGATATTTACCACTTCATCAGTGTAACGGCCGTCATCAACTCCACAAAAATAGGTTGGGATAACTGCATCTTTGGCTGGTGCAATCATGATGACCTTCCTTGCTCTTCCATGTATATGCTTTCCAACACCAGGTCCATCGACAAACTCTCAATTCCCTTTATAAAAAGAAGCAAATAAAGGATATTCCATTTCTAGTTGTAAAATTCTTCATTTTTCCACACACAAATTGGACATCCTTGATAATCAGCAAAGAGAACTACTATATAATTGGTAATCGATCTTAGAACAACTGTTACTGTGGTGAGACTGTATACTGTTGATCTATAGATCTTGAGACCGAGTCCCCATGGCATTAAAAACTGATTTGAATTAAAATATGGGCGTTACCAACTGGCATTGTGCTTTGGTCATATGAACTATCTATGTACAGGTAAATTTTATTCACAGTGTTCCCAGGAATGCACCTTCCTCTAATTGATAAGGGTACAGAATATAGAAGCAGTATATAATACATATACCTTGATGACAATGTCAATTCACATTTCAGCCCAAGGAAGCTTCAATAGATCACAGCCAGACACAACCTTGATCGGCTTTCCATCAACTCTTGTTGTTTGATTATCTACAACTTTCACATCTACCTTGAATGCTCCAAACATTGAATCATACATCAAACGAACATACTATATAAACAAAGTTATATGTACACTTTAAAAAAAATCAATATTTAATAACAATATATTGCCTTTTAACACATTTTATACATACTTACAAACAAACATATGAAATCAGTTTATATGAACAAAGTTATGCAAAACCAATATATATACTATAATCAAATATATTTAAAATATATTTAAAATATTAAGTATCGATTACAAGTATGAAAGCAAATATATGCAATATATATGATATTAGAAATCAAGTGAATATATATATATATATATATATATATATATATATATATATATATATATATATATATATATATATAACAGAACATACGTCCTCGAGGCTGTAGGGTGGAGAGGCGGTTACAACCGGAGGCTGTGATGTGGAGGGATGTTGCGACTAATGCCGCTGGTGGTGGGTTCGGTGAGTGTGAGGAAGTGACGGAAGTGGCTGTTGATTATTAGTGGATGCTTCAGCTGACAAAAAGAGGGAAAGGCGGGGTTTGGTAGTTGGCTGGGCGGGTTAGTTTCGGTAGGGTTTTTTTGGCGTGGCTTCCCGTGTGAGTAGGCGGGGAAGTGGTGGGACGAGCTGTTGTGAGGGAGCAAGGAGAGAGAGAGGAAGGGCGGACCTCGGCCATGGAGGCTTCTAAAGCATGAACAGGGACGACATGTGTAACGACTCATAATTTTTGACGATTTTTATAATGTAATTAACTGAATTTTCGTGAAAAATAAAACTATATAATTTAACAATGGAAATTTGATATTTAAAATACGTCTATTTTAACATAGCAACTAGTAAATTTTTATTGGAAATTATGAAAGAAAATTTTGTTGTGTAATTTTCAATTCAAAATTAAAATCAGCTAATATTAGTTGAAAATAAAATGTTTTCGAAATTTGAAATTTTTTATATAACAAAAATGTAAATGATTTTCAAAGTGAGACGTCATACTTCATTTCGCTAAATTTGAATTGTTATACCTCAATTTATCTTATTTTCGACGTTTTAGCAACATTTTCAGTAGCAAAAAATCGAGTTTTTATAATTTGATCGTATTGCTGATATCTGTGTGCTATTATGTTCTTCACGTCATGCTGATCTCCATAGTATATTCATTTGTGCATTTCAAGGTCCGGTACGTGGCAAAATCCGTAAATCGGTTAGCTACAGCGGTACCCCATTTTAGCTGTTGATATTCTGTGTCCATTCAAATTTTCAAATGGCTAAAATAAACGGGCACTAGAATTTATTTTTTTCAGAATTCAATGGCCAGTTGATACCATTCCCATCATTTCAATTTATTATACAGTGGTCCCTTTTCTCTGCCTCTTTCTCGTTCTGTTTATTTAGAGAAGAATATATATATGTGTGTGTCTATATATATACATGTGTGTGTGTATATATATGTATGTATATGTATATGTATATGTATATGTATATGTATATGCAAAGTATATAATCTGGTTCATTTTACTATTGCTCATTCTCTTTCTCTACCTTTGCCATTCTTCATTTTAGCATGTTCAAGTATTCCCTACTCGATCTTCCCACCTCGCCTTCGAGTCAATGGCCGACTACCTCACCAACGACCATCACCTCCTACTTCCCCATACCCCGCTTCCACCATTTCAGATCCACGACCCGTAACCCATCTCGGCCGCATGAAACTCCGCCCGAACACCACAAACTCGCACCACATCCTCTAATTCACCACCTCGTCCGCCTTCTTTCCATCACCATGCACAACCGCTCGCTCTACTGCCAACGTCCCTTTATTTCCAAACCACATCCTACTCCACCAAGCGACAACCTCCCCACGCCGAAGCTCCGCCTAGCAAGTCACAACTTTCACCCTCCGCCTTTTAAGCTTCATGTGCAGCCTTTCATCGGTTCGAATCCATCAGATGGGTATCCCCTCAGCACGTTCGTATCCGTGCAAGAGCACTATTTTGTATCCATCGAGTCCAGAGCACTTCGAATCCATCACCATCAGTATACCCTACTTCGAATCGATCGGTTTCATGCCCAAGCACTACTTCGTATCGATCGTCCTCGCATCCATCAAGAATGCCAGATCATTACTTCGTATCCATAAATTCTGCCCTATTCGAATCCACTTGGCTCGTCTCGATCCGCTTCGTATCGATCCATGATTCGAATCCATTGATGCAAACTGGGTCGTGGCGCACGATACGAACGAGGCGAAGTTCATGGATGCGAAGGGGTCAACTCGGAGAAAAAATAGGATCGATGCGAGGAGTGCGTGCCACGTCACCAAAGAACCACGTGACAAGGTCGATTCAAAGGCATCGGTTCGAAGTGATGGATTCGAACCAAGCAGCCAACCAAAACATATTAACTCGAATCGATCATATCTCTCAAACCACAAGTCCAAATGCAATGAAATTTTCACAATAATTCACAAATAACATTCAAAAACACAGGATTTATAGTGGTTCGGCGATCTTGCCTACGTCCACTTTGAAGCTTATGTCTTTATTGATTCACTTGATGATTCCAATCGATTACAGCGGATTACAATTGATGATAGCTTTCAAATCTGATTACAACAGCGATAAAGAAGTACAGAATTGAATCCGGCAGAGTCTGGACGTTCAATGGCGGAAGATCTCCCTTTCTGAAGGCTTCAGGGTTTTATTTATAGGCGTAGGAGGCCCAGATCTCGCTCAAACTTAGGGAGACTTTTTCTGGCACGTGAGTGGGCCCACGCGACCGACCCCACCAAGTTTCGACTTGATCTGAGATCGATACGAAGTGACTTCGAATCCATCAAAAAATGATCCAATCGAGCTGAAACTTGGCACTCCTTGAGCCTCGCTGTCCCCTTCCGACCTTCCACTTTTCTATCACCTATGCACCGGTTGTTTTTGTGTGTGCAATATCACCTGCAGCTCTTCCTTTTTATACAAAATTATATATATATATGTGTGTGTGTATATATATAAAGCATAAGTTTATATATCTGTATAAGTAAACCTGAGCAGCTTTTCTCTATTATTATACAAGTATTGTTTAATATTGTTTTAAAATTTTAATATATATAGATATCTAGATTTTATAGTGTGTTTTAAGTATATAATGTTGTTTTAAGTATACATATATTAAGAGGTATATATCATGTGTTTTATAGTATTTTATAATACGATTAATGGTATATAATATAATATGTTAGTACATATATATATGGATAAATGAGTTCGCAAATATTGTTTGTCCTTCTTTTACAGTTTTACAGTTTATAGTAGTTTTGTGGTTGTATATCACGTATGTACTGTAAAGTAGAATAACAAGTATTATATACAAATATTATATTTTAAGTTGTTGCCTGTTGTCTCTACTATTAGATCTAAGTAAGAGAAGAGTATATACTGATATCAACCTATACATATTGATAAGAGTTGTACTATTAGCTTTTCTTTTCTTAAATATTTTTTTAACTTGTACGTATTTGATTCTTGGTGTTCTTTATATATCCTGATTTTAATATGTGAATTCTTAAAAAAAATTTAAAACGTAATATATGAATTCTTAAATATATATTTTGAATTAAATATCGATTGAAATATATATATATATATATATATAATTTCAGATATATGTTTTAAATTGATTAAGAGAAAATTATATATATATATATATATATGACATATATTTTGCTCAGTTTATATTAAGTTAATTTTTATTTTCTTTCCGTCAATTCCAAACTTCCAGCTTTGCTTTGATCGTCAAATTCGTGTTCATTGTACTTTACTTTGGAACTCGTTGCTCGGATACGCAGCTCAGTTCGTTATCAAACTTCTCTAACCTCGAAAGGTGAGCAATCACTCACAATTAATGTTCTTATTGCTAGTAAATTTGATTTCACTTGAAATGACAATTGAAATATGCCATTAAATTTGAATTGCTAGTTATTTAATTATTAAATATGATATTCCATTATATGCAATTGTTCAACGGTGATATATGACACCATATCCTATTGTGTATATTTTATATAATTTATCACTATTGATATATGCTTGTTGTTGATATATTATATTAGTATCATATTTTTTCTCACTCTGCAAGTTCAATGTAGTTTAGAATTCCCTGTGTGTTGAAATGATACATACCCGAACGATATTATAGATTAAGGGAAAGTCGTTTCGGGTTGAAATGATACATCCAAGCGATTTTCATTGAATTCAAACTTGTGGATTGCGGGTTGAAGTGGTATATACCCGTAAATATTTAAATTGCGGACTGAATTGATAAATATCCATATCACTTGACCATAGGATAGAAAAATTATATATGGACACCGTTGATCTATATTTTTGAAAATGGTTCCCAGAGTCTGAAAGAAAATATGGTTTTTAATAAATATTGATTTTTAAAATTATAATATATATAAATGTTATTTTTACATGTGCCTAAATTTTATATTTTTAAAATTATATGTTTTGGAAATTTTAAATTTATAAGTTAATTTTGAAAAATATGATTTTTAAGATTTTCTTGTAATTTTATTATTTTAAATCGTATGTAAAATAAAATTCAATGCAAAATACATTTAATAATAAGATTTAATTTGATAAAAAATTAATTTAATTAGTTTATATTATGTTTAAGTATTTATTTAAATTTATATCAATATTTTAAAAATAGATTTTTAACTTTAATAATAAAGATTGAGAAGATAAATGAATGTTGACTTGGAATTTAAATCGGTTAATAATTGAATTTAAATAAGAATTGATTTGAACTTATTGATTTTGAGATTTTGGAAGATATGATTTATAACTTGATGGATAAAAGGCGATTTAATGAATATTCTCAATTTTATGTAAAACCGAGACTAAATATTTAATATTGATTTAACTTATAAATTGAGATTTTTTTTGTTATTGAAATGATTAGGTGAATACTTTCCTATTTGAATAAAATTAGAGTTAAATGTTGAAATCTAAATGAAATTTATATTGAAAATGTTTGAATGATTAAACATTTATTCTTATTCGAATTAAAATGATAGTTCAAACCTGGATTTGAAATCAATAAAATTTGAAATGGTTTATTGAGAATTAGAATTGAATGTTTGAACTATAAATTGTAATGGCTAAACTAGAATTAACTTAAATTGAATTTTGGAATATAAGATGATTTGAATCGACTTGCGAAATTTGAGGAAACTAATTTTATTATATAAAGTATTATTAATATATAAAGTATTTTTAATATATAAACTATTTTAACTTATAACTATTTTAATATATATATATATATACATACTATTTTCAAAATCTAAACTGTTTTAGTTGCAAGTTTTATGATTTCAAAAGTATTATGATTTCCAAAGTATTATGATTTCAAAAGTGTTATGATTTTGAAAGTGTTACGATTCTGGAATTTTAAAGTGAATAATGATATCTAATTGATATGGTTTTTAAATGAATATGATATTTTGATATGAAGTATGAACTATTTGAAATGAAATGACCACCGTGTGAAATAAGTGTTTGGTTGTTAAAGAGACTGGGATCGGATATTGTCATACTCTCTGCCAATACCGAAAACCAATTTAACAACTGTGTACATGGTGAAGATTCTAGAACGAAGTACGATGGTTTGGCGACGATCCTGTATGAGGTATTAACGTAGCCCCGACTCTCATGAGTTAGCTTGATGTGGCTAAATTAGGAGCCACACCGGGCCAAGTGAGGTCATTCCTCCGATCGGACACATTTCTTCGATACCATTCTATTACTTTGTGATTCAATTAGGTGCACCTTCGATTTAGGAGCGTGTCTCGAGGTGGATGGTAGTACCTGCTATGCTTTACCACCAGTCCGGATATGAAAACGGTATATCTACCCTGACATTGCCTCGCGTGCCTTGTCACATGCCCTATCGCGCCTTCTACGAGTTTGTTTTGTGTCGTACCTATGGAGTGCTCCTTGATAGCACACTTGCGAGTGGAATTTACCGTATCTGTATAGATTACGTCATTATATAAAATGTGTTAAGGGGGATATGGATAACGCCTTAACGCTATTTTAATAGCTTACTCATATTATAATAGCGCATATTACTACATAGTAGATAGTTCCATGGATCCTTAAAGGATGAGTATCCCAAACATCCTTTATGTTACTTGTATTTAGTTGACATTTAACTTGAGTTGAATTTAATGATATAAGGATGTTGATCCTGACTAGAGTGTTTTGTGTTTTGCTTAATGCTCGGGTCAGATTGAGTGACACAACATTTGAGATTCACCTTTGGAATTAAGAGCTTTGCTTAAAGATCTATCGTATGTCTAGTTAGCTTTCAGTTGTTTCCAATTGTTTCCTTTCAGTTTGGTAGTTACTTTTGTATTTGAGACTACTCTATATTTAAGATTTCTATTGTACTTTGTTTTAGACACTGATGTTTATATGGTAGCTTCATGTACTATTTATCTATTCCGCTGCTTATTGTTATATTACTCTGTGTATGTGATTCTGTGATTGATTTATTTACTGTGAGTTTTGCCAAATATAAATTAACAATATGTTGTTTTGAGCAATTCAAGTCCCACATATGCGGATGCGAATGGTTTGAAATACCAGGTCATTACAACATGTAGCAGATGATGGTGAGTTGGGCTGTCGTGGATGGAAGCAAGGTAGTCGGAAGGCTTTGATGTGGCAGATGTGGGCTATCGCGGTGGAGAGGGTGCAGGTCAGAGGTAATGAAGTGAGGGTCAGTCTGTGCCTAGGCTTCAGTAGGAAGGGCTGAGTGAAAAAATCGATGGTGTGGGGGGAGAGGGTCACATAGATAGATGACACTTGGTCCAGACATGGTGGAGAGAGGGTAGGAGAACTTGGCGAGCTTAGGAACTGGCTTCGGGTAAGGAAGGAGAGATGCTCGTGTACGAGCATGTTTTTGCTCGAGAAAAGAAGACAGCGGCTGACTACATATATTATATATGTATGTATGTATATATACACACTTACTGATATATTTGTTTACTCGAAGAAAAAGAAATATAACATGGGAAAAGAGGATTAGGTACTCCAAGCAAACTAGAAAATAAAATCCTGAATCTGTAGAAGTGTTTTTAGAAGGTTGAATTAAGTGACCTTGATATTATTTTCTAATAAATTATAAGGTAATGTATAGTGAATTGGTTTCCAGATGTGATAATCTTGCTTATTATCATAAATGGTTATTGTGTTTAAAAATGAAATGTTTGTTAATGACTAAGCAATAATGAAATATTTGTTAATGATTAAGCAAAAATGAAATGTTTTTAGGGAAGTAAACATTTAGGTGAGTAATTGGAAATGAAGATAATTTAAATTTTGAAGTTTTAAATCTAAGTCCAGAATTTGGAATTGTTTTGAAGTGTTATAAGATATTATAAAAAATATTATTCAGAATATTTGTGAATAAAGGGATCTTGTTTTAAACAAGAGTGTTTTGAAAATTTCAAGGGAATTTGTTTTGAAATTAAAAACCAATAATGATTTAAAATTAAAATATGACTTGAAGTGCAAAGAAATGAATATGCATACATGTGGGATGTACATAATAACAAGTTGTTTGGAAGTAAACACTAAGTGTTGAGTTTTGAATTTTCCTAAAATGTGATAAGTTTTTGAACTTATAAGTGGGATAGGATATTGATAAGAAGTTTAAAATTTGAAATGGAGAATTCAAATTTGAGTAAGGTTGATTGGATTAAGTAAATTAAATTTAACTTAGGGGAAGTTAAATATGTTTAGCGCAATCAACCTGAATTGGGAATTTTAAGATAAAATTTAGATTTAACTTAGGGAAGTTAAATGGGTTGGTTCGAACGGGAGTTATGTGTGATCTCAAAACAAGTTGAGGCCAAGAAATTGGTAATGGATGCTATTGATTGGTGTATGGATAATTTGGAGTTTATTTACCTTGGCATTATCCTGATATCATCCTATTGTTATTACTAATCTATGGAACTGTGAATTGGATTTGTTTAAATGAATTAAAAAATGGATTGGGGTAATATACATCCATTACCGAAATAAAATGGAAATAAAAATTTATTTTAGAACTATTTTGATTTTTGAAGTGAAATTGTAATTATGAAAAGGGAACTTGTAAACTGGAATTGTTAAGAATTGGTTTGGAAGTTAAAATTGGATAATAAATTGGATTCTGAAAATTAGTTGGAAGTGAGATTGAAGTTGAATAAGCTTAAATTCAAATGGGAGTTGATTTGAATTTAGGAAGGAAATTGAAGTTTATTTAAATTGAAATGAAACTGAATCAATTTAATGAGATTGGAAATTGAAAGTTAATTGGAAATGGAGATTGGAAAATTGAACAGTCTGGCCCTGAAACAATTATTTTAATAAGTTATAAACCGTTTTAATTCTATTTTCCTAGCTATATACTATACAACCTTTCCTTTTAGATCCCAAACTATCTTATACTTATTTTACAACTATTTTGAAAACTAATGACTATTTTACATCTGTTTATAAACTAATCATTATTTTACAACTACTTATAACTAATTACTATTTTATAACTATTTTGCAACTATCTAACTTTTCTACAAACTATTTAACTGTTTTATAACTATTTTATAAATACTTAACTATTTTACCGCTATTTTACGATTGACTGCTATTTACAACTACTTATCTATTTTAAACTTTTCAAGCTATTTTCTAAATTCAAGCTAGTCAGAATACAAACTGTTTAGAACTAAAGTGATAACCAAAATAGAAATTGAGGTGAGTATGAATAAGTGAATAGAATCAAATGAAGGTAAATAAATAGAGAATTTATTTAGCTAATAATCAATGATGATAAATATATAGGATGTACGTATATTATTCTATTCGCAGAATGATTTGATCCAGATTCAAGCATAGAATTTCAAGATAGTATATCGATCCGAGTTAGGATTTTTCACTCGATTTTCGACGGCAAACCCTGGACATGGATTTTTGATTGGTTCTGAAAATTCTCTATCATAGTTAGGGCTATGCAAGGAAAATGACTGTTTTTGATTAAGAAACCAAATCTGAGCCCGCACAAGGAAGTCGGGTGGACGATACTAGTTCGAAAGTGAAATTGTATAATCGAGTGAACGATCGGATTTGATATTGCGTACGGATGATATATGTACATAATTTAGAATGAAATTGATATTGAAATTTTGAAAGGTAAAAATGAATTTTTGAAAAGGAAAGTATATTTTGAGAAATATATAAATAAAAGTGGAAGTTGGATATCTTTTGAAACCGACTTTATGAAAAGTAAGTGATATGGTGAATAAAGTGATAATGGAAATCAACATGAATATTTGATTTGATATAAATATGTATATTTGTTATATATGGTAAGCTTCCCCTATGTTGAATCTAAATATAGAAGAAAGGGTTTTTGAAATATTTGAAGTATAAAAGGGGAATCTATATAAGTGATCAAAAGATTATTTTCAAGTTGGAACGAATAAGTTATATATATATATATATATAAATGATTTTGGAAAAGGCTTTGGAACCTATGGATTTTGGAAAGGCTTTTGATTTTTGGGAAAAATCAATTTTGGGAATTTGGAAAGCCAAGTTTGGAACTATCCATTTGAGATAACGATTTTGAGTAAAGGATATTTATGTGAATCATATAGAGTATGATTTGAAGGATACTATAAGTGTATAGTATAAAATGTTTTGAGATAAGCTCTGGGGAAAAAGGTGCTCCCGTTGAATGAACTTCATAGGAGATCCAAGGAGTGGTTCTGCCTTGAGCCCTAAGGGGGAGGCTCTAAATTGATTCATGGGAGGAAGGTCGGACAAATTGATGTTCCTGAGGATTTTATCTTGTGGGTAGCGAAAGTCGAGGGCGCTGATGCCTACAGAGACATTTAGGTTATGTTGTGACGACAGTATAGCTTGATGTCACTACGATCTACTGTGGACCATAGTGGAAGTCGCGTGTGCTGTGAGAGTCAACGGTCTATGTTTGATTTTGCCGTGATGGAAACGTAACATCGGTAGACTGCGATCTCTGAAGACATAGTGAAAGTCATGAGGCCGTGAGAGCCTAAGGCTACATTGGGACTCAACTGATGTAGTCTACGACCTATGTAGGAGTGGTGAAGTTTTATTTGGGAACGAAATTCGAGGGCGCTGACGCCTATAATTACATGGATTTTTGTCGTGATGGCAACGTAACCCTGAATGTAGTTACATCTATGGCGGGTTCCATGGCGTAATCAATTGGCGCAGAATGTCTACAGTTATCTATGGATTTTGCCAGGATGACGACGTAACCATCGGGTTAACTGCGACTATGGAGGGGGTGATGATTTCCAGAGCATTTTTACCAAAAAATTTCCTATATTCTCAAAAATTGTTTTCTATATTTTCATCAAAATATTTTCCAAGTATTTTCACAGGGTGTTGAAAACAAGTCTGCTAAGTACTTATAGATTTTCAGCCCTACGCCTGACCAACGTATGATCGAATTTCTATGAGAACGAGGATGGGCTTGTTGAGACATCGAGTTATAAAAAGTATTTTTATAAAAACTATTTTGGTAATATTATGTAGATTTTAAAAGTATTTTAAAATTTTTAAATATAAAGGGTTTATAGTTAAAATTGTTCAAAAGGTAATTTAAGCTGATAATAATTGTTTTAATAAAATTCTGGCTTCATTCTTTTTCGAGGACGAAAAGATTCAAAAGGGGAGGAATTTGATAACCTAGATTTTTGGACATCTATTAATTGGTAATTAACTGATTGTAACTATTGAGATACTAGTTTTATTTGGTTGAACAAATAAAATTCTGATAATTAAAAATTTCTAGATGTATATGAATGGATTTGAGGTATAATAAATGCTAAATTTTAAATATCTGGAAATGATAAATCTTATAGTAAATTAATAAATTCATATAAATAGATGTATGCAACTTTATAATGTTGAAATTGTAAGTGTATACATATACAAGTATATAAGTGTGGATATATATTTATATAATATCAAAAATCCACATAAGGCATTTTATTTGTTTCAAAGTTATATTTTTATTGTCAAAATCTCAAAAATAAATTATATTTAAATTCTACACTTTAAACACTATATTTTTTTTTACGGTTATCATTTTAAAATAACTTTAGTTAAAATATGAATAAAAATAAATAAAAGGTTATAATATTTCTTCGAGTTACAAGAAATATATAAATATATATATATATATATATATATATATATATATATATAGAAATATACATAAGTTAAGGTGTATAAATATATATGTAATGAATGAAATGTATGTTAATATAGATGGATCTAAAGTATGTAAATGCTTATGTAAGCATCTAAAGGAACATCATAATGGCAATTTCAACTTCAGGTCACATAAAGATCTAACCCACATAATAAACAAAATCTTTTATTTGAATCAAATCTTGTAATAAAGGGAAAATAAAATTGGTAATCAATCAAATTAAGTGACAAAAGCCTTAGACAGAGAAATGCAAGAGTTTAAAAAAATAAAAAAATAAATAGTTTACCGTGTGCAGCAGGGGAATTAGCAGCCTACCTTTTTATCTATTCATACCTCCACGACCTTCTTTTTTATTTCATTGTTTTGAACTAAATAAATAGATAACATCAATGCCATTTCATAAGGCTTATAGGAAAACAAATCCAACTCAAACTGCCATTTCAATCTAAAAGAATTCTAAACAACTCAAGCAATAGAAGATTATTAAGAGAAAGCTGGTAGTTTCCAAACAACATATTGATCTCTTCCTTAAAAAATATATATGAAGGTGAGTAACTGTCCTTTTAACATTAGTCTTCTTTACAACATGCTTATGTAAAGAGTAGAATGGAAATATAAATTTAAAACTGTGATTGCATAATAATAAAATTGTATATAGGTCGTGAATGGATGCAAATGCCTGTACATTTTTCTTTTTTCTCTATCTTTATATTTTGGTTCATCCCATCTTTTACTCTCAAATGCTCAGCAACTTTCCTTTTCTTAGCTACACACAACTCTTTTCCCTCACCATTTCTCTTCTTTAACTTTTTACCTGTGCATGCATGTTGTGTGTGTAAGTATTGTATGTGTTTGTATGTATTCATGTGTATGGGCCAATGAGGATGGTATTGAAATATGTGCGGCTGTGAGTGTTGGGTGCGTGTGTTCATTTGTTTATGTGAGTGAGTGTGTTTCGTGTGCAGCAGTCTGTGATTAGGTGCTAGAATTCATGTTGTAAGTGGAGGTGCTTGTTTGGTGATGAAGTGTTAGGTTGAGGTAGGGTGCATGGGGAGTAACAAACACTAGCAAATGGATATGGAGAAGAAGATGGGTGTAGGAAGGTTTGGGTACATGAGAGAGCAAGTAGGGAAGACCAATATGAAGGGGAAATGTTCAGGCGAGTTAGTGATAGAAATAAAAGGAGTTACTGTGGAATTGGTCCAAGAGAATGGTGTTATCCCGCTTTTTGGCAAAGACGCGATACCAAAAGATCGATCGAAAGCGAAGGATAGTTCATATCAGAGATTGATCATACTTCGTTTCGCTATGGACATCGCTGAATTTTGTCCGAGCCCATATTGAGCCACAATTGATGGGACACGACAAGAAAGTTCATAGAAGTCGTCATCTCAAATTTCGAGTCAATCCGAGTTCATACGCTCAAGTTATGATCGATTCAACCTGAAGGCAAAGACAATGGTTTCGAATCCATCATGGTAGGTGTCTTTGAACCCACCATAGAAAACCGTTTGAACCGCTCATCTTCAAATCGATGGACCTCGAACCCATCGGTGTGCCTCGGTTCGACTCCATCAACTTCGGATCCATCTAGTTCGTACCGGTGGGCCTCATGTCCATGGAGAGGTTGCAAAGCTCGTATCCATCAATGAATCCTTGTTCGAATCCACCAAGCATCGGTTGTTCGAACCCATTATTGGAGCCTTGTTCGAACCCATCCATGAAGCCTTGTTCGAACCCATCTGTGAAGCTTCGTTCGAATCCACTGGGTCAACTAGCCGCGATGACGTGTCATCCATCGGTTCGAATGCGCCGAGATACATGGAGTCGAAGCGGTCAACTCGGAGTGAAGATCGGATCGGTTCGAAGTTAGCGCTCCACGTCACCATGAAAGCGCGTGCCACCATCGATTCGAAACCATCGGTTCGAATGGATGGTTTCGAACCAAACAGCCACTCGAAGAAAGTCATCTCGAACCCATCATATCTCTCAATCTACTGATCCAAATGCCACGAAATTTTCGCAGAAGCTTGCATACATGTTGAAGAATGTCCACACCAAATTTCACCTCGATTGGATGATTTCATGATCGATTCGAATGGAGTTCGAGTCGATGCCAAAGTGGGCCCAAATTTCCTAAGGCCGGGCGCGTGGGCCCCCTCACGTACCAGAAGTGGTCTCCCGAGTTTTCAGCGAAATATCAGCATCCTACGCCTATAAATAGAGCCCTAGAGCCAACAGAAATGGGGGTTTTTGAACTCTGAAGTGCCCAGACTCTGCCGGATCGAGATCTCCATCATCCTATATCATAATCAGCTGTTGATTTCGAATTTTCAGTTGTAACTTGCTGTTGATCGCTGTAACAACTTGTAACTATTAGAAGAGAATCAACAAAACATCAAAAAACTTGACAGTGGACGTAGGCAACACGCCGAACCACTATAAATCGCTTGTCTGCGCATTCACTTTACTGTTGATTGGAGTTTTTGTTAGATAATATCTGTTTTGAATTTACATTCTTCACTATTATCTCTTCAACGACTCCCGAAGAGTGTTGTGACCAATTTTGGTGCGAACACTTTGGTGCTTTCACCGATAAAACCCAGATTTTCTCCCGCTCTTTGGATCTGTCATTGATGCCGGATTGAATAAATCTAAGAGAGAGATCCAAACCATCAAATCTAAGTTCCTTCCCTTCTATTCAGATTTGCATAAAGTCTAGGAAAGGAATTCAACCTTCGAGATGGTTAGCACAAGAACCACCTCAAATGCTATTAATCAAGAAGAGCAGGATCGACAGAATCCTGTGCCGCCACCTCCATCTAATCAGGATGCTACCGGGCACTCCGAACCGTCAGGTCCGGTTACCCGACAAGAGTTACAGTTGCTATTCCAAGAGCTGACCCAGAGTCGGCAACAACTAGAAGAACAGCTACGCGCTAACGCTGAGCTAATCAGCAAGCTAGATCGCCAGAAGCGAAAGAGGTCCTAGAGAGACCATGCTTCTCGCTCCTCCAGCGAGAGTTCTTCATCTTCTGATTACCACAATCGATCACCACGACCCCGACTAGATGGGAGTCGCATGCCAGTCACTGGAAATCAACCGGCACTGACCGTCGGACAACTGAGAGTTGGTCAGTCAGCCAGTTTTCAAACCGGACCCTCCTCCCGAGGAGGTTCCGTTCCTCACCGCACCGCAGAATACCGCATCACTAACGTTGCGGCTGAACCAGGGGCCGACTCCCAAGATCAGTCGGACCTGGACCGTCGTCATAGCAGACGTACTCTTGAACCATACGTCCCAGAGGACTATGAGCCAAGAAGGCAAGACTTGGACCGTCGACGATATCCGGTTCAAACCCAAAGTATGGAACGTGATCATACTCCGGCGCAAATGCCGGATCTTTCCACTATGATACGTCAGATGATCCGTGAAAGCCAGGGATTCACAAATGACGATTGGGGGGTCTCCCGAAGCCACACTCCTTTTACGGACGATATCCTTACTGCCGAACCCCCACGACGATTTCGAATGCCAACTCACCTATGTACGAGGGAAATTCCGACCCCAACCAACATATTCTAAAATATGAATGGTCGATGACTGCTGCCAGGGCTGACGATGCAGTGAAATGTCGTAGTTTCCCCATATCCTTGGGGGGCATCGCTACCATGTGGTTCACCCGACTACCACCTCGATCCATCTCTTCATTCGACCAGTTAGCCACAAAATTCGTTGAGCAATTCCGCATGCACGTCACAAGGCCAAGAGATGTCAACACTCTGTCCAGCGTCACCCAAGCTCCTGGAGAGACACTCAGGAAATACTTGGAGAGATTCCATACTGCATGTGCGGAGATCAGCAATCCAAACGATAACTCCATCCTTATGGCGTTGACTAAAGGGATCGACCCCGATTCTGAGTTTGGCAACTGGTTAGCCGGAAAACCACCCGCATCGTTGGACCATTTCCATGCCAAAGCGGCTCAATTCCTGAGACGAGAAGATGCGAAACAGTCTAGGAAGCAAACCAATGTCGGGCCAAGTACGGAAGGGATCCAAAGCAATGTTGCAATCAAACAGTCCGATGAGAGCTCCGGAAAAGTTCAGTTGAACGTTAGAAACAAACAAGCTCGACGAAGAGAGAGTGTGAATCAAACCAGGAAACGAGATCAAAATCCTGGCCCGCAGCGCAAGAACCCAATGTTTGACAGTTACACTCCTCTGAATACATCATTGGAGGACTTGTACTTACAAACCTGTGATACGATTCAATATCAAAAACCTAAACCAAGACCGTCGTCAGAGAGACAAATCCAGACGGGAAAGTTTTGTAGGTTCCATGAAAGCTACGGGAACAATACGAACGATTGTTGTCACTTATAGGATCTCATTGAAAAACTGATCAGAGAAAGGAAGCTGGAACAATTTGTGCGGACGCCGCAGCCCAGAGAAGCGGGCCCATCAAATCAAAACAATGAACCCAATCGACTGAGACAGGAGGACTCGACTTGTCCCCGTGGAAGATTGGTGATAAACGCCATCAGTGGCGGACCAGCTTACTCAGGAGCCTGGAACGACGAAGATCCTCGTCACTGTCACACATGACAGGCTCATTCAATCTATGAATACTTTGCAATTTCCTTTACATTCTGAAATTTTAATTTGTAATAAGGCACTGACTTTGCCATATTTTCTTATTTCAGCAATAAAATACTATCTCTTCAAGCTAGAGCTGTGATTCATCGAATACAACGTTCAACAATCACGACACACGAAGAGCTAAGTTCCATCAAACAATGGAATTTATTCAAATAGTGAGTGATTGTGATACGACCGGCCACTCACTAAGTAAAACCCGAGCTCGGGGGCAAGCCAACACATCAAATGCTGAATTGGACCGACACACGACAGTCCTACCAATAACTCGTTCCCAGAGCGCGAACGGACTCCAACTTCCCAGAGTGCGAATTGGAGTATAAACATTCAATGATTCGTTCCCGGAGCGCGAACGGACTCCAACTTCCCAGAGTGTGAGTTGGAGTATAAACATTCAACAACTCGTTCCCAGAGCGCGAACGGACTCCAACTTCCCAGAGCGTGAATTGGAGTATAAACATTCAATAATTCGTTCCCGGAGCCCGAATGGACTCCAACTTCCCAGAGCGTGAATTGGAGTATAAACATTCAATAACTCGTTCCCAGAGCGCGAACGGACTCCAACTTCCCAGAGCGTGAATTGGAGTATAAACATTCAATAACTCGTTCCCAGAGCGCGAACGGACTCCAACTTCCCAGAGTGTGAATTAGAGTATAAACATTCAATAACTCGTTCCCGGAGCACGAACGGACTCCAACTTCCCAGAGTGTGAGTTGGAGTATAAACATTCAACAACTCTTTCCCAGAGCGCGAACGGACTCCAACTTCCCAGAGCGTGAATTGGAGTATAAACATTTAATAACTCGTTCCCACAGCGCGAACGGACTCCAACTTCCCAGAGTGTGAATTGGAGTATAAACATTTAATGACTCGTTCCCGGAGCGCGAACGGACTCCAACTTCCCAGAGTGTGAGTTGGAGTATAAACATTCAACAACTCTTTCCCAGAGCGCGAACGGACTCCAACTTCCCAGGGCGTGAATTGGAGTATAAACATTCAATAACTCATTCCCGGAGCGCGAACGGACTCCAACTTCCCAGAGTGTGAATTGGAGTATAAACATTCAATAACTCGTTCCCAGAGCGCGAACGAACTCCAGCTTCCCAGAGTGTGAATTGGAGTATAAACATTCAACAATTTGTTCCCAGAGTGCGAACGGACTCCAACTTCCTAGAGTGTGAATTGGAGTATAAACATTCAACAATTCGTTCCCAGAGCGCGAACGGACTCCGACTTCCCAGGACGTGAAGTGGAGTATAAATATGGATTACAGGTTCTCGGAGCGTGAACCGAGGCATCTGTGCGAACTCCAACCTCGCAAAACGTGAATGGAGTATATACATAAATTACAGGTTCCCGAAGCACGAACCCAAGCATGCATGCTATCTCCAAATTCCCAGAGTGTGAATTGGGGGACAAATACCAAGTCAAAGTCCCCGGAGTGTGAACTGAAGTGTCAATACTAACTCCAAGTTCCCAGAGTGTGAAGTGGAGTATAAACATCAATTCCAGGTATCTCAAATTCCTGGAAGTGCAAACCAAGTTATCAATCTCAAATTATCCTAAGTCCCCAGAATGCGGACGTGTGCTTAAGATTTGCAACAAGTGCGATCAACCACTAAAAATACAAGTGCTGTTCCCTAAAACTAGGGGGCAAAAAAGCTAAGTGTTAGTCACTAGCCAAAGTGATACAATGTCTGAAGTTCAATTATTCATCAATCACAACTTGCGATCAAGATTCTCAGACTTGGCAAATAAAACGAATGCTACTTGACGGTAAAAACACCACAAGTACACCGGACTGAAAACAAAACACTACAAGCACTTGAGCACAAAAGAAATGAGAATTAAAACAAAGAATTTAAATTTTATTTCAACTAACTGGAGACAAGAACTTACATGCAAAAAAGTTCTTCCAAAAAGAATTCCTACTTGCAGGGCCGAACCTGCATCTATACACGACCTATCTACCAAAAAAAAATATGCTTAAACGGCCCATCTACTTCTTCTTTTTGGATCTCCTTATCAGCGGTTCGTCTTCGGACTCGCTGGAGACAGAGATCCTTCGTTTGGAGCGCCTCCTCTCCGGTGGCTGCTCTTCGGCTGGGGGCATAATGTCAATGTACTCCTCAGAGCTCGAATCTATGTGAAGGCTTTCCACCGGAGGAGTAGGAGGGACTGGGTCCGCGACTGAAGGTGGTATAGTGCCACCTGATGATACTACCCTTACAGGTGCTGGACTCTGCGCCGCCGTGCTGCCACTAATACTACCACTTTGCCCCGCAGCCTCTATTTCGGCGTTGATCTCGGCCAGAATTTCCTCGTCATGAGTTGCTTGGGCCTGGCTGGGGGCATCCTCAGTCTGCATTGAAGAGCTAGAGGTTGGCGGGAGGTCACTAATGATGAACGGCAGGTCTGTGGAAAAGCCACCCTGCACACCAAGCAGCTCGCTCACCATTTGTTCATCAAGAGATAATCCACTCCCCTGCGCCGCCTCAGTTGGAACTGCTGTTACGACAATAGTCTCAGTGGTGATGGCCTTACCCCCTTTACTTGATTCTTGAGTCGCGGCAATCGCGCAATTCCAGTCACTAAGCAAAGATAAGAAGAAATTATTAGAAATCACTTCAAAGCAAACGCTTTAATAGAAACACACTAGAGATATGTTCAAAGTACCTTCCTCAGTTTGACTCGTTGACGGTTGGACGGCCTCAGAGACGTGCTCCTGAATGGGAGATAACCGCGGCTGTTCTGAGTCATAAGCAGGAACAGATTGTGAACCAACCACAGATACAGGCTCTAACGAAGGTGGAGCAGTGATTTCAGTAACAGCAGCGTGATGCATAACACCTGATCCCTCTCCAACCTCCAGAGATCGACCACCAATCATCTCCTTCTCATGAGCAATAATAGCGTCATGGAGGATTTTCTTCTCGTCATTTGTCAACAACCGGTTTTCAAGTTCAAATCGGTCGACCGATTCATCCGGATGCGCTTCCTCTTCTTCCTCAACCAATCGACCCCAAGCGCTGCGGAGGTGTACCGGGTAATCTTGGAGCCAGGCCAAATTTCGGTGTCTCAACACATTGGCATTGTAAGTGATGAGCAAATCTTCAATATCGGCCTCCAGCCTGGCCTCCGCTTGATGAATTCTCTCCTCAACCTCCATCTCGACCGCCTAGACCTTGGCTACTGCCGCATCCCGTTCAGTCCGGGGAATCACGGCTTGTTCACACGCCCCCTGAGCTGCGTTATTCGCATCATCCCTATCCTTGGCGATTTCGGCAAATTTGGACTTAAGCTCGTTTAACTCCTTCAGGGCTGCATCCCTCTCGGCAGTAACCAGGGTGTTTCGGTTTCGATGGCCCATATCCTCTACCGTGGAATAATGCTCACGTTTCATCCTATCCATCATTGCTTGGGTTTCGTCGGCTTTTTTGATAGCCTCCATTTCAGATTTCCGAGAAGATTCAGCGTCAGTGTTTAGCACCCCAATAATACGGCTCTTTTGAGCTAGCTCGGCCTGCAATCTCTCGATGGTGGCCCCACGCTCAAAGGCCAATGCCGACGCTTTGTCAGCTGCTTTCGACCACGCTTTGTACTGAGCGTAAAAATCGTGTACGTAATCATGTACCAATTGCTCAGCTTCCTCCGGGATTTTCTTTAAATGTGGAGGAAAGATATAGTTGTCGAAGCAGATGTTTGGGAAATCTCTTTTCAGCTGAGCAAGCCTGATTGCTCCTTCCCCTGAAATTTCCACGGGGGGGCTGTTCTGTAACGGCAGCAGTCATCGTTTCGCTCCTAGAATGGCGGGATTCATGACTAGAAGATTGAGAGGCAGACATGTGGTGTGAAGATTCAGAGTGATGAGAGACATGAGCAGGAGGTTGAATGGGATCTCTGGGAGGAAGAGGAGTACGCGATCGAGATCGACGCTTATAACCTCTATCTGTATCATATCTCTCCTGACTAGAATACCCAGAGTGTCCCTGGTCATAATCTCTATCACCTTCTCGCCTGCGTGAATCATGATATGAAGACTTGCGGACATGTCGAAGACTCCCTAACATCGAGCCCCACCTAGACATAGTATCTGCAGAGCAAAATAAAGTAGAATTAATGACATTTCGAAACAGGTAGTTTACAGTCAAAGGTTATGCAGTGTTGTGAAATATGTATGAATGTGCAACCCCCGACCCACCGGATGTGTCTGCCACACCAGTGGTAAAAGACTCGCTCAAAACTAAAGTTTCTGAAAGTTCTTCCAATCCGGCATCATGTTGCAGGGACACATCATCCGGAATTGGAATATCGGCGAGCCCTTTATAAAGATTTTCAGTTCTCGGAGGAGACATCTCCGAAATTCTAACTCCGGGAGAGGATCGGGCCGTGACAACCGATTTCCATCTCCCCTTCTTAGTTGACGTGACGACGGCTGCCTTGTCTTTTCTCTGCTCCACGACATCCTGAACTACATCCGTAGGCTCGGTCAGCGGCTCATCATCGGTGTGGGTTCTTTCAGAATCAGCCTCCTCGGTTATATTAACTTGGGGTTTCTTGTGCTTGACTCGCTTTTTCGAGACAGTCCTTAATGCCCCGTCAAACTGTATGCTATGCCCCCGTTCGATCAACCCGTAAGTCTAGAGATTCCTATCGGTCAAAAGCAACTCGATATCCCTATCTTCACTCGAGACTTCCCGGAGTATTTGTACTATTTCCTTAAATTGTTCACCCTCAGGTCGCTGAATCGTCATTGTATAAAAAAAAGGAAAAATATAAGTTTCACTTTGACCGCAATTGCCTTAGTAATTACTTGATAACTCAGCTACACTCACGTCTGAATAACCATCGCCGGGCGAACCCCGGAGGACACCTGACATAGAACCATTCCGTCCTGTAATAACTCAACCTGGTCCAGGAACCAGTGACCACTTCGCAGTTCCTCACCGCTTCCAGAAATGTGAAGGAAGGGTAATCACCTCGAGTTTTGAAATTAAATAGATATCTGATCTCGGTCGGGATCGGTGATCTATGAAGGTACTCCATGAAGACGATGAATAAGCTATTCACCGAGGCATATCCGTTCGGGTGTAGTTGAGATGGAGCGATCCTCAAAAAAGACAACATTTCCCTTATGTACTCGTTGAACGAAGGAAGCGTCCCAGCCGCGCACGCGTGGCGATTAAATGCTGTATATCCCTCCGGCGGGTTGTGTGGCGTATCATTTGGCCCCGGCAATAGCACGTCATCCAGTGACAGGCCGTGCCTCAAGCATATTCTCCCCAACATATCTCCAGAAATATTGGATTGAACGGAATCCGACGGATTGGCAATGAAAGACGCATTGGGAAGTTCGTCCGGAGCTGGACCGATGATCTCAGGTTCAATATCTGGAACCTCTAGTCTCGGGGTAACTATACTTTGAATCCCCTGTTGCTGTGAACTTGAAGGTTCCATAACTAGCCGACTCATGAGAAACCATCGTTAGACGCCAAAGGACCCGTGCATTTCCCCAGTGTAAAGTGTATGAATGTGTGTTGTACAGTGCCATGCATTACTTGAATAAGTGTCACAGAGTTAAAGGAAATATGCAAACGACAAAGCTAATTTCCCCAGTTATAATGACCGTCATCGCTGACCGTCATCACTAAACCGTTTGTATGATGGAATTTGATTTGGATAGAAGTTGTTATGGTTCCATCGACGAGCTTCGAAAGGTGGTCAAGTATGCAGTGTGATTATCAAGTCCAAATATGTAAGGATGAAGCTCGCCGCAATTATGCTTAGAAAACGTCAAACTTTGATATCCATCATAGAGGGTTCGAACCGAACAAAGGGAACTCATTCGAACCCATCCTACAGTCGCTTCGAATCGATGCAGAAAGGCGCGCTTCGAATCAATGATCAGGTGTCAAGTTCGAATCGATCAATGAAGGACGACTTTGAATCGATCCTTGGTTAACTGGTTCGAATCGATAAGGAAACCCTCAACTTAACATCGGCCACGTTCGAATCGATACCCTCCGTATCGATGCAAAGTTGAGAACTTCGAACCGATAGCTGATGGATTCGAAACCATCGATTCGAATGGAACCATCAAAGATGGTCAATCGGTGCGAACTATGTCACCCTCATAAAGCCATTCCAGGGATCGATGCGAAATCCAACGAAGAATGACGCCGCCATCATCGATTCGAACTCGAATCCACGCATCGGTTCGAAGCCTTCCCAATCCAGATCTGGTTTTGCCAATCTCGAGACTAAGCAATCGATGAAGAAGAGATAGGATCGAAGTAACTTTGTCGTTTGGATTCGAGGCTAATTACCTTGTTTAAGTGATGGATTCGAGGAGTTAAAGTGTTGGATCTTGAATGGTTCGAATACGTAACACGGTGTTGTCTTCTCAGAAACTTCGAAACGATGCAAAACACAGTAAAAGCAAGGTGAGAGTAAAAAGTGAAAAGTGAAAAAGTGGCAAGCCCACTGCTATTTATATGGAGCTTTGAGGGCGACCGAGACGATTCCTCTTCTGGTAAATGTGACCGGTCGCAACCAGTCAAGGCGTGGATCGTTTCGAAATCTCCATTCGAAACCATTTTCCTAATGCCTTGTGGGTTCGAAGTTAACCTCATATTTCATCGATACGAAGCACACGGCAAAACATCAAGTCGCATCGATGTGAAACAAACAATGGGCACATCGACTCGAAGCCCCTGTTCACAACTCCATCCACAAACTACCGATACGAACGACGATTTCGTATCCATCATTTCCTATCGATACGAACTACTATTTCGTAACCGTCCTTTCACATCGGTTCGAATGTCAGTTTCATGCCCATCATAACTCGAGTGTACTCCACCCATACGAATGTAGATTTCGAACCATCAATGCTCCAACACATCGGTTCGAAGTATTACATTCACACAACCCAAAGTCATTTCCTTCGACCTTCTATATCAGTTCAGGAGAGGATCGATACGAAGGGACTTTTCAAAACAACCATCATGCGTTGTCTCAACTTAAATTCTCCAAATCGGTTCAGGAGAGAATCGATAAGAAATTCAATAGCAAACCAAACTGACAACGACTCGTGGACGCACGACGTTAACAAGGGTCAAACTAACATATGTCATATATGTCAAACTAACATTCGATTTTAAACACTTACAGGGATCGAATACTCATCCTGTTACAAATGCAACAGCCAACGGCTAAGCGCTATTATACAGCTATCAATCATATCAACACAAGGTTATAGCAATACGGAGTACGAGTCTCAACAAAAAAGAGAGCAACGATTGTTCAGAGAGAAATTGCAGCTATTCAAAGCACGCCATGTTCCCACAAGACGTACTTTGGGGGGCAAAATGTTATCCCACTTTTTGGCAAAGCCGCGATACCAAAAGATCGATCGAAAACGAAGGATAGTTCATATCAGAGATTGGTCATACTTCGTTTCGCTATGGATATCACTGAATTTTGTCCTAGCCCAGATTGAGCCACAATTGATGGGACACGACAAGAAAGATCATAGAAGTCATCATCTCAAATTTCGAGTCAATCCGAGTTCATACGCTCAAGTAATGATCGATTCAACCTAAAGGCAAAGACAATGGTTTCGAATCCATCATGGTAAGTGTCTTCGAACCCACCACAGAAAACCATTCGAACCGCTCACCTTCGAATCGATGGACCTCGAACCCATCGGAGTGCCTCGGTTCGACTCCATCAACTTCGAATCCATCTAGTTCGTACCGGTGGGCCTCATGTCCATGGAGAGGTTGCAAAGCTCGTATCCATCAATGAACCCTTGTTCGAATCCACCAAGCATCGGTTGTTCGAACCCATTATTGGAGCCTTGTTCGAACCCATCCATGAAGCCTTGTTCGAACCCATCTGTGAAGCTTCGTTCGAATCCACTGGGTCAACTAGCCGCGATGACGTGTCATCCATCGGTTCGAATGCGCCGAGATGCATGGAGTCGAAGCGGTCAACTCGGAGTGTAGATCGGATCGGTTCGAAGTTAGCGCTCCACGTCACCACGAAGGCGCATGCCACCATCGATTCGAAACCATCGGTTCGAATGGATGGTTTCGAACCAAACAGCCACTCGAAGAAAGTCATCTCGAACCCATCATATCTCTCAATCTACTGATCCAAATGCCACGAAATTTTCACAGAAGCTTGCATACATGTTGAAGAATGTCCACAACAAATTTCACCTCGATTGGATGATTTCATGATCGATTCGAACGGAGTTCGAATCAATGCCAAAGTGGGCCCAAATTTCCTTAGGCCGAGCACGTGGGCCCCCTCACGTGCCAGAAGTGGTCTCCCGAGTTTTCAGCGAAATATCAACATCCTATGCCTATAAATAGAGCCCCAGTGCCAACAGAAAAAGGGGCGTTTTGAACTCGAAGCGCCCAGACTCTGCCGGATCGAGATCTCCATCATCCTATATCATAATCAGCTGTTGATTTCGAATTTCCAGTTGTAACTTGTTGTTGATCGCTGTAACAACTTGTAACTATTAGAAGAGAATCAATAAAACATCAAAAAACTTGACAGTGGACGTAGGCAACACGCCGAACCACTATAAATCGCTTGTCTGTGCATTTACTTTACTATTGATTGGAGTTTTTGTTAGATAATATCTGTTTTGAATTTACATTCTTCACTATTATCTCTTCAACGACTCCCGAAGAGTGTTGTGACCAATTTTGGTGCGAACAAAGGGTACTTTGCATTGCACATAAGGGAAGATAGGTCTGTAGGCTTGTGTTTGAGTAGTCAGTACTGATGGTAGCATTGGAAGGTGGGTCGCGTTGGTAGGCATCTGGGCTATGCTTTTAGTTGGGTGAAATTTATTTATATTAGTTTAGTTAAAATGTTACAACTCAAACCCTTCTTTATTTTTTTATAGGAACCAAGTTGATCAATTTATTCAATTTGTTAATACGCATAACACTAGTTTACTTGGGTTTAAGTGTAAAGTTAGTGTTAAAATTAGTCTATGGTTCGTAATTAAAGTAACTTAATCCCTTAAATCAACATAAACCTTAGGTTAGTACTGGCTAGTGTATTATTTTAGTTATGCTGATATGAAATACACTGAATTGAGAAATTAAATATATGTAAGACGTTTGTTTGATTCGATATTGTAGTGAAATTTCTTTGTGTATTTTGGAATTGAACGGTTTTGTTAAAAATAACCGGGCTTAAAAATGGGCGTTGCTCGAAGTCGTCCTCGAGTTTTCTAAGAGAAGTCGATGGGTTTTGGCTCGGGCGTTGATCGGGATCGGCTCGGGTTCTTTTTTATGATTTTAACCAAGGTTCAAGGAAACAGTAAATTGTTAACAAGTTTATAAACAAAAGAAATGAACTAGTTTCAAAATAAAATATTAAATGAGTTTTCAAAACAAAGGCGTTGATCAAGTTTTCAAAACAAGTTTCAAAATATATCGATTTTGAATACAGATGTTTTTGAAAGTAAATTGTTTTCTTTTTTGAATAATGAATATTAGGTTTATTTATTAATTAAATCTCTAATTGTTTCCAAATTAAAAGGGATGTGATTACGTAAGAGATTAAAGTTAAATGTATTGAACTTCAATTAGCAAAAAGGGTCTTAAGAGATTTTGTATAAAGCATTAAAATTAAATAAGATTTAAATAATGTAATTAATTAAGGTCTTATTGAATTAAAGGCTAATTACTTGATGGTAAATAATTAAGGATAATTAATTTGTCTAATTAATTAAATGATAATTAATTAATTAATGTTATAAAAGGATCATTAATTAATGTAATTAATTAAAGGATAATTAATCTATGTAAGCAAATTAAAAGTTAGTTAATTAATGTGATCAATTAAAGGATGATTAATTAATCTCATTAATTAAAATAATAATAAATGGTTTATAATAAATTAAGGTGAATTAAGCAGGATTTTAGGTAGTTAATTTAAATTATTCGGTGATTAAATTAATTTAATTAGGAATCGAATGACTAATTAATCTTGCTTATGAATGATAACCGGAATTGAATACCTTGGTTTGTCCAATATTGTTGTTATGTAATTCGTGATGTGCTGTGATATGAAATGGCTGGCTCGATCTGTTAATAAATATGAATCATTTATCTATGATAGATTTCTGTGTGTGTATGTTATTAAAACAACTTGATTTAAAGATGACATTGGATTCGAAGAGACCGGAATCAGATATCAGTAATATTCGAAACCACTTCGATTAATAATCTATAATAATTCTTTATAGATGTGAGTTTAGAATCAAGTAGGCTGGATTTGGAATAAATTAAGTAAACTGGACCATTGAAACTAAGTAACGGTACTTAGATATTACTTTGCGAAATAAGTGGTTGACTATAACAAATTAGGAACTCGTAGTAAGGTACGAGTTACCTCGGGTTTTCGGTTATGTTTTAAACTTAGTATTTCAAATTATATGGGTTTACTCACGCTGGTTTCCAGCCTGATTCAGGTGTTACTTTATTGTAATGCTCGGTCAGACCGAGTATTACAGATTTTCAATTAGGACGTTATAGAGCTCAGGAGGCGAGCTGGATGGCAGGAACGTATGGAGTTTTACCGTTGTGTATTTGAGTTTGATTTGATTAGTCTGGGACAAGTTAATTATAACTGTCCAGTTTTATGCATGATGGTAGTACAATGATGTATTGAATGTAAATTAACAGATCCAGTCTTCCTTGTATAAATGCTATTATTTGATATTATATTTTGATCCGCTGCGAAATGTGAGATTCTGTGTTTTGTTTTCTATTCTTCTTCTACCTCTTTCTTCTTTACCCTAACAATCTAAGATTTTCGGCGTTCGATTGCTCAACACATCTATAATGAACATATTAGTGTCGAATTTTCGAGGTCGAAAATTTTGGGTCATTACATGGCAGTTTAAGATTGGCTCTCTCCACCGCTTCCTAGCTTTTCCTGATACGTCATCCAGCTTCCTTTTTCCTTTATCTTTATCATTATCCGAGCGTCCGCTGGATGGCCCACCGTTCTCAGGCGCGTTCACCTCCTTTAGTTTCATATTTGAACGTGCATCTTCCTGCCAAAGGAATCTCTTAGCTTCGTGAAAGAATTCTCCGAGATCCATTGGTGGGTCCCATAACTGAGACGCTTTGAAATTCGAATTCTCTTTGGCTCCTGATACTGCTGCCATTAAAACCATCAATGGATCCAACCGATCACCGAATCAACCGATGCATTGAACTGAATTAAGAAAGCTCTGAGCGACTCATCTATCCTTTGCTTTACTGATGTTAGCATCATTACGTTCTTCGGCCTTTTGATATGAACCCGAAACTGCTTCAGAAACCTGTCCACCAATTCTTTCCATGTCCTGATAGATCCCTCTTCCAGCTGTCTGAACCACATAGCAGCGATATCCATCAAGTACAAAGGGAAACATCGGGCCATCCTTCCTCCGATGCCCCCAACACTTCCATATGTCTTGTGTATCTCGTCAAGTGATCAGTAGGATCAGCCTCGCCGTTGTATACCTCCAGAGTAGGTAGCTTAAACTCTGGTGTGTTTCGAGCCATTCTAATTTCACGGATAAACAGACTCTTGTTTACTCCTTCCAGATCACTGTTTGTCAATCCTCCGCGCATAGTTCGCTTGATAATCTCAGCCAATCCAGCATTGTCCATCAAGGGTTGCCCCATGATTCCTCAAGGGAATTCTGATACGTACTCTTCATCACGTGCTCCTGCATTCCTACTAGCATCTTTTCATGTGGTGTCACCTAGAATTCCTCCACGAACTGGTCCACCGTTGCCAGGTGGTGTGCCCCTGAGCGTGGATCCATTTAGGTTTATGGTTGTGTGCTGATCAGGGGTTGTGCCTTGTTGAGCTGCTCCATTTGATTTCCTGTTTGGTCCTTCTGCTCCAGCTCCGTGGATCTGAACTTTTGAAGCTCCAACCATTCCTGCTTGTCCGAACTGTCTCAGAATGTTCTACATCATTTCCTCCTATCTTTTCAGAAACTCTTTATGCATAGCTCCCATCATCATCTCCATTTCGTCTCTGGTGATGAAAGCCGACGTCCGATTAGACCCTGATGATGCCTCCTGGCTTCCTTCATGCTGAGTTCTCTCAGCTCTTTGTCTTCTACTTGATTGGCTTGTCATAGCTCTTTAGATCTGAATCCTTAACCTTTCAAATCTGGACTCCAAATCTGGTATAGCGGGTGCTAGTTGTTCTTAGTGAAAGCACCAAAGCGTTTGTGCCAAACTTGGTCACAAATCCCAAATATCGGGAAAGCATCAGTGTACGAAAACAGACCGACAATAAATAATCACCAATCACAGACCTATGTTGTGAAGAGAATAAAAATGAAGACTAACAAACTTAAAACCGAAAGAAATTAAAAGAGGCACAAGATTTATAGTGGTTTGGCTATCTCCGGCCTACGTCCACTCCAAAAGTTAATCTTTTATTGACTTTCCTTGCTAGTTACAGCTGATTACAACGGATTACAATGAAGAAATTGAGTGCAACAGTAGCTTAGTAGCGTGAAAGTGTTTTTGGCGGAGTTTGGATGTCGGATAGCCAAAAGATCCCTTTTATGTAGGCTTTGAGGTGCTATTTATAGGCGTAGACTATAAATATCTCGCTCAATCTTGGGAGATTGCTTCTGGCACGTGAATGGGCCCACGCGATCAATCCCAGGTGATTTTGACTCAATCCGTGATCGATACGAACTAATTTCGTATCGATCAAGATTTGATCCTACCAAGTCAAAATTTGGCATGAACATTCCTTAGGTCATACGAAAGCTCCTGTGAAAATTTCATAGCATTTGGACTTGTGGATTGTGACATATGATTGATGCTAGTTAGCATTTTCGCTAGGCCATCGTGTTCATATCGATACATTTCGCATCGATCTGTTTGACTCGATCTTGAGCACATGTATGCAAGGTAACGTGGCGCAAAAATCCTGAATCGATCCACCTTTTGTGCCAGATGATCGAGTCTTCCTCGTGCGCTTGCCTCGTTAGCATCGACTGCTATGACGCTACTCGTATCGATCACTTATAATGAAATGATGCATTTTTCGTATCGATCGATCGCGGTTATTTTGTATCGACCGTGTTTTGTCTTGTTCGCATCGATCAACTGTGTTGCTTCATTCGTGTCGATCATATGTGACATTTTGTGTGCGCTTTGTGTCGATCCGTGGTTGATCGATACGAAACTCTGATTGATATGAAATGCTCGAAGTCCAATCGATACAAAATGCATGCCATAGTCGATGATACGAATCGGATGTCTGAGCGACCGATATGAATTGATCGATACGACACGACTACTTTTGGATGGATGCGAAGAGTGTTGATGCGAAGAGAGTGGAGCAATGGATACGAATTCCCTATTTTGCATCAATCATATCTTGAGCATACGAACTCCGATTGACCTGAAATTTGATGCGTAGCCTTTCCTAGCCTTGATCATCGTTTCCAATCAATCCTGCGTTGATTGGAGCTTGGATAAATTTTGGCAACATCAATAATAGCCTTGTTTCCAATCGATCTCCAATCCTGATATCCAACCTCTCTAGCAAATTTGTCGATATTCCAGCCTTGACCAAAGGGTGGGATAACGTATGGAGACTTGGTTTTATGTATTTGAATTTAATATTAACCTAATATCTATGTTTAAATTTATTTTTAATCTAAATATATATATAAACTCTTAAATGAACATACCATATATGTAAGTATTTTGTATTTTATTAAGTATATATCAATATTTATTTCAAATCATATTATGCAAATATGTTTGTTTTATGTGTTTATTTAAAACAATGGTTTTGAATTTAATATATGTTTAAATTTAGAATTTGATTTACATATATATATATATAATTATATATATAAGTTCACATATATTAATTATCTTCGTCGATCCAGTTCTGATTTGAATTCCTATTTGTCATCTTTGTTCATCGAATCGTGTCCATCTAATGTTGTTGTGGAATTCATAACCCATTTACTTGTCAGATCTATCTAGCCTCGAAAGGTGAGCAATCACTCATGATTAACATTCTTATATTTATTAAATTTGATTTCAATTGAAATGACGATTGAAATATGTTGATGTTAGTTATTTACATTGCTATATACATGTTATTATCTGTATCTGTTCTCCTGTGACATCTGACACCATTATCTGTTATTTATATTGATGATATATGCCTGTTATATAATTATCATATCTGCTATTACTCAGCAAGTTCCCCATTAGTATAGATTTCCCTATATGTTGAAATGATACATACCCAAACAATCTTTAGAATAGGGGAAAATCGTTATGAGTTGAAATGATAAACCCAAGCGATTTTCATTGAATTGAATTTGGGATTGCGGGTTGAAATGATATATACCCGTAGATATTTAAATTGCGGATTGAAATGATAAAAATCCATATCACTTGACCATATGATAGAAAATTATATACAGACACCGTTGGTCTATATATAAATATTTTGAAAATGATTTCTATGGTTTTGGAAAGAAATATGTGGTTTTAATAAATATTGATTTTAAGGTATTATATATAAATGTATTTTTATAAAAGTTTTAAAATTTAGATTTTAAAATTATATGTTTTGAAAATTGTATAGTTATAAGTTAATTTTGAAATTATAAATTTTAAGAATTTATTTATAATTTTACTATTTTTAAAATATATAAATAAATTTAAAAATAGGATTAAGTATTTATTTAAATTTTTATTTTTCAAATATATAGTTTATAATTATTTCTAATAAATTGAGGTTGTAAAGATAAACTTGAAATTGATTTGAAATTATATTTATTTAAGAATTATACTTAAATAAATTTGATTTGAAATTATTAAATTTGAAATTTTAAAGATATGATTTTATAACTTGATTTTGATTAAAGTGATTTAAATGAATATTTTCAAATTTACGTAAATTGAAATGGGATATTTAGTTTATTTAAATTTGTAATTTGAAGTTTATTTAAATGTTATTGAAATGACTAAGTCAATATTTCAAAGCTAAATAATAGTAAAGTGAATTTGAGATATAAATGAAATTATCAAATTTAGTTTTGAAAATGTAGAATATTTAAAGCGTTGAAATATATTGAAATCAGAATGGTTTATTTGAGCTTCAAATCTGTATTTGAAATTGGTATAATTTTAAATGGTTCATTGAGAAACTGAATTGAGTTGAAATTGATCAATTGAGACTGATTTAAATTTGAATTTTGGAATTCGAATTGATTTGAATCGATTGTGAAATTTGAGGAAACTATTTTATTATATAAAGTATTTATAAATTATATTTAAAATTATTTTATATTTTACTTTATAAATTATTTTAATAAAAACTATTTTATATCAATTGTTTTAATATAAAATATTTAATATAAACTAATTTATTTTATAAGCTGTTGTATTATATATACTATTATTAATTTCTAAACTGTTCAAGCGGGAAGTTATGATTTCAAAGGTATAAATCTCAAAGTTATGTTTTCAAAGTGTTACGATTTCCAAAGTACTATAATTTCTAAGTTTATAATGTCGAAAGTGTTATAAATTTGAAAGTTCAATTGATTTGGAAATGAATATTATTTTAAGTGAAAAATGATATCGTATTGATATGGTTTTGAAATGGAAATGATATTTTGGTTTTGAAGTATGAACTATTTGAAATGAAATGACCATAGTGTTATAAATAACGTTTGGTTATTAAAGAGACCAGGTTCGGATATTGTCATACTCTTTGCCAATACCGAAAACCACATTAACAAATGTGTACGTGGCCAGGATTCCAGAATGAAGTAGGATGGTTTGGTGACGATTCTATATGGTATTTACATAGACCTGACTCTCGTGAGTCAGCTTGACGTGGCTAAAACAGGAGCCACGCCATGTCAGGTGAGGCCATTCCTCCTATCGGGTATATTTCTTTGATACCATTATATTGCTTTTGTGATATGATTCGGTGCACCCTTTTGATTTGGAAGTGTGTCACGAGGTGGACGGTAGTAGCTGCTATGCGTTACCACCGGTCCGGATCCGCAAACGTTATATCTACCCTGGCATTGCCTTGAATGCCTTGTCGCATGCCTTATCGCGCCTTCTACGAGTTTGCTCTGTGTTGTACCTATGGAGTGCTCCCTGATTGCCCACTTGCGAGTGGAGTTTACATTATCTTATAGACTATGGCATTATAAAAATGTGTTAAGGGGGATACGGGTAACGCTTAACGCTATTTTAATAGTTTACTTTACTATTGACATTATTATAAGAGCGTATATTACTATGTAGTACATAGTTTATTAGATCCTTAGAGGATGGTTATCGTAAACATCCTTTGAGTTACTTATATTTCAGTTGGTGTTTTACTTAAGTTGGATTTATTGATATAAGAATATTAATCCTGACTTGAGTGTTTTGTGTTTTGCTTTACGCTCGGGTCAGACTGAGTGTTACAGCTTTTGAGACTCACCATTAGAGTTTCGCTTGGAGATCCATCTGTCTATCCAGCTTTCAGTTATTTAGTGGACTCCAGTGATGTATTCAAATTTTGTTATTTGACTATTGTACTGAGATTTCTATGTATTCAAGACTTCTGTTGTATCTTGTTTAACTCTGATGTATATATAGTAGCTTTATGAACTACTATTCTTTTATTTCCGCTGTTAATTGTTATATTACTCTGTGCCTGTGATTCTGTGATTAATTTATTTACTGTATATGGTGATTTTTTCCAATTACCAATATGATATTTTGAGCAATTCAAGTCCGACATGTGCGGATGCGAATGGTTGAAAATACCTGGCTGTTACACTTGGTATCAGCGCTCTGGTTTTAGGCAAAACTTAGCATATGTGTTAGAATTAATTACGGAATCACCTTCGTTCAAACTTGAGTCTCTTCCTCTTTGATTCGGATCTCCTTTGAAATTCCAGGAATCCCCTTCTGTTCTGGAATCCATTCTTGCCTCTATCATTCATGTTTTCTTGATTCTGGAGCATCCCATAGCTCCACTGTATGATTTGTAAATCGGTGAAACTTCCTTACAACAAACTTTGATTCACCGAAGATTTTTGCATCCTCGGTTTACGATGCTGCCCTCTCTTGCTATTCTCCTATGATCGATCTTATTCTAAAAGTCACGGTTGACCCGATTAAGGTCGCCCTCGATTAATATTAGTATATTCATCTTCCTATTTTGCAATCTAATTATCTTATCTCCCTTTCGAGCCTATCTTCTTAGTTAGAATTCTTTTGATTAGGGACCCTCTAATTTGAATCTCTATCCTTGCTTTGAAATCTATTCTTTTGCCATCGAGCGAGGGAGTATCTTTGTAACTAATATATAAATATCTTATATTGTGTTGTTTGAGTTGTTAAGTTAAAATTTTGGGTTTCAACCGATTCGTATAGCTAACGCTATCGATAGAAATTCGAAAACACTTGAACAGAGCAAACCGGCACAATATTGTTTTCGAAATTTGTAAATGAAATAATTTCATGTATAGTTACATTTTTATATATAGAAGTATAATTTTCTGAAATTAGATAGTTAATAAGATTTGGTTATTGAAAATGATAATACTAGATTATCATTTATTGTTTGTCAACCATTAACTATTGTTGTATGTTATAAGAAGTTGAAATTTTATAAAACATGGTTTATAAACTGACTTTGAAATGAAATTAATTCAAATGAAACAGTAGAGAATTAAATTTCTGGTGCTTTTCTAAGTTTGGTTTCATAGTTTGAAAGAATATATTATTTGAAAGTATTTTCGAATATAAATTATTTTCAAATAATTTTAAAATGAAGAAAATTAGTACTCTTCTCTATTATCACTAGAAAATAATTTCGATGATGACTGCAGCATCATCGACATTCATTTTCGAGTCTCGAAGTGGAGAGCACCCTTAGTAGCTTTGCTACACTTTTGTTTTGGAAAAAGAATTTGATTTGAATTTCTTGAATATGAGTTGATTTATAAAATATATATGTATATAATTATTTCAAATTAGTTTGAAGTGACACCAGAAATTTTAATCTTAAGTTTTATATTAAGAAATGGTTTCAATTATTGAAATAAAGTGAAATGTTTGAATAATTGGAATATCCAAAACGATAAATGAAAGTTAACCAACTTGAAATAATTCAATTTGAATAAAACTTATTTGTATAACACTAAATTACATTCTAATACATATAACTTGCCTAATATATTCAAAAAGTTAAAATGTTAAGATATAATAGGGTTGTACGAGAACAAAAATTAAGTAATAAATTGTTCAAATCAAAATCTAGCTTAGTATATGTTATAAATAAAAGAAACTTTGTATACTATTTTGTTACACTCAAAAGATATTAATATAACTTACCTAGAAAGTTTAAATGTAATTAGAATGTAATCAGATAATATACACTATGATGTATAAGTAATAGGATATCAAAATGATATTTTGTTAAGGGAATGTATTGATAATAAATTGAATAATAAATTAGATAATAAAAAAAGGAAAATTTATTTGTTGAAAAATATATGGTTATAAAATGCATACACCTAATATAGGTTACAAAATATGTTAAATAAAATAAATTAAATAAATATAGAGAAGACCATTTAAGCGAATAAATATGAACTTAAGACTAGTGAACTTGAATTTTGTGGAATCAAATTAGCTAAAAATAAATATATAAAATAAATAAGAATTTAAAAATGAATTTGCTAGAAAGAAATGTTGACAAAACGAGACAAAATCAATTTTAAATTGAATAACTATTTATTAGTTGAATAAAATGGATTGAGCCAAATTATTGAATACTAATTTATCTAAAATTGAAATCTATATGGTTTTGAATTGTTGAAGTTGAATGTTGAAGTGGAATTTACTATGGTCGATCTAGTAAATTTAATAAATGAGTAAAATAAAACAAATTTTGCTGTGCAATAAATGTTAATAAATATGAAACAAATCAATTGATGAAAACATATGAAAATGAAATCAATCAAATGTGAACACCTAAATTAAATGAACTGGAACCAATTAATTAAATGCAAACCAATTTTAAATTAAATGGAGTTTATATGGTTTAAAGTAATTGTGTATTTTCGTATTTCAATCTATTTTTCTTCTAGTTGTTTCTATTCTCCTACCTCCTTCCTTTTTAAGGACGAAAGATTTTGAATGGGGGAGAGTGTATTGACCCGTAAATTTTAATGGTTTTAATAACATAATTAACTGGAATTTTGTGAAATTTTAAATAATTGAATTTGGAAATAAAAATTTGAAGTGTAACGGACTAGGCTTTTCAACCATCGACAGCGGCCACAATTGGTAGGCTTTTCAACCATCCCAGCCCCACCGTGGCTTAAATTGGTACCTCGGGTTTGCTTTTACGGCCAGCCTCTCAACTCGCAACCAACCTCGCAAGGCCTTATACTACCCCCGGGGCCATGTAGGGGTAAGAGTCTCCCGTTCGCCACCTAACGCAAAGCGAGAACCCCCTATCCCGGCCTTAGGCGTGCGTGATGTAAAGCTTCGAGATAGAGGCGTTTGATCGAAGTATCGATGATCATTCGGGGGGTGGCAATCAACCCTAACTCGCGATTTTTGGTTCGGCCATGTGCTGTGTTTATTGCGTGAGGAAGAAAGTACTGTGTGGCCTAGATTTTAGGTTATAGATCTTGCGGCCAGGATTTTACCTGGTAAATAAAATAAAAGAAAATTTGTTTAAAATGTTATTTAAACTTTGAAAATTCATATTGATTTCATACGGTGTCAAAATCCAATGAAACTGGAAACGCCGAAATCACAGAGATGCATACTACGTAGTGGAGCAGTTCCGGAAATCATTTCGAGAAAGTAAAATTTTAGGTTAAATCGAACGTCGTTCGATTTAATTTAAATTTAAACGCTCGCCGAAAACCCAAGGTGAGTTTAACTCACTCACATCTGGAATATTAGTTAATTTAAATAGTTAATTATTGAATGATTGCTTGATTGGTTGGATATGATAATTACTATCAAGTTGAATTGATATATTGTTGTGCTAATATTTGTGATGCAGGGAAAACAGGTTGGAGGGATCCAACTGGATTCCTCACGATGTGGTAATTAATTTTATAATTGATGATGATGTCTGTTTATATGTTGCGATTGATAAATTTGAAATGAAATTGTACTGTTATATTGTTGGATAAATTATAAACTCAGAATTTTAATTATAATTAGAATAAATTGGGTTTTAAAAAGAAATAAAGGTAATTGATAAATAAGAATGTAAAAGAATAAAATTTGGAATCTGGTTTGGATGGAAAAAAAGGGAAAAAAAATTGGTAAAATTTGGAATTATAAACGAAGAGGACATTTTATCAATTGATAACTGTGGAAGTATAAATATCTGGAAATTAGAATATGTTTTAAACGAAGCTTCCAAACATAAATTAACAGTTTAAATGTATATAAAAATATTTTGAAATACAATTTTTCACTATTGGAATTTTATTTAAGAAATTTGCAAGGATGATTTTCATTGAAGAAATCTCCAATTGTTTTATTTAGAAATGTCTTAAAACTATACTTTAACAAATTGAAATTCCGAGAATGGAAAAGAGTGTTTAAACTTCAAAAGGATTTTATTTTTAAGCTTGGAAATAAATTTATGATATCTAACATAAATTTGAGTTGGAATAGATCCGGCGGGATCTATATGAAAGATTCTTTGGGTTGTCTGAATGGGAATGTTTTCCGGGGAAGGACCGAGTTCGTGAATAAAATCAGGTTTTAAAAGTTAAGTAAAATTTGATTCAAGGAAGTGTTTTTAAGAAATTCTCCTTTAAAAATAAGAAATAAATTTAGCTATAGTATGATTATTTAAGAGGTTTATTAGTAATTATAATTTTTAAATAGATTTATCTGTAACAACCCGCATATTTATCGAGTTTACATTTAAATATTTTTATTTAAATATTAAATCGTTAATCGGATTTTGGTCCGAAAAAACTACTTTTTGCAAACGGTCAAATTAGGACTCGAGACCACTTCCATTGAGTTCGAAATGTCGTTTACAACTTTTTAAGTATAAACATCGATAGGTTCGGAGTTAGTGAAATTTCACTAACTTTTCCCGCTTTGGACTTTGGGTTAGTTTAGCCTATTAAGCCCAAGTTTCCAACCCTCTTCTCCTCACTCTTCATAAATTTCCTAACTAACTCAAGCTTTAGCATTAATGGTGAAGAGAATGGGAAATTAAAACTCCAAGCTCAAATTCAATTGCAACTCCATCATTCAACTCCAAATTCAAGTAGAAGATATTGGATTCAAGCTTTGGATTGCTTCTCCTTGCTTTCAAGCTTCATCTTCATAAATTTTAGTGCAAAGGTGAGATTTTTATCTCACAATTCTAGCCTATAACTATATTGGACTGTTGGGAATGATTCCCTATCATTTTTGCATGCATGTTAGCATTTGGTTTGGATTGGATTGGCGAAAAACTCCAATTTTTAGCGTTTTGGTGAATTTTCTGCACTTAGGTCGTTCTGGCCATTTTTAGGTCGTTCGGAGTTAAGTCGTTCGTCCATGGGTCGTGAGTCGTTCACGAGTTAACTTTAGGTCGTTCTGGAAGAATTGGCACTTCGGAATTAGGTCGCTCACGAGTTAAGCCTTAAGTCGTAGGTCGCTCACGAGTTAGGCCTTAAGCCGTAGGTCGCTCGCGAGTTAAGCTTTAAGTCTTAGGTCGTTTCCGACCTATAATCTCTAGGCTCCTGATAAGTCGTTCGAGTTAGGTCGTTGGACCATTTACCTTAGGTCGCTCGTCCACTAGGTCGGCCTGGTTTATCTCGTAGGTCGTCTCCGACCTAAGCTCCTGATAAGTCGTTCGAGTTAGGTCGTTGGACCATTTACCTTAGGTCGCTCGTCCACTAGGTCGGCCTGGTTTATCTCGTAGGTCGTCTCCGACCTAAGCTCCTGATAAGTCGTTCGAGTTAGGTCGTTGGACCATTTACCTTAGGTCGCTCGTCCACTAGGTCGGCCTGGTTTATCTCGTAGGTCGTCTCCGACCTAAGCTCCAGATAAGTCGTTCGAGTTAGGTCATTGGACCATTTACCTTAGGTCGCTCGACTCTGTTAAGTCGTAGGTCGTTAGACCTTAGGTCGTTCGCATTCCTTAAGTCGCTCGACCCCTCCACACTAGGTCGCTCGGCTTGCTTGAGTCGTAGGTCGTTGGACCTTAAGTCGCTTGCCTCCCTTAACTCCAGTTAGGTCGCTCGGCCATTGTGTTAGGCCGCGTGAACCCTTAGGTCGTTAGACCTCACTTTGCTTTAGGTCGTAGGCCGCTTGTCTTCACTTAGGTCGTACCGTTTTGGACGGGGCGCTGCCCCGCACCCCGCCGGGGGCGCTGCCCCCTGGACCCCCGCGACCTGACCGGGCAGGTCGAACCCCATAAGCGGTGGCGTTGCCCCCGCACCCCCACCTTGGGGGGTTGCCACCCCCCCTGGACCCCCCCTCCGTAGGGGATCTTATCTGAAAAACATTGAGCTGATTTCCTTGGATTTTATTCACATCTCCGTATGCGATTTTTGTGACTGATTGTTTCTACAATTGCTTATGTGTTTTGTCACTTTATAATATAAAGGTTTCAATACTAGTAGTAAATATCAAAACTCTTTTAACAAACAATTTCAACTCTATTTTTAATAACAAAGCTCTTTTCTTAAACCGTTTTCCAATCTATTAGTATATACAAGCCTTTATCTCACTCGGATGAGAAATCTAATTAAACGACTTAGTAAAACAAGTGGTATGAAACGCTTGCGTTCACTTCGTCGGTTAATTCTTGGACTTGTTCGATTGAACCTCTTATGACAATTTTAATAGTGAAGATTTACAGTTTGTTCGTAAATATTTAAGTTAAGCAAGTGGTTATGGGACATGAAGCTAAACTTCTATATTTACTAGCTTAGTGTAATTGACACTTCTCGTTGATCTTGATGATCGCTTTATGAATTAGACTAGCAATTGCGCGATGTCTCTTTCATTGCAAGGTTAGACTAGACACCACTTGTGTGATTCCATTCACACATACCTTTCTGCTTTTTGGTTAGTCTTGACCTCATTCTGTGTGATTCCACTCACACATGTGGGGTAGCTCCCCATGGTCTTCGGACCGTCATGTGATAGGCCTCTTTCCCTTTTTATGATTTCTGGATTTCTCGTGTTGATTTCTGGAATTTATGTCATTGACTTGTTATGAGTACAAGTTTAGGGTATGATGCCCCCTTCGAATCTTTGAGAAGATTCTTGTGATATTGATTATCTCTTATTGATTGATCTTCTGTTGATCATTATTTACATACTTATAGCGGTATGTCGTTATGGATGTTTATGTTTATGCCATATCTTTTATGTTATATCATGTCATCTGATATTTATAGCTAGACTGATCCGTTTATTATTTTCTTAAATAATACTCGGATCAGACCGAGATGTTACAGGTGCTTCTGCTTGACTTCTTCCCAGGGATTCATCACTCTGACTTTTGGCTAACTGTTTAGATTAGCAGTTTTTGTTGTATACACTTGAGATATAGACTCATAGTTGTATTCTTTTGTATAGCACGTGTTGCTATTCTTTTGTATTATCGTGGATCTTATTGACCACTACTCTGATGTACACTTTCATGTGTTAGTTATATATTCATATCTTCTTCCGCCTTTGTGATATGGACATCTGTGACTGATTTGTGATATGATTATTTCTATGTTTGTTTCCGAAGATTATTTATAGCCACCGTGTGATAAGCAATTACATGGATGGTCGCTCCTCAACAGCCTTATTCTCCGTGCTAGTTGACAGCACTTCTCCGGAGTGTTCTTGGCTAGCGTGGGTATAGAGGTGGGGCGTCACATTATTTAAAGAATGGATGATTTAAGTTATTTGAAAACTATTATTTATTCTTTAAAACCACTAATTTTAAGTTTAGTTAACAAAACTCTTATTTAATAAATAGTTTTATTTTACATATTTGAAATTATTATTTTTGAGAAATAACTAGAAATAAATTTACATATTTTAAAATATATTTCAAAATAAAGTGTTTTAATTGTTTTAATTCTAAATTGTTTTGAACTTGGTTATTTCCAATGGGAATAATGGTAAAGGATTTACCTTGTAAAGGAAGAACTTTGGCAAATTGTTTTCAAACGAGTTTTGAAATTTGGAAATATATCTTGAAAGATATTTGAGGCAAACAAATAACGTGGAAAATTATTTATTGTGTGATGGATGTTTGTGGATATAAATTGATAGTTAAATCGCCGACTATCAATATTGGACAAATGCGTTGATCGTTTCGAAGAGACCGGGATCGAGATTTATCTCGAAAACCACTTCGATCCGGTTTGTACTTTTCATTTGAAAAACATGTTCGGAGTCGAAGATGGAGCAGTGAAGTGCAAGGGCTAGTCACTACTAATCCTGAGGATATTTCCAAAATGGATGTAGTAGGAGTAGTGCCTTCGGTTCCGTTTGAACCCGAGACGGACTTGTATGGATGAATGCTTTCGGAACATCTGCAGGTGGGAAATGTGCATTCTAAGTGAAACGTTCTAAAGGTAACGCTTAGCCTCAAGCCTCAACAAATGGGAATGACTGAAAATCAAGGGATATGCAGCAAGGCTTCGTGGGTAGCCCCCACTTGAAAGTAAGGTCATCCTTGTCTAGATGTCCCTTTTTATTCGGCTTAGTAGGCGGTTGCTGATGCCAACTGCGGGGTGATCTTATTCGGAACTGTCCAGTAAGGGATGGGTCCGGCCTTGTGTTGCAGGGGATCGGGAGTGGTCCTCGGTACGGTGATCTAGTGTAACGTCCCGCCTTTTCGCACGCTTTAAATCGACACACGTGCTAATTCAAAGCATACGCAAGGGCGGATTGTTATGGGGTAAATAAGAAAACAGAGAAGAAAAAACTAAACAGAATCTCACAGCGGAAGGATAAAATATAATAACAAATATACAGTTCATAAAACTGTTTACAAACATTTGATTATTTTTATACAATAAATATAGATTTCACATACCCATAAATATCAATGCAGCGGAATTTAATAGTGTAGTGGAATAATATAGTACTTAGCAATACAACAAATCTTCGTCTTCGTCCTCCAGAACTAAAGTCTTTGATCCTGAAACGCTTGGACTGACCCAAGCGAATTGAAAAGACAAAACACTCGAGTCAGAACTAAAAGATCTTATGTAAGTTAAATTAACAGAAATAAATATAAGTGCAGTAACTCAAGAGATGCTCGGGATTTACATCTCCTAAGGATCCATTAAACTATTTACAATATAGTATATTGCGCTATTATAATACTGCCTAATTGTAAAATAAACTTACTTTTAAATAGCATTAAGGCTTTACATTTTCCACCTTAACACGTAATAGTCCCAGTAGTCCATCCAATATCATGGTCCCTCCTGATCGGGAAGCCACCAGAGGATACCACATGGGCTACGGGAGAAATCCAAACTCGTACAAGGCGCGATAGGGTAGGTGACACGGCACAACTAGGCAATGCCAGGGTAGATATACCAATTACGCTTCCGGGTCGGTGGTAACGCGTAGCGCGCAGCTACCGTCCACCTCGAGCCACACCCCTAAAAAAATCAAAAGTGGCCACCGAATCAATTCAAAAGTAAAAGTATAATATCGAAGGGACGTGTCCGATCAAAGGTGCTACCTTATTAACCTGTCAATCGCTCCTGTTTTAGCCACCTTATGCCAACTCACGGGAGTTGGGTCCACGTATTTACCTTACATGAAACGCCACCGCCATCCTACTTCATTCTGGAATCTCCACCGCGTACACGGTTGTTAAAGAGGTTTTCGGAGTTGGCAGAGAGTATGACAACTTCCGATCCCGGTCTCTTCAACAACCAAACGTTATTATAACACCGCGGTCATTTAAAAATTAATTATACTTTCAAAAACCAGAATATAATTATCCATTTCAAAACCCATAAATACGATATCATTTTCTTTCCAAAACAAACTCATTTGATATTATTTTTATAAATACCCAAATTAATAAAATATCATTTTATTTCAAGTATATATTTCTTTTCCAAAATCATATTGTTTTCAAACTTATAATAATCGGAAACCAAACATTGAATTATAACTTTCAAACTATAATACTTCGAAAATTCATAGCTTTAAACCATAATTTCTAAAACTTAAATGGTTTGGATATTCAAACAGTATATAGCATTAATAGTTTGGATTCAAAATTTCTTTATAAAATAAAATAATTTCCGAGACTTACAATTTATTTCATTTAAGATTAAGTCAAAATCCATAAATTTAAAATCGCTTTCAGTTTAAATAAACCACTTCAGTTTCAATATATTTCAAACTTTGAATATTAAACAATTGGAACTAAGGTTGGAAATTTTTATTTCACCACTTTAAAGTCCGATTATTTAGTTTGAAATAATAATTGCATAATAAACCTGTAATCATTTTAGTAAAACTCAAATTACTTATAAAAGAAAATTTCCTTCAATTTTTATACTAGAAATATTTTTTTAATTCACCTTGAATGGAATTCAGTTATAAATATCATACCCTTTTTAAAATTTCAAGTTAATAAATTTTACATCAACTTATGAAGTTAACTTCTTAATTAAGCTCAATTCCAAATAAATTTCCAATTTAAATCCCAATCTTAATTAATTTAAATCCTTTAAAATTATATGTAATTTCAATATCTTAACATGTACTTAACCATATAATATAAAATAATCAAACTCCGTCATTCAACTTATTTATTTTATTTAACAAATCCATACATAGCTTATCTTCAATACTTTAACCATAGATGTATATATAAAATAAGATTATATATAATATCAAAATCTATATTTATTACCCGTATCCTATCCAAACCATAGAAAAATCATTTCAAAAATAATTTATATATATATACCGCGGTGCCTGTATATAATTTTCTATCCTATAGTCAAGTGATACGGATATTTATCATTTCAATCCGCAATTTAAAAATAAAAAATGCGGTTGTATATCATTTCAAACCGCAATCCCGAATGAATGAAATACATGATAGCTTGCAGATTTTAAAATATAGTACACATCATCCATTCATCAAACATCAATCATCAACCATTAATTATAATCCTCATCAATTTATTTCAATCATCATCGATTTAAAAAAACATCAATATATGGCATATCAATATAACAGGAAATAAATGACAGTTACTAACTAACAGTTTATATTCAATATAAATTTTATTGACTGTTTAACTATCAGTTTATATACAAATAAATAAATTTAACTGTCAATTTATATGCAATAATAAAATTAATTAACAGTTATACTAAATAAATGCGATTTAACAGAGATGATGAATAAAACATGTCAAACAGTCATAAATAAATTTCTACTCATATCTAAAATCAATTTAAAAGACATAGGAAATTTTAGAAATTGTGAGTGGGTTAAAACACTCACCTTTTGAATTTAAATCGAATTTAAATCCGATTTAAACCCAATAATTTGACGGTCTCCAAATCTATCCAAACCTGCGTCAACGCGTCTGGAATTTTTTTACGATCCTAACAAAAAAAATCTCGGTGAAAACGAGGTCGTATGAGGAAGTTAGAGCAATAAAACGATTTGAATTTCAAAATTAAAAATAAAACAAAACGAACTCACCCTTAAAAAAAATAAGCCACATCACCGAGCAATGCTCCTTCCCAGCACGAAAATGCACACGTCCCTGCAAGTTCGAACCCAAAATACACGCGTTGACCATGGCTTTGACCGAGATTCTCGACACCTAGCCACCGACGTCGACCTTGTCGCGACCACCACCGTGCTCAGCACCCCAGGCCGCATCCACCCTGTTGTCGCGCGGCCTCAAATTGCCAGCCGCCGCCAACTATAGCCAAACCCTAATCATTGAATTCCGGTCACTACAGACGATTCCGATACAAACTACCACCTCCTAACTACTCCACTCAGCAAGCTCTACGATACCCATATCTTGATTTCGACAATTGATGACGAAATTAAAAACGCCCAAACTGACTTTGACTGCGATTTCTGATCGATCTGTTCACTGTCTCTAAAAACGAACAGCATATGTAGGTTCGCATTACTGAGATCTTCGATGTATATTTTTTGAGATTTTTCTGAGTACTTTAAATTTTAGGCTTTGGATTTGATTTTTGAAATTTGAATTTGGATCTAGGTTTAGCAGCCATGGAGAAGAGGAGGAGCTGAGGAAATGAACGTACATCAAATGAGAATAGATGGAGGCTAGGGTTTACAACTGAGTTTATATAGGTAGGTCAGAATTTGAATAGATGGATTGGATAAACAAACGTGCTAACGCTAACGTGGCCCAAAAAGACCGTTCTGACCCTGGAACAAAATTGGTTAAACCCATATATCCAAATTGGTGCTTTCAAAAATTATGCATGCGATGGAAAAAGTTTCACGTCCAAATTCGATCGTATGAAGAAGTTATGCTGAAAACAATATTTTCAAATTGATTTCAATTTATCGATTTCAAGGCGTTTCGCGTTCGTGCGATCAAACGACAAGTCTGATCGCTACGAAACTTGAAACCCTACAATAATTCACTGATACGTATCTGATGAAATCTGTTTCGTCAAAATCCAAGTCCGTGACCAAAATGGCTATTTTCATATTAATTAAATAAATTAAAAATTGGTTAATTAAATCAAATTTTCCATTCCTCTTTGATAATTGACGATTCTTATTATTATACATTTTTCAATCATCTATACTAATTTAAAAAAAAATTAACTTATCGAATTAAAATTTTGAAATTCCCAAATTTCATTTATTACACCAAATTATAAATTTAATTTCCAAAAATTAAATTAAATTTACTTTCCATTTATTATTGTCAAATAGATGGATTTATCATTTTATTCATATTTCATTACGTAAATATCTCCAATTTCACCTAAATTTATATTTACATAATATCTGAATATTAAATTTCAAGTATTACTTCAATTAACGTTAAAGTAATAATTATTTATTATTTACTGCAGTTGATTATCAGTTAAAATTAAATATACTAATTAGATGGTTAATCTTAAATACTTGTTATCATTAACGATTTATTTCCCCTTACGAACGAATGCAATTGTTACATATTTCTTCCTTAGTTAATAACCTTCCTATTTCCATTCATTATAACTTATCAAATTATATCCTTTAATTACGATTAACTATTCTAAATAAATTGGTTCACTTGGTTTCACGCCCTTAAATGCATGTTTCATATAATTTCCACTATTAACAAAATCACATTAACCAACCAATGATTACATTTAGTTTTATCGCAATTTCCCATATTAAATTAACAGGCTAGATAAATAGATATCCTAAAATATTTGTTACCGTTTATCTTGAATCACACTAATGCGTTATTATTCCCAAACCACAAATTACTACTTAACTAAATTTATGCTTTTACCAATTTACCTTTACACTTCCATTACTATAATAAAAATCATTTAAGTAACGTTTATTATTAATAACAACATTATAATCACCTACATTTTAAATGAACTTTATTTATAGTAAATTCATTGACCAATTTTATTAGGTAATTTATAATAGTTGCTATCCTTAAATTTTATTTCATAAATTAACCCACTTCATCTAAATCCTTATCTACGCAATATACCAACACTTAATTTCATTAAATACCAATTACCCTAATTATATACTAAGCCTTATCATTTAGAAATTTTTTATCAAATTGAAATGTTCATCCAAGTTTATAGATTATTACTCGCATTAACATAATTCCTTAATTTATCCCAATTTCTGTTTCAATGTTTTTATTACAAAATCGATTAAATACTTTCCTTGCTCGTATTAAATTATACATCTGTATAATCCTTTCCACTATTCATTATTTAGAATCCTATTAAAATTTCAATCTCTTGCAATAACTCATTTATTATACTTTTGCATATAAATAAATAAGGTTCCAAATAAATAGGGTTTATTAAATTCAGTCTTTAAAATTTAGTCTATTACAACCAATGTAATACTTCATAGGTTAATTATTATTACACTTACTTCGTTACCAATTATAACAATTATATTTCTTTATAAATTTAATTCCAAAATCTTATAAATATGACAGATCTAATTAACGAAATTTATGGGTCGTTACAATCTCCCCCACTCAAAACTTTTCGTCCCCGAAAAGGAGAAGAAGGGAAAAGAAGAAATAAGAAATCAATATATCTTTCTTAATTATTAAATTTATAAACAAATAAGTTTACAAAATAAAATAATTTAAAATAAAATATATCAATTTATACCCATTTAAATCTTTTATACATAAATTATTAAAGTTTGTAAAACATTTTCAAATTTTTCTAAGTCCAAAATTTTCGGAAAATTTTGGTAGAGTCTCCTTTGTATGGAGAGGCTCGGAAGAAAAATAATATTAATATAACAATATACACAAATATTTTCCAAAATAATATATATGCCTACACGGGAAAATATATAAAATATCGCTATAAACCGTAATCCGAAAACGTACCTATTTGTCGGGAAAATAATGCTAAATTTATGAAACCAAATGCAGTAGCAATTGCTTCCATAGCCTGCATTTTACTTATATAATCCAAAGGGTTAACAATTTATATAAAGTGAAATATTTAAGTGGTTTCAATCCCTAACAACAAATACAACAACCATCAACTTTAACAACAGCATACACAACAAATTCAAAGCAACCATTCAACCAAACAAACAAATGGTTGTTTGGGTTCAAAACATTTATATTGTACGAAATGAAAAATAAACCATCCAGTGTATCCTTTACTCAACAGTCTTAGATTTAAACACAATGGATTATTCATCCATCCCAACAAAATTAAAGTTTCCTTACCCAACAACCCAAACCACGGCAAACAACAATTTCAGTAATAGATTTAGTCTATTCTTATTTATTCCATTCATACATTTGTTGTTTGATTCTTTTCATTCATATAACGGTTTATTCTTTTTATTTTCATTTATTTCTTTCAATTTTATTTAGAAATAACTGCAACCCTTTTCTTAAGTTTACAATTTCTCTTTATTATATTACATCCATTTATTTTCACTTACTACTTACTATTATTCATTTCCATTAACTCAGGTCATGCCATTAACTACTATAATTATTCATTCATTTATTATTGCACTACCTCATTTATTTACACTTTAATTATTTAAGTTTATAATCGTCCATTTGTCATACTTACCTTTATTTATATTTACTTGGTGAAATTTCGATTATAACTTAAGTTCCTAACATTAAATTCTCATTTAATAGCCAACTCATTGGATACTTCATTACCTACTTTCACTTGTATAATTTCCATTACATTTCTTATTAAACATTTCAACTTTTAATATTTGGTAAGTCATATATATGTTATTTAAATGTGTAATTTGAAAGTTATACAATTTTTTTTAAATTCTTTTAACTAATTAATGGTTCAATAATTTCATCTTTGTTTTATAAGTTGCAATTTCAAATTACCTTTAATTTCATTCATAACCAAGCATTAAATCTCTATTTACTTTAAAAGTTTCAATTATTAATTACATACTTTCCAATTTACTAAAATAATTGAAATTATTATTTAATGGAAACTTAAGACTAAATACCGGGTTAAATTTTCGATTTATTTCAAAATAATAGATAAATATATTCTTACAACTTATATAACTCTAATTATATTTAAAACAATTCAAAATTTATATATTTTTCAAAAATGAATCTACAGTAAAACTACTACAGTGGCCTTTCCCCTTCGAAACTCGAAAATGAAAGTCGATGATGCGGCCGCCATCACTGAAATTATTTTCCAGTGACAGAGAGGAAAGTACTAACTTATTTTCTCCAAAATCTTCTTTTAAAGAAATTTTTATGAATTATAATAAATATTTATGTCAGAAGGTACTTATAAACAATATTATTATATTCCAAAATTTATTCGAAAGAAATTTCAAAACCCCGAAACTTAAGTTCTAAATTTCTGAATTTCATTTATTTTCTTTTTCAATCTTATTTCTATTATTATGTGTACACTTTATTTCCTATCAACCAATCTATTGCAGCCAAATATAGATATCCTTTGAAAAATTTATTTTATACATAGAAAATGTAATAGGCAAAATTATTTCATTCACCTATATTAAAACAATATTATGTCGGTCTGTCCTATTAAGTGTTTAAAAATCCCTATTGATGTCATAGCGTCCCATGCATCAACCAGATTTTATAAATACAAAACGGAACATATTAACACAACATTAAAACCTTTTTATAACACTAACAAATACGCTCTCTCATATATATACACTCAACGACTCCCATAGAGTATTACTACCCTATTAGTAAAGAGTCAAACCCCACAAAGCTATGGTTTATCGCTAAACCAAAGCTCTGATACCAGATGTAACGTCCCACCTTTTCGCACGCTTTAAATCGACACACGTGCCAATTCAAACCATACACAAGGGCGGATTGTTATGGGATAAATAAGAAAAACAGAGAAGAAAAAAAACTAAACAGAATCTCACGGCGGAAGGATAAAATATAATAATAAATATACAGTTCATAAAACTGTTTACAAACATTTGATTCTTTTTATACAATAAATATCAGAGTTCACATACCCATAAATATCAATGCAGCGGAATTTAATTTTGTAGTGGAATAATATAGTAGATAGCAATACTACAAATCTTCGTCTTCGTCCTCCAGAACTAAAGTCTTCGATCCTGAAACGCTCGGACTGACCCGACCGAATTGAAAAGACAAAACACTCGAGTCAGAACTAAAAGATCTTATGTAAGTTAAATTAACAGAAATAAATATGAGTGCACTAACTCAAGAGATGCTCGGGATTTACATCTCCTAAGGATCCGTTAAACTATTTACTACGTAGTATATTGCGCTATTATAATAGTGCCTAATTGTAAAATAAACTTACTTTTAAATAGAATTAAGGCTTTACATTTTCCACCTTAACACGTAATAGTCCCAGTAGTCCATCCAATATCATAGTCCCTCCTGATCGGGAAGCCACCAGAGGATACCACATGGGCTACGGGAGAAATCCAAACTCGTACAAGGCGCGATAGGGTAGGTGACACAGCACAACTAGGCAATGCCAGGATAGATATACTAATTACACTTCTGGGTCGGTGGTAACGCGTAGCACGCAGCTACCGCCCACCTCGAGCCACACCCCCAAATAGAAATCAAAAGTGGCCAACGAATCAATCCAAAAGTCAAAGTATAATATCGAAGGGATGTGTCCGATCAAAGGTGCTACCTTATTAACCCGTCAATCGCTCCTGTTTTAGCCACCTTATGCCAACTCATGCGAGTTGGGTCCACGTATTTACCTTACATGAAACGCCGCCACCATCCTACTTCATTCTGGAGTCTCCACCGCGTACACGATTGTTAAAGTGGTTTACGGAGTTGGCAGAGAGTATGACAACTTCCGATCCCGGTCTCTTCAACAACCAAACGTTATTATAACACCGCAGTTATTTAAAAATTAATTATACTTTCAAAAACCAAAATATAATTATCCATTTCAAAACCCATAAATACGATATCATTTTCTTTCCAAAACAAAACTCATTTGATATTATTTTTATAAAAACCCAAATTAATAAAAAATCATTTTATTTCAAATATATATTTCTTTTCCAAAATCATATTGTTTTCAAACTTATAATAATCGAAAACAAACATTGAATTATAACTTTCAAACTATAATACTTCGAAAATTCATAGCTTTAAACCATAATTTCTAAAACTTAAATGGTTTGGATATTCAAACAGTATATAGCATCAATAGTTTGGATTCAAAATTTCTTTATGATATAAAATAATTTCCACGACTTACAATTTATTTCATTTAAGATTAAGTCAAAATCCATAAATTTAAAATCGCTTTCAGTTTAAATAAACCACTTCAGTTTCAATATATTTCAAACTTTGAATATTAAACAATTGGAACTAGGGTTGGAAATTTCTATTTCACCAATTAGAAGTCCTATTATTTAGTTTGAAATAATAATTGCATAATAAACCCGTAATCATTTAAGTAAAACTCAAATTACTAATAAAAGAAAATTTCGTTCAATTTTTATACTAGAAATATTTTTTTAGTTCACCTTGAATGGAATTCAGTTATAAATATCATACCCTTTTTAAAATTTCAAGTTAATAAATTTTACATCAAATTATGAAGTTAACTTCTTAATTAAGCTCAATTCCAAATAAATTTCCAATTTAACTCCCAATCTTAATTAATTTAAATCCTTTAAAATTATATGTAATTTCAATATCTTAACATGTACTTAACCATATAATATAAAATAATCAAACTCCGTCATTCAACTTATTTATTTTATTTAACAAATCCATACATAGCTTATCTTCAATACTTTAACTATAGATGTATATATAAAATAAGATTTTATATAATATCCAAATCTATATTTATTACCTGTATACTATCCAAACCATAGAAAAATCATTTCAAAAATAATTTTTATATATATACCGCGATGCCTGTACATAATTTTCTATCCTATGGTCAAGTGTTACGGATATTTATCATTTCAATCCGCAATTTAAAAATAAAAAATGCGGTTGTATATCATTTCAAACCGCAATCCCGAATAAATGAAATACATGATAGCTTGCAGATTTTAAAATATAGTACACATCATCCATTCATCAAACATCAATCATCAATCATTAATTATAATCCTCATCAATTTATTTCAATCATCATCAATTTAAACAAACATCAATATGTGGCATATTCGATATAACAGGAAATAAATGACAGTTATTAACTAACAGTTTATATTCAAAATAAATTTTATTAACTTTTTAACTATCAGTTTATGTGCAAATAAGTAAATTTAACTGTCAATTTATATACAATAATAAAATTAATTAACAGTTATACTAAATAAATGCGATTTAACAGAGATGATGAATAAAACATGCCAAACAGTCATAAATAAATTTCTACTCATATCTAAAATCAATTTAAAAGACATAGGAAATTTTAGAAATTGTGAGTGGGTTAAAACACTCACCTTTTGAATTTAAGTCGAATTTAAATCCGATTTAAACCCAAAAATTTTGCAGTCTCCAAATCTGTCCAAACCAGCGTCTAGAATTTTTTTACGATCCTAACAAAAAAAGTCTCGCGTGAAAATGAGGTCGTATGAGAAAGTTAGAGCGATAAAACGATTTAAATTTCAAAATTAAAAATAAAACAAAACAAACTCACCCTTAAAAAAAATAAGCCACGTCACCAAGCAATGCTCCTTCCCAGCACGAAAATGCGCACGTCCCAGCAAGTTCGAACCCAAAATACACGCGTTGACCATGGCTTTGACCGAGATTCTCGACACCTAGCCGCCGCCGTCGACCTTGTCGCGACCACCACCGTGCTCGGCACCCCAGGCCGCGTCCACCCTGTTGTCGCGCGGCCTCAAATTGCCAGCCGCCGCCACCTATAGCCGAACCCTAATCATTTAATTCCGGTCTCTACAGGCGATTCCGATACAAATGACCACCTCCTAACTACTCCACTCAACAAGCTCTACGATACCCATATCTTGATTTCGACAATTGATGACGAAATTAAAAATGCCCAAATTGACTTTGACTGCGATTTTTGATCGATCCGATCACTGTCTCGAAAAACGAACAGCAAATGTAGGTTCGCATTACTGAGATCTTCGATATTTTTTTTTTGAGACTTTTCTGAGGACTTTAAATTTTAGGCTTTGAATTTGATTTTTGAAATTTGAATTTGGATCTAGGTTTAGCAGGCATGGAGAAGAGGAGGAGCTGAGGAAATGAACGTACATCAAATGAGAATAGATGGAGGCTAGGGTTTACAACTGAGTTTATATAGGTAGGTCAGAATTTGAATAGATGGATTGGATAAACAAACGTGCTAAAGCTAACGTGGCCCAAAATGCCCGTTCTGACCCTGGAACGAAATTGGTTAAACCCATATATCCGAATAGGTGCTTTCAAAAATTCTGAATGCGATGGAAAAGTTTCACGCCCAAATTCGACCGTATGAAGAAGTTATGCTGAAAACAATATTTTCAAATTGATTTCAATTTATCGATTTCAAGGCGTTTCGCGTTCGTGCGATCAAACGTCAAGTCCGATCGCTACGAAACTTGAAACACTATAATAATTCACTGATACGGATCCGATAAAGCCGGTTTCGTCGAAATCCGAGTCCGTGACCAAAATGGCTATTTTCATATTAATTAAATAAATTAAAAATTAGTCAATTAAATCAAATTTCCCATTCCTCTTTGATAATTGACGATTCTTATTATTATACATTTTTCAATCATCTATACTAATTTAAACAAAATTTTACTTGTCGAATTAAAATTTTGAAATTCCCAAATTTCATTTATTACACCAAATTATAAATTTAATTTCCAAAAATTTAATTAAATTTACTTTCCATTTATTATTGTCAAATAGATGGATTTATCATTTGATTCATATTTCATTACGTAAATATCTCCAATTTCACCTAAATTTATATTTACATAATATCTGGATATTAAATTTCAAGTATTACTTCAATTAACGTTAAAGTAATAATTATTTATTATTTATTGCAGTTGATTATCAGTTAAAATTAAATATACTAAGTAGATGGTTAATCTTAAATACTTGTTATCATTAATGATTTATTTCCACTTACGAATGAATGCAATTGTTACCTATTTCTTCCTTAGTTAATAACCTTCCTATTTCCATTCATTATAACTTATCAAATTATATACATTAATTACGATTAACTATTCTAAATAAATCGGTTCACTTGGTTTCATGCCCTTAAATGCAAGTTTCATATAATTTCCATTATTAACAAAATCACATTAACCAAACAATGATTAGATTTAGTTTGATCGCAATTTCCCATGTTAAATTAACAGGCTAGATAAATAGATACCCTAAAATATTTGTTACCGTTTATCTTGAATCACACTAATGCGTTATTATTCCCAAACCACAAATTACTACTTAACTAAATTTATGCTTTTACCAATTTACCTTTACACTTCCATTACTATAATAAAAATCATTTAAGTAACATTTATTATTAATAACAACATTATAGTCACCTACAATTTAAATGAACTTTATTTACAGTAAATTCATTGACCAATTTTATTAGGTAATTTATAATAGTTGTCATCCTTAAATTTTATTTCATAAATTAACCCACTTCATCTAAATCCTTATCTACGCAATATACTAACACTTAATTTCATTAAATACCAATTACCCTAATTATATACTAAGCCTTATCATTTAGAAATTTGTTATCAAATTGAAATGTTCATCCAAATTTACAGATTATTACTCGCATTAACAGAATTCTTTAATTTATCCCAATTTCTGTTTCAGTGTTTTTATTACAAAATCAATTAAATACTTTTCTTGCTCGTATTAAATTATACACCTTTGTAATCCTTTCCACTATTCATTATTTAGAATCCTATTAAAATTTCAATCTCTTGCAATAACTCATTTATTATACTTTTGCATATAAATAAACAAGGTTCCAAATAAATAGGGTTTATTAAATTCAATCTTTAAAATTTAGTCTATTACAACCAATGTAATACTTCATAGGTTAATTATTATTACACTTACTTCGTTACCAATTATAACATTTATATTTCTTTATAAGTTTAATTCCAAAATCTTATAAATATGACAGATCTAATTAACGAAATTTACGGGTCGTTACATGTTGGGCCCGTACTGTGACAGGTGGTACCCCAGTGCCTAGTCATTGTTGGAAATCCATTCTCCCTACGTGCCTTGTACGAGTTTTGTTTGTATTACCCACTCTGTGGCTAGTAGCTGGAATATAATAGATGTAACAGTTTCAGCTATTTTATAAGTATTTGTATATAGACCCTATTATAATATCAAAGGATTTCTATAAGAAGTGTTTTAGCTATCATAAGGTAAAAACCCGACATGTTTGTTTGTGGCATGGTCTTACGAGATGCTTTTGTTTTCAAAAGGATTTTTGAAACTTTAATAATCAATTTGGATGCATTATTATCAGCTGGTATTCCAGACTGACTCGGGTTGTATTTCATTATAATGCTCGGGTCAGACCGAGTATTATATGTTCAGGACAGGATGCTGTGGAGCTGGAGAGGAGCTGGAGTCCGAGATGTATTATCAGTACCTATATATATCCGCTGTTATGATTGTATGGTAATGTCTGATTGCTAAATATTGTTGTATGAGATACTCTGATGATATGATGTATAAAACAGATATAGATTCATTTTGTGTAAAGATCTATATTTACTATTATAGTTTATTCCGCTGCGACTTTGAGATTCTGATATTGCTTAGTTCCTTCTTCTTTTATCTCTTCTTCTTTAATCCATAATGGTTCGTATTTCTATTCCGTTTGAGTTAAATGATGTAGAATAGTGTTGACTCAAGGGGAAATTCATTCTCAAACAATTCCTTTGAATTTAGTTGAGTTAAAATTTTATTCACATAATACCATTCTTACTTCTCTGAATTAAAATTTCTTTCAATTTAATTCTCTCCAAATTCTAATTCAAGTTCAACCAAATTTATTTAGCCATCTTGAATTTATACCATTACCTTTACTATCTTAAATAAGAATTGAGTTTCACCAACTTTGTTTATAATGCAACTGAATTTTGAAATTCACTTCAATCCAATTTATATCACCATAAATAAGTTCAAAACTTATTTTCTGTTTTAGGTTCATTCACATCCTTTTATATCTCACTTCTTCTTATCTTAATTCACATTTCACTCAGGATTATATTTGAATTCACCATACCATTCAACTATTTCCATTATGAATTACAATTCCATTTCTATTCATAAGTTTCCCAACTTATTTATTTTAAAACTCCATATCACCCATCTTAGTCGCTTCCATTTCATAATTGCAATTTCAAATTATAGAAGTAACTTAAGGATATTAGTTTTCATTATATAATTATAACTCACAACTATAACCATTATATAATTGATAATGGTGCCTATTTATATATTGTGATTGATAAATTTGGAATTAAATTGTATTGTGATGTTGTTGGATAAACTATAAACTCAGCATGTTAATTATAAAGAAAATAAATTGGGTTTTAAAAAGAAAAGAAAAAAATGTAAATTGGTAAAATTGGGATTTAAAATACGGTGGAAAATTTATCAATCGATAAATGTGAAGTATAGATTTCTAGAAATGAATTCTATAGAAATTATAAATTTGTTTTGAAATAACGATGGGGTTACTTGATGATGTTCCGGGAAATTAAAATATGTTGCAACGAAGTTTCCAAATATAAAATTTGCAGTTTTAAATGTAAATGGAATATTTTGAAATGTCGTTTTCTCCATTGGGATTTTATTTAAGTAAATTGTAAATATGGTTTTTCATTAAAGAATTCTCCAACATGTTTTATTTAAAAATGTTTTAAACCTATATTGTAAAAATGAATTTCCGGGAATAGGAAATTGTGTTTGAACTTCGGAGGAAGTTATAGTTAAGCATGGGATTAGGGATTTATGTTATAAAAATAAATTGAATTGAAATAAATCGGCTGGATTTATGAGACAGATTCTTTGGGATGTTTGAATGGGAAGGTGTTTCCCTAGGAAAACCAAGTTAGTGTTTTAAAAGATTTTATTTAAATAAAGGTTAAAGCTTAAATTTGTTTAAAGAGTATTTTTAGGAAATTGTTATTTTAAAGAAGAAATTAATAAAATGGGTTTAAAGTTATTTGTTTAAGCTATTGGTAAAGGCTAGTATTATCTTTTTAAACTCTACTTTTAAATTTGGTTTATTTTAACCTTTATTGAAGTTCAAGTTTATATCTAAATAAATAGTGTCATTTTAAATATTTTTCCATTTCCGAAAAATTCATTTTCAAAGCATAGGATGAAAACATTTTTAAATAAACATTTGGGAATTTGTTAAAGGAAAATAATACTTATGACTTACTTAAATAAAATCCCAATGGTGAAAAATGCATTTCAAAATATTTTATTTACATTTTAAACTGTTAAGTTATATTTGGAAGCTTCGTTAAAACATATTTTAATTTCCCAAAAAAAACACTATTCATTGTCAAAAATAAACCATCTTTATTTGAACACTTTATCACTTCTTATAAAATTTCTTACCAGAAAGCCATACTTCCACATTATAGATTGATAAATTTTCCACTTCATTTAAAACTCAAATTTACCAATTTCCATTCTTCATCCTAAACCGATTTCAATTTTAATTCTTTTAAATTCTTTACTTAACAATATCCTTTATTTCCTAAAATCCCAATTTATCCATTAATAATTAAATTCTGGATTTATAATTTATCCAACAATATCCCAAAACAATTTAATTTCAGATTTATCAATCACAACATATAAACAGATTGCATTATCAATTATAAAAATAATTTCTACATCGTGAGGAATCCAGTTGGATCCCTCCAACATGTTTTCCCTGCATCACAAATATTAGCACATCATGTATATAAATATCCATCTAGACTGATAATAACAATTATATTCAACCAATCACACAGATATTTAAAAATTGACTATTTAAATTGTCTAGCATCCAGATGTGAGTGAGAATAACTCACCTTGAGTTTTGGCGAGCGTTCGAAATTTAAATTAAACCAAACGACCTTCGATTTAACTCAAATTTCTACTTACCTGGAATGATTCCCGAACTTCACTATTGCGTAGTACGCATCTCTGCGATCCCGGCATCGCAAATTTCGTTCGAATCTGATTTTATACGAAAAATTTATTCAAATTTAAAGATTTGAATTTAAATTTAAAACAATTTCTTTTTTTTATTAACAAACTCAGCCGCACAAACAAAAATAAATCACGGCCATACCACCTTCTTTCCCAATCGCGAACACGTACAGGAACGTCGAATCCATCCAAGCAAATTAGGGTTCAACACCGCTCCTCCTCCAGCCCACTCGAGTGCGATCAGGCGCCGCCGCCACACGCGCCCTCCTCTCCTCCATCTTCGGCCAGAAGGCGGTGAAACTCGGTGCACCCCCTATCCCTAAAAACGAACACGAACGCGCGGCCTTCCACACTCGATTTCTCCCATCTCATCGCTCTAAACACGATCACTATCGCACAACTCGTAGAGCTCGGGGAGCTCTTCATCTTTGTAGTTGGATGAATCTCCTAAAACTCGACGGATTGTGGTAGATTTGAGGTGGAAGGCGAACTAATTTCGGCCATTAAACGTGAATAAGCAGCGGCCTGAGAATAGATTAGGGTTTAGCAAATATATCATATATATAATATCATTTAATATTAATTTAATCTCATTCTACAAATTTCAACAACCTATGCAAACGAACTCCAATCCTCACGTACCAACAGGCGTTTCTAAGGCTTTTCCGCGTTCCGGACACAATGGAATAGGTTTCGTAGGCTAATTCGGTCATACGTGCGAGTTACGGAATTAAACGATCAATTTAAAAAAATCGATTAAATCGATTTCTAAGCGTGTAACGACCCGAAATTTTCGATCCCGAAAATTCCAGATAGTTATGAAAAAGAAGAAAGAGATGGAAGAAGAAGAACAGAAACACCAAACATCTCACATTCGCAGCGGATAAAATATAATGATAAATATTAACAGTTTACAAAAGGATACTATATCTATCGATTACATTTAATATACATCAAAGTTTCACACACACACACACACACACATATATATATAGTCACTGGACACATACAATTATCATGTCTCAGATTAGCAACAATAATATACAGCAGAAATAATCAATACGCTATTGCCATCCAGCTCGCCTCCTGAGCTCTAGAACGTCCTAACCTGAAAGATCTGTAATACTCGGTCTGACCCGAACATTACACCAAAGTAACACCCGGGTCAGGCTAGAAACCAGCGTGAGTAAACCCAACTAACATGAAATACCAAAGCAAATAACTTAAATAAACCCGGGGTAATTTATATCAATTCAACAATTTGCAATTTTCTATAGACAACACTTATTCCACACATTAATTTCTAAGTATCAAACTTAGATAAAATAATCCAATTTACTTAAATCATTCATTCCAGCCTTTCGATTTCACAAATCAACTTTTAAAAATTCGAAGTGGTTTCAGATATTTCCCAATACCCGATCCCGGTCTCTTTGAAACTCATGTTATTCTAACCCAAGTTATCCAATATTTCATAACAGGAATATCAATTCATTCAAGTCATCCAATACTATCCAATCATCCAAAACAAATTTGATCATTTTCAAATTAATTCAATTAATGCTAATTGAATTCCTAACCTCGATTACTTAGATTTCTTCCTTAATTAACTCCAACCAATTAATTAACCAATTCTTCCATATTCATTCATCTTAATAAATCACCTTGGATTAATTATCTTTTAATTTCATTCAAGTAATTGTCTTTAATTAACTCCATCCTATTACTTATCCTTAACCAAATGATAAGTAGTCTTAGTTACTTCATAAACAAATTAACTATTTTAGTTACAATAATCTTTAATTACTTATATTAACTTCACACAAGCCACTCATTAATGATTAATCAATCTTAATTACCCAATCTTTAATTACGTCATTGATTATATAAATTTAACGATTTCCACTTATAATTTAATTATCCTAATCTAAATTTATTTCATTATACAATTAATCATTAATTAAACCACAAATATAAATCATTCTTGATTTATCTCAACCTTTAAATTAACTATCTATTATTTACTCCGTTAATAAATCAATTTCCTCTTAATTAATCGTCTTGATTAGTTACACAAAGTAATTATATTTTATTTTAATTTAATTAAGTAATTATTCATCAAACCATCCAATGACTATTCTTAATTAATTAAACTTCATTAATTAACGTAAACCATAATTAATTAATTCCAATCCCTTAATTACTAAATTAATTAACTCAAATTATTAATTAATTGAACTAATTAATTATTTATTTTAATTACACTTCAAATTTTATAAACCAGAATTCACTAAGCCCTCAACAACATTAGAATGAAAACATTCTCTTGTTTATAACAACTCAATTTCTTACATTTCATTGATTTTTAACCCAAACAAGCTCATATTCACTTCAAATGATACAAAATCAATTTTATTTAATCTCTATCAACTCAAAGAATTTTAATTATTTTTGAACACCCCAAACAACAATTATTTTTATGTAATTTTGACGATATTCGCTTGATAGAGTATTTAATTTGAGTTTATAACTACTTTTAAATTAATTTCAACTCATTCTGTATGTAATTCCATTTCAATTTTTTTTTACACTACCATACATATGCCTTTCATTTCATTTCTAAATTATTCACCACCATTTATTAGCTCGACACATTCCATTCTTGTATGCCACTAGCCATTCCCAAATTAATTCAATCGAAGCTTTATTTAATAGGTTTTCTTCCTTATGCGAAGCCAAGCTCCCATAAATTTTAAACTTAAGTTAATTTACTTTAATTTATTCCAACATCAAACTTAATTTTACTTCTATTTGATCCTCATTTAATCAACTTCCATTAAATTCAGTTTGCCCATCAATTTTAAATTTTAGTTTTAAATTCACCTTCTCAATTTATCAAAATAATATCCAACCACATACTTATCTCATTTATACTTCAAATTAATATACCACCAAATTTAAGTTCAGTCTGATACTCTAATTCCAATCACAATTTTGGTTTAGTTTTTATTCTATCAGACTTCATCCATTAATTATTTAACTCATTCAACCCGTTTTAAATTTTTAATTTGCTTACTTAATTCGTTATCGAATTTATTTTATTAATACAAGGTCACTCTCAATTTATTTCTATTCACATGGGTTCTGTTGTGCAACTCAAGACATTGCTATTATAATCACTTCTCTTATATCCAATTTAATTGCAAATTTCATTAAATATTATTCAAATCACTCTTGAATTTTATTTGTAATTCAAACCATCACATTTTCAATCCAACTTTATTTTATTTTTATTTTTACCATATCTCCTCTTATTTTATTCATTATCAAATCCAAGTCGAATTCATCTACAATTCTAATTCATTTCCAAACTCCATTATTAATTTACAACCATTTATTTACCAAAGTCAAGTTTTATTAACATACACTATTAAATAATTTATTTAGCTGATTGGTTTAATTTCACTTTTAATTTAATATTTGATTTCCTTTAATTACAAAGAATCACTTCATTAAATTTTCCCGATTTATAATTTTATATTTCAGTTTAGATTTCCTTTGATTTTCCAAAATCCCAACACCTTTGTTTCAAAATTTTAGAAAAGCTTTTAAAGTCACATAATACTATTAAAATAGCTTTTTATAAAAAATACCTTTTATAACTCGATGCCTCAACCATTCCATCCTTGTTCTCACAGAAATTCAGTCATACGTTGATCAGGCATAGGACTGAAAATCTATAAGTGCTTGGTAAACCTGTTTCAACACCCAGTGAAAATACTTGGAAAATAATTTTATTGAAGATATAGAAAACAGTTTTTGAAAATAGAGGAAATATCTTTGGTGAGAATGCTCTGAGAATCATCACTCCCATCCATGGTCGTAGTTAACCCGATGGTTACGTTGCCATCCCGACAAAATTAGATAACTATAGGCCTCCGCGCCCCTCAATTACACCATGGAAACCACGACAGATCGCAGCTACAACTGGGGTTACATATCTATCACAGCAAAAACCCATATAACTATAGGCATCAGAGCCATCGAATTTCGCTGCCAAAAATGAAACTTATCCACTCCACTTGACTATAGATCGCAGTCTACCGATGTTGCGTTGCCTTCCCGGCAAAATCAAGTGTAGACCGTTGGCACTCATCCTCCACACGATTTTCGCTATGGTCCCCACAGTAGATCGCAGCGACATCGAGTTACACTGTCGTCACAGCATAACCCAAATGCCCCTGTAGGCATCAACGCCCTCAACTTACGCTACCCAATAATCCTCAGGAACTAGTTTTGTCCGGACTCCTCACAGGATCAACTTTAGAACCCCCCCTTGGGGCTCAAGGCCGCACCACTCGGTGGCACTCCTGAGAAGTTCATTTCAAGGGAGCGCCTTTTTCCCCAGAGCCATCATCAAAATATTTTATATTATACGCATATAGTATCTTCAAATCATACGCCTAGTATGATCTTATACAAAGCTCATTTATACAAAAATCGATTATCCCAAAATCGATAATTCTCAAACCAGGCTTTCCAAATTCAATATTGATCTTACCCAAAATCAAAAGCCTTTCCAAATCCAAAGGTTCTAAAAACCTTTTCCAAAATCCCCATAAGATCCTTTATATATATTCAAAAATATATATAATTTTTAAAACTTTGGATCATTCCAAACTTGTATAAAATACCAACTCAGATCGATAAACTATCTCGAAATTCTGTACTCGAATCTGGATCAAATCATTATGCGAATAGAGTAATATACGTACACCCTACGTATTTAACTTCATTGATCATCAGCCAAATCAATTTCCTTTCTATTCATATTTCCTTAAATTCCCCTTTACTTATTTACAATTACCTTAATTCCATTGATTCATCACTTCAATTCTCATCTCAGTTGGGTATTAAATCCATAACAGTTTGAACTTCGACCAGTTTATATTTAGAAAATAGCTTGAAAATTTTAAAAATAGATAAGTAATTGAAAAATAATTATTAGTTTGCAAAATAGCTATAAAATAGTTAACTAATTATTGAATAGTTGAAAATAGTTAAATAGTTTCAGAAATTTCAAATAATTGCAAAATAGTTGTAAAATAGAAATTAGTTTGTGAAATAGTTGAAAAATAGCAATTAGTTTAGAAAACAGTTGAAAAATGATTAAATGGCTTCAAAAATAATTGTAAAACAAGTATAAAACAATTTGGCTTTAAAAAAGAAAGGTTGTATATACTTAATAACCTAGAAAAATAAGTTTATATCAAAACAATTTATATTGAAAATAGTCAAGAGCCAACTGTTCACTTCCCCAACAATTTAACTTAAATTTCCATTTAAATTGACGCAATTCCAATTCAAATAACTCCCAATTCCATTGGAATGATTTATTCCCAATTCAAGTTGAATCAATCTTGATTGCTCTCCCTATTTAAATCAAATTCCATTTGATTTTATTCCTGTTCAACTTTAACCCATCCCGAATTATATAAATTCGAGTTGAATTCTCAAAGGTTGGTTTAACTCTATAAACCAAATTAACTTTTATTTAAAGTTTTGGAACAATTTAATTTCTGAGTCCAATTCTCAAAATCCCATTTTAAATTATCTTTACTTATGTATTTCAAGGTTCAAATAAGAGTTCAATACAATTTTATTTTAAAAATTTAATTTATTATTAAATTTTATCTTCCAGTTTGAAGCCGGTTCTTAAACAATTTTAATTTACAAACTTAATTATTCAAATTTATTTTATTTATACAATTCCATTCTCAATTTAAAGATTTTTTTTAACAATAGGATGATATTATCCAGTTTATTTAAAAATGTCCATCCATTTTCAATTTTTAAATCTCAAACCCGTTTTGAGATCACACAAATTTCCAATTCAAATCAACCATTTACCTTTCCAAGTTAAATTTCAATTTCATCTTGAATTTTCCAAATTCTGGGTGCTTTTTCTACACTTATTTAACTTCCCAAAGTTAAATTCCCATTTACGTAATCCAATCAACCTTACTCAATTTGAACTCCCGCTTCAAACTTTAAAGTTCTTTCCTTCTAATAAGTTCACAACTTATATCACTTAGGATTTCTACATCATACTTCAGGGAAAATCAAAATCCAACCTCTTAGAGTTTATTTCAAATTTATCTTTGATATCATATACATACCCATATATATATATATACATATTTGTTTCTTGGCCCTCCCAGCCATGTTTTAAAATTTTAAACCACCTTTGGTTTAATACCCAAATCAAACTTCAAACAACCCATTGTTTGCAACAAGTCCCAGTTATCCAAATAATGCTTATTTATTATATTTCATTATTTTGAATCAAAATTTCCAAATTCTTGAACCAGATTTAGAATTTCATTTTCAATCCATTAAATTTAATTTGGTTGTATTTTTATTTCTACTTAGTTTAATTCCAATTCAAGACTTCAATTTCAGTTTGAATCCATTTCAAACTTATCTTTATTTAATTTTAGTTTGGTTGTATTATATTACCTCTTAATTTAATTCTAATAATTTAACAACCAATCACCTTAATATTTATTAGAAGGAAATATGGCTTTATATATCAAAAATATATTTTTATATAAAATCATTTAAAATCTTTATATAAGAAAATAACAAGTACGCGCTCATATATATATATATAACTCATTCTAGAGTACTCCAGACTCTATTTAATGAGTAATCCCCACCAGAGCCGAGGTTCTCGCTTAACCTTTCAGCTCTGATACCAAATGTAACGACCCAAAATTTTCGATCCCGATAATTCAGATAGTTATGAAAAAGAAGAAAGAGATGGAAGAAGAAGAACAGAAACACCAAACATCTCACATTCACAGCGGATAAAATATAATAATAAATATTAACAGTTTACAAAAGGATACTATATCTATCGATTACATTTAATATACATCAAAGTTTCACACACACACACACACACACACACACACACATATATATATATATACACAGTCACTGAACACATACAATTATCATGTCTCAGATTAGCAACAATAATATACAGCAGAAATACTCAATACGCTATTGCCATCCAGCTCGCCTCCTGAGCTCCAGAACGTCCTAACCTGAAAGATCTGTAATACTCGGTCTGACCCGAGCATTACACCAAAGTAACACCCGGGTCAGGCTGGAAACCAGCGTGAGTAAACCCAACTAACATGAAATACCAAAGCAAACAACTTAAATAAACCCGGGGTAATTTATATCAATTCAACAATTTGCAATTTGCTATAGACAACACTTATTCCACACATCAATTTCTAAGTACCAAACTTAGATAAAATAATCCAATTTACTTAAATCATTCATTCCAGCCTTTTGCTTTCACAAATCAACTTATAAAAATTCGAAGTTGTTTCAGGTATTTCCCAATACCCGACCCCGGTCTCTTTGAAACTTATGTTATTCTAACCCAAGTTATCCAACATTTCATAACAGGACTATCAATTCATTCAAGTCATCCAATACTATCCACAAATTTGATCATTTTCAAATTAATTCAATTAATGCTAATTGAATTCCTAACCTCGATTACTTAGATTTCTTCCTTAATTAACTCCAACCAATTAATTAACCAATTCTTCCATATTCATTCATCTTAATAAATCACCTTGGATTAATTATCTTTAAATTTCGTTCAAGTAATTGTCTTTAATTAACTCCATCCTATTACTTATCCTTAACCAAACGATAAATATTCTTAGTTACTTCATAAACAAATTAACTATTTTAGTTACATTAATCTTTAATTACTTATATTAACTTCACACAAGCCACTCATTAATGATTAATCAATCTTAATTACTCAATCTTTAATTACGTCATTGATTATATAAATTTAACGATTTCCACTTATAATTTAATTATCCTAATTAAATTTATTTCATTAAACAGTCAATTATTAATTAAACCACAAATATAAATCATTCTGGATTTATCTCAACCTTTAAATTAACTATATATTATTTACTGCTTTAATAAATCAATTTACTCTTAATTAATCGTCTTGATTAATCTCTTGATTAGTTACACAAAGTAATTATATTTTATTTTAATTTAATATTGTAATTATTCATCAAACCATCCAATGACTATTCTGAATCAATTAAACTTCATTGATTAACGTAAACCATAATTAATTAATTCCAATCCCTTAATTACTAAATTAATTAACTCAAATATTAATTAATTGAACTAATTATTTATTTATTTTAATTACACTTCAAATTTTATAAACCAGAATTCATTAAGCCCTCAACAACATTAGAATGAAAACATTCTCTTGTTTATAACATTAAATCTAAAATAATTTAAACCCCAAATACTTCGAGTCAACCCAAATTGACTCGAGATCAAATCAAAACAAAGTCACATAATCTTCAATAGCACATCCAATCAATTTATTCATCAAACCAATTATTTAAATTTAGCCATTTAAACTTAAATAGAAATCCGCCGAGTGAGATTTACTCACCTTTGCAATTTGCAATTCACTACGACCCAACTTGTTTCCATCAGGATCCGGACCTTGCATAAATATTATATAAATTTATTAACACTTGAGTTTTAAATCAAGCAATTTATTATCATTCACTTATTTAATTTAACTTATGATTTAAATTTTAAGGAATAATTAAATTTCAACTAATTTCCTTTTGAACAATCTTGTACTAATTTAAAAAAAATTAAATAAGTTAATTTCAAACAAGCTAACCACCATAAAACATTATTCTTAAATAACCAATAGGTTCAAAAATATGTATATGTATATTTATTTATTTTTTCAAATCTTTTTGTATAAATAATGTTTCTCTGACAAAAGTTTCCTACTTAAACTTGTTTATTTATTATATTTTCTTCGGCCTACAAATACTGTAGGGTCTAGATTAACCCTAGAGGGGGGGGGGTGAATAGGGTTATAGCTGATTTTCTCGAATTAAACTGCAAAGAAGTAAATATGCTGAAAAGTAAATCACACACAAAATTTACTCAGCTTCGGCAACCCCTGCCTACTGCTGCATTCCCAGATTTCTATTAGAATTAAACAGTCTCCCGCTTACAAACACTCTAACAGACTCGCAACCCCTGCTACCGCCTATAGAGTTTTGCAAACTCACAAACCCTTCTCACTGAACTAATCATAATTAGACAATTTGACACAACCTAAATCCTAGGTGGTGATTTACCAAGGTTTGATACAAAAGATACAACCTTAAAAGGGAATTTAAATTTAAAACAAACTTAAAAACAATTTTAAAACTAAAACCCTAACTGAAATAAACTAAAGCCCTTTTTATATTAAAACAAGGCCGGCCCAATTCGTTTCTTCTGCCCGTTCCTTTTTCTTCTTGCTTTTGTAAAATTGCGGCCTTGCTTTCGTTCCTCTTTGCGCTTTGAAATTAGGGCTTGAGTTTTTCGATCCAAATTAGGGCTTTTCTGAAGCACGCCTATGTTGATCGATTCTCTGGTTTGCGTGTTGCCTTGCTCGATCGAGTGTGTTGCTCGCTGCTTCTCTGATGATCGGCTTCTTGCCTTGTGATTGCGAATCGACGTTGGTACGTTGTTTGTTCCTTTTGCTTTTCAGGATTTAATTGCTTGAATTTTCGATTGTTCCTGTTTACCCACTGCCTATGATGATTTTGGGTGAATACTTATATGGATCCCGAGACCCTTGAATTTTTTCGTATCAATTCGTCACTTTCCTAATTCTTGCTTTCCTGATATCTTTTCGACTTGATGTGCACGACTTTGATTTTGAAGCGTTCGATTTTTCTTGAGTCATACGGCAAAAAACTTTCCTATTTTACTTTTTGACTTCTTAAATATTGCATACACACTTGATTTTATTTTACGATATTAATTAATTGGTTTGCATTTTTAATCTTCTGTTATCTTCGACTTGTTTAACATCTGCTTTGACTTCGAACTTGTCTTCTGATCTTTGTTACATTGTTTCTCGGCTTCACATAGATACTAACGGCCTTGATCTTTGTATACTCTGCTGATGTTGTTTCTTTTTACTGTTGCATTGTTTTTGTGGTCTTCATATTCAAGTGTGTCTGTTGCACTTGCTACGCCTTTGTGCATTTTACTGTATTCATTTGAGTTGGGCATTGTTCCATGTATTTGTGACTTGCATGAAGCATTTTCTTTGTTTCATATATTCTGGTTGTTGACTCGACTTGATGTTGTAGCCTTCCTTGTTGAGTTCCTGTAGTTGCATTCACTTCATGTTTGCATTGTTGTTCACCTCACTTGAGTCTGTTGTGAGCAATTTGTAGTTGCTGGCTAGCCTTTGCTAGTTTATTCATGTTTCCTGTTGCACCGAGTCTTGATAGTCAAGTTGCACACTTGTGGCCTTCATTGTTGCTGTTATGTTGGTGGCAATCTTGTACAACTTGTATTTACACTTGCTCACTCCAATTTTCACAGTTGCTCTTACTCCTCAGTTTTGCTTCTGCACTGTGTCTTGTTATAGCTGGATTTGTTGTCGTATTCATGTACACTGCATAGTGGTCTTGTGATCTGTTCTTTGAGTCAGTGGTATTGTTGCAGTGGTTTCTTGATGGTGCACTGTCACACTGTCATCTGGATGCTTTCACATTGTCACTTGTAGTTTGCTAATTTTCTTTGGTGCACTGTTTTGGTTTTTCTGTTTGCATGCTTGCCTTTGTTGACTGCGCACACGAGTTGGCGAGGCAGTGCACGCATGTATAAATGTGCAAGTGTGTATTGCAGCCACTCATGATTACCTATCCCTGATAAGAATATAAGTGTATATCGGTGTGCACGGCCTTTTGGCATGTACAGTGATACACTGTGCATGTCACATTGTCCGCGTATGATGAATTCAAATGCAAATGATGACGAACAACCCAAATAACTGAGGCAAATAATATTTTCAAAATCCATATTTTATTTTATATTGCAAAAATATTTCTTTTTCAATTTTACTGCTTTAGTGAATATTTTTGCAGATTGCTCAGATGCTGGATTCTAACTGGAATGAAGTTGAACATAAACTACGAGTGTGAGTGATATGTAGTGAGGAATTTATGTAAATTTAATTGTGATGTAATTAGAATCAAAATTGTATAGTGAATAGTGAGAGCTTGAATTTGTACTATTCAAAAATTGTAATAAATATTTGTTTGAATAAAATTTCTGTTTGAATTCAAATTCTGTGTTTTTAATTTTATTCAGCAAATATTTATTTAATCTATGAAAAATAAAATAGTACATTAACAAATACATTTAAACGAATGTATATATGTTTATTATCATCAAACAAAAATCATATAAGCGCATATTCAACAATCTCCCCCTTTTGATGATAACAAACATATATTTAAGATTTTGACTGTGTTAAATGTATTTGGTCAATGATATACTCTAATTGCTCCCCTATTTAAATGCTTTCTCTCTACATGATGCTCCCCCTACATATATGCATACAAATTGAAATATACAAATGAGCCTAGATGCAAATGGAAAATTATTTCACCTTTGCTTGATTTTATTTGACAAAATCTTAACTTTTCTCTCCCCCTTTTGTTATCAGCAAAAGAATAATAGTGTTAAAGAAAATAGAGCTAAAGTGATCGATATTGATCCAACATTAAAACTCAACCGAATATACATATTAAATTTCAATAAGAAAATCAAACAAAAATCATAACTACCCTCGTTAGGCGCATATTCCTCTTTTAGAAGTAACGGAAATGATGTCGCCATATAAAACCATACAGTTGTATCTATTTGTGGTACACTTATATCAGGAATTTGAATATCTACTAATCATGCATAATCGTTTGGACTTTTAAATGAGATTAGTAGTATTCCAATTTAATTTTAAAAATGAATTCAAGTATCTTCTAATCACGCATAACCGTGACGACTTTTAAATGGGATTAGAATCAACTTGTTTATTTAATAAATCAATTTTGATATGCGTTCCATACATGCATAACCGTAAGGACTTTTAAATGAGCATGGAAGCACATAACAAATTCCAAGTAATTCACTCATGCATAACTGTGAGGACTTTTAAATGAGAGTGAATACTTTGGATTTTATTTTGTTTTATAAAATGAAAAAAGAATGATTCCTGTTTAAAGTACCACATATCGACAAACTATATTGAATTTTTTTTTATGAGCGATGGTTAATAGAAATATGATAGACATAGAAATGGTTATGTAATCTTTACCCAACAAAAAGTTTTATAACTCTTGTTTGAATTTCTAAAGAAATTTTTCTAAAATATACTGTCTTGAGTAATGTATGAAAAATATCAACACTTATCACCTTTTCAATCACTATTTATCTTTTTGATAATTAGTAGGGAGTCGGATTAGTCAAAATTTGTCATTTAAAATCAAATAATTTTTTCAAAATGACTAATCTGAAATATGGTCAAAAATGATTTTCTCAATGGGGTTATATGACAAAAAATTTCTGCTATTTGAAAATTATTTGTAATGAAAAATATGCAGATATTTTCTTTGAAAAACGATGCAGTTACTAAATGTCTCACCATAAATCACGTTCAACTAGTAAGTTTTCTGTCAACTAAATTACTAGTATGATCTGTATCTGAATTTCTCTTTCACTTCAAAACATCACTAATTAAATTTGATAGACGAGACTATGAAGTTAGCATAAAAACTCAAACTCAATTTTTAACAGCATTCTTGAATTTGAATTGAAGTCGTGTAAATAATCAGAAACTGTGAATATAGAGTTAGCCGTATTATAACCTAATGTATTATCATCCAACAAAACACTATTTTTAATCCAAACTAATATATATGAAGTAAATCCAAGAATCTAGAGAATATAATTGGCCAACTATGTTGAACAAGTCAGAATCAAAATCATCATCTTTACAACATCTCAATATTGGCTGATTTCATTTAGAATACGGTGCAGATTATCACATTTAATATATCAATCAAATAAATATACCTTCACCTGTTTTACCTTTACGATAATTTTTCGTGGTTGCCCATTGTGATTCTGTCACATTTGTACTAGGCTAAGAAACTTTTGCTTTGTTGCCTGTTGTGTTTCTGGAACAACCAAAATCCAGAGAACACTGTTGTTGTTCCTTGGCCTGCCACCATACCTACACGATGAAAGATTTTTGTGACCTATTTGTTTTTATAGGTCCATGATTGTTAGTGGCAGAAGCATTATGAATAAACAATCCCTTTGGAACCCAAACTTGTTTAGTCCTTTTATTCTTTTTCCAATAGACATGAAATTTGTTTGTAGAATTCTTATAAGCCCAAACATGTATAAATTTTGTGTTCTTGTTCCTATAACTAAATTTTCAACATGATGTCCAATTATTTCACATCTAGCAAAGGAACTCTTACCTTTTGCATTATCATCAGCTTGAGTTTTTCCAAAGCCTAGTCCTTTTCTGTTATTAGCAAAAATTTGATTTCCCAGTAACATGTTTAATGATTTTTCTCCTCTTGAAAAGTTATTCAGAGATTTCTCAAGATTTTGGACTTTGGTTTTTAGTGTTGTGTTTTCAGTTACAAGTAAGGTGCATCTATTTATAAAGTCCTTTTTCCTAGTGTCAATGGTTTCCTTAACACTCAAGTTTTCTTTTTCAAGATTCTCAAAGCTATTCTTAAGTCTTGGTAATTCTGAATCTAAAATTTTACATTTTTTACATTCTAGGTTTTGAATATTTTCAAGTTCAGTTTCTAACCTAGAATTTTCATGGACAAGTTCTCTACTATCAGATTTCAGTTTTTCAATTATAGATTCAAGAGTATCAACTATTTTAGTAAGATCACAACACATCAAAGCAAGTTCTTTATATGAATAGTCACCTCCCTCACTAGATTCCTCTGAGCTTGCTTCTGAATCTGATTTTTCCATAAGACACAAGTTAGGCTCCTCTGAGCTATTATTCGAAACTTCCTCTCCTTCTTCATCATCTCAAGTCGCTGCAAAGGCCTTCTTTTTCTTTTTCTTTCCTTCGTTGTTTTTGAGAAGTGGACATTGTTGTTTGAAGTGACCAGGCTTCTTGCAGTTAAAGCACGTTAGTTCATTATCGGAATTGTCAGAATCTTTTGGCCTATTACCACTTGTTTTCTTCTGGCGTGGCCTGAATCTTGACCATTTCCTAAGATTATTGACAGCCAATGTAAGCTCTTCAATTGGATCTTCTTCTTCTTCATCGCTCTCTTCTTTGCTCTTTAAGGAAATCATCTTCTTCTTTGATTCAGAGTTGTTGCGTTCCTCCTTTGTTTTTAGCTCAAGCTCATATGTCATCAAGTTGCCGATCAACTCCTCCATGCTTAGGTTACTCAGATCTTTCGATTCTTGTATTGCCGTGACTTTTGCCTCAAAGCTCATCGGTAAGACTCGTAGCACCTTCCTTACAAGCTCTACCTCAGTGAATACCTTCCCAAGCGCTCTACCATTGTACACCAAAGTTGAAAAGCGTCCAAACATGTCCTTTATGCTCTCGCCTTTGTCCATCACAAAGTTCTCGTATTCATTGCTGAATAGGGCTAGAAGAGACTCCTTGACTTGAGAAGTTCCTTCGTGTGTCACCTCCAAGGTATGCCAAATTTCCTGTGCAGTTTTACAATGAGAGATTCTATTAATTCAGTCTTATCAAGAGCACAGATCAAACCATTCATGGCTTTAGCATTTGTAGTTTTTAATTTCTTATCGTTAGCATCCCACCTATCCTTAGGTTTAGGAATCTCAGTATCACCAACAGTTATAGTGGGAGATTTATGGCTAGTTTCAATAATGTCCCAAACATCATAATCAACAGAATTAAGATAAATACCCATCCTAACTTTCCAATAAGCATAATCATTCCCATTAAACATGGGTGGCCTAGCAATAGATTGCCCCTTAGAAAAAGCATTATTTGGTGGATTCATGACTCTAGAGTTAAAGAAAAATACCGTGCTCTGATACCACTTGTAGGATCTAGATTAACCCTAGAGGGGGGGTGAATAGGGTTATAGCAGATTTTCTCGAATTAAACTGCAAAGAAGTAAATATGCTGAAAAGTAAATCACACACAAAATTTACCCAGCTTCGGCAACCCTGCCTACTGCTGCATTCCCAAATTTCTATTAGAATTAAACAGTCTCCCGCTTGCAAACACTCTAACGGACTCGCAACCCTTGCTACCGCCTATAGAGTTTTGCAAACTCACAAACCCTGCTCACTGAACTAATCCTAACTAGACAATCTGAAACAACCTAAATCCTGGGTGGTGATTTAATAAGGTTTGATACAAAAGATACAACCTTAAAAGAGAATTTAAATTTAAAACAAACTTAAAAACAATTTTAAAACTAAAACGCTAATCGAAATAAACTAAAGCCCTTTTTATATTAAAACAAGGCCGGCCCAATTCGTTTCTTCTGCCCGTTCCTTTTTCTTATTGCTTTTGTAAAATTGCGGCCTTGCTTTCGTTCCTCTTTGCGCTTTGAAATTAGAGCTTGAATTTTCCGATCTAAATTAGGGCTTTTCTGAAGCACGCCTATGTTGATCGATTCTCTGGTTTGCGTGTTGCCTTGCTCGATCGAGTGTGTTGCTCGCTGCTTCTCTGATGATCGACTTCTTGCCTTGTGATTGCGAATCAACGTTGGTACATTGTTTATTCCTTTTGCTTTTCAGGATTTAATTGCTTGAATTTTCGATTGTTCCGTTTACCCACTTCCTATGATGATTTTGGGTGAATATTTATATGGATCCCGAGACCCTTGAATTTTTTCGTATCAATTCATCACTTTCCTAATTCTTGCTTTCCTAATATCTTTTCGACTTGATGCGCACGGCTTTGATTTTGAAGCGTTCGATTTTTCTTGAGTCATGCGGCAAAAAACTTTCCTCTTTTACTTTTTGACTTCTTCAATATTGCATACACACTTGATTTTATTTTACGATATTAATTAATTGGTCTGCATTTTTAATCTTCTGTTATCTTCGACTTGTTTAACATATGCTTTGACTTCGAACTTGTCTTCTGATCTTTGTTACATTGTTTCTCGACTTCACATAGATACTAACGGCCTTGATCTTTGTATACTCTGCTGATGTTGTTTCTTTTTGCTGTTGCATTGTCTTTGTGGTCTTCATGTTCAATTGTGTCTGTTGCACTTGCTATGCCTTTATGCATTTTACTGTATTCATTTGAGTTGGGCATTGTTCCATGTATTTGTGACTTGCATGAAGCATTTCTTTGTTTTATATATTCTGGTTGTTGACTCGACTTGATGCTGTAGTCTTCCTTGTTGAGTTCCTGTAGTTGCATTCACTTCATGTTTGCATTGTTGTTCACGTCACTTGAGTCTGTTGTGAGCAGTTTGTAGTTGCTGGCTAGCCTTTGCTAGTTTATTCATGTTGCATGTTGCACTGAATCTTGATAGTCAAGTTGCACACTTGTGGTCTTCATTGTTGCTGTTATGTTGATGGCAATATTGGACAACTTGTATTTGCACTTGATCACTCCAATTTTCACAGTTGCTCTTACTCCTCAGTTTTGCTTCTCCACTGTGTCTTGTTATAGCTGGACTTGTTGTTGTATTCATGTACACTGCATAGTGGTCTTGTGATCTGTTCTTTGAGTCAGTGGTATTGTTGCAGTGGTTTCTTGATGGTGCACTGTCACACTGTCATCTGGATGCTTTCACATTGTCACTTGTAGTTTGCTAATTTTCTTTGGTGCACTATTTTGGTTTTTCTGTTTGCATGCTTGCTTTTGTTGACTGCGCACACGAGTTGGCGAGGAAGTGCACACGTGTATAAATGTACACGTGTGTATTGCAGCCACCCATGATTACCTGTCCCTGATAAGAATATAAGTGTATATCGGTGTGCACGGCCTTGTGGCATGTACAGTGATACACTGTGCATTGCACATTGTTCGCGTATGATGAACTCAAATGCAAATGATGACGAACAGCCCAAATATCCGAGGCAAATAATATTTTCAAAATCCATATTTTATTTTATATTGCAAAAATATTTCTTTTTCAATTTTACTGCTTTAGTGAATATTTTTGCAGATTGCTCAGATGCTGGATTCTAACTGGAATGAAGTTGAAGATAAACTACGAGTGTGAGTGATATGTAGTGAGGAATTTATGTAAATTTAATTGTGATGTAATTAGAATCAAAATTGTATAGTGAATAGTGAGAGCTTGAATTCGTACTATTCAAAAATTGTAATAAATATTTGTTTGAATAAAATTTCTGTTTGAATTCAAATTCTGTGTTTTTAATTTTATTCAGCAAATATTTATTTAATCTATGAAAAATAAAATAGTACATTAACAAATACATTTAAACGAATGTATATATGTTTATTATCATCAAACAAAAATCATATAAGCGCATATTCAAAAAATACATCTACATATATATACAATTAAAACTAGGATGGGTTTTACATTTTACTGCAAACACTTTCTGCGTCCACTTAAAATTTCTTATATGTATTATTTTAAATAAATCAAATATTGAAAGTAATAATACAAAAAAATCTCATCGCAAAATTCCAGAACCCTAACTCGAGCTTCCTCCTTACGGTCGCGCCTCCACCTCCACACGTCACTGCAGCAACATCGCATGCCACCGCCTTCAAGACCAAACCGAACGAGACGTACCCTATCGCGACCATCACCTCTGCCCTACTTGAAGTCGATGTCACTTCCGTCCATTGCCTCGCAAGCCATACGCGAAACCATAGTCTCGGTTGCGACGTCGTCGCTGCATTCTGCTCGAGCTCGCACCACTCAAATCAAATAAAGATCGATCTGGGATGCCAAATTATGAAATCGTGGGTTTTTTTTCTTTTTTTTTCCTGAAGGGTGCGACCATTATCTTCGTTTGATTTTGATTTTTTTTTTCAATCGGGAATGAAAAGGTTAGAGGAACAAGCAGGGTCGGTTTCGGCATTCTTTCAAGATTTTGATTTAGGGGAAAGCGAATCTAATTGAAGATTTGAGAAGAAAACGCAAATAAATATTGGTTTGGGAAATAGCTTCTCGGATACGCTTGTTGATTTGTAAAAATATCTTGTGTTGCAAAAAAAATCTTGACTTGTTAACTTTAAATTATATTATATTACAAAACCTTCAAAACGTCTCATTAATCGCCACTTAAAACTTTTGAACTCTTCTTAATGAATGCCGCTAGGCAATTATAAGGTTATACCCGTATTCCGAACACAATGGAACATGATTCGGAGGCTAATTCGATCGTACGCGCGAGTTACAGAATAAAACGATCAAATTTAAAATTAAATCGATTAAAATAGTTCTAAGCGTTTTGAGCTGCCAGGGTCAAACGACAACTCTGATTGCTACAGAAATTAAAATCCAATAATAACTAACTATTATGGATCTAATGGAACGGGTTTCGTCAAATTCCAAGACTGTGCCTGGAAGGCTATTTTTAAATTCCAATTTAAACGATATATTTTTAAAACTGAACAAAACACTTCCAAACTCAATTTCAACACTTTGACTACCTTCAGTGCTATCAATATAAATTTTATAAGCCTTCAAATTATTTTAAACAAGCTTAGAAATTTCTGATTCAACAATTTACCAAATTTCAATTATTAAATTCAATATTTAAACTATAAAATTCAATGATTTAATTATCAAGTAAACATTGATATCTGGAATTCAAGCTAAATATTAACTTTTAATATTTTAAAATCAATTAACTATTCAAATTTAAATGGTTGGAAATTCTGGGTCGTCACAAAGCGTTTCGAGCTGCCACGGTCAAAAGACAACTCTGATTGCTACGAAAATTGAAATCAGATAATAAATAACTATTACGGATCCAATGGAACTGGTTTCGTCGAATTCCGAGACTGTGCCCCGGAAGGCTATTTTAACTCGTCGATAAATTCGAGCGATTTTCAAAATCGTCGAAATCACTTGAAACTTCACCTTTAAAACTTTGTTAACTCTATTATAACTCGTATAAAATTTATATTCACATTAGAAATCATTCCGATTCAGTTTTAAATCGAAATCTGAATATTTGCATTATTATATTATTGAATTCAACTATTAAATTAATATAAAATTCCAAATTCCAGCTATCGCCAATTAATTCCATCCAATGGTCCAATGTTATAATTCAAATACAATTAGACTCAAAATAAACTTTAGAATCAAATTCCATATCTATTTACACTAAGAATTACTAATTATTCCAGTTCCAATATTAAATTATTATTATTCAGATTCCAATTTAATTCTCGTATTTGAAATTTAACTAATTTTATTAACTTAACCAAAGTCTTTTATTTCAAAATTAAAATTATAACTCATATTCAACATTTAAAATGAATTAAATGTTCAAATTAACCCCCTATCACGCTGCTCTGATACCAAGTGTGACAGCCCGCAAATCCGTACCCCTTGAGTCAACACTATTATACATCAATTAACTCAAGTGGAATAGAAATACGAACCATTAGGGATAAAGAAGAAGAGATATAAGGAGAAGAAACTAAAGAATATCAGAATCTCACAGTCGCAGCGGAATAAAATATAATAGTAAATATTGATCTTTACACAAAACGAAACTATATCTGTTTTATACATCATATCATCAGAGTATCTCATAAAAACAACATTTACCCGTCAGACAAATCCATACAATCACAGTAGCGGATATATATACAAATATGGATAATACATCTCGGACTCCAGCTCCTCTCCTGCTCCATAGCAACCTGTGCTGCACAAATAATACTCGGTCTGACCCGAGCATTATAATAAATAACACCCGAGTCAGTCTGGAATACCACCTGATAATAATGCATCCAAATTGATTATTAAAGTTTTAAAAATCCTTTTGAAAACAAAAGCATCTCGTAAGACCACGCCATAAATAAACATGTCGGGTTTTTACCTTACGATAACTAAAACACTTTGTATAGAAGTCCTCTGATATTATAATAGGGTCTATATACAAATACTTATAAAATAGCCGAAATTGTTACATCTATTAAATTCCAGCTACTAGCCACGGAGTGGGTAATACAAACAAAACTCGTACAAGGCTCGTAGGGAGAATGAATTTCCAACAATGACTAGGCATTGGGGTACCACCTGTCACAGTACAGGGTCTAGATCACCGTACCGAGGATCACACCCGATCCTCTGCAATACAAGGCTGGACCCATCCCTTACTAGACAGTTCCGAATAAGATCACCTCGTGGTTTGGATCAGCAACCGCTCACTAAGCCGAAATAAAAAGGGACATCTAGACAGGGATGACCTCACTCTCAAGTGGGGGCTACCCACGAAGCCTTGCTGCATATCCCCTGATTTTCAGTCATTCCCATTTGATGAGGCTTGTGGCTAAGCGTTACCTTTTAGAACGTTTCACTTAGAATGCCCATCGCCCACCTGACGATTTTCCGAAAGCATTCGTCCATACAAGTCCGTCTCGGGTTCGAATGGAGCCGAAGGCACTATTCCTACTACATCCATTTTGGAAATATCCTCAGGATTAGTAGCGACTAGCCCTTGCACTTCGCTGCTCCATCTTCGACTCCGAACACGTTTTTCGACGAAACGTACAAACCGGATCGAAGTGGTTTTCGAGAAATAAATCTCGATCCCGATCTCTTCGAAACGATCAACGCATTTGTCCAATATTGATAGTCGGTGATTTAACTATCAATTAACATTCGCAAACATTCATCACACAATGAAATACATTATTTATTTTTCTCAAATTATCTTTACAAGATATAATTCAAATTTCAAAAATTCCTTTTGAAACACTTTTCAACCCCAATTTCCCCATGGAATAGATTGTCAAATCTTTATTCCCTCTGAAACATCCAAGTACCTATATTTAAGGTTTAAAATAATTTAAAAACTTTATCCCTCAAAAATACATTAAAACCATTTATATCAAATCTACTTACATATTTAATTTAAAATATACATATAGTTTAAAAATATTTCGAACAAAACTGCTTTATAAAATATAAACAATTGACTTTAAAATAAGTTAAGTCATACTAGTTTAAACATAAAGTTATGAATTTCTTATACAATTTCAAATAATGCTTTAATTGATTTTCTTTAAAATAGGACCGTTTATAAAGTATAAATGATAATAATATTTTTTTTAAACATGATTCTAATTATCCTTTAAAAATAGTTACTTCTATAACTCCTATAATATATGTTCACTTTAAAATTCTTACAACTTAAATAAATTTCTTGAAACCATTCTTTAAATAAAACTCAAAACTCCTATCTTTTCAAAAATCAACTTTAAAACGTACTTGGCATCTCAGGGAAATATACTTCTATTTTAGGATAACCCAAGAATTCACTTCATCAATCCAATCACAATTTACCCAATTCAATTTTACGTTCATCCCGTAAAATTCCTTTCCATACTTTAAAAATAGCTCCTTTTATTTTTAAACTCATTGCTATCTTCTGGAAATCACTTTCAATCATACGTTTAAAATATTTAAAATAAGCTTTGGAAATCATTTAATTAAAAATAATACTTAAGGAAATATATAGGGGTTTTCTAAGTATTTTTAAATAATTTTTTTAAAAAATAAGGTTATTACATCAAATATTCATATTAAATTTCCTTTTTAAACCACAAATTCAAACATTTCATATTATTAACCAATCACTTGAATTTAATCCTTTTAAATTCTTTATTTAAGAATTTCTTTAATTTTCCTTTAACCCAATTTATTTATATTTAAATTTCCAAGTTTCATTCACACAATCACAACACAACACAATTTAATTTTCAACTTAATTCATCACTGTGTATAAATAAAACACAGCATATCAAGATCTAAATGAATTATCACAGAATATAAATTAATTTCTATTTGTGAGGGATCCAGTTGGATCCCTCCAACCTGTTTCCCTGCATCCACAGATATTAGCACATCAAATATGTATATATATAAATCCAGATTGATAATGACATTTATATTCAACCAATCACACAGACATTTAAATTTTAACTATTTAAATCGGCTAACATTCCAGATGTGAGTGAGATTAACTCACCTTGAGTTTTGACGAGCGTTTAAAATTTTAAATTAAATCGAATCATTCGATTTAATCCAAAATTTCCACTCGCTTAAATTGAATCCAGATCTGCGCCACAGCGTGCTTCCCGTCGCTGCGATTCCAACGCTTCCTGTTTCGTTGAAATCTGATAGCGTAAGTGCAAGTTACGAATTTTTAAAGTTCAAACAAGATTTAAAACAAATTTTCTTTTTAATTTTAGTTTACTATTACCAAACGACATTAGGCCGCACGTTCTTCTTCTCCCCTCACGATACGTCTCTCCTTCCAGGCAAAAACGAACCCATCAACCGCATGCTAGGGTTTCCAAACGCAGCCACCACGGTCCCCTATACATTGATCAACTTAGTCCACGACGAGGCTCTATGCGATGCGAACCCACGGTCCAAGAAGCTTCAAGCATGGTACAGCCCAAAGCTCGAATTACAAGCACGAACAAACGACGTTCGAACCGTCGTAGCCACCGGTTTCTTCACCGAAACTCGATCATGACCGGTCCACTTGTAGAACTCAACGAGCTCTACCTTTCCTGTATTGAGAGTTTTTGCCAAAGATGATTAGGTGGGAAGAAATTTGAGGAACAATATAGGACGATTTCGGCCATGAATGAGTATAGAGGCGGTGGCTCTGAGAATAGATTAGGGTTTGAACGATATAATGTATATTTAATATAATTTAATATTATTTTATTAACATAATTCTCAATTTAACATCATATGCAAACGAACTCCAAACTACGCGTTCCGACAGGCGTTCCTAGGGTTTTTCCACGTTACAAACACAATGGAACAAGTTCCGGAAACTAATTTGATCGTATGTGCGAGTTACGGAATTAAACGATCAATTTAAAATTAAATCGGTTAAATCGATTTCTATGCATTTCGAACTGCCACGGTCAAATGACAACTCCGATTGCTAAAAAAATTGAAATCTGATAATAACTAACTATTACGGATCCAATGGAACTGGTTTCGTCGAATTCCGAGACTGTGCCCTGGACGGCTATTTTAACTCGTCTATTAAATCGAGTGATTTTCCAATTTGTCGAAAACGCTTAAAATTTTACTTTTAAAATTTTACTAACTAAATAATAAATCATATGAAATTTATAAGCACATTAAAAATCATTATGACTCATTTCGAATCAGAATTTGATTATTTGCATTATTATATTATTAAATTCCATTATTAAATTAATATAAAGTTTCAAATTCAATCTATCGACTATTAATTCCATCCAATAGTCCATATTATAATTCAAATCCAATTAGACTCAAAATAAACTTTAGAATCTAATTTTATATCTATTTACACTTAGAATTGCCAATTATTCCAATTCTAATATTAAATTAGTATTATTCAAATTTCAATCAAATTCCCGTATTTGAAATTTAACTAATTTTATTAACTTAACCAAAGTCTTTTATTCCAAATTTAAATTATAACCCACATTCAACATTTAAAATGAATAAAATGTTAAAATTTGGTGACCCAAAACTCCGGGTCGTTACAAAATGATAAATTTTCATCAGATAATATGGAAGTTTATTTTGTTGTATAATTTTGTTTAAATCCAAATTTGTTAACATTTGATGATAATAAAATATTTTCCAAACCTAAATACTTTTATACAATAAAATTTTAAATCATCTTATGAGTATGACGTCGTATTTCTTTTCATCAAATTTAGACTGTTATTGCTCCGTTTATCTTATTTTCGGCGTATTAGCAGCATTTTCGGTACCAATGTCGACTTTTGATAGGATGATCGTACCACTGATATCTGTATACCGTTTTGATTATCTCGTCGTGCTGATCTCCACAATATATTCTTTTGTGTTTGATGTTCGGTACGTGATGGAAACAATGAAACCGTGCATCGTATCGGTACCAAAATTAGTGACTTTTGGGATTTCCTTGCTTTTCAAAATTTGAAACGCTGGCCTCAACAATAAATCGCTTTAAATTTTTCAGCTAAATCAATGTGAGACCCTTGTCATTTTCTTTCCTTTTCCCGTTGCTTTATATTTATTAGGTACATTTTCTCTGTCGTTTGTCTACCTTGTTTCTGTTCATTTTCTACAACCTGTCCCCTTTCCTTCTTTTCTGGCTTGCTAAAACAATAAGGAATAATAATTGAACATTATATAATAGATGAATTCCACTATTCGCTATATTGGAGATTCATGCCCTGCATCTCCCCTCCCCTATCTCTCCCCATCAAAGCCGAAACCCTACCCATCACCGTACCTAGCAGCCGCAATCCCATCAGCCTTTGCCCCTCCTTGACCTCCCGTTCAGCCATTTCCACCTTTACACCCAAAACCCCAAGCACAGCCAAGCACTAACGTCACTAAGCCTTCATCTGCCCTCCTCCTCCTGTGCCTTGCCGATCCTCTTCAAGCTTCTTTTTTTGTAAGTATATAGATGTTTAAAAACTATTGTAACGACCCACCCTTTTGGACAGTTTAAACCGACGATCAAATACACATGCCAGTTCCAAACCATTCAAAAGGGCAGATGGTTATTGGGGTAAATAAGAAAAGAAAAGAAAGAGAAATAAAGGAAAGGAAACAACACAGAATCTCGTAGCGGAACGATAAAATATAATAGTCAAATAAACAGTTCATGAAGCTATTTACTATACTTTGACAATTATTTATACAACATTTATCAGAGTTATACATATACAACAGAACCATTAAAATAATGCAGCAAATAGTACCAATGTAACGACCCGCCCTTTTGGACAGTTTAAACCGACGATCAAATACACATGCCGATTCCAAATCATTCAATAGGGCAGATGGTTATTGGGGTAAATAAGAAAAGAAAAGAAAGAGAAATAAAGGAAAAGAAACAACACAGAATCTCGCAGCGGAATGATAAAATATAATAGTCAAATAAACAGTTCATGAAGCTGTTTACTATACTTTGACAATTATTTATACACCATTTACCAGAGTTATACATATACAACAGAACCATTAAAATAATGCAGCAAATAGCATGATGCATGGGTAATAATAGTAATAGTATACCAAATCTTCGTCTTCATCCTCCAGAATAGATCTTCAAAAATCTGAAAAACTCAGGACTTACCCGAGCATAATGAAAAGACAAAACACTCGAGTCAGGACTAAAATATCCTTATGAAAGTTAAATCAATCGTAAATAAATATGAGTGTAACGGCGTCAGAGATGTTTACAGGGTTTGACATCTCATATCCAATGTCAACGTGCGTGCAATAACTCTAGAGATATTACGGGATTTTCCATCTCTCAAGGATCCGTTAAACTATCTACTATGTAGTAATGTACGCTAAGTAGATAATGCCTATCAGTAATATAAAGTATCAAAATAGCGTTAAGGCGTTAACATAATCCCCCTTAACACATTTTTATAATGCCATAGTCTATACAGCGCCGTAAGCCCCACCGTAAACTGGTGGTTATCAGAGGGTACCCCATAGGTATAACACAAAACCAAACGTAGTGGTCGCGAATAGGATAATCAGTATGACAAGGTACATGGGGCGATACCAACTAGGATACTAGTAGTTGCGTGATCCGGACTGATGTTGAGCATAGCCAGCAGCTACCCCAACACCGCGAAACAACACTCCCAAATCAAGGGGTGCATCCAAATCGCATCACAAATGTAATAGATATGGTATCGAAGAAGTGTGTCCGCTAGAGGTGGCGAACCTCAATGGCCCGGCGCGGCTCCTGTTTTAGTCATGTCAGGGGTCATCAAATAATCGTTCTCTTCCTTCAGTCAATGCGTTCACCAAACCATCCACTTCGTTCTGGATCAACATTCCGCGTATAATAGTTATTAAAGTGGTTTTCGGTATCGACAGAGAGTATGTCCATATTCGATCCCGGTCTCTTTAATAACTACGTATTATTACACCGTTGGCTCTTTTACATTTCAAATCGATTCATAATTGATATCAAAATATCATATTCGCTTCAAAAATCAAATCCATTTCAAATATCATCGCATTTATTTAAAATGTAAGGTTTCGTTTCAAAAATCATTTTTCGCCTTAATATCTCATTTCAATTTCAAGATCATTTTCGAATTTCAATTTAGGTTGCAACTTCATTTAACCCAATTCGTATTTAAATTCAAGATTTAAACATAAACATTTCACCTTATTAACTAGCTTGAAATTTTAGAAAATAGTTTTAAGTAGTTTAAAAGTAGTTTAAATAATTAAAATAGTTAAAAATACTTAAAATCTTTAAATGGATTTCAAATAGATAAATTAGTTTAAAATAATTTAAATTGGGTTAAGTAGATTTAAAATAGATTAAAATTGTTTAAGTATTCAAAAATGGTTTATATAACTGAGTAATTTGGAAAACAAAATAAAACAGCTTCAAAACCAAACCATTTCAATTATAACTCCCCAATTCAAAACAATTTCATTTTTCACTCTACCGATTCAATTTCGATTTCAATTCAAATCAATGTCAACTTTGACTTCAAATTAATTCAATTCTACATTCACCTTCAATTAATTCAATTTCAATTATATCGATTTAGAGCTTGATTTTTCAAAATATCAATTTATAACACTTACCAAATTTTCCTTCAATATTCAAATTTAAATCCAAATTTCAAATATGATTCAATTCCAAGCTCGATTTCAAAATATCATTTTTATATCACCTTTAATTAGTAATATTCAAAGCTCGAATTAAGGTTAAATCTTTAAACAAATCAATTTTCGAAATTCAATCATATACCGATTTAAATTCCAAAGTCTCCACTTTAATTATTTTACAATTTCTTTTAACCAAAACTTATTTCAACATTCCAAACTCAATTTTTCGATAAATTCAATTTCTATAAATTGATTTCTATTTATAACTTTTAAATCAAAACATTTAAATAAATTTCAAATCGACGATTTTTAAAAATTATTAATTTAGCCAATCCGGTGTCCGTATATAATCTTCTATCCTATGGCCAAGTGATTAGTTATTTCAATTAAATGTCAAGGATGAATATATGCCACTTAAATCAAATCACGGTGTCATATGTATGCATAACAGTATATATAAGCAGATAAACATCCAAACATTTAACTATCAGCCAATAACATCCATCGACATACATCATCCAATAGGCAATACAATTCATGGCAATTTCATAGTTATCAATGTCAGGTAATTTAATGGCAATTCAATTTCAATTTCAATTTAACTGTCAATTTAATTTCAACGGTTAATTCAAATGACAATCTATATGACAATTAAATTCTATAAAACAACGACTAATAAAATTCATATCACTTCATAATATCAAATTTAACTAGCATAAAGATATTTAGTACGTTGTGAGCGTTATAAAACACTCACCTTGATTTCAATGTAGTTCCAGCGCTTTATTTCGAATAAAATTAAACGAGCGTTTAATTTTACCCGAAATTTTCACTAGCTCAAAACGACTCCAATCCAGCTCCGTGGCGTAGTGCTCGTCGAAACGATTCCAACGCAAAAAGTTTCGTCGAATTCCGACCTCGTATGAAGAAAATACATCATTTTAAAGTTACACGATTTAAAAATACAGATCAATTTTTTGTTTTTTTTATACAAACCCTAACTGAATCTGGGCCACACGTTTTACACTTCAGATCGCAACCACACTCTATTCTCCCCCTTCAGTACGCGTTCTCGTTCGAAACGAACCCATAAAGCCGTCCATCTTCATCAATTAACGCGACCACCACGCTCCACTTGAAGACGATCATGTTACACCACTTCGAAGCCACCGCCATACTCCACCTTCACCCCAAATAGCTCCAAGCTCGGCCTCATCCTCTGCCTCGCATTGCGTGAAAAACGTAGCTGCTTCCATCGCGTTTTGCCGTCAATCCGTGACTCCGTTTTCGATCTCCACCGTTGGATAGCTAGATCTTGATGCCCTCTACAACTTTGTAGTTGAGAGTTTTTGCTAATTGTTGATGGATTGAGAGGAAAATGAGGAAGAAGTTTCGAAACTTTCTGGCCATTGAAACGAAAGTGGCGGCTATCACCTTTTGACCTAGGGTTTTAGAAATTTGTGAATTATGAAGTCCTTTTATAAAAAAACGCGATACTATTCATCCCGGATTTTCCGAACTCCGATTTACGTGCGGTAACCGGCGTTTCTAGGGTTTATCCCGCGTTTCGGACACAATGGAACAGGTTTCGGAAGCTAATTCGATCGTATGTGTGAGTTACGGCAATAAACGATCGATTTGAAATTAAATCGGTTAATCAAATTTCTTTGCGTTTGGGCTCGCCCCGGACAAACAGTAAATCCAATTGACTCGAAATTTGAAACCTTACATAATATGACATTACGGATCCGATGAAATTGGTTTCGACGAAATCCGAGACTGTTTGAAAAATGAATATTTTAACTCGTCAATTAAATATTAAAATATTCAATTTTCACAAATTTATTTTTAATTCGATTTTAAAATTTCTACAACATCATTCTAACTTTAATATGATAAAATAAAATTTTACAAATCATTTTTAATCATATTAAACCCGTTATTCAATTATCCAATAAATTCCAATTTCAAAATCTTATTAACTCTATTATAATCCTAATATAACTTACATTCACTTGGAAACCAATTTGAATCATATTAAATCAAATTTCAATTATTCACTCTATTTTCATATATTCAATTTCCATATAAAATTAATCGTATCAAATTTGGAATTTAATTATTCAAACATTTGTAATATTAAATTTAAACAAATTTGATTATTCTTAAATCACTATCTTTTGAAATATTCAATACGAACTTATGAAATTTAACAAATTCAAATTATAGAACAACCATTTTCATTAAAACAGTTATTAAATTCCCGTTATTCAATTATTCAATAAATTCCAAATATTAAATTTAAACAGTTTAATTGTTTAATATTTGAAGGATTTCTATTGGATTTTTAAATAAAATTTCATTATCAGTCGATTTACTATATTACATAAAATGAATTCCACATTATTATTTAACTACAGTTAGAGATAATGCACTCAACTAATATATAAACTTTCATTTCAATTGCAATTGGTTCACAAATTCAATTCGACTAACTAAATGAATAGGTAACTTAAATAATTATCACCGTTAACTTTTAATTACTTATAAGTTTATTATTTACAAACAAGTGTCACAACTACCTATACAATACAAATTCATTCAATTACCTTTGACTACATATTATTTCAATTGATTTGGGACTCCATTCAATTCGTAAATAATTAACTTAGATAAAATTTGATGCATTTCATTCTAGTTATTATTATTCCAAACGACTTACAAATTTTTTCTAATACTAAATCACGAAATCTTATTAAATTAGCTATTTTAATTATCGAAAATTTACGGGTCGTTACAACTATAGTTTACAGTATATAAGTACTATATAAGTTATAGTGTTTTATACAAATAATCTGAAAGTTATAGTATATCGATAATACGTTTAAAGCTTTGTGTAACAACCCATAATTTTATAAATATTTTCAATCCATTTTATTTGAAACTTTGATTTTTTATCATTTAAAAATTTGAAATCTTGGAATTATTCAATGTATTTTTGGATTTGTTTATAATTTATTTTCCAAATGTAATCAAATAAAGATTTTTTGAAAATTTTATATTTTGGTCAACTTTTGTCAAATTTTGACTTTCAGTTGAAATTTTAAAATTTGAATTTTAAATTTCCAGTCTTTTTTCTTTGAAGCTGAATTTGATTCTGATATTTGTTCTGCTTTTCGTTTCGTCAAATTCTGTTTTATACTTTGTGAATCTGATATAACTTAGCGTTTTACACGCAGTTATTTTCTGTATTTCACGTATCTATTTTCTATTTTCATTCTCCATTTTTATTTTGGTTTAGGCTTGATTTTGGTTTTGGTTTTGGCTTGTTTCTTTTGATGGTCATTAATGAATAGGCTTAGGAAATTCAATAGGCATAAGTTTTCTTTTCTTGAATGTGAAGAGATGCCTTTTCCAGTATCATAGCCATTCATATTTCCTTCCGAGCCATACAAACATCCCACTTCTTCAATTCACATTTAAAAACATTTTTCATTCCCATCTCTCTTTCTCATTTTCATTTCCTGTAGAAAATTTTTACAGTAAGTTTCATTCTTCTCCTCCTTTTCATTTTCTTTTTCTTTTGGATACAAGCAAAGCTCGGTCATCACATGCTCCTAGCCGACCATCTCCTCCACTCCACCATCACCTAAGGCAGGCCATCTCCATCACCTCACCACTGCTACCTAGGCCGTGACCACCTAGATCCAAACCCATCGCAAAATTGCTTGTACAAACCCTAGCCGAGCCCTTTACACCATCCCCTTAGTTCCCCTCCTTTGCCTTGCTGTGACTGTTCCTTGACCCTTGCCATGACTAATTCTTCATCTCCAGGCCATGCTAGTGGTGTGACTAGACCTGATCCAGATCTTAGCATAGGGCCAAGCCAATTTAGCTTAGGCCGAACCCAAACTTCAACATGCCTTGCCTTTTTGCCTTCTACATGAGTTTTGTCTTGCCACTCATCCATTCATAACCTGGCCATGCCATTTTGCTTGCCATGGCCGAGCATATATGCTTCCAAACCAACATGGCCGAGCCATGTTTTGATGATGGCTAGTCTATTTGCATGGTGGCCGAGCCCACTTGTTTGGTTAAACCAATATTTGCTTCATTTTGATTCATATTTGTACATTGATTTGGTTTATAATCTTGTTTTGAATTATTTATTTATGTATGTTTATATTTGTTGTTTACAAGACTTGGATCTTTGCTCTCCATCTACTCGAATCTAATTGATGCTCTGTCATGCTTTTTGGAGTTTGGTTGTGTGTCTTGAATTGTTATCTCTAGCTTTAAAAGTTGAGTTTATCACTCTCGATATTCGTACTTATATAATTGTGAAACAATAACATGTGAATTGTAGAGTGTTATGCTATGTTGATATTAATTCATACAAGCCTGTGATATGATATTTTAGGATGTTATAACCTGATCATGTGCCTGTTACATCACCAGATATGATATGCTATGCTATACCATTTATTTTATTTCTTGTTTCTCACACTGCAAGTTCCCTGTTAGTATAGAATCACTATGGGTTGAAACGATACATACACAAACGGACTTTAGAATAGAAAAAAATCGTTATGAGCTGAAACGATAGGCTCAAGCGATTTTTATTTTATTTGACTTGGGATTTGCAGGTTTGAAATGATAGAACCCGAGATTTTATTATTAAATTACGGATTGAAATGATACATATTCATATCACTTGACCTATGTTAGAAAATATTATACAGACCCATGGTTAATTTTTAATAGTTTTTTAAAATTTATTAAGTATTTTGAATATTTGAAAATATGAAACTTTAATTTAAAATTTGACTTAATGATTTTTAATACAATGATATATTGGAATTTTATAAGTAAATATTTGGTTTAAAACTAAATTTAAGATTTTATTTGTGTTAAATAACTTAATAATTTAAATTTAGGTTAATATGGAATTTTGATTCTAATCTAATAATAAAAATAGATTTTAATTATGAAATATATATGTTTTGTATAAATAAAACTATGATAAAAATTGAAATAGTATGTTTAAACATGTTATAGTAGTATTCGCAGCATTTTTAAAATGCTATCGTATTTTAGTTATGTTTTTAAAATGCTGTAGTTATAAAAGAAAACATTTTAAAATGCTATGTTACTTTAAGGTTATGTTTTAAAGGTGCTATTATTTCTAAATTGTTACATTTCTAAAGTGCTATTATATAAGGGTAACATTTTAAAAGTGTTATAGTTTCTAACTTGTTACATTTTTAAAGTGCTATAATAGGTGTATGTTTTTGAAAGTGTTATGATTTCTACAAGATATCATTTTTAAAGTGCTATAACTAATTTATATGGATTTGGAAATATTACCAATTTTCAAATGGATATTATTTTGGAAAGAGTAATAGCAATTGATTTAGATGGTTTTGGAATAAATATGTATTGAAATAAATATCCATGGGTTATAATAACGTTTGCTTGTTAAAGAGACCAAGATCGAAAGTTGTCATACTCTCTGCCAACTCCAAAAACCACTTTAACAACCGTGTACGCGGTGGAGATTCCAGAATGAAGTAGGATGGTGGCAATGTTCTATTAAGGTATACACGTGGAACCGACTACTGTGAGTTGGCATAAGGTGGCTATAACAGGTGCAATCGACGGGCTAATAAGGTAGCTCCTCTTATCGGACACACTTCTTCGTATGCCATTCTGTTACATTATGATTGATTGGTGCGCAATTTTGATTTTGGGAGTGTGGCTTGAGGTGGGTGGTAGTGGCTGCTACGCGTTACCACCATTCCGGAAGTGCAATTAGTATATCTACCTTGGCATTGCCTAGTTATGCCGTGTCACCTACCCTAGCATGCTTGTATGAGTTTTGATTTGTGTCATACCTATGGAGTATTTATGGTAGCCTCTCGATCTGGAGGTACGATGGTACTGTATAGACTATTGGCACTATAAAATGTGCTAAGGGGGATATGGCGAATGTCTTAACGCTATTTTTTAGATATATTATACTTTACTTTAGATATTATTATAACAGCGTATATTACTACATAGTTGATAGTTTAATGGATCCTTAAAGGCTGGACGATCCCGAGCATCCTTTAAGTTACTTGTGTATTTATATTACTGTTCACTTGAGTTGGTTTACATTGTATAAGTATGTATGTCCTGACTTGAGTGTTTTGTGTTTTGCTTTATGCTCGGGTCAACCTGAATATCAGCTTTGGATTTGACCTTTTCGAGCTAGAGGATTAACTAGAGTTTATCTATCTATCTAGTTGTCATCTATTTCTATTCAGTATTTCTGTTTAGCTTATGTATTAGTGGACATTTATGTATTGAGATTTCTATTGTATTTACTTTTCAGACTCTGGTATTTTGTACTTGTTTTGTGGCTCTATGTTGTAGTAGCTTCATGAACTACTATGGTTATTTTATTTCCGCTGTGAGTTATTCTGATTTATCAGTGTCTGCGATTTTGTGATTGGTTTTATTTGCTCTAATTTATATTACAATCTACTATTTTGAATTATTCAAGTCCGACATGTGTGGTTTATTGTCAATTTGAATGGTCCAAAATAGTGGATCGTTACATTTGGTATCAGAGCTTTGGTTTTAGGCAAATCTTAGCCTGTGGATCAAAAACTCATTAGAGATAGAGTAGAAATACCCTAGAATAAGTGAAATCAATCTTAGAGTCATTTCTTTGTGAGAGAACGTATTTTAAAGTATAAAATGATTTTTAGATGGTTTTTAAAAAGATTTTCTAAAATTATTTTGATATATACTTTTCTTATTTTGTAACAAAATTTTTCTTAACTTCCGCCCTTTCCTTATTAGTTATTTCTTTGTTTAGGATATTCAACTCAAGTTGAATCTAATCTTATCTTATCTAATCTTGTCTTTGTTTCTCCTTTACCTTTGTCCTAAAATTCATTCTTGATTTTTCCAAGATGAATCGAAGGAATGCCAGAGGTAGGGGTCGTGGTGTTGCCCTTGTTCCTGAGCCTACTGCACCCGTCAGGTTCACTACTCTCTATAAGGAATACACTGAGCTTGGTGGTACCAAGTTTACCGGATCAGAGAGCATTATCGAGGCTCAACAGTGGTTGAAGGGATTGGAGATGATTTTCACCAGTCTTGAGATCACTGATGCTCAGAAGGGTCAACTGGCAGCTTGGTAGTTGAAGGAAGCAGCCTTGGATTGGTGGGAGACTGTTACAGCTCACACTGTCGAGGCTGACATTTCTTGGGAGCAGTTTAGGTATCATCTTCTGTTTGTCTTGAATTTGGTTCATTTTCTCTTCTGAAATCTTTCTTATGTTTCTTTATCATGCTTTGGGGATGCTTTTGTTGTGAAGCGGATGCCCGAAGCAGGAAAGTCCAAGCTTTATTGGGAATTCATGGATCTTAAATAGGGTGACATGTCATTTGCTGAGTATGAGAGGAAGTTCAATGAAATTTCTACGTTTGACCCTAATCTGATTGGCACTCCTCTCAAGATGAATGAGAAGTTCATAGCTGGTGCTCTCCCAGAGTATTATGATCGTCTCATCGCTCATGTGCATTGCCCTTTCACTAGTCTGATGGATATGGCCCTTAGATATGAGAATCCTACTTCTATGGATCCTCCAGTTTCTCGTGCTACTTCATCTCACTCTTTCTCTGGCAATCCTAAGAAGAGAAAGCCTAACTTTCATCAGCAGAAGAAAAATTGGAACAAGACTCCAGGTTTGGGATCTTCTTCTTCTCAGAGGTAGCCTATCGAACTTTCTTACATTACTTGCTTCAGAGGTGATCAGAAGGGACACTATGCTAATAGTTGTCCTACTTTAGTTGGTGCTGTTGTTCCTCCTCCCGCCCAGTTGAACAGCCGTGATCTCTACCATATTTGTCTTCAACCTGGACACTTTAGAAAGGATTGTTCTACTCAACAGAAGGGCAAGCCTTCTGGTATATTTGCTATTACTTCTGCTTCATCACCAGCTCCACTTGCACCTGCTCCTGCTCCTTGTGATACTCTTCAAGGCACTTTTTCTCTGTTTAATTTTCTTATTTGTGTTTTATTTGATACTGAAGCTTCCCATAGATTTATTTCTATGGATCTTTGTGATAAATTTGAGCATCTTCTTTCGCCCGAGTTTGCTCCTGTGCCTTTGTGTGCTTCAAATCCTGTTGGTAGTCCTGTGGACATTAGTAGGATTTGTAAAAGGGTGAAACTCTTCTATTATGGTTATCAGTTTTCTGGTGATTTCTATGTTTTGGGTTTTGATGATTTTGATTTATTGCTTGGAGGTGATTGGATGAAGAGTCATGAAGTTGTTATCTCTTGTAAAACCCGAACTGTTTCTCTTGTTGGTGATAAAGGTGATTCTTTGGTGATTTAGTGCCATTTGCCCCAGGATTTTGTTGGCAATTTTATTTATTCTCTGGATTCTTCTTCTGGTGATCGTGACTCGACTCATGTGGTCAAACTATATCCTGATGTATTTGGTGAAGTCACTTCTCTACCTCCTAAGCGGGAAATCGATTTCCATATTGATCTTATTTCTGGAGCTCGGCCTGTAGTTCTTCCTCCCAAAAGAATGGCACCCCTTGAGAAGGTTGAGTTGAAGAAGCAAATTGAGGACTTATTCTCCAAAGGTCTGATCAGACCTAGCCATTCAGAATGGGGAGCAACAGTGGTTTTCGTCACTAAGTCTGATGATTCATTGAGGATGTGTGTTGATTACAGGAAGCTGAACAAGCTCACAATGAGAAATAGATATCCTATGCCTTGCATCAATGATACGTTCGATCAGCTCCGTGAGCTACTATTTTCTATGAGCTTGATCTTTCTATAAGTTTTCACCAGCTCAGAGTTGCCGAGGAAAGTATTTCCAAGGCTGCTTTTCATACTGAGAATGGTTTCTATGAATTGTTAGTTATGCCCTTTGGTTTGACTAACAGTCCTTCATACTTTGTTGATTTGATGAATCGTGTTTTTCGTGATGTGCTTAACAAGTTTGTTCTAGTCTTTGTTGATGATATCCTTGTCTTCTCTAAGACAAGGGAAGAGCATGAGTCGCATTTGAAATTTGTTTTGGAGACTCTTAGAAATCATCAGTTGAAGGCTAAATTCTCGAAATACCATTTCTGGAAGGATGAAGTCTGATTTTTCGGGTATGTTGTCTCTAGTAATGGAGTTTCTGTTGATCTAGTCAAGATTTTTGCGTTCAATGTTTGTCTTTCTTTTCTTCTCTTTCTGTAATTTGATCATTTTATCTTTTATGTGGTCCTTATTTCTCCCTGTTCTGTTATAGGATTGGGAATCTACTAAGACTCAATCTGATATCCGTAGTTTTCTGGGCCTTGCCGGTTATTATCGGAGATCTATTGAGAATTTTCCTCGGATTGCTGCACCTCTCACTACTTTGACTCGTAAGAATGCTAAGTTTATATGGAATGATAAGTATAAAGCTGCATTCAATGAGTTGAAGTGTAAGCTTACTTCCACCAGTGCTTACCGTTCCAAATGGAAATGAAAGATTAACGGCATACGCTGATGCTAATCGTGAGGGTTTGGGAGCTATTCTGATGCAAGACGGGAAGGTCATTACTTATGCCAGTCGCCAGTTGAAGACCCATGAAGCCAATTATGCAGCTCATGATTTGGAATTGCTTGTTGTGGTTTTTGCTTTGAAGCTTTGGAGGCATCATCTTTTGGGTGCGAAGTTAGAGCTCTTTACTGATCATCAATCTTTGAGGTATATCTTCACCCAGAAGGATTTGAATTAGCGGCAGGTAGGTGGCTTGAGTTTCATGCTTCTTATGATCTTGACATTATCTATACCACTGGGAAAGACAATGTTGTGGCGGATGCTTTGAGTCGGAAGAAGGCTATGTTCTGTTAGCTTGTTTTTTCTTCTCCTCTTTTGGATCATATCGTTGCAAAGCAGGATGAGGATGAGATGCTTAGGCTTATGAAGGATAGTATTGGTAGCAGAGTTGGTGGTAGTAGTCCTGATGGTAGTGCAACTCAGATCGATGATAAAAGGTTTTTGAGGATTAATAATCGGATTTGTGTCCTGAATGTCGATGGATTAAGGCAAGAATTACTTGGGGAAAATCATCGATCCAGACTTTCTATTCATCCTGGTGTGATGAAGATGTATCAGGAGATGAAGAAGCTTTATTGGTGGAGAGGTATGAGGCGAAATATCTCTATCTTTGTTTGTAGGTGTGCGACTTGTCAGCAAGTCAAGGCAGATCATCAGAAGACCCCTGGTTTGTTGCAGCCCCTTGAGGTTCCCAATTGCAAATGGGAACAGGTTTCTATATTGATGGATTACCAAGGAATCGGAGGGGTAATGAGGGTATTAGGGTTATTGTGGATAGATTGACCAAGTCAGCTCATTTCATTCCGGTCAAGTCTACCCATTCTGCTTCTATTTTGTCTGAGATCTATATGAGGTAGATTGTTCGTCTCCATGGGGTTCCTATCAGTATCGTTTGTGATCGAGATCCTATCTTTACCAATTAGTTCTGGAAAGATTTTCAGGAATCTTTGGATACTCATCTGAATCTGAGCACTGCTTACCATTCGCAGACCCACGGTCTAACAGAAAGAGTGAATCAAATTCTCGAGGATCTTCTTCGTGCTTGTGTTCTGGACTATGGAGGATCTTGGGAAGATCACCTCCTTCTTGTTGAATTCACCTATAACAACAGTTATCAGGTATATTTTCAACCTTCTATTTTAATCTTATCTTAGTCTTTTATCTATCTCATTTCGTCTTTGAATTCAGGCTAGTATTGCAATGTCTCCATTTGCTGCTCTTTACGGATGACCTTGCAGATCTCCATCTTGCTGGATTGAATCCAATAATATGTTGGTTCTTGGTCTTGATATGATTTTGGAGGCTTCTGAGAAGGTTGAGGAGATTAAGAGGAAGATGAGGAGTGCTCAGGATAGGCAGAAGAAGTATGCTGATCAGTGTAGGAGGAGTTTGGAGTTTTCTGTCGGCGATCTGGTTTTCCTTAAGGTCTCTCCCTTAAGGAATGTGATTCGGTTTGGTCGGAGAGGGAAGCTTGCTCCTAGTTTTGTTGGTCCTTTCCACATCTCAGAGAGGATTGGTTCTTTAGCTTATCGTCTAGATTTGCCTGAGAAGTTTTCTAGAGTGCATAATGTATTCCATGTTTCGCATCTTCGTCCATATCTGCATGATCCTTCCTTATTATCCAGCCTTCTGCTTTCGATAGTTTGGATATTGAGCCAAACCTTATTGTCGAGAGGAAGCCACTTCGTATTGTCGGTAGAGGTACGAAGCAGATGAGAAGGAAATCCGCCAACCCGGTCAAAGTACAGTAGAGTACAAATGATCGTGATTTTACCTGGGAGATGGAGGAGGGCATGCGTGCTTCGAATCCAGAATTATTTGTTTCATGTACTATTTGCTTTTCTATCTTATCTTTCCTTGTTTTCGTGTCTCATTCCTTTTCGAGGAAGAAAAGTTTTGAGTGTGGAAGAGTGTAAAAACCATAATTTTATAAATATTTGTAATTCAATTTATTAGAAAATTTGATTTTTAATCATTTAAAAATTTGAAATCTTGGAATTTTCCAATGTATTTTTGGATTTTTGTTTAAAATTTATTTTCCAAATATAATAAAATAAAGATTTTCTGAAAATTTTATATTTTGGTCAACTTTGGTCAAACTTTGACTTTCAGTTGAAATTTTTAAATTTGAATTTTAAATTTCCAATCTTTTTTCTTTGAAGCTGAATTTGATTCTCATATTTGTTCTTCTTTTCGTTTCGTCAAATTTTGTTTTATAATTTATAAATCTGATATGATTTAGCGTTTTACACGTAGTTATTTCTGTATTTCATGTATCTATTTTCTATTTTCATTCTCTATTTTTGTTTTGGTTTGGACTTGATTTTGGTTTGGGTTTTGGCTTGTATATTTTGATGGGCTTTGATAAATTGGCTTAGGAAATTCAAGAGGCATAAGTTTTCTTTTCTTGAATGAGAAGAGATACCTTTTCCAATACCATAGACGTTCATATTTCCTTCCTAGCCATACAAACATCCCACTTCTTCAATTCACGTTCAAAAACATTTCTCATTCCCATCTCTCTTTCTCATTTTCATTTCCTGTAGAAATTTTTTACAGTAAGTTTCATTCTTCTCCTCCTTTTCATTTTCTTTTTCTTTTGGACACAAGCAAAGCTCGGCCATCACATCCTCCTAGCCGACCATCTCCTCCACTCCACCATCACCTAAAACAGACCATCTCCATCACCTCACCACTGCTACCCAGGCCGTGACCACTTAGATTCAAACCCATCACAAAATTTCTTGTACAAACCCAAGCCGAGCCCTTTACACCATCCCCTTCCCCTTTGCTTGCCTCGGCCACTACTAGTTCCCCTCCTTTGCGTTGCCGTGACCCTTCCCCGACCCTTGCCATGACCAATTCTTCATCTCCAGGCCATGCAAGTGGTGTGATCAGACCCGATCTAGATCTTAGCATAGGGCCGAGCCAATTTACCTTAGGCCGAACCCAAACTTCAACATGCCTTGCTTTTTGCCTTCTACATGAGTTTTGCCTTGCCACTTATCCATTCATACCGTAGCCATGCCTTTTTGCTTTCCATGGTCGAGCATATATGCTTCAAAACCAACATGGCCGAGCCATGTTTTGATGATGGCTAGTCTATTTGCATGGCGGCCGAGCTCACTTGTTTGGTTAAGCCAATATTTGCTTCATTTTGATTCATATTTGTACATTGATTTGTTTTATAATCTTGTGTTAAATTATTTATTTATGTATGTTTATTTTCGTTGTTTACAAGACTTGGATCTTTGCTCTCCATCTACTCGAATCTAATTCATGCTTTGTCATGCTTTTCGGAGTTTGGTTGTGTGTCTTGAATTGTTATCTCTAGCTTTAAAAGGTGAGTTTATAACTCTCGACATTCGTACTTATATAATTGTGAAACAATAACATGTGAATTGTAGTAGTGTTATACTATGTTGATAGTAATTCACACATGCCTATGATATGGTATTTCAGGATGTTATAACCTGATCATATGCCTGTTACATCACCTGATATGATATGCTATGCTATAGTGTTTATTTTATTTCCTCTTTCTCACACTACAAGTTCCCTATTCGTATAGAATCATTATAGGTTGAAATGATACATACTCGAATGGCTTTTAGAATAAGGAAAAATCGTTAATAGGCTCAAGCGATTTTTATTTTATTTGACTTGGTTTTGCAGTTTGAAATGATAGAACCCGGGATTTTATTTTTAAATTTCGGATTGAATTGATACATATCCATATCACCTGACCTAGGTTAGAAATATTATACAGACCCATGGTTAATTTTAATAGTTTTCTAAAATTTTGTTAAGTATTTTTAATATTTAAAAATATGAAATTTTAATATAAAATTTGATTAAATGATTTTTAATATAATGATATATTGGAATTTTATAAGTAAATATTTGGTTTAAAACTAAATTAAAGATTTTTTCTTTGATAAATAACTTAATAATTTAAATTTAGTTTAATATGGAATTTTGATTCAAACCTAATAATAACAATAGATTTTAATTGTGAAATAGATATGTTTTGTATTAATAAAACTATGAAAAAAATTGAAACGGTATGTTTAAACATGTTATAGTATTATTCGTAGCATTTTTAACATGCAATGCTATTTTAATTATGTTCTTAAAATGCTACAGTTGTAAAAAGATAACATTTTAAAATGCTATGTTACTTTAAAGTTATGTTTTAAAGGTGCTATTATTTCCAAATTGTAACATTTTCTAAAGTACTATTATTTAAGGGTAACATTTTAAAAGTGTTATAGTTTCTAACTTATTACATTTTTAAAGTGCTGTAATAAGTGTATGGTTTTGAAAGTGTTATGATTTCTAAAAGATAACATTTCTAAAGTGCTATAACTAATATTTATGGATTTGGAAATATTACCATTTTAAAATAAAATGGATATTCTTTCGGAAAGAGTAATAGCAGTTGATTTTAAGTGGTTTTGGAATAGATATCTTTTGAAATAAATATCCATGGGTTATAATAACGTTTGGTTATTAAAGCGACCGAGATCATAAGTTTTCATACTCTCTGCCAACTCCAAAAACCACTTTAACAACCGTGTTCGTGGTGGAGATTCAAAATGAAGTAGGATGGTGGCGACGTTCTATTAAGGTATATACGTGGACCCGACTCCCGTGAGTTGGCATAAGGTGGCTAAAACAGAGCAATCGACGGGCTAATGAGGTAGCTCCTCATATCGGACACACGTCTTTGTATGTCATTCTGTTACTTTGTGATTGATTAGTGCGCACCTTTGATTTTTGGGAGTGTGGCTTAAGGTGGGCGGTAGTGGCTGCTACGCGTTACCACCGGTCCGGAAGTGAAATTGGCATATCTACCCTGGCATTACCTAGTTATGCCATGTCACCTAGCCTAGTGCGCCTTGTACGAGTTTTGACTTGTGTCGTACCTATGGAGTATTTATGGTAGCCTCCCGATCTAGAGTACTATGGTACTGTATAGACTATTGGCACTATAAAATATGTTAAGGGGGATATGGGTAACGCCTTGACGCTATTTTTAAAATATATTATACTTTGCTTTAGAAATTATTATAATAGCGTATATTACTATATGGTAGATAGTTTAACGGTTCCTTAAAGGATGGGGGCTCCCAAGCATCCTTTAAGTTACTTGTGTATTTCTATTACTGTTCACTTGAGTTGGTTAACATTGTATAAGTATGTATGTCCTGAGAGTGTTTTGTGTTTTTCTTTACGCTCGAGTCAGCCTGAGTATCATCTTTGGATTTCAACTTCTGGAGCTAGAGGATTTGTTGCGTTTATCTATCTATCTAGTTGTCATCTATTTCTATTCAGTATTTATATTCAACTTATGTATTACTGGACATTTATGTATTGGGATTCCTATTGTATTTACTTTTCAGACTCTGGTATTTTGTGCTTGTTTTGTGACTGTGTTGTAGTAGCTTCATAAACTACTATTGTTATTTTATTTCCACTGCGAGTTATTCTGATTTATCTGTATCTGTGATTGGTTTTATTTACCCCAATTTATATTACAATCTACTTTTTTGAATTATTCAAGTCCGACATGTGTGGTTTATTATCGATTTGAATGGTCCAAAATGGCGGGTCGTTACACTTTGTAATACATATTGTTTATATATATATATATATATATATATATATATATATTCGTTTATATATAGGTATACATGAAAATTCATATAGCTTGCTCATTTTCTTTGCTGAGACTCCATTTGTTTTCTTTTGTTAGGCCTAGCTATCTTCGTTCTATTGTACTATTATACATATGCCTGTTTATATATCAAATTATATATTAGTTTATATATGTTAGTTTATATATATATAGGTAAATTATGTGTATCATATGTTAAAAGATTTTGTAAGCTATGTTGTACTTTGTGAAAAACAGTGTATATATATATATATCTGTGTGTGTGTTTATATATAAAAGTTCTTTTATATATATGAACTTATAGAAGTTACGTATATAAGTATGCAGGCGTATGTTCTTTTATATATAAAAGTTTATATATATATATATATATATATTACTGTTAGTATAGTATATATGTTAGTATATTTTATATAAGACATGCTTTAATAGTATATATATTTTATAAAGTAAGATATTTTGCGTGTAAGTTCGATTATGAATAGGTTACTGTATCATCTGTTATCCGTTTATACTAATTTATTATATATAAGTTAGTAAGTACACAAGGTCAGTTGGCCTATGCATACATTTGTTTTGTTTTCCTGTTTTGTATTATTGAAAAGAAAGTTTATGCAAGTTATAAGTTATAAGTTGCTGATTATATATAGCAGTTTATAAAATGAGAATGGATAGTGAAATTTAGTAAGGTTTTATATGTATAGTAATAAAGTATTTATATATATATATATGATTGCTAATTATAAAATTTTGTATTATTTGCATACCTTTTGTTCAAAGTCTGAGATGCATAATAGAATAGTTACATATATATTACATATAAAATTTTAGTGTATATATATAGGATCGTATGTATATTTATACTGGTAAATATCTCAGGATTTTTGGTTTATAAGTACATTAGTTTGGTTTTAGGTTTATATATATGGGGACTTGGATTTATGTATTTGAATTTAATATTAATCTAACATTTATGTTTAAATTTATTTTGGATTTATATATTTATATAAACTATTAAATGAACATATCGTATATGTAAGTATTTTGCATTTTAATAAGTACATATCTGTATTTATTTCAAATTATATTATGAAACTATGTTTGTTTTACGTGTTTATTTAAAGAACGATTTTGAATTTACATATATATATATATTTAATTTAATATATGTTTGAATTTAAAATTTGATTTTTTTTATATATATAAGTACATTTATATCAATTATCTTCATCGATCCAGTTCTGATTCGAATTCGTCTCTTCCTATTTATTAGCTTTGTTCGTCGAATCGTGTCCATATAATGTTGCTTTGGAATTCGTAGCTCATTTCCTTGTTAAAACTGTCTAGCCTCGAAAGGTGAGCAATCACTCACGATTAACGTTCTTATATTTATTAAATTTGATTTCAATTGAAACGACGATTGAAATATGCTGCTGTTAGTTATTTACATTGGTATATACATGTTATTATTTGTATCTGTTATCATGTGACATCTGACACCATTATTGTTATTTGTATTGATGATATATGCCTGTTATATTATTATCATATCGGTTATCACTTTGCAAGTTTCGTGTTAGTATAGAATCCCCTATGGGTTGAAATGATACATACCCGAACGATCTTTATAATAGGGGAAAATCATTATGGATTGAAATGATAAACCCAAGCGATTTTCATTGAATTGAATTTGAGATTGCGGGTTGAAATGATATATACCCGTAAATATTTAAATTGTGGATTGAAATGATAAATATCTGTATCACTTGACTATAGGACAGAAAATTATATACAGACACCGTTGGTCTATATATAAATATTTTGAAAATGATTTCTAAGGTTTTGGAAAGAAATATATGGTTTTAATAAATATTGATTTAAGATATTACATATAAATGTATTTTTATAAAAGTTTTAAAATTTAGATTTTAAAATTATATGTTTTGAAAATTGTATAGTTATAAGTTAATTTTGAAATTATAAATATTAAGAATTTATTTATAATTTTACTATTATAAAAATATATAAATGGATTAAATATATAAATAAATTTAATAATAGGATTAAGTATTTATTTAAAATTTTATTTTTCAAATATAGATTTTATAATAATTTCTAATAAATTGAGGTTGTAAAGATAAACTTGAAATTGATTTGAAATTATACTTATTTAAGGATTATACTTGAATAAGTTTGATTTGGAATTATTAATTTGATATTTTAAAGATATGATTTTATAACTTAATTTTGATTAAAAGTGATTTAAATGAATATTTTCAAATTTACGTAAATTGAAATGAGATATTTAGTTTATTTAAATTTGTAATTTGAAGTTTATTTAAATGTTATTGAAATGAGTAAGTAAATATTTCAAAACTAAATAATAGTAAAGTGAATTTGAGATATAAATGAAATTATCAAATTTAGTTTTGAAAATGTGGAATATTTAAAGCTTTGAAATATACTGAAATTGGAATGGTTTATTTAGGGTTCAAATTTGTATTTGAAATCAATCTAATTTTAAATAGTTTATTGAGAAACTAAATTGAGTTGAAATTGATGAATTGAGATTGAATTAAATTAGACTTTTGGAATTCGAATTGATTTGAATCCACTGTGAAATTTAAGAAAACTATTTTATTTTATAAAGTATTTTTAAATTATATTTAAAATTATTTTATATTTTATTTTATAAATTATTTTAATAAAAACTATTTTATACAAATAATTTTAATATAAACTATTTTAGAGAAACTATTTTATTTTATAAACTATTTTACTATATATGCTATCATTAGTTTCTAAACTGTTCAAGAGGGAAGTTATGATTCCAAAGTTATAAATCTCAAAGTTATGTTTTCAAAGTGTTATGATTTCCAAAGTATTATAAATTCTAAGTTTATAATGTCGAAATTGTTATAACTTCGAAAGTATTATTGATTTGGAAATGAATATTATTTTAAGTGAAAAATGACATCGTATTGATATAGTTTTGAAATGGAAACGACATTTTGGTTTTGAAGTATGAACTATTTTGTAACGAACACGATTTTTCATCCACGAACGCCGACATCAATACATCCACTGTATCAACTGCCGAGCAATCGAAAGCCGAAAAACCGTACCGTTAGGGTTTAAGAAAAAGAAAAAGGTAGAAGAAGAAAGAAAAAGATAGAACAGAACAGAAACAACAGAACAATATCAGAATCTCACAATTCGCAGCGGAACAACATATAATACATAAATGAATAATCTTTAAACAAAGAACTATATCAGTTATTACATTACATCACATCATCAGAGTGTACAACAACAAACAAAATCTACAGCAGAAAAGAAATACTATATACTAGTGAATACGCCATGCATCCATCTTGCCTCCAGCAACTCCTGAATTCCAGAATATCCTAATAAACCTTAACTCTTGACTGCCCGTGTGGAAATTGGTGGGCACCCAGAGTTTAGGAAGGAAAACAATAAACTCCGAGTCAGTCATGTGACTGGTGTGAGAACTAAAACAGTTTATTTATCTTTAAAATCAAAATAGAGGAATGTTTTTAAAGTCAATTCGCAATGCTTTTAAAAAATGAGACTACCATAAGGCCTCCCGCACACACACACAATGCAAACGCAGAATCGGAGGAGATTTCTCCTTATGATAGTCAAAGATGCTTGATACGCATTAAAAAGAAACATTTGATACTATTACTAGTGCATAGTGAGGAAAACATTTCAAAAGTAGAATATTAGTCTTAGCCAGCATAGATATTTCGCACTATGCCTACTATAACTACCATCTAAACAGTGGTGACCACCATAAGTAAATGGCTGGTTCTACAACTAAAACCGTACAGGGTTTCATATTGGGAATTGGATTTCCAACAAATGGTCAGGCCAAGGAACTTCCCATTGCCATATGGAAACGCCTCTGGAATGACGTCCCGAGAACCAAACCGGATCTCTGCCAACACAAGGCCGGGTTACCCCTAACTAGGTAACTACTGACACGAATATGTCATCCCCCGATCATAACCGATCTATCCGAGGATCCTCGATTTCCAACAACCACATAAGAATAATAATGCAGTAACCACATAGGCTAAGTATCTGGGCTCCATACCATGATACCACCTCTATCCAGAAGGAATGACATACACCTAAAGGGGCGCTACCCCCTAATAACCTTGCTGCATCCTTCCTGTTTTGACCATTTCCGGGGTGTGAGGTCCGACGAAGTCTCGTCCACAAAGCCATGCTTTATACAAAAGCCGTGCGTTGGATCAACAAATGATCATAGAAATAATCACCAAGATAAATGATCAAACAAATGATCATATCACAAATGATCAAACAATGATCATTTCACAGCAACATTCAGCATGCCACACTACCAAATTGGGAGTATATCACTAATAACCTTCAACTATATAACCTCTGAGCTCGTACGTCTCAGAGAAGGGTGTTAAGCTAAGCGAATAAATTCTCCGCCACCAACAGAAATACATTTGAAAGAAATCAGCTTTATATCTCAACTTGTAATGTCAGACATACAATCCATACAAGTCTGTTCCGGGCTCAAACAGAACCGAAGGCACTTACAAAGAATTCCTTGCATTCCGGATAATTTCTAATCACGTCTGGACTTCCCATCACTAAGGGTGATAAAACCTCTATATCGGAGATCAGCCGATGCAGAGTAACTCAACGGTAATCCTTCCGTTTTCAAAAATATCCGGTCTTCAACACCGGTCGTCGAATGCAATCCATTACGACGTATCAAATATTCAGAATGCGTTATACGACCCCAAGGTCCTTTCCCGGCTAACCCGCATAGTGAGCGCTTATTCAAAAATAAGTGTAGCATTCAAATTCAAGCAATCACAACAAATACCTATTTAAAGGTAAATATTGATAGTCGGATTTTTTTACTATCAATAGGCGTGTTCAACATCACCAAATCCAAATAATTTCCCAAATTATTTATTTTCCAGAATATCTTTACTAGATATATATTTTCCAAACTTCAACCATTTGAAAACAATTTTTCAAATCACTTTTCCTTACTCGGAAATACTTTCATTTGAAAATGGTTCATTTAAACCAATTTAAATAAATCGCTACCGATTTACTTTATATTTACGTTCCAAATCCGTAAATTTATTCCCACACTTTAAAAATAAATCAACGTTTATTTTTAAGCAAATTCCCCTTTTCATTTATAAATTCCATAGTGAATTTACATTTTCAAAATATCTATGAATATACGATTTTCTAATCGACTTCTAATATTCATTTTCAATTTGTCTTCAAAAAGATAAATTCTCAAAACGTTTCATTTCACATTGGAAAAACATATCCATACTTATTTAATAATAAGTAATTCACAGACCCATTTATTTTCAACACTTGGAAAATATCCAATATACTTAAATCGAAATTAAGTATATATTTCATTCTTTAAGAAATCATTTCTTAACACATAAATTTGAGTCAAAACGAATGTTACGTAAAACATCATTACGACAACCCAAAATCACTAGTATAGGGATTCAAAGTTTAAATAGATATATAAATCCCAATACTATATAAAACATTTCCTTTCGGAAATCATTTACTATAACAACAATGTTATAGTCCACCATTTCCTTCTTTCTCGAAAACGTCTATTTCAACAATGAATGTTGAAATCTATGATTTCGATATTTAACACATTTCAAAACATCGTTAAAATAGTTAACTTCTTTTAATAATATCACTTTCCCAAAACATATCCATTTTACTTAATAATATATTCACTGTCCAAAATTGTGAATATACTTCGTTAACCAATGTCAACATTTCTACATATTTAATTAAAGGATTATCCACTGTCCAAAATCGTGGATATAATTCCTTTCATATATTCCTATATCCCACTTATCAAATTTAATTGATTTCGGATTTATAAACAACGTTTATAAACTCCATTTATATTTTTATAAACTTCTATTTATAAAAATCCTTTTTATATCTCATTTTAAATGCCAAATCCGATTTATAAGTTGATTACTTATAAATCTTATATTTTACAAAATCTATCCATTTTATATCTTCATATTTCATAAATTTATAAATTTCAATTCACTTATGAAATCCATTTTTATTTCACTTTATTCCTTGTAAAAACTCGTTTTATAATTCCCGTATTTTTAATTTATAAATATCAATTTTATAAGTCTTCTATATAAATCGTTTATAATAATTCAAAAATTCAAGTTTAAACCATTTTATAAATTAATTTACTATTTATTTCTAAAATCTTTTTTCGTTATATTTCTCAAAAATCATAACTTGTATAACTTTAAATATTATAACGTTTTGATTATTTAAAATGAATCAATTCAAAATTTAATAAAACATATAATTTCAAAAATCTCTTTAAAATCCTTTTAAATCAAAGATCGTTACTTTTAAACTTCAAAAATGGATCCGATGATGCAACAGCACCAAATAGTCAATCACGACATCCAAATATCATATATCGATATGATAATCAACAAATATCAAAATATCCGTAAATAAATCAATACAGTTGAGGAATCCAGTTGGATCCCTCCAACCTGTTTCCCTGCATCCAAAGATGTTAGCACAATACAAATTCCGCTCCAGTACGGAATTATCGCGGTATATGGGATTTATAAAATATTATCCGCTTAATAGACGGCGCAATAGGGTCTCATCCGCTATATACTGCGGGAAATCAATTCCAAGTACATAAATAATACCAATTTCACTGTTTATGAAATATTCGTAGTATATGTTTTTAATAAATAACATCCGCTTACTAACGGTGCATAATGTCTATTTTAACAGTCAATAGATAACAATCATTATTCAAACATGCATTTAAGAACGTTAAATATAACTATTCAAAATAAAAATCGAAACCGATTCGATTGAATGAGAAGTTCTCACCTTTATTTCAATTTCGTTTTAGCGATTTATTTCAAATAAAATTAAACGTGCGTTTAATTTTACCCGAAATTCTCACTAACTCCAAACGACTCCAATCCAATTCCATAGCGTAGTGCTCGTCCATACGATTCCAATGCAACTGGTTTCGTGCGTTTTCGACCTCGTATGAAAAAGATATGAATTTTTAAACATTCACGAATTTATATTTACAAACTTACAACATTTATTTATAATTTTAATACCAAAGCCAATCCTAGCCGTAGGATCCCATCCTACTCCCATGCGTTACTCCATCTTCCCCATGCACGTTTGATACAGGTAATCACGCAACCCATTAGCATCACGAAACCCTAAATCTCGCGACCTATCCATTGACTTCCACCACGATCAGCAAGCGCCAGTTCGAAGAGCATCCTCCACTCCACCACCGCCCCGAGTAACATCAAGCTCGGCTTCCAATCATGCTCGAAAAACGTGATGAAATGCGCGCCCTTCCCTGGCCGATTACGGCGAATCCGAGCCACTTCGATGCAAATCCACCGTTGGATGTGAAGTACTCGGCGAGCTCTTCAATTTGTTAGTTGGAAGTTTCGGCTAAATATTTATGGATTGGAAGATAATTGAAGGAGAAGATGGGAGTTTTCTAGCCGTTAAAACCATATACGGCGGCTAGGGTTTGCCATTAGGTTTTTGGTGTAAATTTGTGAATTATGTGGCCTTTTATAGAAAAATACGCGACACTATTCATCCCGGATTTTTCGAACTCCAATTTACGCGCGGTGACCGGCGTTTCTAAGGTATACCCCGCGTTCCGGACATAATGGAACAGGTTTCGGAAGCTAATTCGATCATCTGTGCGAGTTATGGCAATAAACGTTCGATTTGAATTACATCGATTTAATGAATTTTCTAGGCGTTTTGGCTTGCACCGGACAAACGGTAAATCCGATTGACACGAAATTTGAAACCTTACAATAATATCACATTACGGATCCGATGAAACTGGTTTCGTCGAAATCCGAGACTGTTTAAAAATGACTATTTTAACTCGGCAAATTAATATTAAAACAATTTCGATGCGTTTCGAGCTGCCACGGTCAAACGATAACTCCAATTGCTACGAAAATTGAAATCCGATAATAACAAACTATTACGGATCCAATGGAACTAGTTTCGTCCAATTCTGAGACTGTTCGAAAATTGGCTATTTTTCAGTCGATAATTAAATATTAAAATATTCAATTTTCACAAATTAACTCTTAATTCGATTTTAAAAGTTCTAAAATATCGTTCTAACTCCAACATGATAAAATAAAATTTTACAAACCATTTTCAATCGTATTTAACCCAATTTTCAATTATTTCTGTATTTTCCACTATTAAAAAATCGATTTAATTATCCAATTAAATCCAATATTCGAAAAATAAATTATTCGACTTAAAAATTTCACTTATTAATACTTAAAATTAATTAAATAGTCAAATTTAAATTATCAAAAATCCTGGGTCGTTACATATTTGAAATAAATGACCACGGTGTCATAATAACGTTTCGTTGTTAAAGAGACCGGGATCAGATATTGTCATACTCTCTACCAATACCAAAAACCACTTTAACAACTATGTACTTGGTGGGGATTTCAGAATGAAGTAGGATGATTTGGTCATGATTCTATATGGTATTTACGTAGCCCTGACTCCCGTGAGTCAGCGTGGCTAAAACAAGAGCCACGCTAGGCCAAGTGAGGTTATTCCTCCCATCGGACACATTTCTTCGACACCATTCTATTATTTTGTGATTTGATTGGGTGCACCCTTTTGATTTGGGAGTGTGTCACGAGGTGGGCGGTAGTATCTGTATAGACTAAAGCATTATAAAAATGTGTTAAGAGGGATATGGGTAACGCTTTAACGCTATTTTAATAGTTTACTTTACTGTAGACATTATTATAATAGCGTATATTACTACATAGTAGATAGTTTAACGGATCCTTAGAGGATGGTTATCCCAAACATCCTTTGAGTTACTTGTATTTCAATTGAGTTGAATTTATTGATATAAAAATGTTAATTCTGACTCGAGTGTTTTGTGTTTTGCTTTGCGCTTTGGTCAGACTGAGTATTAAAGCTTTTGAGACTCACCTTTAGAGCTTCGCTTAGAGATCCATCTAACTATCCAGCTTTCAGTTATTTAGTGGACTCCAGTGATGTATTAAGATTTTTTTATTTGACTATTGTACTAAGATTTCTATGTATTCGAGACTTCTGTTGTACTTGTTTAACTCTGAAGTATATATAGTAGCTTCATGAACTACTATTCTTTTGTTTCCGCTGCTTATTGTTATATTACACTGTGACTGTACTTCTGTGATTAGTTTATTTACTATATATGCTGAGTTTTTCCAAATAAAAATTAATAATATGATATTTTGAGTAATTCAAGTCCGACATGTGCGAATGCGAATGACTGAAAATATCAAGCTGTTACAATAATAGTAAGTAAATACTCACGCAAATGATAACACTTTCTAAGAAAGTTTCATAAAGCTAAGAAGTCTCTACCATCTACCTAACCTGCAGGTTGTTATGAGTAGGGGGTCAAAACAAAAGTTCTGGTGAATAAATATATTATATACTTCTAGGATTAATTCTACACATATCGTTTTATTTCCATTTACTTTTATACTAGTTTCATTAGGCTACAATACTCTCGCCTCTGTTCGTGAACCATACCCATCTACTTCATAGTAGATCAAAACCTAATACCTAATATATACATATATGTAGCTATATGCCCAATGACCATATTGGTCCTACGTACCACCCATGGTACCTTCTATATACTCCTCGAAAAGGGCTCCACAATCTTGCCTTGAGAGCGTTCCATAACTACATATGTAAAGGACTGCTTCATAAGTCCTACAATACATATGCTCCATCATCTTGCTCCGTAGCTATATCTGTAAAGGACTGCTTTGTAAGACCTATAATGCAGATACTCCACTACTTACTATGAACACGTAAATAGTGTCTGCAGTAGTCTATGCCAACGCTTGGACATCCATAATGTACCACCTAGTGCGTACATTGAGGACTACGTAATCGTTCTATCTACTATCTGAATCCCACCAACAAGGTCTACCTTGTACGGAATTCAGTTGGCGATTTTCTATATCGGTAAAGGACTGCTTCGTTAGGCCTACAATATAGATATTCTAATTGGTCTGTCTCTTTTTTATCGTGGCTATGGTCCCACACAGTCACTCCTCAACTAACCGAAAGACTTCTAAAGAGTTAAGTGGTCATGCCCTACTGCAAAAAATCTAACATCCAAATGGCGGTTCCCCTCATCCAATGTCCCGATAGTGAAAGAATCATTGGACTGGTTATTTAACTCTAGTCTTTCTCGAAATCGCTCTTGGTCTTGATGCTGGACGATATCTGTATGCGACTATCCATAAACTTACTTGCAAGTACTGGACAAACGAATACCCTTCTTCGAACACCAAGCCCTTTTGACTGCCAACAAAGGCATGCTTCGTTAGGCCTATAATGCAAATGCGATCAGTTTATACTCTCTTGATGGAACACCTACAGACCTGCCTCTGGGGGTACAGCTTTGTTAGGACTACCTAGAGGGCCATCCTAGAGTATCCTCATGTCCCGTTGAAGTCTGTTACTTCCTTGAAGCCCAAAAATACTAAGTTGGACGTGCATCTCCATTTTAGAAATTCTTGATGAGCTGCTTCGTTAAATGCTTCATCCATTGGATTGCTCCGAACGCTTCTCAATTCTTTTAACGGACCAAAAGTCTAATCTTTTAATTTGCATTTACTTTACTTTCTTATTCTGTTGGCTACTTATTTACCCAAATTAACATATTTGTGCCCTCGTCTCACCTATATCCGTTGTGAGATTTCCATTTATTTAATAGGGAATGCTATTGGTATGAGCCACATTCATTATCTTGCTTATTTAACTTTATATAAATCTTAAGTTAATTAAAATAATCCTCTTTTATCATTCCTTCTTTATTTTCTTATTGACTTAATATAAATTATTTAAATAAGCTTCTACCATTATTATTGCTTATTATTTTATTCAAAGTCTCAAAAAAAGCTTTTCCGTTCTTATTACTTAATTATAGCCTATGTTATAATTCTAGCTGTAATTGTCATTTTCTCATCTTTTATAGTCCATACATAATTCCAACATTTCTTTTCTGTTCTAATCTACCTTCTTTTATAATGATATGGAATATTCTTTTATTCTCTTATATTATATAATTCTCTTATCATAATAACTATCTTCTTATATAATCTACGTAGTAAATGCAGTCCTAGGTTCATTATCATTTACAGCTTCAAGTTCTTATCTAATAATTTACTTGATTCAAGTCATACTTTGCTTTATTATCTTCTATTTTTGGAAGTAATTCTACTTTATTTGGATGGTTGTGAAAACTATATTTAAAAATCCATTTCCATATTTTTAATATTAAATAAAACTATCAACAATAATCCGTAACTGCTAGATATTTATTTTACTATTTTAAAATAGTGTAAAATACAATGGTTTCTCTATTTTACACTAATTCTCTTTTTCTTTCTTTTACTCTAGCAATTACGTTCGTTGTTGTCTTTTAATTATTAAATTATAGAAATGTATCCTATTTTCTAAACCAACCAATTAACCTTTTTGTTACTCCCAAATCCAGTTATTAGATTAACTAACTTTTCTAATTTTAACGTAATTTATTATAGTAATTCCATTCCTCAAACTTTCATTACTTTACATCTTATTTCCTTCGTTTCAGTATTCTTAATTATTTAATTCATATTCACGTTTACTCTATTCTAATCCATACACGAAGAAAGAGGAGAAAATAGAAGAAGAATGACGCTTGCATAAAAATCCAACACATAGAAACAAATGTAAACAAATACTAATACTATAAATAAACTGTAAATTCCGTATAGTTCACAATAACTAAATTAGTAAGATTAATTGTTGAATAAAATTATTCAAACGGGAATTTAGTGACAATATATCTTAAACTTAAATGATATATAAATAAATACACTCGCATTGCTAGCTTTCCAAACCTCCCAGTTTTTATTTCAGATATGTCTCTGACATCTATATTCACCTCCCTTGTAATCCTTATTTGGAATTACAAACGATATATTTATAGATCTATAATATTTGAAAGAGAAAAGAAAGAGATTTGGATTAGAAATAGCAAATAAATCTCAGATCCAGGGTTTTACCTTTGACATAGCCTTCTGATTTGAACCAACTTCTAATTCCCTAATTAATTCTACTCTCTTTCTATTTAGATCTAAATTCATGTGAATTTGATCTAAATTTTTTTTTATTAAGAAAGTGTAGAAGAGATACAAAAATGGTAGAGCTTTTGTAGGTAAGAGAAAAATAATGGGAATAAAAAGAGGCTCTGCACCTATATTTATAGTGGTTCAAATCAGTGCTAACCATTAGATATAAACCTTAAAATCTAAAGCGTACACTCAGTCTATGGATACTAAATTAATATGTTTTCTTCTGCATTTGTTTTTATTTCAAATTGATTCTCCAACAATCTTTTCATTAATCACTTTCCCCTTCTTTCTTGCAATCTTTGGAAACATATATTTTTAAATGTGACGTTTCTTTTAAATAAGATTCCCCTATTAATCACAAAATTAATTGATTTCGTATATACCCAGAGTTAGTTTAATTTACAATTAATCCCTGCCCGCACTATGATTTCTTACCAAACTAATACGCCAATCAACACCATATAAATTCGTCACATATATGTATATTAATTTATTTTATTTCTTTAATTATTGCATGCATATATTCTATAATTGAATTTTGAATCACAATCTTAATTATATATGTTACCATAAGTCTCCATGTTTATTAATTGACAATTGATTACTTGCATAAATTACTCTTCCTCCATTTTATTCTCTTGTGCTAACTTATATGTTTCTAATCATATCACTGAGTTGCTAAAATATATGTTCCTTTCTTGTCAGTTCTTGTCAATTAATCACCTCTAGTAGTTAATTGAATATTAATTTCCCTTTTTAAACAAATACCATCAAGTAATCTTCCCTGCTAATTGATTTTATATAATTTCTCTCTCTAGTTTATTTGTTACACAAATGTATATGTATTCCAAATAATATTCGTCAGTTGCCTCATTTACAAACATTTCTTTGTTTTAAAATTTCAAACGTATATAACTTAATTAAATTATTTGCATATATAATTGTAATTTAACGCGGGTGTTACAAAAGCCTTCCTTTTTCCTTAAATATTCAATAGTAATAATTTTTAAATTAATTTATATTCCCAAATTTTCCTTTTAACATCTTTCCAAATCTATTTTAATTCTCAACTTTATTATTCTCATTCATACACTTTAAATTTATTTAATGCAATATAATTTATCATTTCAAATTTTTTTAACTTTACTCAAAATATATTAATCTTTCAAAATATTGTATTGATGTAAACGTAAATGTGCATATATTTACATTCATATTTATCTATTTTTATTCAAATAAATGTCATATTTGGGAATTTTAACATGTTTGAAACCAAAATTCATTTATTTTAAAATCATCATATGTTCATTTTCATTCAGGGGGAAAATGGTCATTTTTTGTGCATATGTCAATTTGAGAACTTTTACTTGGACATTTTTTATGATTTTTATAGGAAATTTGATGCATATGCAGGAGGGTTTCATGAAGATATATGCATGCACAAGCGAATACAAAAGAATGAAGATGAAATAATTGATACTCATGGTCATGAAGGACTCCACCCAGTTACCTAAATCAACAATTGGAAGTTAGTGGACAACTAAGTGGAGGTTAAAGCTTCATGCACATTTAATGATGGACTAATTAGTGGCTAATGGTTACTTGGTGGCCACACTTAGTAAAGGCCATTTTGGAAAGCACCCTAAAATTGAATTAGGGATTTATGTATGTATAAATAGCCCTCATATGTACATGTAAATATCTTCCGACCTTTCATTTTACTTAGGAAATTAAGCAAGAAAATTGTAAGTTCAATGTTCCATGAAATAAAATTGGCTTCCAAGCATGTTTCTCCTTTTTTTCTTCATGCTTTTCTTTGCTTTTATGTTAATGTTTATTTCTATGCTCTCTTTCTTTTCCTGTTCATGGCTTAGATTTATATTTATGCACTAGTTTAGTTCATTTCCTTCTAGTCGTTAATCTTCTTTTTCTTTGCTTATTCTCTGCTTTATTTTATTTTCAATGTTGAAATCTCTATGTGTTGAAATGATAACACAAATGAAAGGCTAAACCCCCTATAATTTAAGGGTAATGAATTTTTCTTTTGTCATGTAGATTCAACATAAATTATCTATATATGATCTCTTTTATGCTTTATGAGAAAATGGACGTTTTTGTGCGTTTGTGTTTTATGTTGAATTTGATAGCCTACTTTGTTCATAAAAAATAGGCTATGCTTATCTCATTAATCATAAATTTCCTCTTCATCTAAATATGATCATGGCAATGAAGTGAAGTTTTAATCAAAATTTGACGATCTATGTTACTAATTAATAGTAAATAGTTCATGCTTAAACTAGATTTTGGTTTCATTTTCTATGCCATGTTTCATAAGATATGAAAAGTAGGACTAGAGTTGTATTATAGTTTGGTGGCTTGATTTGTGTTAATTAATAACTCAAATATGTCATGCTTATGATAAATACATCACTAATCCTACTTTGTGGTTTGATTCTTGTCACTAATCCACTTTTGGTTTAATTTGATTGATTAGAAAATTTTAAAATCTAACAATTCCCTGTGGATCGACCCGTACTCAGCACGTACTAACTTTATATGCCGTGCACTTGCGGTTGAAATTTAATTCAAAATTTATCGGCAGTTTTCTAATTCGATAGAAAATTAGTCATTAAACAAGTTATTGGCACCGATGCCGGGGAATCCAATTTGAATTTAATTTCTATTCTTCGAATTATTGTTTTTTTTATGTGTTTTTGTTTGTGTGTTATGTTGCCTTTTTTAAAATAATTTGTTGTGTGTTCGTTGTTTGATTTGTGCTTGTCTTTGTTTGTGTGTTTTTTGTTGTTTTCGGTTGTTTTATTGTTTACATTTCTATTTAAAAAAAATACACAATTTAAAAAAACTAATATTGTATTGCATTCCTTTTACATTTCTACATTTATAATTTTATTTTCCTTCTTTTTACATTGTTTTTGAAAAAACACTGAACATGTTTTCTATTTTCAATTGACTTGCTCCTCGCATAATAGAATCCTCTTGGCCACCTTACTGCCTTCCACCTAAAAATTCAAACTGACCAGAAAGCTGCACATCCTCCATAATATATCATAACACTGTCAACCTTATTGCTTGCCCATCAAAATGTGTGCACCACCTTCAAACTGTCACAAGCAACAACTACACTGCTGCCTGATAACACTCCAATCTGCACTCTGCTACAACTCATAGTTCATCCACACTACCACTTAACAAACAATAATAGCCGTAGTCCCCCTAAATCAACTCCCCTGAACCCAACCTTTGACCATCATAATAGTGATCAACTCTGCAACTTCACTCTGCATTTCCAAAACCACACTGCCTTTCAACTACTTTACCTCCATTCTCTTCCATATTACTAACCTGTTTCATAACAGTTCAAACCACCAACAACATTGCTCTCAAACATCTTCATACATACCTCTGAAAGTGCTATGATTCAATACCAAATGAAAGTGTGCTATGGATCGTGTAATATGGATATATGATAATACAGAGTATAATGATGAATATAATACTGTAAATAGTGCGGAATAAAAAACAGTATAGTAAAATGACACCAGAGATTTTTATACTGGTTCGAAGCACCGTCCTACGTCCAGTCCCAGACTCTTTTTGGAATTTCACTAAAACAACAACCCTAACTTACCCAGAGGAACAGGTCTATACACCCCTGAGCAGCTGAACAGGGACCTGAGCAGCAGAATAAGATTTTGCCTCAACTGCCGAAGAGGACTTCACTCGCCTGAGCAGCAGAACAGGACTTCAACAATTACAGAAAATAGTTTTGACTTATGTGTGTTCTGATAACACGGATTTGTCACTTGTAGTACACCTTTCTTGTAATCTTCTCCTCGAGTATAAATATGTATACTTGAAGTATATGAAGAATAGAAAGGTATAGTATTGCTTTAATGCAAAATAATTGAAAGTATGATAGTAAATAGATTTCAGAAAGTTAGATCAGAGAGATAAGAGAATTCGATTGTAATTAAGTAATTTGGAATCAAGTTGAAATTTGTATTTATGAAGGTTAGAAAGCAAAGACTGTTGGTGAAGAGTTTCGATTGAAGTGTTGCGTCCAATTTTTCGTAGAGATTCGTATCACTTCACAAAATATCGTGTCTTTTCGAAAAGTGGCTGTTATAGAAATTCGGTCAACTAAGCCTCTGGGTCAGTCGACTGAATATTCAAAATAATATTTAAATTTAAATTCGTATATCTATGTACTGTGCATGTTGCACAAAATTTCCAGTGTTAGTCGACTGATCTGGTTAAATTTGTGCAATATGCACAGTTTACATGGGTATATTAATTTCTGTAACTTTAAAACACTTTTATAATTTAATTATATGCTTATATATGTATAAAATATTTGGAAAATAGAATGATTAAATATATAAGCTAATATATACGTAACCGATGAGAGATTTTAACAACATTGACCTAAGACTCAAAAACAAAATAATATAATTGATGCACCGGTTTTGAAGTCTCGTCTCCTTGTAGTATATATTCTCTTTTTTTCGTAGCAGTCGTCAAATCTGTATGTCGTAGTGATAGCTTCGTGTCATGAATCAAAACTAAGTCTCAACATTCCCCCCCTTTTGATTGATGACAACCTATAAATAGGTTATAGATTTCGACTGTGTATATTTGTATATATATATATATCGTGTGTGTGTGTGTGTATATAACATAAATACTTACTCCCCTTGAAATTTTGACGCTCTATATCCTGCATTCTTAATGTTAGCAATAATATTTCTCCCCCTTTGTCATCGACAAAAAGGAATAAGGGACATGAACAATACATAACAAAAATAACTACTATTATAATGTAAGATATCAGAAAAAATTAACATTTAAAGCATGCGATACCCAAGATTCTTATAATTTTCTAATTTTTAGGAAACCATACCCATTTGGGTGTGGTTGAACCTTTAAACATATGATTTTCATTATTAACTACCATATCAAAATAATCATCAACATGTTTTTCTCTATATTTCCAATTAACCGGAAACCAAATATTTAGATAATTCTTATTCATATTTTCTGTTAATGATTCTGTGCTTCTAAAGAAATTATAAACATTATTGGTCATAACAGTATTTGAATTTCTATAAAAATTGGATTTCGACTTTACTCGACATTTAGTAGTAGGATTAACATTTTTACTATACATAAAGGCGTATCTAGTGTTATTTCTACGATTAGTTTTATTATATCATAAACCACTTTTATCATGTAAATGTCAAGAACTAGATAAAATCATCTTAAAATCATTTTGACCTTTATTAAATTTTGCGACTTCAGTGTTAAGTTTATCAAATTTAGCTTTAAAGTCATAATTATTATTTTCAAAAGAAATATTACTGTTTTCAAAATATCAATTTGCTTGTTTAATTCTGAATTTTCTTTTTTTAACGTATAGTCTCATTTTCGAGAAGAAAAATATGAGCTTCTGAATTGTCTAAAGATGATTGTAATAAATCATTTTGTCTTTTCAAATCAAAAATTTCTTTTGAAAATTTCTCTCCCTCTTTTTCAAATATGGTATTTTGTTCATCTAGAGAATCTTTAATGGTTATAAAATTATTCTTTAAACACCAAGTTGATGTTCTAAATCTAACTTTTCACTTTTCAATTTCTCATTTTCATGTTCTACAGATTTCATATTTTCTAAAATAATAAAATTAAGCTTTGAGATCTTATCGCTAATACTAGCTAATTCATTATTATCTTTTATTGAAATTTGTAAATCAGAAAGTACCTTTTGTAGTCCTCACTGGTGGCTTTAACAAGGATTTTACCCGTTGTATTTCGATTAGATCGTTTTCTGGCCATTATTCTATGATGTTGTGACAATCAATAGAATTCAAGGTTATTAGATTATCAGATAACTATGCTAAGGTTATATGATGAACTTGCTCTGATACCAAATGAAAGTTCTATGCTTCGATGCCAAATGAAAGTGTGCTATGGATCATGCAATATGGATATATGATAATACAGAGTATAATGATGATGATAATACTGTAATGGTGTGGAATAAAAACAGTCTAGTAAAATGACACCAGAGATTTTTTACTGGTTCAGAGCACCGCCCTACATCCAGTCCCAGACTCCTTCTGGAATTTCGATATATGAATTTAAATATTATTTTGAATATTCAGTCGACTGACCCAGGCTCAGTTGACTGAATTTCTATAGCAGCCACTTTTTGAAAAGACATGACTTTTTATGAAGAGATACGAATCACTACGAAAAGATTGGACGCAACAACCTCCACATCCCTGTGCCTCATAACCACACTTCACTACATTCAACATCACTACTACAACCAACATTCACAACAGCAAAATATTTCCACTTACTGCCTTAAGTCATCAACAACAGTAAACCATCACAGCACATCAGTGCATTCCCTTTTCACTGCACTACCATACCCTTGCGGCTTTCATACAAACTTCTGCAAACAACTCTACACTAACATCAAACCACCACTTGGACCATCTCTTTCCTCAAAAAAAGGAAAAAAGAGAACTACTGCATTTCACTCAAGTCATCACCAAACATTCCTAAAAACAGGAGAGAGAAATCATCGACCTGTTTCATCTACTGCCTACTACCTCATCATCTTACCACTAACCAGTTTCATTGCCCTGCACAACTATACTCACAAATACTCTCCTGAACTGCCTGCTCTGTAACATCAACTCCACTGCCACCTTCATCGACATACGCAAACACCATTGCCAAAGCCTCCCCTGCCACTATTTCAATGCCTCTAAACTCCACCATTTGACAGTTCAACCTCCCCGTGAAACTGCACAATCAACCACCAGAAACACTGTAACCAAAATCTCACATACGACTCAAATCTTCCCAAATCACAAATAGCAACCTTCGCCCTCATCGCCAATATGAGTACCACCGAATACCCAACCGCATTACTCTGCTTGGCCAATCACGACATCCGCCTCATCACAAAACTACCAACAATCAATCGACAATCAATCCCAAAATTGCAACAGTCAAGCCTTCACGTGAAGTTGTCGAGTTTTCAACTCGAGTGTTAGCGAAATCATTATGAAATTGCGAGTTTGGTTTGTTCTGTTATTAAATAATATTTGCAAGTCGAACTTTATGAAATTGTAAAATTTCCAAGTTTTGATTTCAAGATTTGTTATCAAATTTTTACGGGCCTGGATATTAGGGTTGAAAGTAAGATTGTGTTATTTTTTAATTTTTTCATTTTGTTTAATTAGTCTAAGTTTAAGAAAATGTTTGAGTGTTTATTCATTTCATTTATTTTTTTCACTTGTTTTGTTTTCATTTTAATTTTTTTAAAGTCTATCTTTTGAAAAAAGTGTTTTCCTCTGTTCCTTTATTTTGTTTAATTTGTTTTATCCTTAAAAAATTGATTTGTTTTAAATTGTTTTAAGTTCCATCATTATATATATTAAAAAAATATTTTTATATATAAACAAAAATTGAATAAATTTTATTAGAAATTTCAGGTTGCCAAAGTAGAAAATCGCAAAAGAGAAGGCTCGCTTGCTAAAAAATAAATTGCTCTACTTGCTTGCTAAAAAAAATTTGCCGCTAAAAGAAACATAAAAAAGAATTTACTAATAGTCCACACGCTCTGGTATCATGCCTTTTTCCCTTGTTTTTATTTGATTTTCATTTTTGGCTGCTTGCATTTGCATTTACTTCAAAAAAATATTTCAAAATCCAAACATAAAAGCAAACATCATTTTAGTTGCATTGTAAATTCACGTTTAATTTTCTCCTTTGCATTCATCTCATCTTATTTTCTTTTCTAAGGGCAATACCCTAATTCATGTAAGATGAGGGATTTCATCACCCTTTCCATAGCCGACAAACGCATTTCATCGTAGAATTTGACTAATAATAAATGTTAGACATTCGACTTAAGAGTGTCACGAGCTCACTTAGAGCTTAGTTGTATCTTCATAATTGTTTTTTTGAACAATTTTACTTCTTGATGCTTAGGCTACGGCAGAGTAATAACCAAGTATAAAAATTACAGTGGTTCGTAAATATTATACTGGTAATTCCTCTAAAGGTACTTAAACCTTCAGTTGCACTGCTACGGTGATTCGTGGTGCACCGATAACCCTTGTCCGTTACCCTGCTGAGAATTTTTTTCTGATTTAAGAAAAAGTGTGATTATACAATTTTGGGTTAGGAGCTACTAAGGACAGAAAACTATAATTAAGTCCTCTGCATTCATTTAGTTGCATTAGTTCATGCATATATTTAAATAAAATCCAAAATCCAAAATCCAAAAAAAAATTGTAAATTTTACTTTACTTAGTTTTCAACAAAAAAAAAATCCTTTATCCTTCCCTTTGAAAATTTTCAATCAAAAACAAAAATCCAAAAAAAAATTATATAAAATCTTTTCAAAAATAAAAAATTTAAAATTCCAAAATCAAAATCAAAATCAAATTCTCTTTTTGTAAAAACAAAAAAAAATATCTTTTGGTAAATATTTGAAAATTTGAAACCTTAAAAAAAATATTAAAAAAAGAATTCAAACATCCCATTGAAAATAAATTTCATTTGGTAAATAGTTTTATTCCTTTTTTAGAAAACAAATAATTTTTTTACCTATTTTTCAAATCTTCTTTCATTCTTTAAACTCGATTTTAACTTCTTTCTCTTCTCGACTTTCACTTGTACATGAGTACATGGACTCGTGATACAACAACAAACCGTTGGACTTGCGAATCAACAACGTTTAATTCAAACAGACGATCCTCCCAAAGTGGCAAATGAGAACGCCCCTCAAACTCTTATGGATAGAATCTTTCTCGATAGAGTTTCTATTCCATCTTGCATCACGTTACATGCCCTTACGGATAACCATTTATCCACTAGAATCATATTGCCACACTTTTGAAATTTGGCAATTTTGAACATGATGACCCATACATTTTCTTGACTAAATTCAAACAAGTTTGCGCAACCATTAAACTCCAACAACTTTCTGATGATGGAATCAAGCTTCGATTAATCCCATTCCCTCTTACGGATTACGCTGAAAAATGGTTGTACAACTTACGATCGAACTCGATTAAAACTTGGGAACAATTTGTAGAAGCTTTCTTAAAAAGTTCTACCCTTAGGAAAAACGAGTAGAATCTGAAATGAAATTTTAAATTTTCGTCAATTCAAGGGAGAGCAATTCAAAAAATATTTTGAAAGATTCCAAGAACTTTGGATAAAATATGTACACCAAAACATCAAAAAATGGACAATTTTCCAAATCTTATACGATGGACTCGAAAATAGCTCACGAACCATTCTCGAATCAATGTCCCAAGGCAATTTTCTTTCCCAACATCACGACGATGCTTGCAATTTCTCAAAAACCTCGTCGAAATATCATCCCAATGGAAACGTTCGAACGAAAAATCAATTTACTCGCGATCGAGTGCACACTCGATAGTTACTTTTACGCTTTGGAAGATAAGATCGACGAAATGTTTAAAATATTTGATAACGTTTTATCGTCGAATCAAATGAACCAAGCTTCTCAACCGATGTGTTATAAATGCAGCGATCCTAATTATATAGCCGATCAATGTCCCAACTCTGTAGAACAGATCAATGCTTTCAATAAAGCCAAAAATAACATGTTTTCTCCAACGTACAATCATGGTTGGAGAAATCATTCAAAGTTTTCTTGGAACCAAAAAAATCCCAACACGAATATGGTTCGTCCCTATTTTTAAGCGTTCTCGAATAATGCTTCGAATCTTCCCTTTTAGCCCAACAATTTTCAACCAAACTTTGCGGGTCCGTCTCATAGTCAACTGCAACAATCAAATTTTCGATCAAATTCTGCTCATCCTCCCCAAGACGATAAACATTTAAGTTCACTTGAGAGAACTCTTGAAACTTTGGCTAAATCAACTACTCAAAGCCTTCAATTGAACAACAATTTGAAAATTTTATTAACCTCATATATGCAAAACACGAACTAATCAATTGCAAAAATTAAAATGTAAATGAGTCAATTAGCGACGTTTGTAAGTGAACGCGAATGAGTCACATTTCCAAGCCAGCCAATTCCAAATCCTAGAAATCAAAACACAAATCAAAATCAAGCCCATGTTGTTCAAGATAGCAACGTCACCTAATTGAATGCTATCACAACTTAACATTCCGGAAAACAAATCGATAATCCAGTCGTTAATCCAAATGATTTGCCGAAAACATCGCCCAACACTACTAAAATAACAAACGAATCTGAACAGAACATGGAACCAATCAACGAATCGAATGCCAATCAAAATTCCTCTTCTCGAGTAGACCCGCCCACCGAGCACGGTGATCCATTTCCACATCGTCTTCGACCCAAGAAACACTCGGACCAAATGGAAAAGATGTTGGAAATTTTTAAACAAGTCAAAGCTAACATTCCGCTTCTTGACATCGATCAGCAAGTCCCAACATACGCGAAATTTCTTGAGGACTTATGCACCCAAAAGTAACACACTCAAGTTCCCAAAAAAGTCTTCTTAGCCACCAGTTTAAGTGAAGTTTTGTCCCAATCCATGCCCTTCAAATACAAAGATCAGGGCAGCCCTATGATTTCATGTACAATTAATGGCAAGTGATTAATAAATGTTTGATAGACTTTGGCACTAGTGTCAATTTGATTCCATATTTTGTATAAGAAAAATTAGGCTTAGGTGAGCTCAAACCCATAAAAGTCACGCTTCAATTCGCTGATTACTCCGTTAAGAAGCCTATGGGAGAAATTGAGGACTTGCTCATTCGAGTAGGGCAATTCATATTCCCCGTTGACTTTATCGTTCTCGAAACACAACCCGTGAAAAATCCCACGAGTCAAATTCCATTGATTTTAGGCCGACCATTCTTAGCCACCTCAAATGCCTTAATCAGTTGTCGTAACGGTTCAATGAAAATCTCTTTTGGAAACATAGCTTTAGATCCTAATATTTTCAATCTTGAAAGCCAATCGAATGAACCTCGCGACCAAACGTTGAAAGTTAGTGCCATTCATAAAAACTTTGAAAATGAGACGATAGACCTTAACGATAAATACAAGGCCAAGTATGAAAAATTGTTTCATGAAATTCCCAATGGGAATACACTCTTCCTTTGAATCACTTCCAATTGAGTCCGGATCTCAACCTAATTCTTAGGTCGAAACTTCCGAAGTTGGACCTCAAACCACTTCCAGATTACCTTAAGTACACATGCTTAGGTGATAACAAAACATTTCCCGTCATAATTTCTACTACTCTCTCTCTCAATCAAGAAACTTCTTTACTTACAATAATGTCCAAAAACAAGGAAGCGATTAGATGGTCGATCTCTGATATAAAGGGAATTAGTCCCGCTCCTATTCAATATCGCATCCATTTAATCGACGATGCCAAGCCTGTTCGTGATGCGCCACGAAGGCTTAATCCCAAAGTGAAAGATGCGGTGCGTGATGAAATTCTTAAACTTCTCGACAACAGAATCATTTACCCAATCTCTGATAGTTCATTGGTTAGCCCAATTCACGTTGCACCAAAAAATTCCGAGCTAACCGTTGTCAAGAACAATTCAGACGAACTTATTCCTGCACAGACTCAAACTGGTTGGTGTGTTTGCATTGAATATCGAAAAATAAATGTCGCAACACGTAAAGTTCACTTCCCTCTTTCTTTGATTGACCAAATGCCCGAACGTTTAGCCGGCCACGAAATCTACTACTTCCTTGATGGTTATTCCGACTATAACCAAATTCCAATCGCTCCCTAAGATCAAGAGAAAACGACTTTCACGTGTCAATTCGGTACCTTTGCTTATAGACGGACTTTGTAATGCTCCTACACATTCCAACGATACATGGTTGGTATCTTTTTCGACATGATTGAATGCTTTTTAGAAGTTTTTATGGACGATTTCTCTATATTTGATGATTCTTTTTCCTGATGTTTACATCATCTCGAGTTGGTTCTAAATTAATCTAAAGAAAAATATTTGACTTTGAATTATAAAAAATGCCACTTTATGGTAAAACAAGGCAGAGTCCTTGGACATATCATCTCAAATAAAAGCATTAAGGTAGATAAAGTGAAAATCGATGTCATTGAAAACTTACCTATTCCTAAATCTATTAAGAATATTTGATTTTCTCTAGGACGACTCTCTTTGGAAAAGATGTTCCATTCGATTTCAACTCTGATTGTACCTCTTCTTTTGAATGTCTAAAATACAGACTCGTTTCTGCTCCAATCATTTGCACACCGCTTTGGGATCTCGCATTTGAAATCTTGTGTGACGCTTCTAACTTTGCGGTCGGTGCTGTCTTAAGACAACTCATCAACAAAATCTTCATGTCATTAACAACGTAAGTGTAACTTTGAACGATGCACAACTCAACTATACAACAACCAAAAAAGAGCTTCTAGCTGCCATTTTTGTGCTCGTTAAGTTTCGAGCTTGCTTGATAGGTTCACACATCACGGTTTACACTAACCATACTACTCTTTGATACCTTTTTGCCAAAAAGAATGCTAAATCCCATTTGATTCGTTGGATCCTTTTACATCAAGAGTTTGATCTTACAATCAAAGACAAAAAGGATCAGATAGTGTCATAGCCGATCAATTACCTCATCTTTCGAACGCACCATCTTCTTTGCCAATCAATGAAAACTTCTCTGATGAACAACTTCTTTTAATTTCTATCAATCCTGGAATGCTGATATAGCGAACTACTTAGTCACTAAAGAAACTCCATCATCTTGGTCCAAACAGAAAAAATACAAATTCATGTCCCAAGTAAAATATTTCTATTGGGACGATCCGTACTTGTTCAAGTATTGCCCCGACCAAATCATCTGACGTTGCATTTCGGATAATGAGATTAGGGCTGTTCTTTTATTTCGCCACAACCAAGTGTGCGGTGGACGTTTCGGTCCTCGAAAAACTGCGAAAAAGCTGCTTCGGTGTGGTTTTTATTGGCCTTCTCTCTTCAAAGACTCATTCGAATTTTGCAAAACTGGTGATCGATGTCAAATGCTTGGACGAATTTCTCGACGAGATATGATACCTCTAAACTCCATTCTTAAGATCGATATCTTTGTTGTTTTGGTTATCGGCTTTATGGGGCCTTTTCCCAATTCTTTCGGAAACTTGTATATCCTTTTCGCTGTCGATTACGTCTCAAAATGGGTCGAAGTCATTCCTTGCAAAACCAATGACCATAGAATTGTTGTGAAATTTCTCAAAGAAAACATCTTTTCGAGGTTCACACCTCGCACAATAATCAGTGATAATGGAACTCATTTTTGCAACTGATCCTTTGAAACATTAATGAAGAAATACTCGATAACCCATAAGTTATCCACTCCATATCACCCTCAAACTTATTGGCAAGTTGAAGTTTCAAGTGGTCAAATAAAACAAATCTTGGAGAAACTGTCAACAAAAATCGAAAAGATTGGTCTCAAAAATTGACCGACGTGCTTTGGGCTTACCGTATCGCTTTTAAAACTAACCTTGGGATGTCCCCATTTCGTTTAGTTTACGGTAAAGATTGCCACTTAACAGTTGAAATCGAACATAAAGCGTTGTGGCAATAAAAAACATAAACTTTGATCTTGAGAAAGCTGACGAAAGCGAAAATCTACAACTTAACAAACTAGAAGAACTTAGGAACGATGCATATGAAAACGAGCAAATTTACAAAGAAAGAACCAAAGTTTTTCATGACAAGTCAATCCTAAGGAAAATGTTTTCATCTAACCAGAAAGTTCCCTTATGTGATTCAAGATTTCAACTATTCTCTGGAAAACTTAAATCAAGATGGACCGGACCAACCGTGGTACGAACTGCTTTTCCACATGGTGCCGTACAAATAGAAAACCCCAGGGATGGATCGATTTTCAATGTTAACGGTTATCGTTTGAAACCTTTCTTGAAATTACCCAGTAACTAAGAGGAGGAGCTCATGATTCTTCATGAGCCAAGCTATGTCTAGTAAGAATGTTAACTCTCTTTTGTAAAAAATGTTCATATTTTTCCCCATTACACTCATTATATCAAGCACATACTGTGGGGACACGGTAAAAACTAAGTGTGGGGGGTTTCATTTTCATTTTTCTTTTTTAAGTTTCATGGAATTTTCGAATTTTTATTTTCTTTTAACTAAAGAAAATCTCAAAATTTCTAAATCTAAAAAAAAAATCTTTTTAGCATTTTGATTTATTTTTGAAGAAACACTATAGGATAAGTATAAGTTCTGGTTAATAAATTGGAATTTTTGAAAATTTATTTGTCTTAACAAGATTAAAAATGTAGTTTGTTTGCAAATAACAATGGTTTAACTAGTATATAGGAAGGTTCATATGTGTTAATTATGAAGTATATTCTAATTGAAAATCTTTGTTTAAGAAAGTGGTAAATTTAAAGCAAAGGATATAACATTTTTATCTTCTAAGTTAAATGGTGCTAAGATGATTTTGCAAAACTCTCTCTTTCTAAAAAAATGTAGGAAAAAAACACAAAATAATATATAAGTTAAACAAACATTTTCATATACGTATATATTTTCAACACCTAGAGTCCTGTGTTCACACTCGTGTGTTCACCCGCCATGCACTGTACTCTTCTCACGTAAGCCCAAAAGGTAGTGCACGATTGGTATATCTGGCCTTAGTTTATCTAAATTAGGTGTATGTATATAAAAGTTCTTTTTAATAATGCCTACAGTCGATAAGTATTCACACTTGTATGTTCACTCACTATGCTCTGTATTCCCCTCACGTAAGTCCGAAAGACGGTACATAGGTAATATATCTGACCTCAGTTTACCTGAGTTAGGCATATGGAAATATTGTTAATATCAATAAAATTTTCAAATAAGAGAGACAAAGCAATTGAAATACAAGCACCAATTTAACTTGTTTTATTTGACTTATTATTGGAAAGAAATGAAAATACCACTTTGATAAACTTTGATAATCAACTAAGGATCTATTTCATAGTTACGCTGTATTATCGACCGAAATAACGAGTAAAACTATAACTCATTTGATTCGATAACTTCGTTTTTATTGGAAATTTTGATGAGTACATGACTTAAATTTCAAGATAGTGACCAAAACCTATATTTAACTTATTTGTGTCAATTTAAAAGTAAATCCTTCATTGTAAATATTTCATAAACTCGCATTCATCTCTTTTTAAATAAATCTTGCATTTTGTAAATAGTTTCACTTCGCATTAGGATTTTGTGGGGAGTATCAGCTGAATACTCTCACGAGACCAATCATCCTACTGGGCACACCTAGAAGTTTAACGGCTTCTTGCATACGCTCAATGCAATTGTGCTCCCTACGAAAATGGATTTATCTTAGTTTTCCTTTATTCGAGGGTGAATAAAAAGATAAGTGTGGGGGTATTTGATGTGCACGTAAATGTGCATATATTTACATCCATATTTTATCTAATTTTATTTAAATAATGTCATATTTGGGAATTTTAATGAGTTTAAAACCAAAATTCAATTATTTTCAAATCATCGTATATTCATCTTCATTCATGGGAAAAATGGTCACTTTTTGTGCATGTGCTAATTTGAGAATTTTTAATTGGACATTTTTTATAATTTTATAGGATATTTTGATGCATATGGAAGAGGGTTTCATGAAGATATATGCATGCACAAGGAAATACAAAGGAATGAAGAGGAAATAATTTGTTCTCATGATCATGGAGGACCCCACCCACTTACCTAAATCTACATTAGAAGCTAAGGGACAACTAGGTGGACATTAAAGCTTCATGCACATTTAATGATGGATTAATTAGTGGTAATGGTTATTGGACGGCCACACTTTCTAAGGGGCATTTTGGAAAGCACTCTAAAATTTTAATTAGGGTTTTATTCATGTATAAATAGCCCTCTTATGTACATGTAAATATCTTCTTACCTTTCATTTTACTTAGAAAATTAAGCAAGCAAATTGTAAGCTCAATGTTACATAAAATAAAAATGACTTCCAAGCCTTTTTCTCCTTTCTTTTCTACATTCTTTTCTTTGCTTTTATGTTAATGTTTATTTCTATACTCTCTTACTTTTAATATTCATAGCTTAGATTTACATTTGTGCACTAGTTTACTTCATTTTCTTCTAGTAGTTAATCTTTTTTTATTTGCTTATTCTCTACATTATTTTATTTTCAATGTTGAAATCTCTATGTGTTGAAATGATATCACAAATGAGAGGCTAGACCCCTATAATTTAGGGGTAATGAAGCTTTTTTTATCATGTAGATTCAACATAAATTTTCTATGTATGATCTCTTTCTTGTTTTATGAGAAAATGGATGTTTAGGTTTGCTTGTGTTTTTTGTTGAATTTGATAGCCTACTTGTTCATAACAAATAGGCTATGCTTATCTCATTAATCACAAATTGCTTCTTCATCTAAATATGATCATGGCAATGAAGTGAAGTTTTTATGATCTATGTTACTAATTAATAGTAAATAGTTCATGCTTAAACTAGATTTTGGTTTCATTTTCTATGCCATGTTTCATGAGATATGAAAAGAAGGACTAGATTTGTATTATAGTTTGATGGTTTGATTTGTGCTAATTAATAGCTTAAATCGGCCATGCTTATGATAAATACATCGCTAATCCTACTCAGATTAAAAAGAGATCATCACTTGATTTTATGTTGATTTATGTGAAAAATAAAAGAAAGTGGATCTGCCTCTAAATTGAATTTTGATCACATAGTTTTTAATCTCAATATTTGCTTAGCTTTCTAGTTTTCAAAACAATCTCCACTTTTTGTCTAATTTGATTGATTAGAAAATTTTAAAATCTACCAATTCCCTACGGGTCGACCCGTACTCGCCACGTACTAACTTTTGTACGCCATGTGCTTGCGGTTAAAATTTAATTCAAAATTTATCGACAATTTTCTAACTCGATAGAAAATTTGTCATTAAACATGTATCTAAATGCCTCGTTCTAGTGTTTAGGAATCCCTATCGATGACATTGGCCAGACGCATCGATCAGAATCCTTAACCACTCAACAGACAAATTTACACAACTTCATTATAAAAATATCCATAATTATCACTTCCATAAATTATTTATTATACTTATTCAATAAATCTTTTACCAACTCATTTTAAAAAAAAATCTCAATACCATACTCATAATACATACACACACTTACTTTTTGAAAAACTGTCTCTTATACTTAACTTCCAAAATCGTATAATAATAATAATGTCTATGTCTACAAATACAAAATTTTTATTTTTATCAAACCTTCAGTAATATCAAAACTATTTTCAAACAACCTTTAGATACATACAAATTCCAAAATTAAATTCAACACCTAAAATTTCAAAAAGCCAAACAAACATAAGAGGCTAAAATAAATAAATAGATTTTCCATTGTGCATTTTGATCAAAATTAAATCAAAACTTAACAATGATATCAAACCAAACTCCACAAAACAATACAAGACCATCCAAAATCATAAATACAATAGCTACTAGTTATACTAACTCCTTTTTTCCTTGCTCCTTCAATCATTTTATACCTTATGCTTAAAGGGAAAGAAATTAATTATATATTTAAGTACATATATTTGTAAAACCAGAAATATGTCCCTTAATGAATACCCTAATAATCATCCTATATATAATACTACCTCTCATTATAGAAATTTAATCCAACACGCCCAAGGGTCTGTGCCTGTAAGTCCCATCTAAGGTGTTGGCTCATGTCTTAGATATGCAATGTATTGTTCCAAATCTACTCTAATACCAAACTATGAACACCCCACCTCTATACACATCCTAGCCAAGAGCCTATAGAGTGATATTGTCATATAATACGGAGAATGAGGCTATATGGGTTACATATATGAATATTCTCTTGGACTAACACTAGTACATAATATGTAATGACCCGTAAATTTGTGATAATTAAATTTGTTAATTTAGTAAGATTTTGATAATTCAACAGTGAAGAAATAAAAAAAAATCTATAATTTAATAAAGAAGTGAACACTAAAATAAAGTGTAGCAATGTTAATGTAAGTGATTATTAACAATCTGTATGAAACTCCAATTAGTTGTGATAATGAAAATGTTATGCTTGGTTAGATTTGAACTCAATTTTGTTTCCATAATTATGGGAAGAAAGGCACATTTTTCCAGAAGATAAAAAACTATTACATTTTTGAACTTCTGCGTAGTTATGCTGTTAAATAGCTGGTCAAAAGTTTTAAAAAATCAAAATTGAAAACAAAATGCTCAAGCTATATCCCCCTCTTTATCTTGTTATGGATACTAGAAAAGTGTATGGTACCAGAATTTAATATAAGGAAACAAATGTGAATATTGAATTAACTAATGAAATAATATAATTAATGGTAATTGATTGAATTCAATATTATGTAAGTAATTAAAATAATTTGTTGAAATTAAACTTAAGTGTAATAGATCATGAACAAATGTTAATTTCATCCATTTAACAACAATGGATTAAATAATAGGACAAAAGTTCAATTAGATGGGATTATTGAAAATTTAATTTATAATTTCTAGACTTATTGAAATTGAAATTAAACATTGAAATTGGAGGAATATTCAATAATAAATTAACCTAGAAACTTGTTGTAAGGATTAAATTTTTTCCAGGTAATCTAAAATGATAGAAATGGTAAATAATTGAATTTGAATTGATAGTTGATTAATTGATTTAATATTAATTTAATAATGTGAAAATAGCCATTTTTGCCACTAACTCGGATTTCGACGAAAACCGGTTTCATCGGATATGTAACGGTGAATTATTATAGGGTTTCAAGTTTTGTAACAATCGGAATTGCCATTTGATCGTACGAGCTCGAAATGCCAAGAAATTAATTTAACTAAAATCAATTGAAATTAATTTGAAATAAGCTGATTTTAACGTAACTTCTTCATAACATAGAATTAGGACTTGAAACCTGCTCCATTGAGTTTAAAATATTTGAAAACATCTATTTTGATATACGCGTTGACCCATTTTCATTCCGGAGTCGAAACGGGCTTTTCGGGCCTTGTATAATTCAATCAATCTGGTCAATTCTTTCTGTTTCCAGCCTTGTCTATAAATACCTCATTATAAACCCTAGGTCATTTCCTATTTCTTATTTTTATTGTCTGTACGTACATCTCATCCTCAACTCCTCATTCCAATGGCAGACAAAACCTAATTCCCAATTCTTAAATTCAATTTCAAAACCAAATCAAAAATTAAAACTCCTCAAACTATATTATATTATATATCGAGTTGAAGCTCTCGACGAGCACATGTCAAATCCACTGTCTATTTTTCGATCTGGGTTTCTGTGTGTTCGGAATTCGTGGGATCATTCTCGATCGTTCGTTTGATGGTTGATCAATGTTGAAGGCTCGGCGATTCGAGAATAGGGTTACATGGAGAAGACCAAGGGGGATTTATCGGAGTGGGTTTCTTGATGAATTGATGGTCGGATTTATTGTGAAGATTGCTTTAGGGTTTCTTCTTTAAGTGGCTATTGTGGCTTCGTGAAAGCGACTTAGTCGCATGGCGGTGGCGACGAACCCAAGGCGTCGGCGACGAAGCCATGGAGGCCGACCTTGGCGCTCAGTGTGGTGGCGAATGAGTAGCGGCTCGCGCGTAGCTGGGTTGATTCAGTCATTGTCGTGCGCGATCTCGCCTGGAGAGGGTAAGAGTGTTAGGTGATGTGTTAATATTATTAACATTTTATTTATTTTCTAAATTAAATCGTGAAATCTTTTAACCTTAATAACTTTTTCAAACGAGGTTCGATTCATGCGCGGTTTGTTCTACTAGGATCATATTGAAATTCTGGGCAATTTGAGTTGGTTTGGACGAATTCTGAGACTATGAAATTTGGGCCTTGTAACGACCCGCCTTTCGTTCCATAGAAAGACGCATCATTAAGAAGAAAGAAAGGGATAGAAAAGAGAAAAGATAGGAAAGAAAGAAACAAACAACATCAGAATCTCACAGCGGAACGAACAAATTATATTATATCACATAAGATATTACATAGTATCATATACATCAGAGTTATACAGCTAATACAAACAAACTAGACAGTTATAAACACCCGTCTAGCAATTAAAATTCAAGTACATCACAAAGATAAAGATTCAACACTAGCACAACAGAACCAATATATATCTACACGCTGAAGCCTCCTGCTCCATTTCTCCTCCAGAACTCGTCAAAGCAATCCTGAATCCCTTGACTACTCATACATAATATGAGTACCCAAGAGTTTAATAAAACAGAAAATAAACACTTGGGTCAGACATGCTGGTGTGAGTAAACGGGTTAAAGTTGCTTAACTTGGAAAACCTTTGAAAACAAAAGGTATCACGTAAGACTTCCCACAAATAAACAAGGGTAAGTTTTTACCTTACGCTAACCAAAACATTTGATATGAAATCTCGCGATATTATAATAGGGTCTAGGGTTTTCAAGAGAAAATAGCCGAAATTGTTACATTCATTAAATTCCAGCTACTAGCCATGAAAGTGGGTAATACAATCAAAACTGTAAAGGCATGTAGGAAGAATGGGTTTCCATCAATGGCCGGGCTACTGGGGTACCGCCCATCACAGTACGGGGCCTAGATCACTGTACCGAGGATCCACCCTAAATCCCCTGCAACACAAAGCAGGAACCATCCCTTACTGGACAACCTCGAACAAGACAACCCCGCAGATGGCCTTCGCCAACTGCCCACACAGCCGAATAAAAAGGGACCTCTAGACAGGGGTAAATCTCATCCTACTTGGGTGCAACCAACTTAGCCTTGCTGCACCTCCCATGTTTTAGCCATTCCGGTTGATGAGGCTTGAGGCTACGATTACCTTTGTAGAGCACATCTATCTTAGAATGCTCATCATCCACCTGACGATGTTCTGAAAGCATTCAATCCATACAAGTTCGTTCCGGTTTCGAACGAAACAGAAGGCACTACCTCGCTACACTCATTTTGGAATCACCCTCAGAGTTAACGACAATAGCCCTTGCACTCTGAATCTCCATCTCGAACCTGAAAGTACTACCCCCGTTAAACTCATATTGGAATCACCCTCAGAGTATTAACAACGAATAGTCCTTACACCTCGAGTCTTCACTCTTCACTTGAGATTCACGACCTAACGTTTAATTTGGATCGATGTGGTTTTCGGAATTCCAAATTTGGAAACCCGATCCCGGTCTCATCGAAATCCAAACGCCATCTTAATGTCTAAGTGATTTTAGTTTGAACAATTTATTTCAATTGAATTCACACAACATCATTCACAGATAAATATCACACATTATCACAGCTATAATCAGTAACATATCATAACACATCATAGATTATTCAAACTATATGCATCATCCAATTCAGCCATTCCACTCAATTAATCATCCACAAACAGGAATCATTAATCTAAATTATAATTAATTTAATCATCTTAAATTAAATTAATTAATTGAGAATTAATCATATAATTCTGCTTAAACGATCATTAATTAATTACTAACCATTTAATTGATTAATCAACCTTTAATCACTTTATAAACCAATCAACTTTTAATCACTTTATAAACCAATTAATTAATCTTTAATTAACAGATTTATTATCCTTAAATCATTCTCTAAATTAATCACACTTGATTAATTATTACTTAATCACATTAAGTAATTAACCTTTAAATTAATTACACAAGTTAATTATGCTTTAATCACTTAGTAATTAACCTTAATTACTTCCATTAATTAATTAATCATAATTAATTACATTGATTCTTAATTAATTACATTAATTAATTATAACTTAATCACTTCATTGATTAATTAAATTATAATAAATCATAAATTTTAATCAATTAAACCTTTAATTATTATCATAAATTACATTAATTAATGATCTTCTAATTACTTTCATCAATTAATTATTTTCTAATTTCATATAATAATTAATCTTTAATTAATTACATTTATTAATCAATCTTGATTAATCACAATCCGTAATTAACTTCCCTTAATTACTTACATCAATTAGATCAATTCTTTGATTAATTACGTTAACTAATCCCTTTAATTACATTGAGTAATTATCACTTAATTACTTCCCTTAAGTAATTATCCCTTAATTACTGTCCATAAGTAATTATCCTTTAATTACTTCCCATCAAGTAATTCCTTTAATTAATTAAATCCAGTAATTATTCATTAATTACTTCACTAAGTAATTACATCCCATTAATTACATTAAGTAATAATACTTAATTCCATCATTAAGTGATCCTCTTTAATTAATTAAACTTAATTAATTAAGTAAAAGTAGCCTTATTAACTTAATTAATTACATTGAGTAATTAATTACTTAATTACTTATAAGTAATTACCTTGATAATTCTTCTTAAAATTAAGTAATTAACCTCTTAATTACTTATTACTCAATTATTTCTTAATTAATTAACCTTGATTAATCAAATATTAATTAAGAAATTAATTATTGTTAATTAATTTCATAAATTAATTTATCTTAATTTAATTACTTAAATTTCTTATCTCAGTTAATTAAGTAATTTTACTTTAATTACCTTTGTAAATAAAACTTGATTTAAATTAAGATAAAACATTTATTAAGTTAAACTCTTAATTTACATTTAAAATAAATAAATTTAAAACTTGAATATGATTTATTAAAATCATTATTCTTTGATTCAAGCTAAATACCTTTTTCTTAAATCATAATTATATTTTAACAAATTTTATTTAAGTTGAAACATTTAAAGACTAATAACAACTTTATTCTAAAGTAATATTTATCAAAACTATTTTTTAAAAAAAAAATTAAAACTTTGAAATTTATACCTTTAAAATTAATCACTTGTTTAAAACATCATTTTCTAACTTAAAACATTTTATACGTTATAGAAAAACAAATTAAACCTTGTTTAAACTTTAGCTTTGCCGTTGCAAATTTGAAAATTCATTTAGTTAAAGAATCTGGACAAGCTTTAAACTGTAAACAAAAAACGTTTTCCAGCAAATATGACAAAACACCTGAAACAAAACTCGAAGCAACACTCACACGGAACTCAAAGCAACCAACACAATGCTTCCTACTACATCATTCCTGGGTCGAACACGAGTGGAAACACAAACTACTCCGAGCCAAATATTTCTACCTAAAACTCAAAAGCTTCAGATGCACACGCAGCTGTAACGGCCCGATATTTCAGCCATTCACATCCGCACATGTTGGACTTGAATTGCTCAAAATATCGAATTGTTAATTTATATTTTGCAAACTCAGCATATATAGTAAATAAATCAATCACAGACACGGAGTAATATAATAATACGCAGCGGAATCAATAAATAGTAGTTCATGAAGCTACTATATAGATATCAGAGTTAGAAATAAAATACAATAGAATAGCACAAATGCAGTGAAGTCTCCAATGCAACAGATGACTTCTCTGAACCAATCAACTGGAAATGCTGAAAGCTGAATCGATAGTTGGATCTCCAAACGAAGCTCCAAACTCCAAAGGTGAGTCTCAAATGTTGTATCACTCAGTCTGACTCGAGCGTAAAGCAAAAACACAAAACACTCGAGTCAGGTTTAACATTCTTATATCAATAAATCCAACTCAAGTGAAATATCAACTGAAATACAAGTAACTTAAGGATGTCTGGGATAACCATCCTCTATGGGTCCATGGAACTATTTACAAGGTAGAAATATACACTATAACACCGAGGTTATTTCAAATTAATTTATACTTCACAACAAAATATCATTTCATTTCAAATGTATATATTTCCAAAATATATATAAATATTTTATAAAGTAGAATATGTGTAATTTCCTCAAACTTAACAAATCACTTCAAAATCAACCCGACTTCCCTATTCAAATTAAATTCAATCTCAATTTATCAATGTCCATTCAATTCAGTTTCTGACCAAACAAATTCAAATTATATATATTTCAAATACAGATCTAAATCACAAATTAACCATTTAAATTCTAGTATATTTCAAAGCTTTAATATTCAACATTCCAAAGTTCAATTTAATAGTTTCATATAGATCTCGATTTAACCTTATTATTTAGTCTTGAAATGTTCGCTTAATAAATTCAATATTTATTAAATAACCTAAATTTACCTTTAAACTAAATATTCCTTTCGATTTGTTTAAACTTGAAACGTCCATTTAATCATTTAAATCAAAATCAAGTTATAAATCAAATCTAAAATTTCAAATTCAATAGTTCAAATCAATCCAATTAAGTAGAATTCTTAACTAAATACCATTTCAAATAAATTCAACTTTATCTTTTCAACCTTAACTTATTCAAATTATTACAACAATCAATTTTTTCAATATAAATTTAAATAGATAATTAAACATATTATATGGATTGATTAATCTCAATAATATTATTATTAAATCTATATATAAAATTTCCATTTATATATAATATTTTAAGACCCAATATTTTGTTAAAAACCATATATTTCCTTTTAAACTATAGAAATTATTTTCAAACATTTATATATCTATATGTGGACCAACGGTGTCTGTATATAATTTCCTACCCTATGGTCAAGGGATACAGATATTTATCATTTCAATCCGAATTTTAAATATACGGGTAGATATCACTTCGACATGCAATCCCAAATTCAATTTAATTGAAAATCGCTTGGGTTTATCATTTCAACCCACAACGAAATTTTCCTATTCTAAAGTCTGTTCGGGTATGTATCATTTCAACCCATAATGAATTCTATATTATAGGAAACGTGCAGGGTGATAACAGATATGATAATAATATAACAGGCATATATCCTCAATAACAATATAATGTAAACTACAGGATATGGTGTCATATCCCATAGGTGAACAGTTATATATAGTAGCATATAACAATTTAAAATTAATAACAGCAGCATATTTCAATTATCGTTTCAATTGAAATCAAATTTAATAAATAAAAGAACGTTAATCGTGAGTGATTGCTCACCTTTCGAGCTTAGATGAGAGGGCGGAATGAGAAGAGATACGAATCCAAGCACAGATTTCGAAGCAAGGCAATATTGTCAAGAATTTTAACGATCAAAGCTGATAAAGAGGAATTGACGAAATCAAATCAGAGTTGGATCGAGGAAGATAAATAGAATAAGTGAGCTATATATAGTTGTATATATAACTATATATAAATAAAACTGTATTCTAAATTTAAACATATATTAAATTAAATATATATTTTCAAAAATCATTGGTTTAAATAAAACATATCTATATGTAGTATAGTTTGAAATAATGTATATGTTTAAACCCATATACAAACCAATATCCAAACACCATCTAAAATTTAAATCTTTATAAAAGTAGCCTTTATAAATAAAATATTAAAATCAATATTAAAACATATAACATAAAGTCCATATATTATATATCAATACCAAATCTAACTCCGGTATATGTAAACTAATATAAACCCATGTAAACATTATAAAATCTATATGCTACTAAAATAGATTATATATAAAATAAACCAATATATAATACTAACAGTAATATATGTTAGTTAAAGTCAGTACATAAATATACTCAACATCTTCTATACTTTACAATAATTTAAACATGCTAGCACTGCAACTATACGAAATATACATAGTACTGTAAAACAATTATATACAGTAAAACAAAATAAAATAAAAACACACACACACCTTATACAAAACGCATACAGCAAACACTACATATACATATTTCTTCTTTATAGCCTTATATGCATAGACTAAGCCTTACCTAAGTTTATACTGTATAATATTAGATAAAAATAGGACACAGCATATGATATTATCAACTTTACAAAGTTGCTTTATAGTTTTTACATACTTAAGTTTTATATATATATATATATATATATATATATATATATATATATGCGAACAAGATATAAAACCAAAGAAGAATCAAGGAAGAGGACAACAAAACTCACCGCGGCAAGGTAGTGGCTCGTCGAACAACGTCAGCATGGAAGAGGAGGAGATGGAGGGCAGAGATGATCAGGTGGAGGTACGGCAGTTGAGGCGGAGAGGCTAAGGGTGCAAGCCAGAGGCGGAGGAGTGTGTTCGTTTCTTTCTCTTTTATTTTTTGTTGTTGCTAGGTTTCAAAAGAGAATGGAGCAACTTATGCAAAGGGAGTAAAATGTGAGAAGATGAGTAAAAGAAGGATGCAAGCATGAGGGGGAAAGTGAAAGCAAAGTGAAGTTGCAAAAGTGGAAATTGATTTATAAACGCAATTGAAATATGAGCCTTTGCCCAATCAGTGTAAAAAAAATGTACACAAATAAATGAATATGGGACATATGAAGATGAATGGGGAAAGAAATAAACTATTTATGGGCGATGAATTTATAAAAGGAACCATGATGTGTACAATAATTGAAACGAAAACGTACACAAATAAATGAATATGAGACAAACGAAGATGAAGGGGGAAAGAAATAAACTATTTATGGGCGATGAATTTATAAAAGGAACCATGATGTGTACAATAATTGAAACAAAAACGTACACAAATAAATGAATATGAGACAAATGAAGATAAGGGGGAAAGAAATAAACTATTTATGGGCGATGAATTTATAAAAGGAACCATGATGTGTACAATAATTGATATGAAAACATACACAAATAAATGAATATGAGACAAATGAAGATGAAGGGGGAAAGAAATAAACTATTTATGGGCGATGAATTTATAAAAGGAACCATGATGTGTACAATAATTGAAACGAAAACGTACATAAATAAATGAATATGAGACAAATGAAGATGAAGGGGGAAAGAAATAAACTATTTATGGGTGATGAATTTATAAAAGGAACCATGATGTGTACAATAATTGAAACGAAAACGTACACAAATAAATGATGAGACAAATGAAGGTGAAGGGGGAAAGAAATAAACTATTTATGGGCGATGAATTTATAAAAGGAACCATGATGTGTACAATAATTGAAACGAAAACATACACAAATAAATGAAAACCAACGATGTTAAAAAGGAAATAATAGTGCAAATGTGAATCGTTGCACAAAAAAAAAAAACATATACAAATCTTTTACCGGTTATGTGATGGCAATGGTCACCCTTAATTGAGCTGAATAATAAAAGCCAATGCTTTGAACATATGCCATAAATTAAGTAACAGACACTGATTTCTAAATTTATTTGTAGCTAGGAATAGCAACGTTTGAACGTGAATTGGAAAAATTATTAAAGCAATTAATACTGTGGTCCAGCCTGTACGTTTCAAATTTTGAAAATGAAGGAAATAGAAATGGAATAGGTTGAAAAAGAAAAGCCACACATATAAATGGAATAAAACGCTAACAATGAAACGTGCCACATTCAATGGAAAGAAACTGAAATGATAACGTCAAGCACGGGAATTAAGGACAATAAAGTAGAAAGTATGACAAATGTAAAAGTGAATAAACGAATGAATGCAAGCTACAGATATATATATATATATATATATATATAAAAATGATGTAAAATATTATGTTTCTGCCAGAGAGAAGAGAAAATGTTTGAAATGGAATAAATAGGGAAGGAACAAACCCGAAATGAAATAGCAACGGATAGAAAATTAAAGAGCTACAACACGAATACAGGGAGTTATAAAGGTAAGGTATTGATTGGTTTGTAACTGATGTAAAATTTGAATGGACAGGAAAGAAATAATATTTATGATAAAAGTCGATTCCCTTGATTTCATGCAAATTTATTTTCAACAATTCTTAACTGATTTGAAATTAATAGAATTACATAATAATTAAACTTTCATATAGTTAATTGAAAATTTACCATTTGCTATATTTAATTATACGTAATCCAAATAAAAAAATTCTTTTCTTTTAAAATTTTAGTATTAATAATTTCTCAAAAATCCAATTCAATACGTTATAAACCAATTAAAAATTGCTAAAATTTTATGGGTCGTTACATCAGCCCTCCGTGCACATACACGACCGGAAAGTTCAACGTCGATCAACTCTCAGTCTCGCACCAACCCACAATCGACTTCAACATCACCTCGACGAAGCAGATAACCGAAAAACGCAAGCAACCACAAAATTGATGCACGCACCTAAAACTGAAAGATGCTCGAGATCAGAAAACCCCCTATCGCCAACGAACTACCCTAAAATTTCCAGTGACCACCTTAAAATTTTATGGGTCGTTACAGAAGCCCTCTGTGCACATGCACGACCGGAAAGTTCAGCGTCGGTCAACTCTTGGTCTCGCACCAACCCACAATCGACTTCAACATCACCTCGACGAAGCAGTTCAGCGAAAAATGCAAGCAACCACCAAATCGATACTCGCACCCAAAACTGAAAAATGCTCGAGATCAGAAAACCCCCTATCACCGACGAACTACTCCTCCCGCGCCCAAAATGCTACGACCACAGGCACCTCTCGAGTCACTGAGGCCTGTCCCCCTTATGCGCACGAACCTGGTGCCCCTTTCGTCTCCGTTCGAACACTATAATCATCGACAACACAAACAGGAAAAAAAACTACTCTACACCTCTCCGTCCACCACGGCAAATAGAAAAATCTAACCCTATTTTTCCAGTGACCACCCACTTCTCCTCCACCTTCAGGCCAAATCTCGAGCCACCAAACATCGTCGATCAGCGGTACTAGACCAAAACCCCAAAAAAACATTCATCGCCGAACAACTACTAGAATTCTAAACTAAAAATCACAATTTAACCTTTAAAATTCCTAGTATTCGAAAGCAATTCAAACTATATTGGTGAATTCAAGAATCATCAAGTTTGAATTTTCCCACTTTCTGGTTTTTTCACTGTAACTTTAAACTTTACAAAGTATTAACTAAATATATTTACCTGAATTTATTTTTAAAAACAAGAATACAATGTTATTAACATTTTCTCTTTAGTAATCACAGTCAAATTTTGATTATATAGTGAGATATGAATTTATTGGTGATAACTTTTATTTTGTAACTAACAACAGAGCATCCATACAAACATGCAGACACCATTGCATACATATTATACTTATTTACTCACATTGATATTCAAGCAAGCATTATAAACTACACTCCTGCACATGCAACAAGAATTTCATCATAGATTTGAAAACTGTTTTAAAAAAAAGTTTACTCACCAACATGCAAAGAAGAAGACAAGATTTGTTTCTTGGAACAAATTTTGCTCTAGATTTTGAATCTGGAGTTTCGAATCTTGTTTTTTGAATTGAATTTTCTTGTTGAACTTGCTGTTTTGTTAGTTGAATCTGCTGAGTTTTCTTCCAGTTTTGATTACTGAAGTTCAATTACTTGCATGTTGTAGTTGATTCAAATTTTACAGTTGATCTCCATTTTTCTTTTGCATAGAGTTTGAGTTGATATTCTCTTTGTTATGACAGGTTTGAAAATTTGTTGATGTTCTTCATTTTGATTACAGGTTTGAAAACTTCTGCAAATTTGTTTTGCTTTTGAACTTTTCTTTTTAAATCCGGTTTCAGTTTTTTTTAGAAGAGAAGAAAGGTTTGAACTCACATAATTTTGCCAAGTTTTCCTTATCTACATTTATAAATAATTATTTTCAAAAATAAATTAATATTGCCACTTGTTACATTAGGTTTGTAGAATGATTTACAAAAGTCTTTCTCATGGTATAATAACCTTACACATGTTATATTTCAATATAAAAACAATTTCTTAATTTTATAAATGTTTTTAAATTCATTTCTTATTTATGTTATCATGCTTTAATGTTTATATTAATTTAGCTTTTAATGTTTCTATATATAAATTACCTTTAAAATTTACATTCTTTAATGTTTATTTGTATCTTTTTTTAAAATAAAATTTTCAAAGCTAAATTTTCAAGAAACAAAATTTAAAAAGAAAAGAATATTGAGTTATACCTTATTTTCAAAGTTTCCAACTAAAAACATTGTACTTCAATGTATATACTAAATTTATTTCAAAAACCAATCTTTAAAAGAAAACAAAAATAAACTTTTGTTGTAATATACAAATTAAACTATTATATTTTTAAACAAAATAAATACTTATTTTAATTACTTTTGAAGATATAAGATAGGTTTTTAAAATAAGCTATTGAAAAATTTCCATATTAAATCCAATCAAAACATTCAAACTCACAATATATATTCATATATGTATATATATTATAAATTTGAAAATATTCTTATTAATTTAAATTTAAATTAAAATCAAATTCCCTGTTTACAATGTATACAAATATATATACATTATAAATAGAATATCTTTTTATTAGCTTAGAAAGATAAATTTTATCAATTAAATATTTTTAACTTTGAAAAGAATAAAATTCTCAAATTAAATTATCATTATTATAAATTTTGAAAAGATAACATTTGTTAAATTAAACATTTATATGTTTTAATAAAGATAAATCCTGTTTAAATTAGATTATTAAATCAATATTACATATTTTAAAATAATTTTTTTGTGGAAATTATTAAATAAATATTTCCCAAATTTCTGGGACATCACATTCCTCCACACTTAAAAGAATTTCGTCCTCGAAATTTAAAAGCAAAGATAATTTAATAATCTCGTACAGATTTTAATTTTAAAATAGCAAGCATATGCTACTAACCATACATAAGCAACCATAGCAATCAATTCAAACAAACAATGTTAACTATGCAGACAAAATTCCGGACTGAACTTCCTAGAGTTTCCCCGGGTACAAACATAGGGATACTCGCCCTACAGAATCTAAATTGGCTACACTACTTAGATTCAGAGCTTCGATATATCTAGTTCTATAATCTGAACAGGATATCAGTTCATAGAAAAGTCATGTTCAACTTCCAAATTCCCCTGAACTGCTGGTTCTAAAACCAGTGATAGACCATACACGTACTCCCTCAGAGATGCGTGAAAAACATAACAAATTCTACCCATCCGAACTGGTAATTCGATCCTGTAAATCAAACACTTAACCTTTAAGAAAACAGAAAGATACAATACTCTTCTGAGCTAGCTTCCAAACTTACCCAATCTTATAGCTCTTACGATCTAAGAAAAATTATCCAAAATTAAATCTCTGATTTGAATTTCGAATTCCTTTGTCTCTAATTCGCAGAACCCTTCTGCTGGTCCTGGGCTGCCTTCAACCTTCTTGATCAATCCAAACTCGCAGATGCCTCACGGAACAAATCTGGATAAAGAAATAAACGATCTCCAGATCCTACTCAACAAGATGGTTCTTCCAAGATCCATCAAAATCCACCACACAAACTCTACTACATAAACATCAGAAGACTTCAAACATAGTTCTCCTATTTGGAAAACAGAACAGATGCACAAGACAACCAAGCCTCCAGATCCCGAATGAATTTCCTGTAAAAATCCTCTTATCCAAATCAAACACAATCTTCCGAGTAGTCCGGGGTTGCTTCTATTCTAGAGTAGCTGCTACCTTGCTTCCGCCGCACAACTTTGATCTGAGGAAGATGAGAATGCTGTTGATGAACATAAGCACAGACTTGACCAATTAGTCCCGGAAACATGTTCATCAAATTGCATAAAATCTCAGTGACCTCTCTGATTCGGTCATAAATACCACAACAAAAACTCTGCTAGAAAAAAAGATCTGATCAATCCTGACTGCTTCATAAAAAAACCTCTCTCACTCAAAGAATCTCCTTCCTACTACGCTGAACCACCAGAAAAGCTCCATGAACCCAGTCGATACAGAACTCAATCTTCTGATACGGATGCAAATATTGACTTAATCGAATACAACCAGAAAATCTCAAATCACTTCGATAGCTCTAACAACCTCAAGAGATACCTTCGACCCAAAACAAAGATTACTAAGAGAACTTCCGAACCAACGCAAGTTGATTTTGCGATTCTACCTAGCTCATATTCCAAAGAAATCGTTCTCTCCTCACAAATCAGATCAACTTAAGTTCTTCTAACTAAAAGAAGCAATTAGTGGTCCATCCTAACCATATTATCAAACCCAACCGAGCTTCCAAAAGAAATGGACAAGCCCTCACCATCTGCCTGGCCTAGCGACAAAAGACTTACAAAGACTCCTGAACCATTGGAGAAACAGTCCACTCTACTGCTTCTGGACTCCTCCTATAGGACACTGCTATGCCAAGAGACCTTCCTGACAGCACATTCATCACCTCCGAGCTGCCACTACTGCCAAAGACTTCCTTATCGAAAATCTCCTTGAATCACAAAGCTACGTCAGCCACTTCCACAAAAGATCCTCCAAGATAGACAGATATCTCTTAGGAAACTCGACTTCAAACCAAGCATAAACACCTTGCTGAACTGAGTCTCAAACTCAAATACTGTCAAGACTTCTTCCTACGGTTGCCAAGATACCATCACTTGCTACAGCACTTCCAACTGATCCAAACTCTAAAAAATCCACTCATCCGAGCTCAACCAAGCTTATGCTTCAAAAATGGTCTCCGAACCTTGAAAAGGTTTCCTTCAAAGATCGATGAAATCCATACACCAAGCTGCCAAGCTTACTCAAGATGCCCAATACTGCCCTAGCAGTTACACTTCCAACTTCTATTACTCGGACTTCTTCCACTAGGATTAGTCGTGCTACCACTACTTCTCCCACCTCTAGAACTTATATTGAAAAACCCGAACATGTAACCCAATAATAGGTAGGCATACGCGCACACACACACACACAAATATATAAAATACAAGTACGCTCTCTCAGGAAGAAATCACTCCAAAGCCTAGGTATTCACTCAACCTAGCGCTCTGATACCACAATGTAACGACCTGCCTTTCATTCCATAGAAAGACGCATCATTAAGAAGAAAGGGATACAAAAGAGAAAAGATAGGAAAGGAACAAACAAACAACATCAGAATCTCACAACGGAATGAATAAATTATATTACATCACATAAGATATTACATAGTATCATATACATCATAGTCCTACGGCTAATACAAACAAACTAGACAGTTAAACACCTGTCTAGCAATTGCAACTCAAGTACATCACAAAGATAAAGATTCAACACTAGCACAGCAGAACCACTATATATCTACACGCTGAAGCCTCCTGCTCCATTTCTCCTGTAGAACTCGTCAAAGCAATCCTGAATCCTTGACTACTCATACATAATATGAGTACCCAAGAGTTTAATAAAACGGAAAATAAACACTTAGGTCAGACATGGGTCTGGTATGAATAAATGGGTTAAAGTTGCTTAACTTTGAAAAACATTTGAAAACAAAAGGTATCATGTAAGACTTCCCACAAATAAACATGGGTAAGTTTTTACCTTACGCTAACCAAAACATTTGATAGGAAATCCAGTGATATTATAATAGGGTCTAGGGTTTTCAAGTAAATAGAAAATAGCCGAAATTGTTACATTCATTAAATGCCAGCTACTAGCCATGAAAGTGGGTAATACAATCAAAACCGTAAGGGCACGTAGGAAGAATGAGTTTCCATCAATGGTAGGGCTACCAGGGTACCGTCCATCACAGTACGGGGCCAAGATCACCGTACCGAGGATCTACCCTAAATCCCCTGCAACACAAAGCTGGAACCATCCTTTCCTGGACAGTCCCGAACAAGACAACCCCGCAGATGGCCATCGTCAACTGCCCACACAGCCGAATAAAAAGGGACCACTAGACAAAGGTAAATCTCATCCTACTTGAGTGCTACCCACTTAGCCTTGCTGCACCTCCCTTGTTTTAGCCATTCCCGGTTGATGAGGCTTGAGGCTATGATTGCCTTTATAGAGCACATCTATCTTAGAATGCTCATCGTCCACCTAATGATGTTATGAAAGCATTCAATCCATTCAAGTTCGTTCCGGGTTCGAACGAAACCGAAGGCACTATCTCACTACACTCATTTTGGAATCACCCTCAGAGTTAACGACAATAGCCCTTGCACTCTGAATCTTCATCTCGAACCTGAAAGTACTACCCCCGTTAAACTCGTATTGGAACCACCCTGAGAGTATTAACAACAAATAGTCCTTACACCTCGAGTCTTCACTCTTCATTTGAGATTCACGACCTAATGTTTAATTTGGATCGATGTGGTTTTCAGAATTCCAAATTTGGAAACCCGATCCCGGTCTCATCGAAATCCAAGCGCCATCTTAATGTCCAAGTGATTTCAGTTTGAACAATTTATATCAATGGAATTCACACAGCATCATTCACAGATAAATATCATAAATTATCACAGCTATAATCAATAACATATCTAGCACATCACGGATTATTCAAACTATAAGCATCATCCAATTCAGCCATTCCAATCAACCAATCATCCACAAACATGAATCATTAATCCAAATTATAATTAATTTAATCATCTTAAATTAAATTAACTATTTGAGAATTAATCATATAATTCTGCTTAAACAATCATTAATTAATTAATTACTAACCATTTAATTAATTAATCAACCTTTAATCACTTTATAAACCAATTAATTAATCTTTAATTAACAGATTTATTATCCTTAAATCATTCTCTAAATTAATCACACTTGATTAATTATTACTTAATCACATTAAGTAATTAACCTTTAAATTAATTACACAAATTAATTATTCTTTAATCACTTAGTAATTAACTTTAATTACTTCCATTAATTAATTAATCATAATTAATTACATTGATTCTTAATTAATTACATTAATTAATTATATCTTAATCACTTCATTGATTAATTATATTATAATTAATCATAATTATTAATCAATTAAACCTTTAATTATTATCTTAAATACAATTAACTAATGATCTTCTAATTACTTTCAGCAATTAATTATTTTCTAATTTCATCTAATAATTAATCTTTAATTAATTACATTTATTAATCAATCTTGATTAATCACAATCAGTAATTAACTTCCCTTAATTACTTACATCAATTAGATCAATTCTTTGATTAATTACGTTAACTAATCCCTTTAATTACATTGAGTAATTATCACTTAATTACTTCCCATAAGTAATTATCTCTTAATTACTATCCATAAGTAATTGTTCTTTAATTACTTCCCATCAAGTAATTCCTTTAATAAATTACATCCAGTATTAATTGCTTCACTAAGTAATTACATCTCATTAATTACATTAAGTAATAATACTTAATTCCATCATTAAGTAATCCTCTTTAATTAATTAATTAAAATTAGCCTTATTAACTTAATTAATTACACTGAGTAATTAATTACTTAATTGCTTATAAGTAATTACCTTTGATAATTCTTCTTAACATTAAGTAATTAACCTCTTAATTACTTATTACTCAATTATTTCTTAATTAATTAACCTTGATTAATCAAATATTAATTAATAAATTAATTATAGTTAATTAATTTCACAAATTAATTTATCTTAATTTAATTACTTAAATTTCTTATCTCGGTTAATTAAGTAATTTTACTTTAATTACCTTTGTAAATAAAACTTGATTTAAATTAAGATAAAACATTTATTACATTAAACTCCTAATTTCCATTTAAAATGAATAAATTTAAAACTTGAATATGATTTATTAAAATCATTATTCTTTGATTCAAGTTAAATACTTTTTACATAAATCATAATTATATTTTAACAAATTTTATTTAAGTTGAAACATTTAAAAACTAATAACAACTTTATTCTAAAGTAATATTTATCAAAACTATTTTTAAAACAAGATTTTAAAACTCTGAAATTCATACCTTTAAAATTGATCACTTGTTTAAAACATCATTTTCTAACTTAAAACATTTTATACGTTATAGAAAAACTGGTTAAACCTTGTTTAAACTTTAGCTTTGCCCTTGAAAATTTGAAAATTCATTTAGTTAAAGAATCTAGACAAGCTTTAAACTGGAAACAAAAACATTTCGGAGCAAATATGACAAAACACGTGAAACAAAACTCGAAGCAACACTCGCGCGGAACTCAAAGCAACCAACACAAGGCTTCCTACTACATCATTCCTGAGTCGAACACGAGTGGAAACACAAACTACTCCGTGCCAAATGTTTCTTCCCAAAACTCAAAAGCTTCAGATGCACACGCAGCCCTCCGTGCATGTGCACGACCGGAAAGTTCAACGTCGGTCAACTCTCGGTCTCGCACCAACCCACAATCGACTTCAACATCACCTCGACGAAGCAGTTCAGCGAAAAATGCAAGCAACCACAAAATCGTTACTAGCACCCAAAATTGAAAGATGCTCGAGATCAGAAAACCACCTATCGCCGACGAACTATGCCTCATGTGCCCAAACTGCTATGACCACAGGCACCTCTCGAGCCACCGAGGCCTTTCCCCCTTATGCACACGAACCTGGTGCGCCTTCGTCGCCATTCGAACACTATAATCATCGACGGCACAAACAGGAAAAAAAACCTGCTCTACACCTATCCGTCCACCACGGCAAATAGAAAAATCCAACCCTATTTTTCCGGTGACCACCCACTTCTCCGCCACCTCAGGCCAAATCTCAAGCCACCAAACATCATCGATCAACGGTAGTAGACCAAAACCCCAAAAAAACATTCATCGTCGAACAACTACTTGAATTCTAAACTAAAAATCATAATTTAACCTTTAAAATTCCTAGTATTCGAAAGCAATTCAAACTATATTGGTGAATTCAAGAATCATCAAGTTTGAATTTTCCCACTTTCTGGTTTTTTCACTGTAACTTTAAACTTTACAAAGTATTAGCTAAATATATTTACCTGAATTTATTTTTAAAAACAAGAATACAATGTTATTAACATTTTCTCTTTAGTAATCAAAGTCAAATTTTGATTATATAGTGAGATATGAATTTATTGGTGATAACTTTTAGTTTATAACTAACAATAGAGCATTCATAAAAACATGCAGAAACCATTGCATACATATTATACTTATTTACATACATTGATATTCAAGCAAGCATTATAAACTACACTCCTACACATGCAACAAGAATTTCATCATAGATTTGAAAACTGTTTTTAAAAAAAAGTTTACTCACCAACATGCAGAGCAGAAGACAGGATTTGTTTCCTGGAACAAATTTTGCTCTAGATTTTGAATCTGGAGTTTTGAATCTTGCTTTTTGAATTCAATTTTCTTGTTGAACTTGCTGTTTTGTTAGTTGAATCTGCTGAGTTTGCTTCCAGTTTTGATTATTGAAGTTGAATTACTTACTTGCTGTAGTTGATTCAAATTTTGCAATTGATCTCCATTTTTCTTTTGCTTAGAGTTTGAGTTGATCTTCTCTTTGTTATGACAGGTTTGAAAATTTGTCGATGATCTTCATTTTGATTACAGATTTGAAAACTTCTGCAGATTTGTTTTTCTTTTGAACTTTTCTTTTTAAATCCGGTTTCAGTTTTTTGTAGAAGAGAAGAAAGGTTTGAACTCACATAATTTTGCCAAGTTTTCCTTATCTACATTTATAATTAATTATTCTCAAAAATAAATTAATATTTCCACTTGTTACATTAGGTTTGTAAAATGATTTACAAGTGTCTTTCTTATGGTATAATAGCCTTACAAATGTTATATTTCAATATTAAAATAATTTCTTAATTTTATAAATGTTTTTAAATTCATTTCTTATTTATGTTATCATGTTTTAATGTTTATATTAATTTAGCTTTTAATGTTTCTATATATAAATTACCTTTAAAATTTACATTTCTTTAATGTTTATTTGTATCTTTTTTTAAAATAAAATTTTCAAAGCTAAATTTTCAAGAAACAAAATTCAAAAAGAAAATAATATCGAATTATACCTTATTTTCAAAGTTTCCAACTAAAAACATGTACTTCAATGTTATACTAAATTTATTTCAAAAACCAATCTTTAAATGAAAACAAAAATAAACTTTTATTGTAATATACAAATTAAACTATTATATTTTTAAATAAAATAAATATTTATTTTAATTACTTTTGAAGATATAAGATAGGTTTTTAAAATAAGCTATTGAAAAATTTCCATATTAAATCTAATCAAAACTTTCAAACTCACAATATGTATTTATATATATATATATATATATATATATATATTATAAATTTGAAAACATTCTTATTAATTTAAATTAAAATTAAAATCAAATTCCCTATTTATAATGTATACACATATATATACATTATAAATAGAATATCTTTTTTATTAGCTTAGAAAGATAAATTTTATCAATTAAATATTTTTAACTTTGAAAAGAAAAAACTTCCCAAATTAAATTATCATTATTATAAATTTTGAAAAGATAACATTTGTTAAATTAAACAGTTATAGGTTTTAATAAAGATAAATCCTGCTTAAATTAGATTATTAAATCAATATTACATATTTTGAAATAATTTTTTAATGGAAATTATTAAATAAATATTGCCCAAATTTCCGGGACATCACAGGCCTAATTTGGATTTAAATTCGATTTAAATTCAAAGGTGAGTGTTTTAAACCACTCACAACTCCTAAAATTTCTTATGTTTGTTAAATTAATTTTCGATGTGAATTAAAAATTTATTTATGGCTGATTGATATATTTAAATCGTCATCCTAGTTAATTTGAATTTATTTGAATTAAATCGTCATTTAATTTATTATTCGACTTTAAATCACCAGTTAAATAGCTGTTATTGATTACCAGTTCTATATTGATAATTATTGATTGATTTGGACGTTGATTTTGATGGATGATGATTGTTGATATTGGATGAAAGGATGTTGTATTTTATACCATTGTAAACTGCAAGTTTGTTATGGATTTTATTTAATTCAGGACTGCGGTTTAAAATGATATATAACCATAAAATCTAAATTGCGGATTGAAATGATAAATATCCGTATCACTTGACCATAGGGTTGAAAATTATATACGGACACTGGATCGGTTAAATTAAATGATTTTAAAATCCTCGGTTTTGGAATTTAATAAAATGATATTTTGAAATAAATTTTTTGATTTATATAAATTTAAGTATTATCGGAAAATCAAGTTTTTCATTGAATTGTGAATTGGTTTAAAAAGGAATTTCTTTAAGAATTAAATGGGAAGTTTAAAAATTAAAATTTTTCGTAAATGAAATTCTACCGAAACTGAGTTTTAAATTTGTTTGAAAATAACTTTCAAATAATTTGAGATTAGAGTAATCCGTATTGAGGTTTGAACATGGATTGAAAAGATATGAACTCCGATAGTTTATTGAAATTTGGTTTATCAATTTGGAAATTTGAAATGGTTCAGATATGTTGAAATGAAATGAATAGTTTACTTTGATATTAATTTCAAACTCATATTTTAATATAAACTATTTTAAAGATATATTATTTAAAATTTCTAATTATTAAGGTTTTCAAATTCATTAAATTATTTAACAAATATTAACTATATAAATTATTTTGATCTATTTAAACAAATTTAATTTATTTTAAATTAATTAAACCATGTTTAATTTATTTTAACTCTAATTAATCTATTTTAAAGCTATTTAATCTATTTTAATTAGATTTAATCTAATTTAAATCTATTTTACTATCGTAAATCAATTTAAAAATATTTACCTATAATTAAACTGTTTAGAGCATTTTAACTATTTATACTAATTTCTAATTTTCCAAAGTACGTGGAAGAGTTTATATTCATTTCAATTGGTTAAAAAGAGAATAGGGTTAAATGACGTTATAACCTAAGTTGGAATTTTGAATGTTATAATACGAAATGATGATTTTGAAGAAAGGACTTAACCTGTTTTGGAAATATGATTTGAAAGTGGTATAGTTTTTGAGAACATGGTATTTGATGTAAACTGTGAATTTGACTTTGAAACGAAATATAATTTTGAACTATGATTTCAAAGGTGAATATGATTTCGAAAGTAAGCAATGATTTTGATAGTGATATGGTTTGAATTGAATATGATAATTTGATATCAATTATGAAATGATTTTGGAAATATAAAAGAACCATCCGGTGTGTAATAAGCGATTTGTTATCAAAGAGACTGGGATCGTATGTTGTCATACTTTCTGCCAATACCGAAAACCACTTTGATAACTATGTACATGGTGGAGATTCTAGAATGAAGTATGATGGTGGCGATGATCCTATATGAGGTATATACATGGACCCGACTTCCGTGAGTTCGCAAAATGTGGCTAAAACAGGTGTGATTCTCGGGCCAATTAAGGTCATTCCTCCGATCCGGCGTACTCTATCGATACTATATTCTGACTTTTATTTATTTGGTGGCCACCCTTCGATTTTTACTCGAGAGTGTGTGGGCGGTAGTAGCTGCTATACGTTACCACCATCCCTGATGCATAATTGGTATATCTACCATGGCATTGCCTAGTTGTGCCGTGTCACCTACCCTAGCGCGCCTTCTACGAGTTTGTTTTGTACCATACATATGGAGTGCCCTCTGACGGCGTCCAGTGCGGGCAGCGTTACGGTATTGTATAGACTATCGGAATATAAAAAATGTGTTAAGGGGGTATGGGTAATGCCTTAACACTATTTTAATATTTTAACTTTACTGTAGACATATTATAATAACATATTGTACAACATATTAGACAGTTTAACGGATCCTTAGGAGATGTGAATCCCGAACATCTCTTAAGTTACTACACTCATGTTAGACACTGGATAGGAGATGCCAAACCCCGTAAACATCTCTGATGCCGTCACACACATATTTGCTGTTGATTTAACTTACATAAGATCTTTTAGTTCTGACTTGAGTGTTTTTCCTTTTCAATTCGCTCGGGTCAGCCTGAGCATTTCAGGATTTGAATACTTATTCTGAAGGACGAAGACGAAGATGTGTACTACTACTATTTACTATATTATTCCACTACATCACACTATTCGATTGCATTATTATTTATTTATCTTTGAGATGTATAGCCCTGATACTGTGTTGTGTAAGTATAATCAAATATTTTGTAAACGGCTTCATGAACTCTTATTTGATTATCATATTTTGTCATTCCACTACGAGATTCTATTTTGTTTTTTTCCTTTCTCTCCTTTTCTTATTTACCCCATAACAATCCACCCTTCTGTATGGTTTGAGTTGACACGTGTGTCTGCTTAAAGCGTCCAAAAAGGCCGCATGTTACATAATAAAACATGAAATAAATACCTCACATATGCATACACGGTATCGGTACAAATCAATAAACAAGTGTGTCTCCAGCATGGAACAATACATAATATATAGTAAATAACAGTGAACAAGGAGATAAAATCGTAGCGATAACATATAATATATAATACAACAATTTCATAAGTGTACAACTCATCTCAGGTGTCAAAATATCTTAATGTAATATGATAGACAATCAATATACAACTCATTGTCAAATATATACAGTGAACCAATGTTATATAGGTATCATGTTATAATCCTAGTTTGAGATTCCTCTAAGCCCAGTAAAATAAATGCTGGTCTTGTCATTGCTATAGTCGAGATGTCTTGAATTGACCCAAGTGTTGTAGAAATAACACATGGGTCAGACTATATATAATCTCTATCCCAAATAGGATAACACAATGTAAATAGAGAATATTAGTATAATAATTATAACATAGATAATCAAATCATCAGAAAAAATGTCAAAGAATGCATATAAATATAGTATTGTGTGCTTAATATATATGTATAATGCCATAAATAATCATCGAGGCATTGCACACCCGAATATCTCAAATCGATATAAAACAATCAAAACCGATATCAAAAGATGTCACCATACATATAGAAACAAATCAAATCAAGAACACCAAATCAATATAAATGGGTGAATCATACATATATAGAAATCATCATCGAAACTAGAAATATCAATATGTGAGATATCACCTAGTATAATCAGACTAGCACAAAGCATTACCCAAATGAAACTCTCAAGCTTGATAATACATCATCATCTTAGGTAAGCAATATTCAGTTCAAATCGAATTAACTAGTCAAACGGTTTATTTCGGTCGGTTCAATTATGAAATCGTATCGGCTTGAATTCAGTTTTTAAAATAATTTTATTTTGGTTATCGGTTTAACCAAATTAGCCGAACTTTTATTATATTATCCAAATTCTTGGCATTGTAATACACTTAATAATTAATTTAGTAATAAAGACCAAACATTACTTGTTGAAAGTATGTTAATTTTTCTTATAAACTTAAGAAATTACTCGAAATAGTTTCTCTAAACATAAATGTGCTTTCCTTTAAGAAAATCAATCATTTTAATAATAACTTATGGTAATTTATCTTACTTGCCTTTTTAGAACGGTTGGATAAATTGGTTACTGACCAAACTAAACAAAATTAGTTTGTTTCGGTTCGTTTTGGTTCTAATTTTTTTGTTTCAGTCTGGTCTGACATTTTTCACTCTAATACCAACCGAACCAACCGAACGCTCTACCCTTGCAACAACCCTAAATTTAATCTATAATAATTAATTCGTTAATTAATTAGATAATAAAATAAATTTCTGAAATTATTAGAGTTAACCATGAAAGTTGCACCATTGTGTCTGTGGTAATTTTTCGGTCAATTTTCATATATAGAGCGTCAAAATCTGAGCAAATATGACCAAATTATAAAATAAACAAAATAAGCAGAGAACAAAGAATATATATACATATACATATACATAGATATATATATAGGCAGGTCGACCTCGACATCAGGCGGTCGACCGCCCGATTGACCCGCCTTTGCAATTTACAGATGAACGTTCATTGGTTCGAACATTGCAGGGCCTCAAACTGACATGTTTTGCATTCTTCTGACCAATCCGGTCTATCTATTTTGCATCTGATGGCTCCCATTCGGCCTATGACATAGTTGCATCCTATACAATCCCCAAATCCAACGGTCCGGGATCCACTTCTACCGCCATAAATAGACCCCTAGACCTAACACATTTTCTCATTCTATGTTTTTTCCAAATGGGTTCACCTTTCTAGGAAGGACCATAAATGGAATAATTTTTCCAAACGAGAAAATCATTATAAATTAAATTATTTTATAACTCCAAGTGCATTCGAGATGACCAAAGGAGGAGGGACCAGAGGTGAGTGATTATAATTATTTTAAGATTTCTTTAAGTAATTTAAAATAATAGGGTTTCCAATAGTTGTAGTTTTACTACAAATTTAGAATATCCTTTTTATTAGTTTTAGATCTACTTTTCAGTCATTCCCTTTTGGCAATTCTTTTTATTCAGCTAATTGGAATGAAATTATGCCTAATTATGATCAGAATAGGACTAATTAATTGGCTTTGTTATAATGTAGAATCATAAATGAAAAGAGTAAAAAAAATGAAAGAAGCTTATTTTCACACTTAGACCTTGGTTTAAATAATAAGCATGATAATAATGTAGGTTATAATAAGAAAAAGAGTAGAATGGAGCTTATTTTAAGACTTGGGATAAACTAATAAGCATAGAAAGTAAAGATGATAATAAAGGCTTAATTAAATAATTAATCTAAGCTAATAATCAAAGATGAAAGTAGAACCTATACCATATAGCATTCCCTATTAGACAAAATTGTGTCTCACAATAGCCTGAAGAGAGATGAGGGCATAGTTATGCTAAGAATTGTAGAAATTGGTCAAATAGAAGTCCAACTCAAGGGGAATTTGCATAAGGGGCGCAACCAGATATTGTTTGGATGACGGGCCAGTACTAACAGCATTTCCCCAATAGAATCTATGGACACACGATGATCTCACATTAGCCTGAAGTTGGATGATGGGTACGCTTATGCTAGAGTTTGAGGTAATAAGAAGACCAAATAGGTGGAGCAAAAGGTAGCATGGGCATGGTGGCATTTACACGTGCGACTTCCATTATGGTGCTCAGTAATCGCTATGAGTTCCAAGCGCTTAGTATGGTTGTCTTTCGTAGACACTATTACCTTCTGTGTAGGAAGCTATATATGTTGTCTAGATCTATAGTGGGTGCTTTGTGCATCTTCTATAGATACCATTGGTTGTTGTGTAGGGAGTTATATAGCGTCTGGTCCGCAGTAGGGTCTATGGAATAGCAGGCCGATCAAAAAGGGTAGAATTAGGATTACATCCTAATTACAAGACTAGGAATTCACCCTAATCAAACCAGAAATCAAGGACAAGTGCAAGCAATCGAAAATAACCTATCTTATAGTTAATCGTATTTATTTCCAGTTTATCTCTTTCTTATTTCCTTTGTTTCCTCTTTATATACTAGAACTGTTATAGAGTCTATTACTTTTACTTTGCTTAAAGTATGTAGCAGTTACTACCATTCACCAGACTTTTTGTTTGACCCACTCCTGTACTTTTCCCCCATAGGCAATCAAGAGAGAGGGTAGCAGATTATAGTTGCTGTGCGGCTTCTTAGAGGAGTTCTCCACTATGTTTTTCTTTTATTTCAGCTTTAGTTCTTTCTATGTACTAGCTTATTATGAGGGATATTATGTACTCTAATTTTTGAGACTATGATTTTTTTGTTTCATGAGACGTATTGGATTTTTAAACATGTATGTGGCATTTCGTATTTCACTTACTTATGAAGCAATTATGAAGTTTTGTTTTAATTAAGTTATTATTTTAAGATTCCGCTGTTTTAATCTAGTTTTCTCTTATGAATCTTAGTCTTTATTAGCTTTAGTTATACCTACAATGCACCACACCTTCTAATGTGTCCTTTTGGGTATATTAAGGAGGTGTGGTTTGTTTAATTTGGTATCAGAGCCTAAGGTTACAAGATTACTAAAAGTTTATTATTTTTCCAAATAAGCAGCTTTAAAAAAAGTATTTTTCAGAAAATAATTCTTAGAAATGTTTTAAGTATACAAGAAATTTTTATAAAAATCCCCTCATAAGTCCAGTTCAATCTTCCTTTGACTCTTTCCTAAATTATCTTTTTATTTTCGTAGATTGGCAGATGCCCCGAACCTTCCTGAGGGCATCCTTATCCCATCCTGGTTTTGTAGGTACTTACAAGCCATGACTCCAAAGGAGCACGAGCCTGTGCCCAATCCTGACCAACGGGTGGGAATCCCGTCAACCCACTAGCTGCCATCAATTTCTCTATTATTTGTAAAGATTTTGCAAGTTTGGGCAGGATGACTTTTTCTGGCAAGGAGACTTATGTGGAGGCGAGAGCATGGCTTAGGAACACATAGAGGATTTTTGGTCTTTTGGGATTGGGTCAGTAGCGAGTTCAGCTATCTGCTTGGCAGCTAAAAGAGGAGGCATCTTATTGGTGGGAGGTTATCGAGTTGGAGGGAAGGAATATTACTTAGGATGGATTCTGGGAGCGATCTGATACGAAAGTCCGTCTCAGCGGAAGAGAGTATTCAGCTGGAGAGGTTTATCAATTAAAAGCAAGGGAATTTGTCTATTAAGGAATAAATCAATCAATTCAGCGGTTTGGTATGGATTTGGTGAACATGCAACATAAGAAATCTATGAAGTTTGCAAAGGGATTGAATCAACCCCTTCATGCTGACTCATGTACCGATGTGAGCTACTTATGAGTCTTTGGTTGAGATGGCACTTATGTCGGACACAGTCAAGGAGGGAGAGTCAAGAGATGAGGTTAAGTCAGAAGGTTCAAAGAAGAAGTGGCGAGAGAAGAATAAGAAGAAGAAGAAAGGTGATGGTCCTCAGAAGCAGATTAAGAAGGGAGTAAAGTGCCATAGTTGTAGGAATGTTGGACATATGGCCATGGATTGCAGGATGGATAAGATGAAGGGTAAGTGCTATGTTTGCTGGCAACCCAGTCATATGAGTAGGAGTTATCCCCAGAGAGCTGGTCAGGGAGCAAGTGCGCCACTTGCATAGATTTAGGCGTTAGATGCAGCACCTTCTAGTAGCATTCCAGATAGAGGTAGGAAAGTCACAGTTGAAGGTTTGATTTCTATATCTGATTTTCCCATTCGGACTTTATTCAATTCTATAGCATCGCATTCTTTTATCTCTAGTCTCTAGTAGATTGTTTGCATTTGGACATATCATTAGTAGTAGACCCCATTATTGTTTCAAACCACATAGGCGACACACTTATCTATGGTTGTAGGGGTTTGAAAATCTTTATCCTAGGCGTAGAATTTGAATGTGATGCCTATGTTTTGGGATTCTTGGGGTATGGAATGATCTTAGGGATTGATTGGCTATCCACATACGAAGCTATCTTAGACTATGAGAGGAGAGTCGTTAGACTTGAGATTTGCAGTGGTAGGGCTCTAGAGGTATCTTGCGACTCGCAAGGGTCAGTCACGTTGAATTTTCTCTATTCCCTCGATTCATCTTCATTAGAGTTGCATTCGGTTCCCATCGTCAGAGATTTTTTAGACTTTTTAAGGAGGTTAGGGGACTGCCCCCTAATAGAGAGATTGACTTTAGAATTTATTTGATCAAGAATGCTAAGCCAGAGGCGTTACCTGTGAGGCGCATGGCACCTAGGGAGAGGAAAGAATTAAGCAAGGAGATCTGTGAGCTATTGGAGAAGGGATTCATAAGAAGGATCATATCGAAGTGGGGAGCGCAAGTCGTCTTCACCACTAAGGCGGATGGTTCTCTCCAACTTTATGTAGACTATAGAGAATTAAATAAGCTCACCAAGAAGAACCGATATCCACTCCCTAGGATTGATGATCTTTTTGACCAGTTGGTAAGTTCTTTGGTTTTCTCTCAGCTTGATCTAGCCGCGGGATTCCATCAGCTTAGAGTCATTGATGAGAACATAGATAAGACTGCCATTAGAACACCGGAAGGATTCTTCGAGTGGTTGGTTATGCCCTTTGGACTAACCAATGCCCAAGCCTATTTCATTGATTTGATGAGCCACGTCTCTAGGAATGTCCTAAATAAGTTTGTAGTGGTATTCGTTGACGTTATCTTGGTATTTTCCAAGAATATGGAGGAGCACACTGTTCATTTGGAAGAAGTTTTTCGCACACTTCATAGTCATCATTTGAGAGACGAGTTTTCAAAATGTTATTTCTGGATAGAGGAAGTTCATTTCTTGGGGAATGTAGTCCCGAAGGAAGGTTTGACTGATGACCCCGCCAAGTTTATTGCAGTGCGATATTAGAAGGCCCCCAAGAATGTTACCGAGGTTAGGAGCTTCCTAGGATAGGCTGGCTACTATAGGAAGTTCATTAGAGACTTTTCCAATATTTCGACACCATTTACGTGCCTTATTAAGAAGAATAAGGCTTTCGTGTGGGGCGTGGATTATGAGGACTACTTCACAAAGCTTAAGAGATCCCTTATTAGTGCACCAATGTTAGTTTTACCTGACGGAGCAAAGCCTTTCACTGTATACACTGATTCATGCGGAATGGGTCTAGGAGAGTTGTTGATGCAAGAAAGGAGGGTAGTGCATTATAGTAGTAGGCAGTTGAGGAAGCATGACAAGAACTACCCTACCCACAATTTGGAGTTGGCTGCCATAGTTTTTTCACTTAAGTCTTGGAGGTGCTTGGAAAAAGGTTTGGGCTTTTTATAGACCATAAGCCTTTGAAATACCTATTCTCGCAGAAGGACTTGAACTTGGGGCAACAGAGGTGGATCGAGTTTTTAGCTTCGTACGATTTTGAGGCAGCTAATACCACTAGCAAGGTTAATGTGGTTGCAGATGCATTGAGTAGAAAGAAAGCAACCCTTAATCCTTTGTACATAGAGTGGAGGAGCTTGGAGTTTATTTCTACATTTAATTTTAATTCATCTAAGGACATTACTCCTAGATTGTTGGCGACATTATAGGTGAGGCCTACCCTTATGGATCAAATTGGATCGAGGCAATGGGAGTATTCGAAACTTATGTGTAGGATCGATTTCACCGTAGAGGGAGGGGGGGTGAATAGGGTGATAGTATAAATTATTAAAATTAATCGCGGAAGCTTATAAAATAATTTCAACACAGATCACAGAACAATAGCAGCACAGATAATAGCAGAATAATAAATGCAGAAATAGAACGACATAGAATTTACCCAGCTTCGGCAAAACCCTGCCTACGTGCTGCCCCCAAGGTTTCTACTAGAAATTAGATAGTCCCTCGCTTACACACGTAAACTCGCGACACCCGCTATCGACTAAATCTAACTCTACGCTCAAAACCCTGCCACAACTCAGCCACTGAGTTGCGAATTCTCAAGCTACGCCACGTAGCTTGTCCCTAGTCACACGACTAGAAAATTAAACGGGTTAAAAAGGAAAATACAAATGTAAAAACAAAACAAAAACTAAACCCTAATTGATAGATTTAAGGAGCAAAATAAAGTGGCACATTAATGTTCTTATATTACCAGCCCCTTTTTTATTTTTTATCTCTGTCCCGTTGCTCCTTTCTTCCTTCAAAAACTAGGGCTTTGAAGCTGCGCCTTTTTTTGATCGGTCAATCGAGATTTTGCGTGAAACTTAGATTGATTCTTGCTTCAGCTTCAACTGTGATCGAGATTAATTGTGAATTTGGTATGTATTTTATTTCCTTTTGCTTTACTACGTTCTTGCTCTTTCTCGACCGATGATTCGAGTTGATTGATTACTGTTCTCTGTTTAGCTTGAACTCGAATGATTTTGAAATTGCCGATGATGATTGTTTATATAGGGTTTGAAACCCTAGATTTGCGTCGTATATTTTCTATTTGAATTTGTCAACTGATATTGCTTTGATCGTTGATTTTGATATGGATGTATATGACTTCACTGACTTATTCATATGCGTATATTTTCGTTGCTTGATGGTCACGGCTTTGATTTTGATTATCGTGATGACCACGGCTTCCACTCCGTTCCTTCTTCTGTTGACTTGTTAAAAAAACGCGGCTTTGATACACGGCTATGTACATGAATTTTGGTATCACTATACCTGTACTGTATAGTTCGACTCCTTGCTCATCACGTTGTTGACTACGGCTTTGACTTGGTCGGCTTCTTGATTGCTACTGCTTCAGCCTTGACTTGAGTGTTTACTTCGGCATTTGATTTCTTGCATTTTCTTGCTTCTGTGAATCCCTGATTTCATTTTGGTTTTGCTGTCACTTACTTGGTGAGTTTGCTTGCCCTGTGCATTCATGTGTATTGGTCTTGAGAATTGCCGAGTTTGTTTCTTTATACTGTTGCTTTCCTCTGGTGCACTATGCCGTAGCCTTGGTCTTTCTTGGTTTTTGATGGCATCTGATTGCTGTGGCTTCATTGACCTTCGCCATGTTGTCTTCAGTTGCTTGTATATATGTACTTACTCGGTCTATAGCTCAAAGTTGCTTATGTATAATTGTTTGGTTGTATATTTGGTCGTCTGCACTTTTGTACTTAAGTATGCACTGCATTGTTGTCTTGAGTAGTTGTTGACTGCATCACCATATATCAGTTATACTTGTTTTCAATTGGTTGTTGCAGTCCTGTCCACTCATGTACATGCTTTACTGTAGCCTTCTTTGATTTGTACATTTTACTGTCTTTATCGTGGCATATTTTGATAGTGCCATTTTGGTCTGGTTCCATATTTATGATTTTTTTCGGTGCACTGTTCAGTTGCCTCTGGTTTGAACCATGCTTTGATTCATTTGCATTGTCACTGAGTTTAAATGCATTGATCTCTGGACATGGGTATTTGCAGTTTTGTACAGTAGCATGATCGTGGTTTTGAGAATGCGACTGTGCATTTATATTGGCCGTTTAATTGATGATGTAGTCTTCAAGCATTGTTGATTCATTGGTCTTTGCTGTGTTCCCATGTTTTTGGTTTCATGGTTCTGTTGTTGCTGTAACGATCCCGGATTTAAATTGAGTATGAATTGATAATTAATTTCATTTCTGAATAAAACTTGTGAAGTAATCGGTAATTAATATAAATTTAACATAAATTTTGAATTAATCAAGAATTAAATTGGATATTTGAAAATAAACATGTATATAAAATATAAACTATTGAAATAAATATGTTGAGAAATACAAGACAATAAGTAGTAAAGTTGAAAACAAACTTTAAGTTAGAAATTGAAATTTAAAATATAAGTATATTTGTATGTGAGTTATGTATGCATGCAAGAAGATAGAAGAAAACAAAAGTAGAAGAAAGATCTGCAAAGAAAAGACAAGCTAAAGAAGATAATGAAACAAAAGAAAATATCCATAAAACAAATGACATAAGTTGTAAATAAAATAAGAAAACAAAAGTACTTATTAATATCTTCTCCACCAAAACAAAGCTGCAGCCACCAAGTGTAATAAATGCAGCATCACTTCAATAAAAAGACACTAAATACATAAAAACAGAAGACAAAGCAAAAGGAAAGAAGGAATATAAGTACACAACTAAACAAAAATAAATATAGGTATGTAAACAAAATGAAAAAAAAACAATATATGAGTTTGTACAAAGCTAATAAATGCAGCCACCATGCAAACATCAATCAGCCACAAGAAACATAAATAAAAATCTCTGGCATCAATATCATATAACCTTGTACACTTCAGCCTGTGCAATAATTTTTATCATCTTCATAATTCCACTTCGATTCATTCAAGTTTGGAAGGGAAAAAAAACAAACAAACATTAAAACAAATCAACAAAACATGGAGATAAAGGCTTTTACCATCAATAAAACAAAATCTTGTAAAACAAGACAACAACAAAATAAATCATATCTTAGCCACCAAAATATCATCCATCAGCTGAAGTAATACATATCTATCAGCTGAAATTTAGCTTAGTCAAGCAAAGAGAAACATATCTCTGATTTATATTTGTACAAACAAAAGAATTGTCACCCTATTGTACAAACAAACATTATAATCCCTGTGCATTTTTCCTATATATAAACTTCTCCTTATCTCAGTTTCGTTCCATCAAAACTGAATAGCATCTGAAGCAAACTTCATTTGAAAACTTAAACAAAAACTTTAACTTCAACAACTAAAGGAAAATTCAAGCATGCAAAAATCAAGTCTGCAACCAAATATCTGAAGTATTCAAATGCAAAGCAGTTTCCAGGCCTTTGTTTCAAAACCCATCGGTGAGTAACTTAACCCGGTATCTCCTTCTTTAGATCAGTGAGTAACTTCATGTTTTAAAAAAAAAATTCCAAGTTTTGATCTAGTTGCATGATGGATATTAGTGATTTGTGTGTGAAAATATATATATACTTCATTGAACTTTTGGACGAGACAAAGCTTAGACATTTCTTTAGAATTCAAATGTTGCCTCTGTTTATACATTCCAACAGCCTAAGTTGCTTCAAAAAAAAATCATGTATGCTCAATCTATTGATTGTTAGAGCAAAGTATATAAACAAATTATGTTTAGGAAAGTATAAAGTGGATTTTAAAATTTTAAATTCATAATAAAAAGGTTGAGCGTCTCTGGGAATAAGCATAGAATAGTAATACTTAACATAAGTCAAAATTTTAAACATCTTGAATTGCCGATTCAAGTTTAGGAACTGATTGCTTAATCATAAATAGGATTTTTAAAAGCTCAATTCATATTTTTTGTAACGAGTAGAAGTGGCATGGCTGTGTTGATCATTTTGGGAAGATGGGGTTGCCTCGGGCAACACACTTGATCGGAGAAGTTGAGATTGGTTCGGGGGTTAAAGGAGTGATCAGCGAAGCTTTAAAAATTATTGGATCAAAGAATCATGCTATGTGGGTTGTGGAATTTGGGTTTGAAAATTTTTAACCTAGTTTGGGAAGGGCTGATGTTTTTCGATTCGTTCTACGCCGTTGTACAATCGGGTGTCACGCGACTTTGGGTTTTGGTAGAGGGAAGGTGGACGAGGCTACGGCCGGAATTTGGTGGCCTTTGGTAGTCAGAGCATCGAGCGCGGGGTGGAGTTGTTGCCAGGTTTCGAGATAGTATTGCTTCCGAGTGTTCCAAGTTTGGGCTTGAATACGCGATTTTGATTTTCGAAGAGTTATCGATGTTTTGGGTGGTCGGAGCATTGGGTGAGATGGTCGTCGACTTGGGGAGGCTGCAGCGTTGACCGGAGTTGGTCATGGCATTTGTGCACGTGTACGTGCTTGTGTATGTATCTGTTTGAAGGGTTGGAGAAGAAGAAGGTGCAGGAGCTCGTGTTGCTCGCGTGTTGCTTCGGGGAGAAAGTGGGTTGTCTCGAGTTCTTACTCGAGAGAGAAGTAGGTTTGCTTCGGGTTGTATTTGAGATTCCAGAGAGTAGCTGATGCGTGAGTTATAGCTTAAATAAATAAATAAATAAAAGAGAAGAAGACGAGCGTGTAGGTGAGTGCCTCGGGGAATATTGATGAGGAACCCGAAGCATTGCGCGAGGGGAACCCGGAGATTCTCGGGTTTGAGACAAACTGCGACACTATGTTATAAAATAAAATAAAGTTAAGCACTTGTTTTAAATCAGTTTAAACAATGTAAATTCAATTAAGTATTTAACAATTAAGGTTAAAAACTTTAACACAAGCTCTAATTACTTCAGTTAATGCTTAACTGTGTTTTAAAACCTTGTTAATATTTTAATTAAGTAATAAATTTAATTAAGTATAAAGTTATTAACATTTAAGTTATATTAATAAGAATTTGATTTTCAAAGTTTTCAAGAAGAACTTATAAAAATGTTAATTAAGATGACTAATTAATATTGATTACCTATTCTTAGAAAGTAGTTAAGACTTATTACTTTAAAATAGTAATTAGAATTTGAATTAATAAATGTTTAAGTGATTGATAAATTTGTTATTAACTACTTAAGTTAGTTAATGAATGATTAATAGTTAATCAATGATTTAGATAAAATTTATAATTAGAAAAAAATTAAAAGCGATTAAGAAATGTTATTAATTAACTAAGGATTTTTTAGTATTGATTAAAGTGATTAATGTTATTGATTAATTGGATTTATTAATTTAGATAATTAGTTATAGATTGCTTAAATGTAATTACTTAATGAAAGTAATTAAGAATTAATCACTTATTGTAATTTTTTGATATTTTGATTTATTAAGGTTAATTAATGAAGTAATTGGTTTAATCAATATGATTAATTAAGAAGAAATTTTTTTAATTAATTAAGATGTTTGATAAATTAATATTAAATGATTTGTAACTAATAAATCAGGATTGAATAATTAAATTCATAAGTAATTAATTTACTTGGAAAAAAAATTTGTATTGATTAGGATTAAATGATAAATCAATCCTGCTTATGAATGATTGAATTGAATGAGCTGCCTTGAATTGACTGTCCTGTCTGATCTGTGATATTTTATTCTGTGGTTTGTACCGTGTATGATTTATTCATTTATTTACATTTTTATATTATATGTGAATCTGTTAATGGACGATAAGCGTTATAGTTTATATCGCTTATCAATTATATTCCTATGATTTGATCTGTGATGATTTATGATGTTGCACTATTGTGTTAAACCCCTGGACCACACTTATACACACACCAATATGGATTTCACAAGGAAATCGATTAAGTCACAGATTTATAAAAAAATTGAATATTTTAAATTCAAATGTTTTGGGAATGGATTGGGTTTAAAGTGAAAAGCTTTTGAAATAGAATTTCAAAGATGAAATTTATTTTGGATAACTTGATTGCGTTTTGGGATTTTAAATATTTTAATTTAAATTCAATATTTAAAATTGAATTATATGATCTGGAAACTAGGGACTAAAGATGTTATACCAGTTTATATAGGTTAAACTATTTTAAAGGTATTGATTTGGGAATTTGAATTCAAAGGCTTTAACTCACGTAAATAAAATTGGATTCTTTTGAACTGAAAATATATTTTTTCCAAATAATAAAAGCTTTCACCTAAGTAATGAACTTCCAAATTGTGTTAAAAGGATTTCAAGGTAAAAATGAAAATGGTTTCCAAGTTATGGAAACGATTTGAAAGCTATAAGTTAAATCTTTAATTTAAAGATTTAACAAGTTAATCCAATTGAAATAGAAATTGATTTGAAATCCGTAAATGAATCTTTGTGAATGGGGTGAAGTTTGTGAATTAAATCTTTTGTTTAAAAGATTAAAGTGTGGAAATTGTTTAAACCATTGAAGGTAGTTGAAATGAATCTTCTTGTTTAAAAGATTTGAAATGGTAATTGGTTTAAACCATTTGAATGAAAGTTTTGAATTATTAAGTTGTGACTTAATTGAAATCCTATATCCATATGTTTTAAATATTGCGCTCACTATTCGGTTTAGCCGGGAGAGGACCTTTGTGTCGTATAACCCATTCCGAATATGTGATTCGACGTATATGGATAGCATTTGAAGACCGGTGGTGAAGACCGGGTATTTGCGAAAACGATAGGATGACCTATCGATTGTCTCTGCACTGAGTTGCTCCGGTATAGAGATTCTCTAAGTGATGGGAAGTCCGATCGGGATTGTGAATAACCGGATTGCAAGGGCTTCTTTGGAAGTGCCTTCGGTTCTGTTCGAACCCGGAACAGACTTGTATGGTTACATGTCTGACACTACACTTTGAGATATAAAGCAGATTTCTTTCAAATACATTTCTTTTGGTGGCGGAGATTTATTCTCTTAGCTTAACACCCTTCTCTGAGACGTACGAGCTCAGAGGTTATGTAGTTGAAGGTTATCAGCGATATACTCCCAATTTGGTAGTGTGGCATGCTGAGTGCTGCTGTGTGTTGATGATCATTTGTTGATCATTTGTGATGAAAGCATGGCTTTTGTATAAAGCGTAGCTTTGTGGACGAGATTGCATCAGGAACTCACACCCCGGAAATGGTCAAAACAGGAAAGATGCATCAAGGTTATGAGGGTCGCGCCCTTTAGGGTGTGTCATTCCCTTCTGGTAAAGGGTGGTATTAGGTATGGAGCCCTGATATTTAACCTATGTGGTTGCTCCAATCTCATTTACTGTGTGGTTGTTGCTTAGAGGCACCTTGGATAAAGGTCCCAAAGGACCGGGGAGTGGCATGCTCGAGTAGTAGTTACCTAGTTACAGAGGTAACCCGGCCTTGTGTTGGTAGAGATCCGGGTAGGTGCTCGGGACGTCTCGCCAGAGGCGATCCCATGTGGCAGTAGGAAGTTCCTTAGCCTGACCATTTGTTGGAAATCCATTCATCCAATACGAAACCCTGTACGGTTTTAGTTGTATTACCTACCATCTACTTATGGTGGCGCCCCACTGTTTGGATGGTAGCTATAGTAGGCATAGTTCGGAATGTCTATGCTGGCTAAGATTTATATTCTACTTTCGAAATGTTTCTGCACTTTGCACTTATAATAATAATATCAAAGAATTCACATATCAAGCATGTTTGACTATCATAAGAAGAAATCTCCTCCAAGTCTGCGTTTGCATTGTGTGTGTGGCGGGAGGTCTTATGGTAGTTTCATTTTCAAAAAGCATTGCGAATTTATTTTAAAAAAATTCTCTTGTTATTTTATTTTAAAATATAAACTGTTTTTGTTACTCACACCAGTCCCATGACTGACACGGAGTTTATTGTTCTTTTCCTAAACTCTGGGTGCTCACTATTTTCCACACGAGCAGTCTAGAGTTGGGTTTTCAGATAGTTAGGTTCTGTAGATTATCTGGAGCTAGTTCAGTCTTTGGACATGACTGACCTTGCTTAGCTTGGTGCATCGTTATTGGGAGTTCGAGCTATTTCTGGATTGGTTTTTGGAGATGGAGTTGCAGTTTTGGAGTTCTTTCTTGAAGACTATCTTGAGTTATTTGTTCCGCTGCTAGTGTTATCTATTTTCTTTCCGCTGGTATTTTATTGTATCATATCTCTGATGTATATCGATATCTATTGGATCATTTGTTGTATCAGGATGTTGTATGAGATGTTGTATATTGATATTCATTATTTTCTTCCGCTGTGTTGTTTGTTTACTTAATGGTGTTATAAGCTCCAGCGACTCGGATTTGAACGGTCGAATCTACGGCATTCGAATACGATATGAAGTATGGATGTCGATTTTCGAACGGGCAAAATCCGCTTCGTTACATTTAGTATCAGAGATAAGGTTGAACTTTAGCTCAGGAGTATAACACATTAAGTAGCTCATTAGAGATAGGGTGAAGTATCCCTAGAATGAGTAATCCCTAAGATATCCGTTCGTGTGTCTCAGTAAATTCTTTTTCTACCCACTGATAGTGAGTATGAGTGCAAGAAGAGAACGAGATAGGGGACAGGGAAGTACCACTATAATTGGTCAATGCTCTGCAATAGTGGAAACGATCTTTCTCTATCAATTTCCTTTGACTCGTTTTTCCAAATTCTTTTGATTGCTTCGTGATAGCTCCAGAAGAAGTTTCAGTGTGATGGTGGCCCTACGAATCGTTGTAGGAAATCCTTACTTCGTATCTTCATCGGTTTCTTATCGGTTTCAATTTAAACCTTAATGAATATGAATCAAAAATTTGAAACTGAAATTTGAAATAAATTGAAAATTTTAAAATTGAGTTAACTCGATTAATAGAATATGAAGCTAAATTTGAATTGAATCGATAAAACTATTTCGTTTAAACCCAAATTTGAAATTCTATTGTAGTTTCTTGAGTTGATCGAAGTCCGAAAAGGGACAAATTGGTATATATTTTAAGGTATTCCGACTTGAATTTGGAATCCATATCTTGTGTTTGGAAAAATTATAGAAGATTAAATCTATCTCTTTTGTTCAGCATCTCTTTTCAATTCTTCGATGATTCCTGGTAAATACAGGAAGAAGATTTGATATATGTGTATGGGACATAAACTCCAAATAGGCCAAAATTGTTGGTTGGATGTATTAGTTGTTTTGTTTGCTTTGGTTGCTATGGTTGATAGATATACTTTGGTTTTTAAACTAGAAATTTGTGAAATTATACCCAAAAGTAGACAGATATGTGAATACAATTTGAGCCCGGATATATTTTATGAATGGTTAGTTATCCCTTCGAACTAACCAGTGCCTTGCATATTTCGCAAATTTAATGACCCGAGTATCCTGAGTAGTATTGCATGAGTTTGTTCTCATATTGTTGACATTCTGATTTGGTAAGCCAAATGCAGAATTTATGTCTAGTTGATATCGAAGGATATTTCTCTATCTTTCATTTATCTTCGTTATCTCTTTCTGGAGAATTCCGGGGATGAAATTTCTTTAAGGGGGAAGTCTGTAACTATCCCGAATTTAAATTGAGTATGAATTGATAATTAATTTCATTTCTGAATAAAACTTGCGAAGTAATCGGTAATTAATATAAATTTTGAATTAATCAAGAATTAAATTGGATATTTGAAAATAAACATGTATATAAAATATAAACTATTGAAATAAATATGTTGAGAAATACAAGACAATAAGTAGTAAAGTTGAAAATAAACTTTAAGTTAGAAATTGAAATTTAAAATATAAGTATATTTTTATGTGAGTTATGTATGCATGCAAGAAGATAGAAGAAAAAAAAAGTAGAAGAAAAATCTACAAAGAAAAGACAAGCTAAAGAAGATAATGAAACAAAAGAAAATATCCATAAAACAAATGACATAAGTTGTAAATAAAATAAGAAAACAAAAGTACTTATTAATATCTTCTCCACCAAAACAAAGCTGCAGCCACCAAGTGTAATAAATGCAGCATCACTTCAATAAAAAGACACTAAATTCATAAAAACAGAAGACAAAGCAAAAGGAAAGAAGGAATATAAGTACACAACTAAACAAAAATAAATATAGGTATGTAAACAAAATGAAAAAAAAAAACAATATATGAGTTTGTACAAAGCTAATAAATGCAGCCACCATGCAAACATCCATCAGCCACAAGAAACATAAATAAAAATCTCTTGCATCAATATCATATAACCCTGTACACTTAAGCCTGTGCAATAATTTTTATCATCTTCATAATTCCACTTCGACTCATTCAAGTTTGGAAGGGAAAAAAAAACAAACAAACAAACATTAAAACAAATCAACAAAACAGGGAGATAAAGGCTTTTACCATCAATAAAACAAAAGCTTGTAAAACAAGACAACAACAAAATAAATCATATCCTAGCCACCAAAATATCATCCATCAGCTGAATTAATACATATCTATCAGCTGAAATTTAGCTTAGTCAAGCAAAGAGAAACATATCTCTGATTTATATTTGTACAAACAAAAGAATTGTCACCCTATTGTACAAACAAACATTATAATCCCTGTGCATTTTTCCTATATATCAACTTCTCCTTATCTCAGTTTCGTTCCATCAAAACAGAATAGCATCTGAAGCAAACTTCATTTGAAAACTTAAACAAAAACGTTAACTTCAACAACAAAAGCAAATTTCAAGCATGCAAAAATCAAGTCTGCAACCAAATATCTGAAGTATTCAAATGCAAAGCAGTTTCCAGGCCTTTGTTTCAAAACCCATCGGTGAGTAACTTAACCCGGTATCTCCTTCTTTAGATCAGTGAGTAACTTCATGTTTTAAAAAAAAAATTCCAAGTTTTGATCTAGTTGCATGATGGATATTAGTGATTTGTGTGTGAAAATATATATATACTTCATTGAACTTTTGGACGAGACAAAGCTTAGATATTTCTTTAGATTTCAAATGTTGCCTCTGTTTAAAGCTTAGACATTTCTTTAGATTTCAAATGTTGCCTCTGTTTATACATTCCAACAGCCTAAGTTGCTTCAAAAAAAAAATCATGTATGCTCAATCTATTGATTGTTAGAGCAAAGTATATAAACAAATTATGTTTAGGAAAGTATAAAGTGGATTTTAAAATTTTAAATTCATAATAAAAAGGTTGAGCTTCTCTGGGAATAAGCATAGAACAATAATACTTAACATAAGTCAAAATTTTAAACATCTTGAATTGCCGATTCAAGTTTAGGAACTGATTGCTTAATCATAAATAGGATTTTTAAAAGCTCAATTCGTATATTTTTGTAACAAGTAGAAGTGGCATGGCTGTGTTGATAATTTTGGGAAGATGGGGTTGCCTCGGGCAACACACTTGATCGGAGAAGTCGAGATTGGTTCGGGGGTTAAAGGAGTGATCAGGGAAGCTTTAAAAATTATTGGATCGAAAAATCATGCTATGTGGGTTGTGGAATTTGGGTTTGAAAATTTTTAACCTAGTTTAGGAAGGGCTGATGTTTTTCGATTCGTTCAACGCCGTCGTACGATCAGGTGTCACACGACTTTGGGTTTTGGTAGAGGGAAGGTGGACGAGCTACGGCCGGAATTTGGTGGCCTTCGGTGGTCAGAGCATCGAGCGCGGGGTGGAGTTGTTGCCAGGTTTCGAGATAGTATTGCTTCTGAGTGTTCCAGGTTTGGGCTTGAATACGCGATTTTGATTTTCGAAGAGTTATCGACGTTTTGGGTGGTCGGAGCATTGGGTGAGATGGTCGTCGACTTGGGGAGGCTGCAGCGTTGACCGGAGTTGGTCACGGCGTTTGTGCACGTGTACGTGCTTGTGTATGTATCTGGTTGAAGGGTTGGAGAAGAAGAAGGTGCAGGAGCTCGTGTTGCTTGCGTGTTGCTTCGGGGAGAAAGTGGGTTGTCTCGAGTTCTTACTCGAGAGAGAAGTAGGTTTGCTTCGGGTTGTATTTGAGATTCCAAAGAGTAGGTGATGCGTGAGTTATAGCTTAAATAAATAAATAAAAAAGAGAAGAAGACGAGCGTGTAGGTGAGTGCCTCGGGGAATATTGATGAGGAACCCGAAGCATTGCGCGAGGGGAACCCGGGGATTCTTGGGTTTGAGACAAACTGCTACACTATGTTATAAAATAAAATAAAGTTAAGCACTTGTTTTGAACCAGTTTAAACACTGTAAATTCAAATAAGTATTTAACAATTAAGGTTAAAAACTTTAACACAAGCTCTAATTACTTTAGTTAATGCTTAACTGTGTTTTAAAACCTTGTTAATATTTTAATTAAGTAATAAATTTAATTAAGTACAAAGTTATTAACATTTAAGTTATATTAATAAGAATTTGATTTTCAAAGTTTTCAAGAAGAACTTATAAAAATGTTAATTAAGATGACTAATTAATATTGATTACCTATTCTTAGAAAGTAATTAAGACTTATTGAAATAGTAATTAGAATTTGAATTAATAAATGTTTAAGTGATTGATAAATTTGTTATTAACTACTTAAGTTAGTTAATGAATGATTAATAGTTAATCAATGATTTAGATAAAATTTATAATTAGAAATAAATTAAAAGCGATTAAGAAATGTTATTAATTAACTAAGGATTTTTAAGTATTGATTAAAGTGATTAATGTTATTGATTAATTGGATTTATTAATTTAGATAATTAATTATAGATTGCTTAAATGTAATTACTTAATGAAAGTTATTAAGAATTAATCACTTATTGTAATTTTTGGATATTTTGATTTATTAAGGTTAATTAATGAAGTAATTGGTTTAATTAATATGATTAATTAAGAAAAAAAATTAATTAATTAAGATGTTTGATAAATTAATATTAAATGATTTGTAACTAATAAATCAGGATTGAATAATTAAATTCATAAGTAATTAATTTACTTGGAAAAAAAATTTGTATTGATTAGGATTAAATGATAAATCAATCCTGCTTATGAATGATTGAATTGAATAAGCTGCCTTGAATTGATTGTCCTGTCTGATCTGTGATATTTTATTCTGTGGTTTGTACCGTGTATGATTTATTCATTTATTTACATTTGTATATTATCTGTGAATCTGTTAATGGACGATAAGCGTTATAGTTTATATCGCTTATCAATTATATTCCTATGATTTGACCTGTGATGATTTATGATGTTGCACTATTGTGTTAAACCCCTGGACCACACTTATACACACACCAATATGGATTTCACAAGGAAATCGATTAAGTCACAGATTTATAAAAAAATTGAATATTTTAAATTCAAATGTTTTGGGAATGGATTGGTTTAAAGTGAAAAGCTTTTGAAATAGAATTTCAAAGATGAAATTTATTTTGGATAACTTGATTGAGTTTTGGAAATTTTAATATTTTAATTTAAATTCAATATTTAAAATTGAATTCTATGATCTAGAAACTAGGGACTAAAGATGTTATACCAGTTTATATAGGTTAAACTATTTTAAAGGTATTGATTTGGGAATTTGAATTCAAAGGCTTTAACTCACGTAAATAAAATTGGATACTTTTGAACTGAAAATATATTTTTTTCCAAATAATAAAAGCTTTCACCTAAGTAATGAACTTCCAAATTGTGTTAAAAGGATTTCAAGGTAAAAATGAAAATGGTTTCCAAGTTATGGAAACGATTTGAAAGCTATAAGTTAAATCTTTAATTTAAAGATTTAATAAGTTAATCCAATTGAAATAGAAATTGATTTGAAATCCGTAAATGAATCTTTGTGAATGGGGTGAACTTTGTGAATTAAATCTTTTGTTTAAAAGATTAAAGTGTGGAAATTGTTTAAACCATTGAAGGTAGTTGAAATGAATCTTTTTGTTTAAAAGATTTGAAATGGCAATTGGTTTAAACCATTTGAATGAAAGTTTTGAATTATTAAGTTGTGACTTAATTGAAATCCTATATCCATATTTTTTATATATTGCGCTCACTATTCGGTTTAGCCGGGAGAGGACCTTTGTGTCGTATAACCCATTCCGAATATGTGATTCGACGTATATGGATAACATTTGAAGACCGGTGGTGAAGACCGGGTATTTGCGATAACAATAGGATGACATATCGATTGTCTCTACACTGAGTTGCTCCGGTATAGAGATTCTCTAAGTGATGGGAAGTCCGATCGGGATTGTGAATAACCGGATTGCAAGGGCTTCTTTGGAAGTGCCTTCGGTTCTGTTCGAACCCGGAACAGACTTGTATGGTTACATGTCTGATACTACACTTTGAGATATAAAGCAGATTTCTTTCAAATACATTTCTTTTGGTGGCGGAGATTTATTCTCTTAGCTTAACACCCTTCTCTGAGACGTACAAGCTCAGAGGTTATGTAGTTGAAGGTTATCAGCGATATACTCCCAATTTGGTAGTGTGGCATGCTGAGTGCTGCTGTGTGTTGATGATCATTTGTTGATCATTTGTGATCAAAGCATGGCTTTTGTATAAAACGTAGCTTTGTGGACGAGATTGCATCAGGACCTCACACCCCGGAAATGGTCAAAACAGGAAAGATGCAGCAAGGTATGAGGGTCGCGCCCTTTAGGGTGTGTCATTCCCTTCTGGTAAAGGGTGGGATTAGGTATGGAGCCCTGATATTTAACCTATGTGGTTGCTCCAATCTCATTTACTGTGTGGTTGTTGCTTAGAGGCGCCTCGGATAAAGGTCCCAAAGGACCGGGGAGTGGCATGCTCGAGTAGTAGTTACCTAGTTACAGAGGTAACCCGGCCTTGTGTTGGCAGAAATCCGGATAGGTTCTCGGGACCCCGCCAGAGGCGATCCCATGTGGCAGTAGGAAGTTCCTTAGCCTGACCATTTGTTGGAAATCCATTCATCCAATACGAAACCCTGTACGGTTTTAGTTGTATTACCTGCCATCTACTTATGGTGGCGCCCCACTGTTTGTATGGTAGCTATAGTAGGCATAGTTCGGAATGTCTATGCTGGCTAAGATTTATATTCTACTTTCGAAATGTTTCTGCACTTTGCACTTATAATAATAATATCAAAGAATTCACGTATCAAGCATGTTTGACTATCATAAGAAGAAATCTCCTCTAAGTCTGCGTTTGCATTGTGTGTGTGGCGGGAGGTCTTATGGTAGTTTCATTTTCAAAAAGCATTGCGAATATATTTTAAAAAAAATCTCTTGTTATTTTATTTTAAAATATAAACTGTTTTTGTTATCCACACCAGTCCCATGACTGACCCGGAGTTTATTGTTCTTTTCCTAAACTCTGGGTGCTCACTATTTTCCACACGAGCAGTCTAGAGTTGGGTTTTCAGATAGTTAGGTTCTGTAGATTATCTGGAGCTAGTTCAGTCTTTGGACATGACTGACCTTGCTTAGCTTGGTGCATCATTATTGGGAGTTCGAGCTATTTCTGGATTGGTTTTTGGAGATGGAGTTGCAGTTTTGGAGTTCTTTCTTGAAGACTATCTTGAGTTATTTGTTCCGCTGCTAGTGTTATCTATTTTCTTTCCGCTGCTATTTTATTGTATCATATCTCTGATGTATATCGGTATCTATTGGATCATCTGTTGTATCAGGATGTTGTATGAGATGTTGTATATTGATATTCATTATTTTCTTCCGCTGTGTTGTTTGTTTACTTAATGGTGTTATAAGCTCCGGCGACTCGGATTTGAACGGTCGAATCTACGGCATTCGAATACGATGTGAAGTATGGATGTCGATTTTCGAACGGGCAAAATCCGCTTCGTTACAGTTGCTGTAGTGTTTGTGGTATTGTGCTTTAGCCTCTTGTGCATTGCCCCATACATATTGTCACTGTTTGATATAGTTTGTATTTGGGCTTTAACTTATGTCACAGATTTTTGGTCGAGACTTGTTCTAGTTGTCGAGACCGTTTTTCCATACTTGCATATATTTAAGTGCACCTGTGTTGAATCCAGTTTTTAAAACTCGGGTTTGACCTTGTGCGTGTGTCGAGACTTTATTTATATTGCACCTGAGTTGAACCCTTTTTTTATTTTGGGTTTGACCTTGTGCTCACCTATCCCTGTAACATTATCAAGTGTATATCATTGTGCACGACTTTGTGGCATGTACAGTGATACACTGTGCATGTCACATGTGTGATGAATTCAAATATAAATGATGACGAACAACCCAAATAACTGAGGCAAATAATATTTTCAAAATCCATATTTTATTTTATATTGAAAAAATATTTCTTTTTCAATTTTACTGCGTTAGTGAATATTTTTGCAGATTGCTCAGATGCTAGATTCAAACTGGAATGAAGTTGAAGATAAAATACGAGTTGAGTGAATGAGCGATGTGTAGTGAGGTTAAATGTAAATATGAATCTGTGATGTATTTGTAATCAAACTTGCATATGTATAGTGAGAGCTTGAATTTGTACTATTCAAAATTGTAATAAATATTTTTTTGAATAAAATTTCTGTTTGAATTCAAATTCTGTGTTATTTAATTTATTCAGCAAATACTTAGTTAATCTATGAAAAATAAAATAATACATTAACAAATACATTTAAACGAATGTATATATGTTTATTATCATCAAACAAAAATCATATAAGCGCATATTCAACAATCTCCCCCTTTTGATGATAACAAACATATATTTAAGATTTTGAATATGTTAAATGTATTTGATTATTGATATGCTTTAATTGCTCCCCCTATTTAAATGCTTCCTCTCTACACAAAGCTCCCCCTACAAATATGCATACAATTAAATAATATGCAAATGAGCCTAGATGCAAATGGAAAATATTTGACCTTTGCTTGATTGTATTTGACAAAATCTTAATTTTTCTCTCCCCCTTTTGTTATTAGCAAAAGAATAATAGTGTTAGAGAAAATAGAGATAAAGTGATCGATATTAATTCAACATTAAAACTCAATTGAATATAAATATTAAATTTCAATAAAAAATCAAACAAAAATCATAAATATTCTGTTAGGCGCATATTCCACTTTTAGAATGATGGAAATGATGTCATCATATAAAACCATACAGTTGTGTCTATTTGTGGTATATTTATATCAGGAATTTGAACATCTACTAACCATGCATAACCATTAGGACTTTTAAATGAGATTAGTAGTATTCCAATTTTATTTTAAAAAAAATGAATTCAAGTATCTTCTAACCACGCATAACCGTGAGGACTTTTAAATGGGATTAGAATCGACTTGTTTATTTTAAAAATCAACTTTTGATACGCGTTCCATACATGCATAACCGTGAGGACTTTTAAATGAGCATGGAAGCACATAGCAAATTCCAAGTAATTCACCCATGCATAACCGTGACGACTTTTCAATGAGAGCGAATACTTTGGTATTTATTATTATTATTATTATTATTTTATTATCCTTTTTTTTTTAAATGTAAAAATGAAAAACGAACAATTCCTGTTTAAAGTACCACATATCGACAAACTATATAGAATTTTGATGAGTGATGGTCGTTAGAAATATGACAGAAATAGAGATGGTCATGGAATTTTTTACCAACAAAAGTTTTATAACTCTTGTTTAAATTTCTAAAGAAATTTACAAATTATACCGTCTCGAGTCATAATATATAATAAATATCAACACTCATCACTTTTTTCAATCACTAATCATCTTTTCGATAATCATTAGAGAGTTAGATTAGTCAATGTATTTAAAATCAAATTCAGAAATAATTATAAATTAATTTTTCTAAATGACTAATCTGAAAATATGGTCAAAAATGATTTTCTCGAGGGGGTTTTATAAGAAAATTTTCTGCTATTTGAAAATTGTTTGAAATGAAAAATATGCAGATATTTTCTTTGAAAAAACGATGCAGTTACTAAATGTGTCAACAAAAATCACGTTCAACTAGTAATTTTTCTATCAACTAGATTACCAGTGTAATATGCATCTGAATTTCTTTTTCACTCAAAATTATCATTAATTGAATTCGATTGACCAAATCATGAAGTGTGCAAACAGCTTTTTAAGTGACATTCTTTTGAATTCGAATCGAAGCTGTGTAAATAATAAGTCAAATATCATAATGTTAATCTTAGATGCCATAGGATAAACAACTATATTCAAGAGTAATCATCAGTCATCATTATTATTCCAAACAGATTCTAGAAGTTTCAGAAAAATTTCTTAAAATCCTTTTCACAATTTTTAGATGAAAATCTTTAGGATTTTAATTGAAGTTGAGTGAATAATCAGAAAACCGTGAATATAGAGTTAGCAATATTATAACCAAATGTATTATCATCCAACAAAACACTATTATCAATCTAAATTAATATATATGAAGTAATTCAAGGAATCTATAGAATTTTATAGTGTTTTTGGCATAAGAATATAATTGGCCAATAATTTTGCATAAGTCAGAATGAAAATCATCATCTTTTCATCAATCTCAATATTGAATGATTTTAATTCAGAATATGGTGCAGATTATCACATTTAATATATCGTTCAAATAAATATTCCATTACCCGTTTTACCTTTACGATATTTTTCGTTGTTGTCCATTGTGATTCTGTCACCTTTTTACTAGGCTAAGGAACTTTGCTTTGTCGCTCGGTGTGTCCTTGGAACAGCCAAAAATCCAGAGAACACTGTTGTTGTTCCTTAGCCTGCCACCACTCCTATACGTTGAAAGATTTTTGTGACTTATTTGTTTTTATAGGTCCATGGTTGTTAGTGGTAGAAAATTTTGAAATTTTTTTTTTGTAAAGACCCATAACTATTTATAATTATTCCCTTCGGCACCCAAATTTGTTTAACTTTGAGAGATTTTATACTTGTGCCTTTAGGAAACCAAATCGGTATAGTTTTCTCATGTTTGGGTCTATACCAACAATTATTGTGATTGTGTCCATATTTTCTACAAATTGTGCACATGGAATTAGCTTGACTAATATTGCTTTCAATAATTTTCGAACAATTATACCCAAGTCCTTGTCTAACCGTATTAACAGTTTGCTTTCCTAATAGCATATTCAATGATTTTTCACTTTTTGAAAATTTATCTAAAGTCGTTGACAATTGTTGGACTTGTGTTTTGAGAGATTCATTTTCGTTTAACAATTGTGTGCACTTTTTAATAGAATTCTCTCTCCTAGTATTTTCATTCTCTTTTAAAATCAGAATTTCATTTTCAAGTGATTTTATTCTGATTTCTGATTTTCTAATTTCTTCTTCGAATGTTGGACACTTATCACACTTAGGGATCCTACTTTGATAGGTTTTAACTAATTGGTCAAGTTGTTTATTTAAATCTATCAAAGTATCTTTTTGTGATTCAAGTTTGGCATACTTATCCCTAAGCCGTTCAAAACAGCCATTTACTTCGTGGAAATAAATAAGTAATTCAGAGTGAGTAAGTTTTGATATCTCGCTTGGCTCGTCATCGTCGCTATCGGTTATATTCCCATGAAGGCACATATCTGCTTTCTCACTCTCACTGTTATTGCTTTTATTCCACGTGGCTACAAAACATCTTCTTTTTTATTCCTTTTCTTTATCGAGTTGAAAATGGGGATAATTGGGCTTGATATCACCGGGTTTGTTACAAATGATCCTGTGTTCTTTTGAGTTGTCCAGTGCTTTGATTATTCTGCTTTTTAATTTTTGATTTAGAGCTGGATTTCCGTATTTGCGGTTCCACCTTTTGAATTTCTTCATTATTAATGCCAGCTCGGCTGCTCCATCATCATCATCCTCATCACAACTGCTATTTACCAATCCTGTTAAGCACATTTCTTTAACTGAGTCGGTTGTGGAGGACTTCTCATTGCTGTTGACTTTTGCACCATATATCGCATCGAAAGTATTCCAGATTTCCTGTGCATTTTTACAATGAGAAATGAAATTAAAATTATCTTGATTAATATGAGAATATAATATATGCATAGCAAGAGCATTAATCGAGATAATTTTCTTATCTGTTATATCACACCCATTTTCAATAATATCCCAACATTTAATATTAACAGATTTTAAATAAAATTCCATTTTCAATTTCCAATTCAAAAAATCTATTCCACCGAAAATAGAAGGAATAATATTGGAACGACCCTCAAAATTATTATTAAAAGAAGCCATTTTAAAAATTCAAATTTTTAAAACAAAAACTGAGTTTTGAAACACTAATTTTTAAAACAAAAATTGGTTTTTGTAAAATCAAATTTTTGAAACAAAAATGGCTTTTGTTCCTAGCTCTGATACCACTTGTAGGATCGATTTCACCCCAGAGGGGGGGTGAATAGGGTGATAGTATAAATTATTAAAATTAATTGCGGAAGCTTATAAAATAATTTCAACACAGATCACAGAACAATAGCAGCACAGATAATAGCAGAATAATAAATGCAGAAATAGAACGACACAGAATTTACCCAGCTTCGGCAAAACCCTACCTACGTGCTGCCCCCAAGGTTTCTACAAGAAATTAGATAGTCCCTCGCTTACACACGTAAACTCGCGACACCCGCTATCGACTAAATCTAACTCTACGCTCGAAACCCTGCCACAACTCAGCCACTGAGTTGCGAATTCTCAAGCTACGCCACGTAGCTTGTCCCCTAGTCACACGACTAGAAAATTAAACGGTTTAAAAAGGAAAATACAAATTTAAAAACAAAACAAAAACTAAACCCTAATTGATAGACTTAAGGAGCAAAAATAAAGTGGCTCATTAATATTCTTATATTGCCAGCCCCTTTTTATTTTTATCTTTGTCCCGTTGCTCCTTTCTTCCATCAAAAACTAGGGCTTTGAAGCTGCGCCTTTTTTTGATCGGTCAATCGAGATTTTGCGTGAAACTCAGTTTGATTCTTGCTTCAGCTTCAACTGTGATCGAGATTAATTGTGAATTTGGTATGTATTTTATTTCATTTTGCTTTACTGCGTTCTTTCTCTTTCTCGACCGATGATTCGAGTTGATTGATTACTGTTCTCTGTTTAGCTTGAACTCGAATGATTTTGAAATTGCCGATGATGATTGTTTATATAGGGTTTGAAACCCTAGATTTGCGTCGTATATTTTCTATTTGAATTTGTCAACTGATATTGCTTTGATCGTTGATTTTGATATGGATGTATATGACTTCACTGACTTATTCATATGCGTATATTTTCGTTGCTTGATGGTCACGGCTTTGATTTTGATTATCGCGATGACCACGACTTCCACTCCGTTCCTTCTTCTGTTGACTTGTTAAAAAAACGCGGCTTTGATACACGGCTATATACATGAATTTTGGTATCACTATAACCTGTACTGTATAGTTCGACTCCTTGGTCATCACGTTGTTGACTACGGCTTTGACTTGGTCGGCTTCTTGATTGCTACTGCTTCGGCCTTGACTTGAGTGTTTACTCGGCCATTTGATTTCTTGCATTTTCTTGCTTCTGTGAATCCCTGATTTCATTTTGGTTTTGCTGTCACTTACTTGGTGAGTTTGTTTTCCCTGTGCATTCATGTGTATTGGTCTTGAGCATTGCCGAGTTTGTTTCTTTATACTGTTGCATTCCTCTGGTGCACTATGTCGTAGCCTTGGTCTTTGTTGGTTTTTGATGGCATCTGATTGTTGTGGCTTCGTTGACCTTGGCCATGTTGTCTTCAGTTGCTTGTATATATGTACTTGCTCGGTCTGTTGCTCAAAGTTGCTTATGTATACTTGTTTGGTTGTATATTTGATCGCCTGCACTTTTGTACTTAAGTATGCACTGCATTGTTGTCTTGAGTAGTTGTTGACTGCATCACCATATATCAGTTATACTTGTTTTCAATTGGCTGTTGCAGTCCTGTCCACTCATGTACATGCTTTACTGCAGCCTTCTTTGCTTTGTACATTTTACTGTCTTTATTGTGGCATATTTTGATAGTGCCATTTTGGTCTGGATCCATATTTATGAGTTGTTCGGTGCACTATTCAGTTGCCTCTGGTTTGAACCATGCTTTGATTCATTTGCATAGTCACTGAGTTTAAATGCATTGAGCTCTGGACATGGGTATTTGCAGTTTTGTACAGTAGCATGGTCGTGGTTTTGAGAATGCGACTGTGCATTTATATTGGCCGTTTAATTGATGATGTAGTCTTCAAGCATTGTTGATTCATTGGTCTTTGCTGTGTTCCCATGTTTCTGGTTTCATGGTTCTGTTGTTGCTGTAGTGTTTGTGGTATTGTGCTTTAGCCTCTTTTGCATTGCCCCATACGTATTGCCACTGTTTGATATAGTTTGGATTCGGGCTTTAACTTATGTCACAGATTTTTGGTCGAGACTTGTTCTAGTTGTCGAGACCGTTTTTCCGTACTTGCACATATTTAAGTGCACCTATGTTAAATCCAGTTTTTAAAACTCGGGTTTGACCTTGTGTGTGTGTCGAGATTTTATTTATATTGCACCTGAGTTAAACCCGTCTTTTTATTTTGGGTTTGACCTTGTGCTCACCTGTTCCTGTAACATTATCAAGTGTATATCGGTGTGCACGGCCTTGTGGCATGCACAGTGATACACTGATCATGTCACATTGTTCGTGTGTGATGAATTCAAATATAAATGACGAGGAACAACCCAAATAACTGAGGCAAATAATATTTTCAAAATCCATATTTTATTTTATATTGAAAAAATATTTCTTTTTCAATTTTACTACGTTAGTGAATATTTTTGCAGATTGCTCAGATGCTGGATTCAAACTGTAATGAAGTTGAAGATAAAATACGAGTTGAGTGAATGAGTGATGTGTAGTGAGGTTAAATGTAAATGTGAATCTGTGATGTATTTGTAATCAAACTTGCATATGTATAGTGAGAGCTTGAATTTGTACTATTCAAAATTGTAATAAATATTTGTTTGAATAAAATTTCTGTTTGAATTCAAATTCTGTGTTATCTAATTTATTCAGCAAATATTTATTTAATCTGTGAAAAATAAAATGGTATATTAACAAATACATTTAAACGAATGTATATATGTTTATTATCATCAAACAAAAATCATATAAGCGCATATTCAACATTATGGACATTATGGATATGATTAGTCGAAGAGAGGCCTCCAAGCACCTCCAACGTTATTCCATAGATAGCAGGGGTGGCTTAGGAGAGATGGGAGACTTTGTGTTTCACGTGTCAGTGACTTGTTAAGAGCAGTTTTGGAAGAGGTGCACAATTCTCATATGACTATTCATCCAGATTGTGACAAAAGGTATCGTGGTATGAAGAGGATGTTCTTTTGGGTGGCATGAGGAAGGACGTGGAAGAATTCTTAGCTAAGTGTCTCATATGCCAAAGGATAAAAGTAGAGCAGCAGTAGCCCGGTGGATTACTTCAGCCCTTAATTGTGCCGGAGTGGAAGTGGGACAGTATTTCTTTGGATTTCATTAATGGTTTACCCCATTCTAGGAAGGGGAACACTAGCATTTGGTTCATTGTTGATAGATTGACCATGAGTGCCCACTTCATCCCAGTTAAGAGTAAGCGTATGGCTTCACATTTAGCATCCTTGTATATTCGAGAGATAGTCCGTCTACATGGAGTTCCTTCTAGCATTGTTAGTGATAGAGATCCCATTTTCACTAATGAGTTTTAGAGAAGCTTATAGAAGGACTTAGGGATGCAACAAAGCTTGAGTATGGCCTATCACCCTAGATAGATGGATAAACGGAGGGGATCAATAGGATGCTTGAGGATTTGTTGTAGATGTGCATTTTGGTCTTCGAAGGAACTTAGGAGGAGCATGTTCCTTTGGTTGAGTTTGTCGACAATAATAGTTACCAAACAAGTATAGGAATGGCACCATTTGAGGCTTTATATGAGAGACCTTGCAAGTCCCCATCATGTTGGGTTGAGTCTACGAAGAAGTTATTATTTGGACCCGATATGGTTAAGGAGACCTCTGAGAGGGTGGATTTGATTCGACGAAGGATGAAGATGGCTCAAGACAGACATAAGTCGTATGCGGATAAGAAGAGGAGAAACTTAGAGTTTGAGGTTGGAGACTTAGTTTTTATCAAAATATCCCTTCTTAGGAAGGTGGTAAGGTTCGGATCAAATGGAAAGTTAGCCCCTATATTTGTTGGACCATTTCCTATCACGGAAAGAGTTTGGAAGATGGCTTATGGAGTAAGGCAACGTGATATGCTTCCAGGAGTACACGATATTTTCCATGTTTGGCACTTGCAAAAGTGCTTACATGACTCTGCGGATGCTGTAGAGCCCAGTCAGTTGGAGGAGGTGGAGGCAGAAAGGGAAGCTTCTGTTCAGTGCTTCTCCACAAAGATTTTTGGAAGAGACACTAAGCGACCAAGGAATAAGGAGATTTTACTGGTGAAGGTGTAATGTGGAGACGATGTGGCAGATGCCACTTGGGAAACAGATTAGAAGATTCGTACTTCCTATCCTCATTTTTTCATAGTAAATTTTAGAATTACTTTTTCCATCTTTAGATTTGAATAAGTTCTTTTCTTTATTATCCTTTGGGAGGGTAGAACTTAGGATTTAACCTATGGATGGTAGGATTTGATGTAAACATGTTAATAGAACATGTTATGAATGATGTATGCTAGTAGTTGCAAGTGTTTGCAAGTGGATGCTAATGGATGCATATAGGTACACTAGGCACTATTATCCCTTCGGGATCAGCCTAATTAGGACACTAGAGCATATGCATATGGATGTGTGCGCATTTTCACTTTATTTCCGTGGTTGCCATAAATGGATGTTTACAACGTGATTATTGCATTTGGATGATGGTTGTAGCACGCATATAGAACTATCAGTTATCATTAGGAATTTTTTCATTCATTTGGATACATGGAACGAACATGATAGCATAAAAGAAGGTCAACTGAATCAGTGGACCACCTAATCTTTTGCATTAGTTAGGGTCATTTACACTACACTAATTGCATAATTTCATAAACTTCATTAGAAAAACTTAAGGACAATGGATGAATGGTTAAGTTGGTGGTAGAACTTAGATGAAAACATTTAGTCATTCTTTTATCCTTAAAGATTTCGAAGACGAAATCCTTTAAGGAAGGGAGAATATAACAACCCAAAATTTAATCCATAATAATTATTCATTATTAATTAGATAATAAAATAAATTTGTGAAATTATCAGAATTAAGCCACGGAAGTTGCACCATTGCGTCCGTGGTAATTTTCTGGTCAATTTCCATACATAGAACGTTAAAGTCCGAGCTAATATGACCAAGTTATAAAATAAAAAATAAGAAGAAAACGAAGAATATATATATATAGGCCAGTCGACCGGCCAGTCGACCAGGGCATCAGGCGAACGACCGGATGGTCGACCAAAGCGTCAAGCGATCGACTGCACAGTTGACCTGCTTTTTCTATATACGAACGAATGTTCCAGAGCCTCAACTGACGTGTCTGGTCCATCTATTTTTGCATCCAATGGCTCCAATGCGGCCTATGACGTGGTTACATCCTATTCAATCCTCAAATCCAATGGTCCAAGATCCACTTCTACCCCTATAAATAGACCCCTAGACCTAATAATTTTTCTCATTCTGGATTTTTTTCCAATTGTGTTCACCTTTCTAGGAAGGACCCTAAACTGAATATTTTTTCCAAAGGAGAAAATCATTATAAATTAAATTATTTTACAACTCCAAATGGATCCAGGAAGAGCTTAAGACTGGAGGTAAGTGATTGTAATTATTTTAAGATTTCTTTAAGTAATTTAAAATAATAGGGTTTCCAATAGTTGTAGTTTTACTACGATTTTGGAATAGCCTTTTTATCAGTTTTAGATCTGTTTTTCAGTCTGTTCCCTTTAGGTTATTCTTTTTCTATTAATTATTATTTATTATTGTTAAGCATATCTTTTTTACTATTTATTTATAGTATATAAGTTTATTTACTATTATTTATTTCTTATTTACATCTATTTCGACGTTTTTGATTTTGTGCAAGCGTCTATTCTCTTCTTCCTCTTTTTCTTCACATATGGATTAGAATAAATTAAACGTGAATATGGATTATATAAGTGAGAATTTTGAACGATGAAAATAAGATGTAAATTATTAATACTGTAATAAATAATGGAACTGGACTGTGATATAAATGGAATTGGACTGAAATTATGTCTAATTATGACTAGAATATGACTAATTAATTGACTTAGTTATAACGTAGAATTATAACTAAAAAAGAGTAAAAAACGAAAGAAGCTTATTTTTACACTTAGACATTGGGTCAAATAAAAAGCATGACTGTAACATAGGTTATAATAAGAAAAAGTGTAGAATGAGGCTTATTTTAAGACTTGGGATAAATTAATAAGCGTAGAAAGTAAAGATGATAATAAAGGCATAATTAAATAATTTATCTAAGTTAATAAGCAAAGATGAAAGTATAACCTGTTCCATATAGCATTCCCTATTAGAGAAAACATTGTCTTACATTAGGTTGAAGAGAGATAATGGCATGCTTATGCTAAGAATGGTAGTAATAGGTTAAATAGAAGTTCAAATCACGGGGGATTTGGTTAAGAGATGCAAGTAGATATTATTTGTATAGCATATGCATGGTTGGAGTTATGCATACGACTTCCCTTTTGGTACTCAGTAATCGCTATGCGTCTCAAGCGCTTAGCATGGGTGTCTTTCGTAAACAACGTTGCCTTTTGTGTAGGGAGCTATATATGTTGTACGGATCCATAGTAGGTGCTTTGTGCATCTTTCTTAGACACCATTGGATGCTGTGTAGGGAGTTATATAGCGTCTAGTCTACAGTAAATCTATGGAGCAGCAGGCCGGATAAAAAAGGGTAGAATTAGGATTACATTCTAATTACAAGATTAGGAATTCAGCCTAATCAAAGTAGAAATTAAGGACAAGTGCAAGCAATTGAAATTAACCTACTTATAGTTAATCGTATTTATTTCCAGTTTATCTCTTTCTTATTTCCTTTATTCCTGTTTATATACTAGAACTGTTATAGAGTCTATTACTTTCAATTTGCTTAAAGACTGTAGTAATTACTATCATTCACTAGACTTTTTGTCTGACCCACTTCTCTATTTTTCCACTTTCCCCATAGGAAATCAAGGGAGAGGGCACTAGATTCCAGTTGCTGGGCGGCTTCTTGGAGGAATTCTCTACTATGTATTTCTTTTATTTCAGCTTTAGTTCTTTCTGTACTCTGATTTTTGAGACTGAGTTTTTGCTTCATGAGACATATTGGAATTTTAGACAAGTATGTGGTATTTGTTATTTGACTTATTTATGAAGAAATTATGAAGTTTTGTTTAATTAAGTTATTATTATAATTTTCCTTTGTTTTTATCTATTTTTGTCTTGTGAATCTTGGTCTCTGTTAGCTTTAGCCATACCTACAACATACCACACCTTTTAATGTGTCCTTTTGATTATATTAAGGTGTGTGGGGGTGTTTCAACCCTATAATCATTAATATACAAAAAACAAGATAGAATTTTTGCTTATTAATGTAAATGATAATCCACTATATTATTATCATATAACACATACATATCTATACTGTTAGAAAGTATCATGATGGGATATGCTTGTACGACAAACACAAAGTCCCAAGTAGTGCCATATATGTAACAATAAGTAGGTCATCAACCTATAACTATGATCAAGTGAGGTGTATCACTCGTATGTGCCAACCTACTACTCCGTTAGTACAAGACGAGACATTAATAGCATTGAACATGCTCTAAAGATACAAAGTCTCTACAGTTTTAGTTACCATTACAATACCATGTCACGTGTCCACCAGTATGCTTGTCAATGCGAGGATGCAACAGTCACAATCCGACGCCCCTATAGGTAACAGACTGCTGGCCTAGGTGACATGGGGATGACTGCATAAAGCAAAGCATGAAGCTTTGAATATATATATAACGTGTCATAAATCTGGGGAGCTACCCCACGATTTGGCTGCTAGAGTGGATTCTAGCCATCTAGTCCTCTCCGACAAACATTATAGGAATAAATCATTGCAGTGGCATACAGAAACGATACGGATATACATGAAGTCTTGGTCATCATTAGCATGGAGCTATACTCACTAAGTATAAGCACGGAGCCATACTCACTAAGCATAGGCACAGAGCCATAAATCACTCTGTGTCACCTTACTCTATCCACTCTATTCCTATAACGTGAGTTTATTTACTTATACTGAATAATCGAATAAATATTACAACAACATTCCATACCACTACATGATAATTAAATGCTTATTCACTGTCTATAGATTACACTCAAACTATCCAGCATTCTATATAGCGAGTCCAAAAAATAACCAAAGAAATATTACAAAAGTCCCATATCAAACGGTATGATAACTTCGTTTATTCAGATTCCTTGTCACATAGAATAGAAATCATCAATGAATCACAAAAGGATGCCATCGCCTTATCACATCCAAATCAACAATTAAATCAATATCAACGATGAATTATTCACAATAATCAAACTCCATATTGAGAAGATGCAAAATCGGAAAACTCAGAAATCAAACATAAGTGTGTGTGTGTGTATAAATCTCAAGTTAATAGTTAATTAACTATTTTAAAATTTCCTAAACTATTATTTTTGAAAAATCTTAATAAAAACAACTACTTATCTTCCAAATGTTGTTTTATATACATCTTTCGAATAAACAGTCCAATCCAAAACATTGTTCCTCAAATAAGTTAACAACCTTTAAAACATAATAATTTATATTTCCAAATCCAAAATAAAACATTACTTCATATACTCCAAATCAATATACAAGGAAAGATTAAGTAGAAAAATTATGAAATAGGTAATCGGAATAATTATAATTATAAAACAATTATGTCGATAACTAATAAAATCTTCACTTTATTTTATCTTATATAAGAAAATAATAACTTTGAAATGAACAGTAAGTACATATTCCAGAATATACTAGAATTTGAACATAGTTATAACCTTATTATTTATAATGAATATCTTATTGCTCAATCTTTTATAAAATTAATCAATTGTTAATTGTTCATTCATAACTCTAGAAGACTCATTTTATTCAATTCAAATCCTTAATTATGATTTATATATATGCTAGAGATGTGTATATTTATTATAAATATTTAATTTAGTTTATTTTTTATTTTAATATATAAACATATGTAGGTTGCTATTCAGGTAAATACATAACCTTGCACAACACATGCTCACAAGACAACAAAAACACAACAACAGTAAATACATTCACACACATAAAGCCATATACACTTACATACACAACTGCAAACACACTGACAGCATACACAAATACAGTCATGCACACTTGCTTCACTCACATAGCACAACCTAGAGACACATACGCACAGAAGAATGCACAGAAAAAAAATTCACACACGTAGCCACAAAAACACAGTCACGTAACATACACATGGTATACCAGAACACACTTACACACATATACATAGCCATACACATATAATAGCAACACTCAAATGCACATACACGATTGTACACACACAACCAAGGTTACTCACACAGACAAACGAAAAAAACACACCCAATCACCTATGCACTAGTCAACCATGATCGGTCAACCGATCAATCGTTGCCTAGAGCAGTTTCGCTCCAGGCCATGCCTTCCTCCATCGATTTTTGAATTTTTTTTTATCATTATCACACTAATTCAAATCACGTAACAATATACATCCAAACATCATTTAATTTCATGCATATATATGCGAGATTATGGGGATAGACATAGATTGCATAAGTAGATAACTCTCACTTGAAAGTTTTGTCTTCTTCTTCCTTCTCTCATTACACATGCATGCACATAGCATATTCCAATAGGGACGCAACTCGATTCGCTCCTCACTAAAGATTCTCGATGATGCAAGGAATTACATGTTCAAGTTTGGAGATTTAGTGTAATTTATTTGATTTGTTCTTGGATTTTAAAAAATGATGAAGGTTTGTTTGATTTGCTACGAGAGGAGGTAAATTAATAGAGGAGGGTTGCATGATCAATTTTTATGAAGAAGGAAGTGTTTGGAAATGAAGTTGTGCTTAGGTATAAAGGCGAGGGCCTAAAATAATTAAATATACTTATATTTTCATTTCCTTTTATTTGCCAAAATGAAATTCCATTCTATTTTAAATAAATCCACATTCCTAATTAAAATCACTTCTTCCCCAAATTAATATCACAGCTTGATTACTTCTCTTTTATAAAATATTATTTTCAAATTTTGGTTTCATTCAAATTTAAATATCTTATTTTTCCCAATTTAAATCCTTTTGTTAAATAATTTCAAAACCAATTTATCAAACAAATCTCTAAATTCCGATTTAATTAATCAATTACTATTATTAACTCTTTTTTTGAGAGAAATGTGTGATCCTCTAATAAACGAGAGCATAAATGTACATATATGTAGCACCGAAAAAATTGGAGCTGCTAACATGCCTGGCAGATAACAAAAGATAAAAAAATAAAAATCTCCATAAAAAAAATTATGAATAACCCTCAAAAGAAACAACCGCTCAAGATAACCTTTTGAATGAGCTCTGACAAAGCTATCGCCCATTACACTTCACTATCAAACTCCGATAAGGCCACCTCCAAATAGAAAAGTGTTAGAAGTATCCAATACAAATAGTAGTGCATCAAAATGCATAACATAAGATCAATATGTAACTCTACTAGAGTATGAGTACCGCACAGCTAGAGCAAACGGTCCTTCCACAACTAACTCCAAAATAAGCACCACTGAGTAAAAATCTCCCCCAAATAGCATCATTGTAAAATCAAAAGTCGAAACCAGAACATATCCCTGTATTTGTAAAAAATACTACACAAAATGTAAGAATAGTGTGTGTGTGCGCATATATACACACATATATATATATGCACAAAAATAAAATAAAATAAAAAAGTAGAACAAATAATAAAAGATGGAATGCTTGAGTTTAATTTTTTATTTAAATACATATATATTTTTTAAATAAAATAATAAAAATAATAATACAACACTCCTTTGATCAAAAGTTGATTAGTATAATCAGTACAATCATCACTTGAGTTTAAGTAAACACTAACGCAAAAGTAATCACAGTTAAAGATATTGTTTCTTTGTTTAAATAAATTAATGCATTTTCTAACCTTATTATGATACTCTTTAAAACGAATATTTCTTGCCAATTTATAATTTAGATTTAAGATCCAACTAAAATAAAATATGGCAACTGTCATAATCAATTTATTGTGATGACTATTACTATTTTTATTAAATAATCTCTGGTTTCTTTCAAACCAAATAAAACCAACAAATTATTGTAAATAAAGTGTCCAATAAAAGTCTATATCCCTTTTTGAATTTAAATCTTAAATTATTCCAGTAGAAATCACAATTCAGAACTTTAGTGGTAAAATTAAAATTAAAATTTTCAAGAGTATTACTACTGATGAAATCAATATACCTATATTCATAATATATGATTAACATTTCCTAAGTACAACTTACAAAAAGTGCATTTATTATCGATAGGTAAATTCTTCCCTTTTAAATGTTCAACAGTATTTAATTTCCTATGTATAATCCACCGAATATGAAATTTGGCCTAAGGTGGTGCATTGGATTTCCATGTAAGATTATAAATATTATTAGTAACACGTGAATAATTAAGAAATTTATATAATGAGTTAGAAGTAAACTTCTTACTGTTAATATCCTATGTATTGCCATTGGAGGTCTATAGGATCATTGTACCAAATCTGCAAGAATCTGTATTGAAGATACGAGTACTTGCCATAGTTTATTGTTGCTGATAAGGAGAAGGTGTTCTTGTAGCCTGTAAAATCAAGAGGGTGTGTCTTGTAGTCCGTGAAACCAAGATTGTAAAGGTGTTCTTACCACCCGTGGAGAGCAAGCGATTATAGTGGAATTCTGCACGATAGAGTGCAGGACTGGATGTAGGATTGGTTAATCCGAACCAATATAAAAATCCATGTGTTATTTACATTACTGCATCTTACTTTATTGCTTACTTATTCTCTGATTACTTCTTTCCGTTTGCAATTTGAGTAAATACAGTTTTATATTCATAAGTAAGTAGTTAATGCACAGTTATCACTTCTAGTGTCTGAATAGCCTTAAGATCCAACATTGTGTTATAGCCACCCAAGTTTCCAACATTTGTTATCGAAGCCTTGGTTTTCAAAAATTCATAACTTGGTTTTTGAAAAATATAAATGGCTAATGACACTAGTAACACATTTTTTAACACTTCTGTAGAAGGGCAATCTACCACTAGACCCCCTTGATAGTAGTGGTTATGCTTATTGGAATTGTAGGATGAAATGTTATTTGCAGTCTAATGGTTTGGATATTTGGAATAGTACCCAAATAGAGTATATGGAGCCTCAAACTGAATATTCAAAATGGACACTAGACCAAAAGACATAAGCACTTAATAACTCTAAGGCCATGAACATTTTATTTTGCTCCTTCAATAGAAATGAATTTAATCGGGTGTCTATTTGTAATTTTGCATATGAAATTTGGAGAACACTGCAAGTCACACACGAAGGCACCAATAGAGTAAAACAAACAAAGATATCTATGCTATCTAACCAGTTTCAACTCTTTCAAATGAAACCAAATGAGTCTATTTCTGATATGTATTCTAGATTTCAAGATATAGTACATGCTTTAATATCATTAGGAAAGAAAATTACTGAAGAAGACTAAGATAGAAAGATCTTGAATTCACTTCCTAGTGAATGGGATCAGAAGACTCTGGCAATTGAAGAAGCCAATGATATTAGTTTTATGAAAATAGAAGATTTAATTGGTAACCTAATGTTTTATGAAGTAAAGTTGCAGATTAGAAAAGAGAATCTGGCAAATGAGAAGAAATCACTAACACTCAATGCTATGATCGACAAAGATGAACCAGATGATGATGCTATTGATGATGATATCGAGTTTATGACCAAGAAGTTCAAGAAATTCTTGAAGTATTGGATAACAAACAAACTTCGAAAAACTAACAACAATAATTCTAGAAATGGAAATGTTATTAAGCTTTTCGAATGTGATAAATCCGGTCATTTGAAAAGAGACTGTCCCAAACTGAAGAAATCAAAGTCAAACACTTTCAATAAGGAGAGGAAATAGACATTCAGTGCAAAATGGAATGATTCAGATACATCATCAAGTGATAGTGATTCAGAATCAGAAAACGCAAACATGTGATTCATGGCAAAGGATGAAGAGGTAATAAAGAAATTACTAATGTTTTGAATGATATGAATCAGGGATATAAAATACTTAGGAAAGAGTACAACAATAGTTTGGCAGAGATAGATAGAATAAAAATATTTAATGAAAGGTTAACTAAAGAAAAACAATGTCTTAAAGATGAAATTGAAAGACTTAATGGATATAATGATGAAAAGGATTTGACACTTGGAAGTTTTGAAAAACTAAAAAGTGAAAAAGAATCCTTAAAATCAAAAAATCTTTCAATGAAGTCACAGATCACTGATCTGAATAACAAAATAACATCTCTAGACAATGTTATTCTTAACCGTAATAAGGATTTTGACAAAATGAAGACTGATATTGATAAATTTAACAAAGGGAAGGATAATCTAGAAAAATTATTATCTGCATCTAAACACATTAGGAATAAACATGGATTGGATACACCCCTAAGGCTAAATCAAGGAAAAATAGTAATCAAAGTTCTATGTTTGTTAAGGCTACCAAGTTCAAACCAAAACCTGGGAAATTAAAGTTAAAACCTCCAAATAGGTTCATTAATTTATGGGTTCCAAAAAGGTTGGATGATATTGAAAAAGAAAAATATAATGATAATTTTATTAATAAGGTTCATTCATCTAATGATTAGATTTTGAAAGGACATTCAAACTCTTCATGGGTTTGGCGTCCCAAAACTTAACTCCATGGACCCAGAATAAAAAGGGTACCAATGTGCATATTTTATAATTTTTCAGGTACCAAACAATGTATATCAGATAGTAGATGCTCAAAGCATATGACAAAAAATCTACTGTACATTGGATAAATACGAAAATGATTTGTTATTGGCATCAGCAAAGTCAGTAACTCTAAAACTCATCTTATTATTTGATAAGTTTATTTCATGTTTTGAATTGATTTGGTTTCCCCTCAAGTGTTTTATTTATAAGCATTTATCTCTATATACAAACTCTATATATTGTCTAGCCGTTATTTAAATAACTCTTTTTCGCCCTTTTTGTTGATGACAAAGGGGGAGAAAAGGTATAAATATTCTAGGCAAAATGATAGGGGGAGCGCATAGAGTTAGGAGGAGTCAAATATAAAAGTATTATATTTCATCTCTCAAATATTATATGCATGTCATCATCAAAAAGGGGGAGATTGTTAATAACCTAGGTATTGATTTTGATGACAACAACCATAAAAATATTACTACTAACATATCTTCGAGTTATGCAGTCATATCAGATATATTATGGAGACACTTACAGAGATAAAACAAGAATACAGTGGAAGCAAATGAATTATAGAAGAAGGTTGATCAGAGCAATCGAATTTTCACATCAAGAATTCTCATTTTCTCTTACTCCTTCTTCTCCAAACATTTGCAAAATAAATCCATTGCATACTCTTCAAATCTCCTTGCAAATCGATACTATTTCACTCCAATTCTTCACTGATTTGCAAGCCACACAATATCAAATAGTTGTACTTTAATTCACATCATTCTCTCTCTGATTTCATCCTATTCCTTAAAGAATTCAAAGATATATTTCCATTGGAGATCTATAGGATCATTGTGCCGAATGTGCAAAAATTTGTATTGAAGATACGAGTACTTGCCATAGTTTGTTGTTGCTGATAAGGAGAAGGTGTTCTTGTAGCTTGTAAAATCAAGATGTTGTGTCTTGTAGCTCGTGAAACCAAGATTGTAAAGGTGTTCTTGCCACCCGTGGAAAGCAAACGATTATAGTGGAATTCTGCACGATAGAGTGCAGGACTGGATGTAGGATTGATTAATCCGAACCAATATAAAAAAATCTGGGTGTTATTTACATTACTGCATCTTACTTTATTGCTTACTTATTATCTGATTACTTTTTTCTGTTTGCAATTTGAGTAAATATAGTTTTATGTTCATAAGTAAGTAGTCAATACACAGTTCATCACTTCTAGTGTCTGAATAGCCGTAAGATCCAACATTTTGTTATAGCCACCCCAGTTTCCAACACTTACTATTAGCCCAACTCCAATTAATAATTTCATTCTGACTATCAGTATTATATAAAGTCAAATTTGTACAAAATAATGTAAATTGTCTAAAAGTTATACCTTCTAAGATTCTACTAAATGTAAAATTCAAAGGTGGATCATTATCAGGTCTAAAAACATCTTTAATTAAAAAAAATTTAAAGTTACAAATTTCAAAATGTTCCTTAAATTCAACCTTAAGAGGAATGGCAGATAACCGGTAATCATGCCCGAAGGATGTGTTATTTCCCGAATGCACAATAGTATTAAGACCCAATTTAAAAATATCATGGCATTTTAAAATTGATTACTAAAAATTAGAAAAATTACTAGGAGCGTTGGGTGTAATTTGATATAAATTATAACTGTCATTATGATAATGTTTAGATATAATTTCTTTCCAAACGGAATTATCCTTGTTACCTTTAAATTTTCACAACCATTTACCTAGTAATGACATATTAATATTGTGTAAATTAATAACATCTGGTCCTACTTTTTTTAAAATTACATACGTATCCCAATAAACTAAACATTTTAAACTACTATTGGAATTTTCTCCACTCGATAAAAAAGCAGGTCTAATTCTATAAATTTCATCAATCGCCCATTTTGGAAAAAGGTGTATAAACATCTAATAAATAGGAAGTGCAAATAAAACTGAATTGACTAGAATTAATCTGCCCGCTCTCGATAAAAACCTGCCATTCCATTTGAAAATTCTATTATTAATCTTAGTAATTATAGTTAACTAGTTTTCATATTTAAGTATGGTTGGTCTAATCAAAAAGCCTAAATCATCAATAGGGAAATTTATGGTAGAACAATTTAATGTATTAGCCACTAAACCCTCAACCTTATCAATGTCATCTAAAACTAATACCGAGCTTTTATCAAAATTAATTTTAAGTCCTGGTAGTAATTCAAAGCTATACAAAATAAATTTATGAGCAATGACATGCTTAGGTAAATGTGAAGTAAATAACATTGTGTCATCCGCAAATTGTAGAATGGAAAGTCCATTACGTATAATTTCATTCTCTACATTCCCTAAAGTTCCATTTCCTACATTTTTTTAATTATCCTGGCGAAATCATCGGCAAATTAGATTAAACAAAAGAGACGATAAAGGGTCACCCTGTCTAAGACCACGTTTAGATTGTATTTTATTCCCTACTACACCATTAACCATTATACTAGAATTATCATTTTTTAGCAAAGACATAATTCAACCAATCCGTCTGAAACTAAAACCTCTAGCCATTGACATATCACTAGGAAAATTCCATTCGAGTGAATCAAAAGCTTTCGCAAAATCAAGTTTTAAAAGCATACATGTAATATTATTCTTACAACAGTGATTAATAAATTCTTGGACTACTACAACATCACCAGTGATGTTACAGCCTTTGATAAAAGTAGTTTGTGAATATTCGATTACATCATCATTTTCATACTAAGATTATTTTCCAGAACTTTTGAAATAATTTTAACTGAATAATTAATTAATGAAATTGGTCTGAAAATTTTCAAATTATTAGCACCAACTTTTTTATGTAGTAGAATGACTTGGCAAAATTAAATCTTCCTCGTTGTAAATGTCCATTACAAAAATCATTAAACATATTATTAAGTTAGATTTTAATACATTCCAAAGTTGTTTATAAAATAAAACAGAAAAACTATCAGGTCCCGGAGCTTTATCATTAGGCGTACCGGAGCTTTATCATTAGGCATATCATTTATGACATTCAAAATTTCATCTTCCAAAAATGTACTCTCGATATCATTAATATCAATTTTAGAATCAGTGGCATATATATTTCATTTATTCTAGCTTTAATTCTTTGTTTATTCTTATTTCCAAAATATCCTTATAATAGTTGGTAAAGGCCTTATTCAAATCTCTTTAATCTACCAACTCAACATTATTAATGAAAATAGAATTAATGTTATTACAACGCTTTCTACCATTTGTCATACTATGGAAATTTTTTGTATAATTATGTCATTTTCATTGATCCATTGAATTATAGATCTTTTCTTCTATACAACATCTTCTTTTCTAGGATTGAGTTAAGTTCTTCTTATAAGTTATTAAGAACATTACCTTCTGCCAAATTAAGGTGTCTATTTTCTTCTATCTTGTTAATATTAAAAATTTCATTAAGTAAATTCTCTTTTTTAATTTTAACACTACCAAATAAATTCTTATTCCATTTCTTTAGAAAGTTTATAAGGCTCCTAAGTTTCAAAACTAAATTTTTTATTGAATTACCTGTGCGTTTAATATTATAAAAATTCATTGAATTCCATTTATTATTTATTAAATAAGAAAAGTTGAATTCTAATAATCACAATTTTTAAAATTTAAAAGATTTGTTAACAATTCTATGATAATCATAAACGATAATAATGGGGCAATGATCTGAATACATATAATTTAGTCCAACGACTCTACATATCGGGTATTATCCTCAATTTCATTGTTAATAAAGAATATATCTAATAAGGCCACAGAAGGGATTTCTCTAGTGTTAGACTAAGTAAATTCTTTATTACTTAGAGGTAAATCTATCAAATTACACCTAATAATAAATCGATCGAATTCTTCCATTATGGCGAAATCACCTTCGCACGGTGAACGTTCTCCTAGAAAATGCATGACATTGAAATCACAGCCCATAATCCAAGGGTCAGGAAAAAATGTTCTAAATTTGAGACATTTGCTCCATAACACACTACGATCGATTTTAGAGTTGGGTCTATAAACATTAGTTATAATTAATAAAGAATTATCACAAAGGTTAATTAGAATAATATGTAAGGAGGGTTTTTTAGTAATAGTTTGAAGAAGTTTGAAAGAGTTGTCACGCCAACCTATAAGTAAACCCCAAGAACTGCCAACTAAAAGTAAAAAGGCCAAATGACGAAAGTGATATTCATCTAATATTCTATAAAACTGAAGGTCAGGACATTCTATTTTCGTCTTTTGTAAAAAGGCGACATAAATATAATAATCTTTAAAAAAAATGTTTTAATTTTGTCACATTTATTTAGATCGTGAAGACCCTGTATTTGTAGTGTCATTAATAATACTCAAATCAGGTAACTCATCCAGAGACGAAAAAATGAATGCTACGGACCCTAGCACTACGTCGAACAACGCCATGCAACCGATTTCCTACGTTTACCTTCTTTGACGATGTGGACAATAATGCATCAACGTTTAGACCATCAGTTGCACTATCACTTCCATGTACATATTCTCTTACAGTTACAAACTCTTTTTCAGTTACTTGCTCACTATCTTGCACATGCTTTCTCTCGTACTTACAAATATTTGTTCAATTTCAGAAACAATCATACTTTCGGTTAAATGCTTGGTTATAGATTTAAGGAAACTATTAGACGAAAGCTCAATCAGGTATACTCTCATATTCAGGTAAATGCTCCATAACCGGTATAGATACTTCAGCACATATATATACATGCTCACTTATAGGTACATGCACAATATCAGTTTCACTAACACTTTCAGGTACATGTTCTCTTACATATGCATGCTCTTTTTCAGGTACATTTTCTTGCACAAGCTCTTTGTCATACATACTTTCAGGTACTTGTTCTCTCTTTTACCTGTACGTGCTCAATATCAGGTCTTACAGTTACATGCTCTATTTCGGGAATTTGCCCATTTTCATTCAACTGCTCTCTGTCATACTCACATTTAGGCACAAGTTCATTCTTTTTTACAGGTACATGCTCAATATCAGGCATAGAAACAACAGCACTTACATGTAATAGCTCAATTTCAGGTAATCTTTCTAATGTAATTTCTCTCTCCATAGCACCAACAACTATACTGATTACTTCATTAACATCTAAATTTCCTAACATATCCTTTATCAATGTCATTGAAAAAGGAGAGATCATCCAACATTCTGCACAATCCAACATTTTCTGATGTTCACTGCAACTACTCCATCCTCAAGCAACATGATAGGCACGTAAATTTTTTTTGCTCACACACTTAATCTCATTTTAGTAAAATAAATGTCATAATTGGATGTTTTTACATGTTTAAAACCAAATTTCAAAAATGCTTTAATGTCATCATTCATGCGTCTACATAGAGGTAAAACATTAGTTTTTGTGCGTGAATTAATTTGAAAAAAATTACTTGCGCATTTTAATTTGTTTTGTAGGAATATAGAATCACTTGAAGGCACATGCACATTTAATGGAGATTTTGTTACATGCTAATGATAACTTGAAAGCCACACTACCTCAAGGGCATTTTAAGGAGTTCCCTAAAACTGGATTAGAGTTTTAATCATGTATGAATAACCCTCTTATGTTCTTGCAAGAAAGTTTTTTTATCTTCTTATCGTTTTATGCAAATTGTAGCACAAGTCAATGAGAAATAAAACGGTTTCTTTAGCATCTACTTTTTTCTACATGCTTTTCCATTTCATGCTTCCTTTTATTTAAATGTTTTCTTCTATTTCATGTTAGTGGATTAGCTTTCTTTTCATTGCAGTTAGTTTGGATTTAATTTATGCAAGTAGTTTAATTCTCTTTTCTTTTAATTAGCTCTTAATTTCCTTGCTTTCAATGTTGCAATATACATTTGTTGAAATGATGTCAAAAATGAGAAGCTAAATCCCTTAAATTTAGGGATGATGAAACTCTTTTAAATCATGTAGATTCAACATATTTGCTAATTTATGATCTATTTTTATGTTTCATGGAGAGTTATATTAGGAGTTAGTTTATTACATAATTTGATAGCCTATGCTGTCTTTCTAATCACAAATGAGCTATGCTTAATCCAACATATACACAGTTTACATCATCATCTTAGTAATTGATTTTGATAATAAAATTAAAGTAGAATCAAAATTTGACGATCTATGATACAAAAAAATAGTAAATAGATCATGCTTAAAATAGCTTTTGTTTTGACTTCATGTTCATTTTCATGACATTTAACAAAGTGATTTCAGTGTTGTGTTAATGTTTGTTGATTTAAGTTGTGTAAATTAATAGCACAAATAGACCATGGATATGATAAATACATCACTAATTCTACTTACATTAAAACGAGAGATCATAATTGATTTTATGTTTATATTATGTGAGAGTATGAGAGTAGATTTGCCTCAATCGTCTCTTAATCTCGTACTTTTATTCACTTTTGTTCTAGTTTAATTTTTGCTATTTTTCTTAGTTTAAAACGGACTTGCAAACTTAGGTTAATTTGATGAGTAGAATTTAAAGTAGTTCATTTTCCTGTGGATCGACCTGTACTTATATACGTACTATAATTGTACGTCGTGCGCTTGCGGTTTTTTTGACGATTATATTTTTAACGGTGATTTTCTAACTGATAGGAAATCCCGCCATTATCAAACAAGTTTTTTTCCGTCGTTACCGGGTAATAGATTTGATTTTTGTTTCAATCTTTGTTTTATTTGATTTTATTGCGTGTTCATTTTGTGCGTTGATTTGCATTTAATAAAAATTATATATTTATATATATTATGTTGTGTGTTCTTTCTGTTTCTATTTGCATTTGCAATTGCCTTTGCATTTTTAGTATTAAAAAACTTTGCATTTTATTTCAAAACAAAAAAAATTACATTACAATTCTGCATTTCATAATATACAAATATTGTTCACTGTGCATATCATTTATGTGCACTTATCTATTTTCTTCTGTGCATTGCACACTGCAACTACCACCGTTGTCAAAACCTCACAGCAATTCAAACAACCCCCCGCCTTCTTCATTCATCAACTTTTGCTCTGCCATCACCCCATACTTCTGCTCTGCCATCAACATCTACGTCATCACCAACTTCTGCCTCCAGCTGCACTGTTACCATTTAATTACCCTCACCAGAAATTACCCCCATTTTTCATCGCCCATGTATACCATCAACTGCTCAAACCGACTGCCACTTCCAACCTTCACCATCTAAACTTCTACACTGCAACAAGTTCACTCCACATGCACCATAAATATTCAACAATTCCACCTCTGCATCCCCCTGTACCATAACAAACCACTCACTGCAACATACGTCAACTACACTCACTAAACCATACATCCCAAAACTCCCTCAAACTCCATACTCAAACAGTACCATTACTAACAACTAACCACCTTCACCAACGTCTGCTACTAACATCTCACTTCTGCCACTTCAAATCCACCACTGCACATTGCATCTCTGCCATCAGTCCTTAATTGGCATATACAACAACAACTACTAACATTCCCTATAACCTCCAAACAACCCAGTAACTTCCAACTTCTCATCACCTAACTGCCAATTACTGCCTACGCAAACAAAGACCACCGCAACTTCAACCTGCCAGCAATAGTTCTACCTTGCTACTGTCAACCATACTTGAACTCTTCCTTCCTTACTACAACTTCAACATTACAACTACACTACTACAAACATCACCAGCAACCCACACTTTGCCAAAATTGCCTTCAACATTCAAGCCATCATAATAGTACTTCCTGCTTCAAAATTAAAAAACTCTCCCAATTATTTCAACCTACCTCAGGCCACTGCCATCAATCAAGCATCACCATCACATCAGCAACTCCTTGAAGCACAAAACTCACTTCACCTCTCCAAACAACTGCTTCTCCTACAACCTTCGGTCACCCCTCTACCATTCAATCAATTTCACTACTTCGTCCATAACCACCTGCTCCTCCACAGCAACTACACATATACAAATTTTTCACCCCTATATACAACAACCAAACTACCAACCTCCTCCATAAACTGTTGGAATTCCTATAGTAAAAAATGAATGACAAATACACATATTGTCCCACATCGCCTAATACACTAAGAAAGCCAAGTATATTAATAGCTTTCTCAAGTGGAGGTTGGGGGCCTGGGGCTTCCAAACGTATGTTTCGTTGTGAGGAGGGAGATCATACATCACCACCACACACGCGCGCCGCCGCCGTCCGTCCGACCGGTACGGGTCTAAAATGACCATTATTTAACGGTTTTGGGCATTGTCTGAAACTGGGCTGGGCCTGGAATTTGAAGAGAAGCGGGCGGGGTTTTTTGCCTGAGGAGATGCGACTGTTCATGAGCGGACGCGAACAGTAACGGGTGCGACCCGTTTGAAGCAAACAGGTGCGAGCGAGCCGATTGAAGCGGACGCGGGTGCGACCCGACTGAATAGGCGCTGGCGAAACAGAACCGTTGGACGGGCGGGTGCGACCCGTTAACGAACAGCAGCGACCGAAAGGCAACGGGTGCGACCCGTCAAGCGGACGCGACTGTTTGAAGGGTTGCGGACGAAATTATAAATAGAAGAGAATACTGATCACATTCTCATTCTATTCCAATCTAATTTCTTCTGCTTCTTTGCTCCACTGCTCTGTATTCCATACATATCACAGAGTTGACATACTCATTACAATCTCGTGCAGATTACGTCTGTTGTATCTTGGGAGAGTTTTGAAATAAAATTCTTAAGGAAATTGTTACGACAAATCTCAGACGAAATTTCCTTTATATACTAGTTAGATTCACTGTAATCTTTCCTGTTTATAGGTTGTATTGTTTCTTACAATAGTATAACGTTATTGTTGTAATTTATTTACAACGTAACTTATTGTTACATTTATCTAATACATAATTCCAGCGTAGTGGAATTCTAATTAATAAACTTGTGCGACGAGTTTATTGTAGCGTGCTATCTGTTTTAGTACACTAGAAATATAACATAAACAACCCTACAACTCCTCTGCCAACTTCAACACAACCTACAATACCACAATCACCGAACAACATAAAGAAATCTCCAAACATGACCGCTTTCCTCCATCACTGAACCTTTAATTCTGATCGCAACTTCCATCTCACCACCTAGTGCCATTGATCACACTTGGCTTCAACGACCTGCCTCCATAGTCATGAATTGGATGCGTTCTTGAAGTTTTATGGACGATTTTTCTATCTTTGTAAAATCTTTTTCCGAATGTGTAACATTCTCAGATTTTAGCCAAGTTAAATTTGATAATTAATTTAATATTTGAAATTAAAATGTGGATTAAATAGAGTTTTTCCAAAATGAAAAGAAATATTAGTTGTTTATGTGTGTGTGTGTGTGTATATGTATTGATTTTTAATTGAGATTTGAATTTGGAAACTCAACAATAAATATATTGGAATAAATTGGATTTAAAAATTTTATTTTTAAATTAATAAGAATTTGTTTCTAATTTTATTAAATATGTATTTTGATTTAAAACTAATCTTTTGAATTTGATATAATAAATTTTTCAAAGGCTAATTAAGAATAAAATTATTTATTCATGTGTAATCAAATTTTTTAAAAGACCATTTTGCTTTAAAAGATTATATAAATGATTAATAAAGAAAATGTATTTATTTAAATAAGAAATATGATATAAAGTTATATTCAAAATATTATTTGTAGTGTTTAAAGTATAGTAAAAGTTTAAAAGTTGTTTAAAAGCTAAATTTTATAATTTACAATAAATATGATTATTTATTAGTATTAATATTTTTAAATCATTCTTTTTTTAAAAAGTTGTGCAAATATAAATGATAGAAAATGTATGAATTGAATATATATATATATATATATATATATATATATATCAAACTAAATTAAGATTTTCATATGAAAAAAAATTGAAATAGTGTTACATTACTGGAAAAATTTACCAAGTTAATTTGGCAATTAAATTATTTTTGAAAATATATTGTGAATTTATTCATGAATTAATTATAAAATTCCTAGGATAAATAAAATAAATATAAGGATAAGTATTTTTTAAAAAAATATTGAATTTAAAAATAAAATGTGTTAAAAATAAAATAGAAATTAAAAGCTTTGAGACTAGTAAAAAGGTTAATGATAATTTGTTTCTAAAATATTAAATATATTTGAAAGTTGTAATAAAAAGAAAAAAGATTAATGTACTAATTTCCAAAATATTATTTTTAAGATTTAATCTTCTTGTGTATATACATATATAAATAAAAAAATGATTAATTGTTAATATGTGATCAAAATATTTAAATCATTCTTTTCTTTTTTTAAGTTGTACAAAAAAAAATGCATGAATGTAAATGTATAAATTATTTGTATATAAAAATAGTGAGCTAAATTTAAGTTTGAATGTGAAAAAAACAATAGAAATTTTATTTGTGTAAATATAAATATAAATGAAAATATAAACAACTTTAAAAAAAATTAAGACATATGTTAGTATATGGAAATACATTTACATGGAGGGTTAAACAAAAAAATTACAAAACAAATTGAGTCAAAGGATTCAAACACAATTTTCCTCTACAAACTACAAGTGTAATACATGCAAAGAAAAAAGTTTACAAGTGGCATTAACTTTTGAAACAAAATATAAAATAAACAAAAAGAAAAATGGCAGCTAGGCCATTTAGCTTCCCAAAACCTGGAATCTGAAACCAATAATTAAAAGAAGAAAAAAATCATCTTCAAACTCAATTAGAATCCCTCCTCTTCAAAGGAAAAAAAATCTGAAACCCAACAACTCTTCAAGAAAAATTCTGAAACAGAGGTGAGTTTCATATCAAAGAAACAAATGCAAGTTCAAAAATCTGTAGATCATCTCAAGATCAAACCTGAAAAGATTCAAAAGCAAGGCAGCATCAAAAATAGGAAAATTGCAAATCAAACCAAAGAAGCTGGAAACTAAAATTTGAAGCTCAAAAAACAAATTCAAGGCAAGGAATATAGCAGATACAGGAAAAAAATCAAAAGGAAAGCAAAGAAAAACTGGAAAAAGATCACAGCAAGCATTTAGATCAAATCCATACTGCAACAAACAATCAAGTTTAAAAGTTAATCTGCAGTGGCAATTATCAGGTCTCTGTTCTTCATATACTGGTGAGCAAACCTTTAAACTCCTATAGATGCTTGAAGTTGTTGTATGTTTGTGGATGTGCATGCTTGACTGTGTGAATATTTGTCTGTAAACAAAAACATGAGCCCTGTTCCAGATTTCAGGACTTCAAATTCTGTTCAAAATAAAATTGTTCCACCTCTGATCATCATTAGGCTTTAGGATCTAAATAAGATGGTTTTGTCTTAACATGATTTAAGTTTTGAAAATTAATTTAAGCAAAAAGAAATCAGGATGTTCACTGGAAATGGAAAATGCAGGGGAAATTTCAAAATGCATTGGCATTTTAATTTCACAAATATCATCTGAATTTCTTTTGAAAACAAAGATTTTTAAAAGTATAACCATATTTTTTTAAGTATGAATTTATTGATAAATTCGAGAATGATTGAAATTGGGGTAAATCAATAAAGGTGGAATTTTGGTCGTAATTTTGAAAATTAAAATATCTCATCCTATAAGAAATTACTCGACGCTGCCTATGCCGTTGGGTTCGTATGGAGGAGGGGGGTTTTTGGTGGAAGTTCGGCAAGGTTTCGTGTCGTCGATCAACGTTGGTTAAAATCTAGGTTTTAGGTTTTCTTGTTATTTATTCGTCGATGCGAGGAATGGAGTGTGGCACTATGGTCAGGGAGTAGAGTGCTTCGTTGTCGTGAAGTTTGGTGGAAAATGGCAACAAAAAAATGTCGCGACTTTGGAACTGGATGCGGTGTTTACTTTGTAGTAAGGAGATCGAGTTCGCCTGGGATGACCGGACCTTGTGGTGAGGATGCAGCTTTGTCGAGTCAGGGACAAGCAACCCAATGGTGAAGTCGGTTTGGTAAATAGTGCACTGGAGCATGGTATCATAATTTCGTGCACATAGGTTCGGCGTGGTCGTGCACGGGCACAGACAAATGAAGAAAGAAAAGAGGAGATGGAAGAAGATTGTTATTTTGGGTATGGGTTTAGAAATGTGGGCTATGGGCCGGAAGAAAAGATTGGGCCAGACTAGTAAAGGAAAGAATAGAAATATAGAAGAGTAAAATGAGTAAGTTTTCAAGGGATTGTAAACCAGGTTTTCCAAAGTAAAATTTTTAGACAAGATCTTAAAACAAGTTTTAAACAAGTTCCAAAGATTTAATTTTAGGGTTAAATGTTTAAAAAAAATTGTTTTGGTAAAAAAAATGATGATATTAATAATTATCATATTAAATATCTAATTGTTTTCAAATAAAGGTATATGATTGAGTAAATGATTGATTAATTAATATGATTAATTAATCAAGATAATAAATTTAAATATAATTAATAAATGATTTAAGGTTAATTAATGATTAAAGTTTGTAATTAATTAATATTAATTGACTAGGATTAGTAATTAATCTGATTTAAGTTAATCAGATAAATAATTGACCTTACTTATGGATGTTTGGGTTCTATTGAATATTGAATTGTTTGATATCTCTGTTATGTGCTTAAAATGCTATTTAAATTGAATTGCTTTGTGCTGAGCTGCGATATCTGTGATGAATATACTGTTGTATGAATATGAAAACCCTTTGACCCGTAAAACGACATTTGAATTTCGATGCGACAGAGAGTCGGATTCTAGTTGGTTATCCGAAACCCACATCGAATCATATTAGTGAATCTTTATGATTGATAAATTTACTTTATCTATAAATCTGTGAATGAAGATAAGCGTTATTGGTTATACCTCTTATCGACATCGATATAACTGTGATGATTGATGTTATGCACTATTGTGTAAAACCCTTGGACTAACCTATACACACAAAAATATGGATTGCACGTGGAAATTGGTTAAGTCAAAGATTTTTGAAATAGTTTTAATAACTGAGTTTTTAAATCTAAATGGTTTTGGAAATGGATCGGATTTAAAGTGAAAAGCTTTTGGAAAGGAATTTCAAAGATAAAAGTTATTTTTGAATAACTTAATTTAGTTTTGAAATATGATTTAAAAATTAAATTTAATATTTGAAATTGAATTCTACTTTGAAAATTTATGATGTAAAAGGTCATACAAGTTTATATGGTTTTTAAACCATTTTTTTAAGTGTTGTTTTAGGAATTAAATTTAACCCAAGTTTGGAAAACTTTAACTTATATAATTGAAATCAGATTTTTCCAAAATGAAAACTATTTGTTTTCAAGTGATAAAAGCTTTCATATAAGAAATGAATTTCCAACTTGTATCATAGGAATTTCAAGTGTGAATTGAAAAACGGTTTTCCAAGTTATGAATGACTTAGGAAACGTTTCGAAAGCTATATTAAATCTTTGATTTAAAGATTAAATGAGTTAATCCAATTAAAATGGAAATTATTTTGAAATCAGTAAATAGATCTTTGTGAAACTGGGTAAACTTTGTGGAATAAATCTTTTTGTTTATAGATTTAAAATGGTAATTGGTTTAAACCATTTGAAATAGATTTGAATTTTAGAGTTGTGAGTTAACTGAAATCCATATCCATATGTTTTAAATTTTTCTCTCATTATTCGGTTTAGCCGGGAGAGGACCTTGTGTAATATAACCCATTCCGAATAGTGATACGACGTTATGGATAGCATTTGAAGACCAGTGGTGAAGCCCGGGTATTTGCAAGAACGATAGGATAACCTATCGATTGTCTCTGCACTTAGTAGCTACGGTATAGAGATTTCCTAAGTGATGGGAAGTCCGCTTGGGATTGTGGATACCCGGATTTGCAAGGGCTTCTTCGGAAGTGCCTTCGGTTCTGTTCGAACACGGAACAGACTTGTATGGTTGTGTGTCTGACACTACACTTTGAGATGTAAAGCCGATTTCTTTCAAATGCATATCTGTTAGTGGCGGAGAATTTATTCTCTTAGCTTAACACCCTTCTTTGAGACGTACGAGCTCAGAGGTTATGTAGTTGAAGGTTACCAGCGATATACTCCCAATTTGTTAGTGTGGCACCCTAAGTGCTGCTGTATGTTGATGATAATTTGTTGATCATTTGTTGATCAAAGCATGGGTTTGTGAAAAAGCGTAGCTTTGTAGACGAGACCTCATCGAGCCTCACAAACCGGTAATGGTCGAAACAGGAAAGATGCGGCAAGATTTCAGTGGTAGGTCACCTAGGGTATGACCATTCCTTCTAGAAAAGGGTGGTATCGTGGTATGGAGCCCATATATTTACTCATGTGGGCACTGTAGTATATTTAACTGTTTGATGTTATTGGTGTCGAGGATCCTCGGATAAAGGTCGCAAATGAGCGGGGCTGGCATATCTTTAGGTATTACTCCCGGGCAGGGAGGAAACCGACCTTGTATAGGCAGAGAGCCGGGTAGGTTCTCGGGGCGTCCCGCCAGAGGCGTTCCCACGTGGCAATAGGAAGTTCCTTAGCCTGACCAATTGTTGGAAATTCATTCATCCAATACACACCTTATACGGTTTTAGTTGTAGAACCTTCCATTTAACATGGCAGCTATAGTAGGCATAGTATAATGATACCTATGCTGGCTAGGATTTATATTATACTTTCGAAAGGTTTTCCACTATGCACTACTAATAATAATATCAAAAAGAATTTTTGCGTAGTAAGCATCTTTGACTATCATAAGGAGAAATCTCCCCCATGTGTGCGATTGCATTGTGTATGTGCCAGGAGGCCTTATGGTAGTTTCATTTTCAAAAAAGCATTGCGGATTTCAAATCTAAATTCTTTTGATTATTTTAAAGACAACCGATTTTGTTTGCTCATACCAGTCCAATGACTAACCTGGAGTTTATTGTTCCCTTTCTAAAGTCTAGGTGCCCACAATTTTCCACACGGGCAGTCTAGAGTTTGGTTTGTCAGATAGCCAGGTGGTAGATATCGTTTGGTAGCTTTCAGCTTTCCGTTTGATACATTTTGGAGTCTTTGGAGTCCACGACCGGACTTGCTTACCTTTTGTGTAACCATGATGGTGGATCGAGCTTGGAGTGTTGGAGCTTTGTTTTGGAGCTTTGGATTAGAGTTGCAGTATTGGATTCTGTGAAGACTTCTCTCATATTGTATCGTGTTCCGTTGTATTTTATGTTGTATATTCTCTGATGTTGATGATTATCATTGTATCAAATTGATGTATTAGATATTGCATTCATGTTGTATCAGTGATATCATCTTTTATTCTCCGCTGTGTTATTTATCATCTAATGTTGTTATAAGCTCCGACGATACGAATTTGATTCTATTTGTTGGACATCGAGTTCGGGTCGTCACAAATAGATTTTATTTGTGAAAATGTAAAAATATATAAGAAGATAAAAACATAAACATTTAAAGATAAAAGCATATGTTGAGATATGAAAATATAAATGCATAAAGGTTTAAAACAAAATTTGTAAAATCTTTCAAAAGAGGGATTTAAACATAAAAAGTGATATTAGTGACATTTGTAAATAAAAAAGATTATTGAAATTACAAGTGTAATTAAAATGGACATGTGGCAAGACAATTTCTTTTCTTTTAAATTAAATTTAGTAAAACATGCATAGAAAAAGAAAAAAAATATTTAGGCTATTTTCATTTTTCTTCTCAAATCCGAGAAAACAAAAAATTCAAATCCATCTTCGATCTACAATCTGAAACAAAGATCAAAACGAAGAAAATTCAAATCAAATCAAAACTTGTGAAGAAAACAATAGCCTATCTTCAAATCGGATTTCAATTTACAATCTGACCAAAGGTCGTCAACTATAAAAAATTAAAGCCTGTAAATCTGTTCAAATTTCAAAGGTCTGATGCAAAAATCAGATACAAATTCTCAAGCAAAAGAGCAAAGCAAAACAGGATCAAACATCAAGTACAAATTCAAACCATCCTGGCCTGGAAACAGAAAATTAAGACCTAAAAGATAAAAAGAAAAATCAAGCAAACCTGGACAGCAAGCAAAACTAGATCAAGCAAAAAAAATGTAAAGTCAGGATCAAAAAATTCATGTTACAGGCTTAAAACATCATTCCAATTTTCTGGTGTCAAGTGAATCAAGTGAGCAAACTTGTCTTTGTTCTGATCTTTGATCTGATGTTGTGATGAATGTTGAAATGAAGTTGTAAATGTGTTAGTGTGCATGTAAATATGCATGTATACATGTAGAAATGGGTGTGTGCATGTCTGTACTCACCTCTGTTTAGAGGTTACAGGCACAAGTAAATTTCAAAAATTTAAATCTCTCAATCGAGTCAGTATTATCCTTTGACATTCAAATGATTTTTTTTGTTTAAGTATAAAGACGATTACAAAAGTAGTTTCAGAATTTTAAATTCAAAAAATGATTTTAAAAATGAAATAATACAGTGAAAACTTAAAACTATGGCAAATTTGAGTATCACGATTTTGAATTCCATTTACATCATCGAACTAGATTTCAAAAACTATGAAATTTAAGAGTAAATTCAGGATTTTAGTTTGGGAGATTTTGGTAAATTATGAGTTGAACAGAAAATGAAATTCTGTCGATTTCTGATGATCGCGTGATCATTTTGACTTGGGATTCTCACTGGAGGGGGCTGAAGGTATGGTGATGCGATGAAAAATAGTAGGTGATTTTACTAATTGCTGTGGCGTCGTGGCGAGGTCGAAATAGGGTTTAAGGACATTTTTGAATTGGCTATGTTGGCGAGGCGATTATGAAGGCATGGGTGCATCGGTCATGGCCAGACCGAGGGGGATTGGTTCGTGGGCGAGTGACGAGGTTGTGGACGTGGAGGCGTGACATAAGATGGTCGTGATCGGTGGCGGCAAGGGAAATTGTTGATCGAACTTTGCTCTAGTTTTTTATTAGATAGCTCGATTTGGGTTTTTGGTCGAGTTTGGTGTATATGAGGGGTTAGGTCGTCAGTAAGGATGGTCGACGACATGTTGAAGGCGGCAGCAATGGCCGGAGTTGCCGCGATTGGTCGTGCATATGCACGATATCAAAGTGGTGTCAGGGATTGTTATTAGAAGAAGAATAGGATGTTGATCGAAGTGATTTCTGGGGAGATGATGGATTGGCTCGAGTATTGACTTGAGTATATTTGCATTGTACCGGGTTTTTCAAAAACTTGAACAAAATTTTGAAGTTTGAAAGGGGATACGGGTGAGTTTGGGAAGAAACTCGAAGTGGCACTCGGGGAAGTTAGTTGCTGACTCGGGGGTGGACTCGAGTGAGTCTCGGGGTTGATATAAAAACAGTTTTCTCGACTCTAAAGCAAAAATTCAAAATTTTAAAACATTTTAAATCCATGTTTTAGGTAATGTTTTTAATTTAGGTATTGGATTAGTAAAAGTTTTAAGTAAGATGTTTCAAAAGGTAATTAAGTTTAAAGTATTTAATTTGTGGCATTGTTTAATTAATAATTTTAAATAATAATGTAATTAAAAGTAAATTAAGAGAAAATATTAATTTGTAATTCTTAATTAAACTTAATCTCTTATGTTAATGTTGATTAATCATGAGGCTAATTAATTAAAGATTTTAATAATGATTTAATTATAAATCAAGATAGATGATTTATAATTACTTAAATAATTAATTAATAGTTTATTAAAGGTTAATTAATTATTAAAATTGATTTATAATTGAGAATTAATTAATCAAGGTAATTAACTAAAGAACAACTAACTAAAGGCTAACCGATTAATGTAATTATTTAAGGATAATTAATTAAAGAATAATTAAATAATTAAGTATTAATTATTTAATGATTAAAGATTTAATCATTTAATGATTACGATTGATAAATTAATAATTTAAAGTTAATTAATTTATATTTGATTAATTAACCTGGATTGGTGATTAATCTGGTTTCAATTAATCAGATGGTCAATTAACCTTACTAATGGATGACTGTATTAATGTTGTGAATTGTGTAATAGCTCTATTATGTGATGCTTTGTGATGTGTATTGTTTTAATTCAAGCTGTGATGAATGTAATTTATTTTATCTGTGATTTATCTGTGAATCTGTGTATGGAAGATAAGCGTTGTAGAGAGATATACCACTTATCGATATTGATATAATTGAATCTGTGATGATTAATGACGTTGCACTATTGTTTAAAACCCCTGGACTACACCATACACACACAAATATGGATTGCACGAGGAAATCGCTTAAGTCCCAGATTTTTGAAATAGTTTTAGAAGTTGAATTGTTTTGAATCCAAATGGTTTTGGAAAGGGAATTGAGTTAAAAGTTTTTGAAAAGAGTTTTGAAGATAAAAGTTATTTTGAATAACTTGATAAGGTTTTGAAATTTAAATAATTTGATTTGAATTTGATTTCAAAATTTGAAATTGAATTCTATGTTTGGAAACTTTGATTTAAAAATATTATACAAGTCATAAGTGTGTTTATATGGGTTTCAAACCAATTTAAAAGTATTGTTTTAAGAATTTCAATTTAACCCAAGGACTTTAACTTGTATAAATGTAATCGGATTTTTCCGAAACAGAAACTATTTGTTTCTAAATAATAAAAGCTTTTATATAAGGAAGGAATTTCCAATTTGTGTTGAAAGGATTTCAAGTTTGAAATGAAATTGTTTTAAAAGCTATAAATGAATCTTTGCAAAAGACTATTGAGCCTTGTTTTGAAATTGAAGAGCGTCTAAAAGGTATATCTTTGTATAAAAGATTTGAAATGAAAATTGTTTCTGAAAGCTATGAATCTTTGGAAAAGGTTTCCAAAGCTATGAATTGAGTCTTTGGTTTAAGGATTGGATAAGTAAATCCAATTTGAAAGGAAAAGTGTTTTGAAAGGCTATGAGTAAAAATTTGTGAAAGATTGGTGAACTTTGTGAAGTAAAACTTTTGGTTTAAAGATATGGAAACGGTAATTGGTTTAAACCATTTGAAAGGAAGGTTTTGGGTTTTAAAGTTGTGACTTAACTAAGATCCCATTATCCATATGGTTTTTAAAATATTGCACTCACTATTCGTTTAGCCGGGAGAGGACTTTGTGTCATATAACCCATTCTGAATAGTGATACGACGAAATGGATAGCAATTGAAGACGGTGGTGAAGACCGGGTGTCTTCGAGAATGATAGGATAACCTGTCGAATGACTCTGCACTGAGTTGTCCGGTATAGAGATCTCCATATGTGATGGAGAGTCTGATCAGGATTGAGGATGCCCAGATTGCAAGGGCTTCTTTTGAAGTGCCTTCGGTTCTGTTCGAACCCGGAAAAGACTTGTATGGATGTGTATCTGACATTTCACCTTGAGATGTAAAACCAGTTTCTATCAAATACATTTCTGTTTGGTGGCGGAGAATTTATTCTCTTCGCTTAACACCCTTCTTAGAGACGTACGAGCTCAGAGGTTATGTAGTTGATGGTTACTAGTGATACATTCCCAATTTGGTAAATGTGGCATACTAAGTGCTGCTGATCATTTGATGGTCAAAGCATGACTTTGTGAAAAGTGTAGCTTTGTGGACGATACTTCGTTGAGCCTCACAAACCGGTAATGGTCGAAACATGAATCATTGTAGTAAGGTTATTTGGGGGTAGCGCCCCTTGACGGTATGTCATTTTCTTCTGGATTATAAGTGGCATTATGGTATGGAGCCCAGATACTTAACTTTGTGGTTTCTACCAAACTTATTGTTTTGTGGTTGTTGGTTGATAGGCGCCTCAGATGAAGGTTGGTAACGACCGAGGGATGGCATATTCATGTCAGTAGTTACGTAGTTACAGAGGTAATCCGGCCTTGTGCTGGTAGAGATCCGGTTAGGTTCTCGGGGACATCCCTCCAAAGACGTTCCATTTTGTGTGGGAAGTTCCTTTGCCTGACCATTTGTTGGAAATCCAAACAAAACAATACGAGCCCTATACGGTTTTAGTTGTATAACCTGTCATGGAATGTGGTGGTAACCTGCTATTGAACATGCTAGCTATAGTAGTAGGCATAAGTGCGAAATGTCTATGCTGGCTAAGATTAATATTGTACTTTCGAAAGGTTTTTTGCACTATGCACTAATAATAATATCAAAATGTTTTTGTGCATCAAGCATGTTTGACTATCATAAGGAGAAATCTCCTCCAAGTCGACATTTGCATTGTGTGTGCGGTGAGAGGCCTTATGGTAGTTTCATTTTCCAAAAAACATTGCAGATTTCTTTTACTTCTTTGTTGTTTGTTTAAAGATAAACTGTTTTTGTTTGCTCATACCAGTCTCATGACTGACCTGGAGTTTATTATTCCTCTCCTAAACTCTAGTTGCCCATAATTTTCCACATGGGCAGTCTAGAGTTGGGGTTTTCAAATAACCAAATAGTAGTTGTAAATTCGATAGCATCCGGCCTTTGGATTTGGCGATCGCATTTGCTTCTTTTCAGCATTCGGGCTGACCTTACTTAATGAAATGTGATGAGAGTTTCTCGCTTCACGTTTGGAAAGCATGTTGGTGGATTTAGCTTTTGGAATTATTAGAGTTTTAGCTATGGAGTTGCAGTTGCAGTTTGTTGTTGGAGTTCTCTTTTGGGGTTTCTCTATTGATGCTTATCTTTCCGCTGTTGTATATTTATCTCTGATATTGTTGGAATTCTATTGTATCAGATATTGTATCAATGTTGTATATATTGATGTCATTTTCTTCCATTGTGTTGTTATACTTAATGTGTTATAAGCTCCGGCAAACGAGATTCGCGTTTGAATCTACGGCATTCGAGTACAAGTGAAGTACGGGTGCCGTTTTTCGAAAGTCGAGTCAGGATTGTTATAATTGGTATCAGAGCTGAAGATTGAACTTCAGCTCAGGAGGATAACACATTAGGTAGCTCATTAGAGATAGGGTGAAGTATACCTTAGAATGAGTATATCCCTAAGATATCCGTTCGTATGCCTCAGTAAATTCTCTTACTATCCACTGAAAGTGAGTATGAGTGCAAGAAGAGGACGAGGTAGGGGAGAGGTAAGTACCACTTCAACTGGTCAAGGCCCTACAACAACAAGGAAACAATCCTTTCTCTATGAATCTCTTTGGTCATTATCCGATTTCCATTTCTCTGATGTCTTCGTGGAAGCTACAAGAAGGAGCTACGGTGTGATGCTGGTTTGGCGAATTGTTGTAAATAAGTTCTATTTCGTATTCTCATCTTCTGTCTTAACTTCAAATGAATTGGAAATTTTAAATTGAAATAAATTGGTTAATAAAATATGAAGATTTGTATCGATTAAACGATTTCAACCAAATATGAAATTCTATTGTAATTTCTTGTGAAAGATCAAAGTCCGAAGAGGGACAAGCTAGTATATACCTTGGGATATTCCAATCTGAATTGGTACCCATTATCCGTTTTATTGGGTTTCGATATATTCTACGAACGATTAGTTATTCCTTCGAACTAACCAGTGCTCCTGTATATTCGTAGATCCGGATAACCCGAGTACTTCGTGAAATATTGAAAGAGCTTATTCTCATATCGATTGTTGATATTCTGATTTGGTAAGCCAAATGCAGAATAGATATTCAATTTGATCTGGAAAGACATTTCTCTAACTTCATCTGTTCTTTGTTATCTCCCTGGCAAATTTCGAGGACGTAATTTTCTTAAGGGGTAATCTGTCATATTCCCGGATTTTAGCCAAGTTAAATTTGACAATTAATTTAATTTTTGAAATTAAAATATGGATTAAATAGGGTTTTTCCAAAATGAAAAGAAATATTAGTTGTTTATATTTATATGCATTGATTTTTAATTGAGATTTGAATTTGGAGAATCAACAATAAATATATTGGAAATAAATTGGATTTAAAAAATTTATTTTTAAATTAATAAGAATTCATTTCTAATTTTATTAAATATGTATTTTGATTTAAAAATAATGTTTTGAATTTTCTATAATAAATCTTTCAATGGCTAATAAAGAATAAAATTATTTATTCATGTGTAATAATTTTTTTAAAAAAAAACCATTTTGCTTTGAAAGATTGTATAAATGATTAATAAAGAAAATGTATTTATTTAAATTAGAAATATGATATAAAGTTATATTCAAAATATTATTTGTATTGTTTAAAGTATAGTAAAAGTTTAAAAGTTGTTTAAAAGCTAAATTTTATAATTTACATAAATATGATTATATATATATATATATAAAACTAAATTAAGATTGTCAAACGAAAAACAATTAAAATAGATTTTATTAGTGAAAATGTAAAAATATGTAAGAAGATAAAAACATAAACATTTAAAGATAAAAGCATATGTTGAGATATGAAAATATAAATGCATAAAGGTTTAAAAAAAAATTGTAAAATCTTTCAAAAGAGGGATTTAAACATAAAAAGTGATATTAGTGACATTTGTAAACAAAAAAGATTATGCAAATTACAAGTGTAATTAAAATGGACATGTGGCAAGATAATTTTGTTTCTTTTAAATTAAATTTAGTAAAACATGCATAGAAAAAGAAAAAAAATGTTCAGGCTATTTTCATTTTTCTTCTCAAATCTGAGAAAACAAAAAATTCAAATCCATCATCAATCTAAAATCTGAAACAAAGATCAAAACCAAGAAAATTAAAATAAAATCAAAACCTGAGAAGAAAACAACAACTTATCTTCAAATCAGATTTCAATTTACAATCTAATCAAAGGTCATCAACTATAAAAAATTAAAGCCTGTAAATCTGTTCAAATTTTAAAGGCCTAATGCAAAATATCTGATACAAATTCTAAAGCAAAAGAGCAAAGCAAAACAGGATCAAACATCAAGTGCAAATTCAAACCATCCAGACCTGGAAACAGAAAATTAAGACCTGAATAATAAAAAGATAAATCAAGCAAAACTGGACAGCAAGCAAAATTTGATCAAGCAAACAAATGTAAAGTCGGGATCAAAAAATTCAAGTTACAGGCTTAAAACATCATTCCAGTTTTATGCTTTCAAGTGAATCAGGTGAGAAAACTTGTCTTTGTTCTGATTTGATCTGATGTTGTGATGAATGTTGAAATGAAGTTGTATATGTATTAGTGTGCATGCAAATATGCATGTATATATGTAGAAATGGGTGTGTGCATGTCTGTACTCACCTCTGTTTAGAGGCTATAGGCACAAGTAAATTTCAAAAATTTAAATCTCTCAATCGAGTCAGTATTATCCTTTGACATTCAAATGAAAATTGTTTGTTTAAGTATAAAGACGATTATAAAAGTAGTTTCAGAATTTTAAATTCAACAAATGATTTTAAAAATGAAATAATATAGTGAAAACTTAAAATGATGGCAAATTTGAGTATCATGATTTTGAATTCCATTTACATCATCGAACTAGATTTCAAAAACTATGAATTTTAAGGGTAAATTCAGGATTTTTAGTTTAGGAGATTTTAGGAAATTATGAGTTGGAACAGAAAATGAAATTCTGTCGATTTCTGATGATCGAGTGATCATTTTGCCTCGGGATTCTCACTGGAGGGGGCTGAAGGTATGGCGATGCGAGGAAAAATAGTAAGCGATTTTACTAATTGTCGTGGCGGCGCGGCGAAGTCGAAATAGGGTTTAAGGACATTTTTGAATTGGCGAGGTTGGCGAGGCGATTGCGAAGGCGTGAGTGCATCGATCATGGCCAGACCGAGGGCGATTGGTTCGTGGGTGAGTGACGCGGATGTGGACATGGAGGCATGGCGTAAGATGGTCGTGATCGACGACGGAAAGGGAAATTGTTGATCGAACTTTGCTCCAGTTTTTCATTAGATAGCTCGATTTTGGTTTTTGGTCGAGATTGGTGTATCTGAGGGGTTAGGTCGTCAGTAGGGATGGTCTACGACATGTCGAAGGCGGCAGCAATGGTCGGAGTTGCCGCTATTTGTCGTATATGTGCACGAGTATCAGAGTGGTGCCAGGGATTGTTACTAGAAGAAGAGGAGGATGTTTCCCTAAGTGATTTTCGGGGAGATGATGGATTGGCTCGAGTATTGACTCGAGTATATTTGCATTATACCAGGTTTTTCAAAAACTTAAACAATTTTTTGAAGTTTGAAAGGGGATACAGGTGAGTTTGGGAAGAAACTTGAAGCGGCACTCGGGGAAGATAGTTGTTGACTCGGAGGTGGACTGGACTAAGTCTTGGGGTTGATATAAAAACAGTCTTCTCGACTTTAGAGCACAAATTCAAATTTTTAAAACATTTTAAATCCATGTTTTAGATAATGGTTTTAATTTAGGTATTGGATTAATAAAAGTTTTAAGTAAGATATTTTAAAAGGTAATTAAGTTTAAATTATTTAATTTTTGGCATTATTTAATTAATAATTTTAAATAATAATGTAAGTAAAAGTAAATTAAGAGAAAATATTGATTTGTAATTCTTAATTAAACTTAATCTCTTATGTTAATGTTGATTAATCATGAGGCTAATTAATTAAAGACTTTAATAATGATTTAATGATAAATCAAGATAGATGACTTATAATTACTTAAATAATTAGTTAATAGTTAATTAAAGGTTAATTAATTATTGAATAATTGAGTTATAATTAAAAATTAATTAATCAAGGTAATCAATTAAAGGACTAATTAATTAATGTAATTAATTAAGGGTGATTAATTAATCAAGGTAATTAATTAAGGTCTAATTAATTAATGTAATTAATTAAGGGTAATTAATTAAAGAATAATTAAATAATTAAGGATTAATTATTTAATGATTAAAGATTTACTTGTTTATTAATAAAGATTGATAAATTAATAATTTAAAGTTAATTAATTTATATTTGATTAATTAACCTGGATTAGTGATTAATCTGGTTTCAATTAATCAGATGATCAATTAACTTTACTTATGGATGACTGTATTCTATTGAATGCTGTGAATTATTTGATACCTCTACTGTGAGATGCTTTGTGATGTGTATTGTTTTAATTCAAGCTGTGATGAATGTGATTTATATTATTTGTGATTTATCTATGAATCTGTGTATGGAAGATAAGCGTTATAGAGATATACCGCTTATCGATATTGATATAATTGAATCTGTGATGATTAATGATGTTGCACTATTGTGTAAAACCCCTGGACTACACCATACACACACAAATATGGATTGCACGAGGAAATCGGTTAAGTCCCAGATTTTTGAAATAGTTTTAAAAGTTGAATTGTTTTGAATCCAAATGGTTTTGGAAAGGGAATTGGGTTAAAAGTTTTTGAAAAGAGTTTTGAAGATAAAAGTTATTTTGAATAACTTGATAAGGTTTTGAAATTTAAATAATTTGATTTGAATTTGAATTCAAAATTTGAAATTGAATTCAAAATTTGGAAACTATGATTTAAAAATGTTATACAAGTCATAAATGTGTTTATATGGGTTTCAGACCAATTTAAAAGTATTGTTTTGGGAATTTGATTTTAACCCAAGGACTTTAACTTGTATAAATGCAATCGGATTTTTCCGAAACGAAACTATTTGTTTCCAAATAATAAAAGCCTTTATATAAGGAAGGAATTTCCAATTTGTGTTGAAAGGTTCAAGTTTGAAACGAAATTGTTTTGAAATCTATAAATGAATCTTTGTAAAAGATTATTGAACCTTGTTTTGAAATTGAAGAGCATCTAAAAGGCATATCTTTGTATAAAAGATCTGAAATGAAAATTGTTTCTGAAAGTATGAATCTTTGGAAAAAGTTTCCAAAGCTATGAATTGAGTCTTTGGTTTAAAGATTGGATAAGTAAATCCAATTTGAAAGGAAAAGTGTTTAGAAAGGCTATGAATAAATCTTTGTGAAAGATTGGTGAATTTTGTGAAGTAAATATTTTTGTTTAAAGATTTGGAAATGGTAATTGGTTTAAACCATTTGAAAGGAAGGTTTTGGGTTTTAAAGTTGTGACTTAACATAGATCCCATTATCCATATGGTTTTTTAAATATTGCGCTCACTATTCGGTTTAGCTGGGAGAGGACTTTGTGTCATATAAACCATTCTGAATAGTGATACGACGAAATGGATAGCAATTGAAGGCGGTGGTGAAGACCGGGTGTCTTCGAGAACGATAGGATAACCTATCGAACGACTCTGCACTGAGTTGCTCCGGTAAAGAGATCTCCATATGTGATGGGGAGTCCGATCGGGATTGAGGATGCCCGGATTGCAAGGGCTTCTTTTGAAGTGCTTTAGGTTCTGTTCGAACCCAGAACAGACTGGTATGGATGTGTGTCTGACGTTGCACTTTGAGATGTAAAATCAGTTTCTATCAAATACATTTCTGTTTGGTTGCGGAGAATTTATTCTCTTAGCTTAACACCCTTCTTAGAGACATACGAGCTCATAGGTTATGTAGTTGATGGTTAGTAGTGACATATTCCCAATTTGGTAAATGTGGCATACGAATTGCCGTTGATCATTTTTTGATCAAAGCATGACTTTGTGAAAAGTGTAGCTTTGTGGACGAGACTTCGTCCACCCTCACAACCCGGTAATGGTCGAAACAGGAATCGTTGCAGCAAGGTTATTTGGGGGTAGTGCCCCTTGAGGGTATGTCATTTCCTTCTGGATTATAAGTGGTATCATGGTATGGAGCCCAGATACTTAACTTTGTGGTTGCTACAAAACTTATTGCGTTGTGGTTTTTGGTTGATAGGCGTCTCGGATAAAGGTTGGTACCGACCAGTGGGTGGCATACTCGTGTTAGTAGTTACCTAGTTACAAAGGCAACCCGACCTTGTGTTGGCAGAGATCCGGTTAGGTTCTTAAGGACGTCCCTTCAGAGGCGTTCCAGTTTGTGTGGGAAGTTCCTTTGCCTGACCATTTGTTGGAAATCCAAACAAAACAATATTAACCCTGTACGGTTTTAGTTGTATAACCTGCCATGGAATGTGGTGATAACCTACTATTTGAACATGGTAGCTATAGTAGGCATAAGTGCGAAATGTCTATGCTGGCTAAGATTAATAGTATACTTTCGAAAGGTTTTCTGCACTATGCACTAATAATAATATCAAAAGGATTTTGCATATCAAGCATGTTTAACTATCATAAGGAGAAATCTCCTCCAAGGCTGCGTTTGCACTATGTGTGCGGTGGGAGGCCTTATGGTAGTTTCATTTTCCAAAAAGCATTGCGAATTTCTTTAACTTCTTTGTTGTTTGTTTAAAGATAAACTGTTTTTGTTTGCTCATACTAGTCCCACGACTGACCTGGAGTTTATTGTTCCCTTCCTAAACTCTGGGTGCCCACAATTTTCCATACGGGCAGTCTAGAGTTGGGTTTTTCATATAACCAAATAGTGGGTGTAAATTCGATAATATGCAGCCTTTGGATTTGGCGATCGCATTTGCTTCTTTTCAACATTCGGGCAGACCTTACTTAATGCAACGTGATGAGGGTTTCTCTCTTCACGTTTGGAAAGCATGTTGGTGGATTTAGCTTTCGGTGTTGTTGGATTTTTAGCTATGGAGTTGCAGTTGCAGTTTGTTGTTGGAGTTCTCTTTTGGGGTTTCTGTATTGATGCTTATCTTTCCACTGTTGTATATTTATCTCTGATATTGTTGGGATTCTATTGTATCAAATATTGCATCAATGTTGTATATATTGATATCATTTTCTTCCGCTGTGTTGTTATCTTAATGTGTTATAAGCTCCAACGAACTAGATTCGACGTTTGAATTTGTGACATTCGAGTACAACTGAAGTACGGGTGCCGATTTTCGAAGGTCGAGTCAGGATCGTTATAGAATGCTTACACCATCTTGAGTTAGTTCTTAAATAATGAAAGGACAAATACTTAACATTAAATTGGAAAAAATGCCATTTTATGGTCAAATATGGCGTTGTCCTTGGACATGTCATTTCAAAGAAAGGTATTGAGGTAGATAAAGTAAAAGTTATGTAAATGCGAATCTACCCATTCCAAAATCTGTTAAGGACATTCGTTCATTTCTTGGACATGCTGGTTTCTATCGACACTTTGTGGAAGGCTTTGTAAAATTGCTTGACCTCTTATGACTCTTCTTGGGAAAAACATTCCATTCGACTTTAATTCTGACTGTATTTCTACTTCTGAACATCTCAAAAAAGAACTCATTTCTGCGGTTGGTGCTATTTTAGGACAGCGCATCAACAAAGTTCTTCATATCATCTACCATGCTAGTATGACTCTTAACGATGCTCAACTCAATTACACGACCACTGAGAAAGAGCTTCAAGCGGTAGTCTTGGCCTCGAAATTTTTTGACCTTATCTGATTGGCTCACACATTACGGTTTACACTGACCACTCTACTCTTAGATACCTTTTTGCTAAAAAGGACGCTAAGTCTCGACCTTGTTACTCCAAGAATTTGGCCCTACAATAAAAGACAAAAAAGGATCCGCAACATCATTGTTGATCATTTGTCACCTCGTCCAGAAGCACCATCCTCTTTACCGATTAACGAGAACTTTTCTGTTGATCAACTCCTTTCTGTTTTTGTCGATCCATGGTATGCCGACATAGTGAACTATCTAGTCACTAAGGAAACTTCTTCATTTTGGTCGAAACAAGATAAATATAAATTTCTTTCCCAAGTCAAGTACTTCTATTGGGATGATCCATACTTGTTTAAGTACTATTCCGACCAAATTATTTGACGTTGCATTCCGAATTATGAAATCAAAAGTGTTCTTTTGTTTTGTCATGACCAAGCTTGTGGTGGCCACTACGGTCCGAAGAAAACTGCAGAAAAAGTGCTTTAATGTGCTTTTTACTAGCCTACGCTTTTCAAAGATGCATGTTAGTTTTGTAAAACATGTGATCGCTGCCAAATGTTAGGAAGAATCGCTCGACGAAACATGATGCCTTTGAACCCTATTCTTACGATCGAAATCTTTGATGTTTGGGGTATTGACTTTATGGGACCATTCCCAATTCTTTCGAAAATTTGTACATTCTTCTTGCTATTGATTACGTCTCTAAATGGGTTGAAGCCAATCCTTGTAAAACAAATGACCATAAAATTATTGTGCAATTCACAAAATAAAACATATTTTCGAGGTTTGGAACACCTCGCATAATAATAAGCGACAACAGAACTCATTTCTATAATCGTTCATTTGAATCTCTTCTGTATAACCTACAAGTTATCCACTCGTATCATCCTCAAACTTATGGTCAAGTTGAAGTTTCAAATCATCAAATCAAAAAAATCTTGGAGAAAACTATGAATAAACATCGAAAAGATTGGTCTCAAAATAAATGGGTGCACTTTGGGCTTACCGTACCATTTTTAAAACGAACCTTGGGATGTTCCTATTTGCTTTATTTTAAGGGAAAGCATGCCATTTACCAGCTGAAATCGAATATAAAGCATTGTGGGCAATTAAGGACATAAATTATGAGCTTTAAAAAGCGGGCGAAAACAGAAAATTGCAACTCAACGAGTTAGAGGAGATTAAGAATGACGCGTTTGAAAACGAGAAAATTTATAAAGAAATAACAAAAGTTATTCATGACAAGTCTATTCTAAGAAAAACATTTTCGCCAAACCAAAACATTCTTTTGTATGACTCTGGACTTCACTTATTCCCTGGGAAATTAAAATCAAGATGGATCGGACCATGTGGCATGAACTGTTTTTTTACATGGTGCCATAGAAATACAAAACCCCAGAGATGGAACAATTTTCAAAGTCAATGGCCATCGCTTGAAACCATATTTGGAATTTCCAAGTAATCAAGAGGAGGAGCTCATGATTCTTCATGAGCCATACTACATCCAGTAAGAAATGTTAACCCTTTTTTGTAAATATGTACATATTTTCCCCGTTACACTCATTATATCATGCATTGACTTTAGGAATGTAGTCAAAATTAAGAGTGAGAGGGAGTCTCATCTTCATTTTTGTTTTTTCATGGTTTATTTTTTTCATTTTATTTCCAAAACTCAAAACATAAAAAAATCCTAAAACAAATTTTCTTTTTAGCATATTGATTTACCTTTGAAGAAACACTAAAGGATAAGTATATTTTTTCGTTTATTGAATTGAAACTTTTGAAAAATTATTTTCTCAACGAAAATAAAAATAAATTTTAATTACAAGTAACTATGGTTTAACTAGTATATATGAAGGTTCATGAGCGATAATTATGAAGTATATCCTAATTGTAAGTTTTGTTTAAAAAAGTGGTTGATTTAAAGTAAAGATAATAACATTTTCAATCTTCAGAATTCAGTGGTGCTAAGATGATTTTGTGTTACTCCCTCACTTTAAAAAAAGGAGAAAATATATATAAAACATAATAAAAATGGTTTTTGTGAAAATAAGAAACACCAAGAGTCGTGTGTTCACACGCAAATGTGTACATTCACCATGCTTTATACCTTTCTCACGTAAGCCCGAAAGGCATGCTTGGTCGGTATATCTGGCCTCAGTTTATCTAAGTTAGGTGTATGTAAATAATTTTTTAATAAGAATAACCGCTTGGAGACATGTGTTCATATGCAAATGTGTATACTCGCCATGCTCTATACCCTTCTCACGTAAGTCCGAAAGGCAGTGCATGATCAGTATCTCTGGCCTTAGTTTATATGAGTTAGGTGTGTGAATAAAAATAATGTTAATACTTTTCAGAAATAGGGAGAGCAAGCAATTAAAATCCAATCACCATTTTCACTTAGTTGATTTGACTTGTTATTCAAAATAAATAAAAGTACCACTCTGAAAAACTTTGATAATCAACTAAGGATCCATTTCATAGTTGCACTATATAATCAACCGAAACAACTAGCCAAACTAGAGTCTAATTGTGACCTTAACTTAATTTTTGTTGGATGTTTTGATGAGTAAAATGACTAAAATTTCATGATGATGATTGAAACTTATATCTAACTTATTCATGTCAATTTAAAAATAAATTCTTCATTCGTAAATATTTTCAAAAACTTGCATTCATATCTTTGTAAATGAACCTTGCATTCAGGAATTTTTCATGTTGCATTTGGATTCTGTGGATAGTATCGACTAAAAACCCTCACGGGACAAAACGCATCCTAATAGGGACACCTAGAGGTTTAACGGCTTGTTGCATCTGCTTAATGCAATCGTGCTCCTTACGAAAGTGGATTTATCTTTGTTTTTCTTTATTCGAGGATGAATAAAAAGATAAGTGTGGGGGTATTTTATACGCACGTAAAAATATATACTTTTACTCACACACTTATCTCATTTTAGTAAAATAGATGTCATAATTGGGTGTTTTGACATGTTTAAAACCAAATTTCAAAAATTCTTTCATGTCATCGTTCATGCATCTACATAGGAGAAAAACGGTAATTTTTGTATGTGAATTAATTAGAAAAAAATTTCTTGCACATTTTAATTTGTTTTTTTAGAATTTGGATTCAACTTAGAAGTGGCTTCATAGAAATATGCATATACAAGGAATGAGAAACAAAAGAATGCATGTAATCATGGAGGACCCCACCTACCCACTAACTTATGAACCACAATTAAGAGTTAATACACATGTTAGTGGGGATTAAAGACACGCGCACATTTAATGGAGGATTAATTACATGCTAATGATAACTTGGATGCCACACTACCTCGAGGGAATTTTAGGGAGTTACCTAAAAATGGATTAGGGTTTTAGTCATGTATAAATAACCCTCTTATGTTTATTTAAGAAAAAAAATTATCTTCTTATCATTTTATGCAAATTTAGCACAAATCAATGAGAAATAAAATGACTACTTAAGCCTCTACATCTTTTTCTACATGCTTTTCCATTTCATTCTTACTTTTATTTACATGTTTTCTTTTATTTCATGTTTGTAGACTAGCTTTCTTTTCATTCAGTTAGTTTGGATTTAATTTATGCAAGCAGTTTAGTTCACTTTTCTTTTAGTTAGCTCTTACTTTCCTTGCTTTTAATGTTGCAATCAATATATGTTGAAATGATAACAAAAATAAGAAGCTAAACACCTTAAATTTAGGGGTAATGAAGCTCTTTTGAATCATGTAGATTCAACATGTTTGCTAATCTATGATCACTTTTTATGCTTCATGGATAGTTATATTATGATGTTAGTTTATTAGAGAATTTGATAGCCTATATTGTGTTTCTAATTACAAATGAGCTATGCTTAATCCAACATAAACACAATTTACGTCATCATCTTACTAATTGATTTTGATAATGAAATTAAAGTAGAATCAAAATTTGATGATCTATGTTACTAAACAAAATAGTAAATAGATCATGCTTTAAATAGCTTTTGCTTTAACTTCATTTTCGTGGCATTTAACAAAGTGGTTTTAGTGCTGTATTAAAGTTTGATGGTTAAATTCCATTAATTAATAACACAAATAAACTATACTAATGATAAATACATCACTAATTCTACTTAGATTAAAATGAGAGATCATAGTTGATTTTGTGTTGATTTTATGTGAGAATATAATAATGGATTTTCCTCTTGTCTCTTAGCCTCATATTTTATTCACTTTTGTTCTAGTTTAATTTTTGCTATTTTTCTTAGTTTAAAACAAACTTGAAAACTTGGGTTAATTTGATCGAGTATAATTTAAAATTAATTCATTTCCCTACGGATTGACCCGTACTAGCATACGTACTACAATTGTACGTTATGCGCTTGCGGTTATTTTTGACGATTATATTTTAACGGTGATTTTCTAACCGATAAAAAATCTCGCTGTTATCAAACACAATGAGCACATTGAATCTTCCACATTAACTCCATTGTTGCATACTTCTAACATTAACAATAATGTATTCACACATGATTTTGTATCATTGTCCACTGAAATTTCCATAACTACATAATCATCAAAGTCATTGTCACTAATCCCCACAGCACTATCAAGAGTGTCAGTATCAGCGCCTATGACAGTGCCAGTGTAATAATTCAGGGCTTTATTTTCATCTACCTAATCGTGCAAGACATTATTATATAGTGACAAACCTAAAATATTATCATGATCTGAAATCTCCTTATTCTCTCTAACAACACATCATCAAGAATACTATGATCAGAACTCCCATTATCTACAGCTGTCTCCAACCCATCAATTTCACCATAAAAACTTTCCAACCCATCAACCCTAATCTCACCAAAAATAGAATAGTTGCTCATATCATTCTTAACTGAATCACTCTGATCAGTTACCCCATCCACATCTGAATCACTCTGAGCAGAGTAGTTACCCATATCAAACATTTTTACTAAAGAAGCTACATGACTGAACCCGTCATTATGCATATTAAGAATCTCAAAGTCATTATTAATACTAGTTGTTTGTAAAGATATTACATATGAGACTTCATTATTGCTACAACAGCCTTTCACTATAAAAGAGGCATAAGCTCTCTTAATGTCAAGCTTCGTCATAGCTCTAGGAGAGATAAAGCTTCTTTTTAACCTGTAACGACCTATATTTTACATTTAGGAGGATCATAAAATATTATAACTAAATTCGTATAAGGTCCTATGACTCTATTACTTTGGGAAATGCCCATTAGAGACATTCTCTATATTTAGAATTTTTTGGATTACTTTTACTGAAATTTTTTATCGGCTATGATTTTTAATAGGAGCCGAATTAGCATTAGAGACCACTTCTATTTAAAAGATACGATGATTTCACTTTTCATAGAGCTGTCACAACAGCGATTTGGATTTCCTGCTTAGGAGATATTATTAATTGAAGATTGATAGTTTTTGAAGCCCTTTGTGGGTAATTAGTGCATTTAGGAGTAAGGCCATTAACCCATTTCTGGTTTGGAGACCTTATATGGCTGAATCATCACCCCAAAATTAGGCTTAGACCTTCTCCCTTAGATCTAAAACTCCATTAACTAATCCTCTACCCAAAACCTTCTCTTTTCTCCTCCAAATCAAGTATAAATCATAGATTAGTAATAGATTATCAAGGAGGTCCATTAGATATCTTCAAATCTATAATTTTTACGAAGAAAAATTACACATTTGTTATTCAATTTTGGATCTACCTCGATGTGTAAGCAAAACTTGGATTTTGTGGGTTTTAATGAGTGATTTCTCATCTCTCACCTTTCTATATATGTATCTATAGAATTCTACATGTTTTAAACTCATGTAAAGTCAAAATTATATTTTAGGACTGTTTTCTAAGTCAAATTGAAGCAAAACGGATTCGACACATTTCTAGGTGTTTTAGTCATATTGATTTGATGTATGGTTGCATTGATGTGTGTTAGACTACATTATATACACATAATAGGATGATTTGCAATGGATTGTTGTATGTTTGCATGCTTGTATTGTTTAATAATCGTTGGTTTATGTATGGTGTTTGTTGGAATGATTGTATGGTTAAAACGCTCATCGGAGTGACTTAGAGTTGGTAACCTTAAAACCGGGCTTCGACGGATTATTTCTAGAGTGTTTGGAGTCATATTGTTGCATTGGCGATGCATGAGAGTTGAAGCGTTAGTTGTAACGATGAAACCAGTGCATGTTGGAGTGTTGGAAGTGGTACAGGGTTTCTAGCCATTTGGTAGTAGTTGGCAAGTGGATGGGTTAACAACCATTCCTAGAATCTTAAATAGCAAGGGATGGTTCCGTAGCTAGTCCTAGCATCTTGGTCCATAGAGGTGCTTCAGCAATCGAACATGGAATCTTGGTTGGCGGTTGGTGTGGTCGGTGACCGAGCGCCAAATCTTGGTCAGCATAAGGGATGGGTCAGTGACCAAGCGCCGATAAATGGTCGGCATACGGGATGATCGATGGCCGATCGAGGAAACAAGGTCAGTAGGTGGGTGGACCAAGCCGAGCATGGAGGCATGATTAGTGGCTGCATAGTGGAGCATGGTTGGTTGTTTGACAAGAGGGCACGGTTTGACTTTTGTAGTCGGGGCATGATTGAGTGATGTATCTTTCTTGGTTTGGTCGTTGGATGGACCAAGGGAGTGGAGCATGGAGTTTAGCTTTAGATTTGGGGGCAAGACTCAGGTTGCTTGATAGTCTGGGAAGTTGGTTCGAGGTAAGGGTGGATGACCTCGGAATGGATCAAGATGAGTTTGGGACATCAATCAACAAAGTGTGATGATTTCGTCTAGATGTGGCAAGTGACTATGGCATCTGGTGATGGACCGCTAGGATGAGTTCTACATGATAGCTCTAAGAGTAGAACATGAGGTTTTGATGCTCGTGAGTAGGACTGGTTAGTCTGAATGTGCCCTGGGTAGTAAGCATGTACCCATATGTTTGGATATCTACATGTGTCCAGTACTAAGCCATCTACGTCCGTGAGAGTGAGCAACTATGGAGTTGTTCTATCGTCGGTACGTATTCTAAGGGATGATGGATAACTCTATGGTTGTGATGCTAATTAACGGGACATATTCTATGTGAACCCATGGTAGTCAGTGTGTACCAACATTTAGGGGTCTGCATATGTCCAATCCTTAGCCATTTGTGCTGGCAACGAGTTGAGCATCTAAGAGTGTTACCATGTATCTAAAGCATTTGAGTAAGAGATGCAAGACTATGTAATGTATGCTATGTTTACTATGTGCTTGGTATGCTGTGTGATACCTTTATACCCCATATCTTCCATTTGTGTTAGTAGTGTAGCATATATTGTGTTTATGTGCTAACTCTTTGGATGTAGGAACAGGTCAAGTATGGTTGTCATACCCTATACCATATTTGCTATATATGAGTTTTATAGTAAAGATATATCGGTCACACCAGACTGTTATCTAACCCTAGGTTTTATGCTTTGCTTCTTGTTATGTCAGGTACTCTTAATTGAGTAAATTAGGGATAATAGGTCTGGATAGTGCATGGAGTTGTACGGAGTATGATCAAGAGGCTATGATTTCATATATCTATACTTGAAGCTTGTTATCGCTTATATTCCGCTCTGCAGCACTGTACAGCTATGTCCATATTTGAATTATTATAGACAATTATAGAGTTTATTATGGAGATTTTAGATGTATAAACTCTCTATTACAATTTTGTGTAGCTTGTGAACCTAGTGCCACCTGATATCCTTATTTGAGGTTCATTTGATTATATTACTGTATCACATATTTTACATTTATGTTGTTGTGTTGTATTTTATATGTGCTCTGTGAGATGTTCTACAGGTTATGTTTTTGGAATTTTCTCTTCTTTATATTCTTGGCTATCATCTTGCATCGACCGGGTACCTCTATAGCACGTCATATAGGTATATTGAGTACCGGAGGTATAGGGTGGTCGTCACATTTGGAATCAGAGTATATATATTACATAGACGACCAAAGTTGGTATTTGGATCCATTAGAGATAAGGAGGGGTCATCGCCTTAGAATGGATTAGGTGATATATGAGAGAGTGCAATTGTTATATTTTGGTTTTCAAAGCTATATAGTAGTATATATAGTATCCAAGTCGCATTGCATTTGTGGACACCACTTATTCCTTTAGAGAGACTGATCATTCTTATTACAGCTTGTAAGAATGAGCCGATTAATAAGGAACGCTACCAGAAACTCCATCTCTAGAGTTGAGGAGGAGATAGGATTAGGGGCTGTTAACACCGACTTGCAGAATATGTTCACATAGATGGTGCGGAACATGGTCCATAATGCTCAAGTTTCTCCTGCTGCAATTTAGTTGGTGGTGCTCCTGCGCAAGCGCCGAAGGCTGACTTCACCAAATTAAGCAAGGATTTCTCCACTCTTGGTGGTAAACCGTTTATTGGAATAGAATCATCCATCAAAGTGCAGGATTGGTTGGACACTTACAAATGCATCTTTGAGGATATGGAATTAGAAGATACGATGAAGAGAAATAAGGCTTTTAGACAACTTCAAGGAAGAGCCATGTGTGATTGGATTCCATCAAGATTACTATTCCTGAGGACAAGATTAATTTGGAGAAATTCAAGGTGAGATTTGAGGAGAAGTATATACCGACCGCTCAGAAGTCGGTGCTCTTCTGAAAGTTTGCTGGCTTGAGACAGGGGGATATGATCATGTTGCAGCACATGGCTGAACCTGACATCCTATTAAAGTATGGTATGTCGATAGATTGCTTAAGAAGAATGAGAAGTTCATCATTGTCTTGGATGAATATCTTGGAGAAAATCTTGTAGGGCATATTGACGAGCCATTTGAGAGGCTGGTAGAGAAGGCTCTTTTACTTGAGAGTCCGTACGATATGCCTAAGTTGGTTAATGCTCCTAAGGATGAGCTGAAGCCACAAGCTACGAGGGAGGCAAAAGAAAGTAGGACAATAGCAATAAGAAAAAGAAGCTTCGGAGGGATAGCCAGAAGCAATGAAAGTGGGAGCCTACATGTTATAACTGTGGATGGAGGGGCTATCTTAGCAAGATTGCAGGAATGAGAAGAAAGGATGTTACAACTGTAACGAGCTAGGGCATATCAAGAAGGATTTCCTAGAACCACCAAGAAATAAGTAAGTTGTGTCTGCTTACGCCTTGAATGCTCTTCTAGCTTCGTCGATTGCTCGATCGGCGAAGAAGGAAAGGAAGAACATCATTATATATGGTATGCTTTCTATTTTTGATATACCTATAAGTGGTTTGATCGATATAAGGGCAACATATTCTTTCATATCTAGTGGTTTGGTAGATAGACTAGGACTGATACCTGAGATTATTAACCGACCCTTTATTATGATGAAACTAGTTGGAGGCTCTTCCAACCTTTGCATGGTTTGTCGAGACTTAGCTTTATCCGTTGGATCATAAGGTTTTGAATGCTGATAAGAGGCGAAAGATCTTCACAAATCTATGATTATGGCAAATCCGAGCTCATTAACTCAAATATGGTTCGTATTGATTTTAATATAACTAGAGGCAATCTGTAAATAGTGTAGTATAGAATTTTGTTAAAATCTATCTTCAAAGCTCATCACTCACAAATTCATTTTATGAAATTTGCATACGTTTTATATAACTTTTTATGTGCACTGAAAAAAGTATTCAGTCGACTGAATACTATATCTCAGTTGACTGGTACTGTTTAAAATCTTTTTTAATATATAGCATTCAGTCAACTAAATTTCTTAGGTCAGTCGACTGACACCGTGAAAATTTTTGTGCACGTTTAAATTCGGTCGACTGACTAAGCAACTACAGTCGACTGAATACTACAACTGTCATATTTCCCAACAGACGCGCCATGAGGTTTCTTCTTCATGGAAGGTTTCATTTCTTGGATTTTAGTAGATATCTATTTCTAGTAGTCATATCTCCTCACACACTACATATACGCTCAAGATTTATAGATTAAAATCACCTAATTTTCTATTTTCTTTCAATCTATAGCACTTAGCATTCTTGAGTTCAATATATACAAGCTTTCATACAATCATTGCTTACATATTCATTTCCATACTCTTCAAGCAATATTAAACTTCCTACTCTTCATACACACACATATATACAAACTACTTTAAGAACATGATTATAGGAAGGGTGTACTACAAGTGACAAATCCATGTTATTCAAAACACACAAAGTCAAGTAAAATCCAATTTGTAAGAAAGTCATGTTTTGTTGCTCAAGCGGTCAAAGTCTTGTTCGGTTGCTCAGGTGGTGTAATACCTATTCCTCCGGGTCAAGTGAGGGTTGCTAGCTATAATTCCAGAAGGAGTCTGGGATTGGACGTAGAATGGGAGTTCGAACCAGTAAAGAAATCTCTGGTGTCATTTACTTTATTGCTATGATTTTTACTTATTTATTATTCCGCACAAGTAATTTATCCATATTATACGATCCTTTAGCACAGTCACTTTCATGTGGTATCAGAGCAAGGCCATCATTAACAGTAACATAGTTATCTAATATTATTTTAACATGGGAAACAACACCACCACTATTGCTAACACTACATTTTTAGATGGTCAATCTACTGCACGACCACCTCTATTTAATGGAATGAACTATAACTATTGGGCTACTAGAAAGAGAATCTATATACAAGCAAGTAGTTATGAAACCTGGAATATTATGCAATCTGAATATATTATTCCTACTACTGAATAATCAACACGGTCTAACATTCAAAAATTAGATGCTACTGCAAATGCTAAAGCTATGAATATGTTATACCATGCATTAGACAAAACTGAATTTAATAGGATAAGCATGTGTAAACTGCTCATGAAATTTGACGTACACTTAAACTTACATATGAAGGTACGAACAAAGTAAAACAGAGTAAAATTTCTATGCTCAAAAATCAGTTCTAGAACTTTCAAATGAAGCAGGATGAGACTATAAATGAAATGTACTCCTATTTCAAGATATATATAATTCTTTGATAGCATTAGAAGAAACTTAAGATTTTGATATTGTTTCAAAAATCCTCAATTCACTAAAGGATGAGTGGGAACAAAAGTCTTAGCTATCGAAGAAGCTAACGATATTTTGGACCATAAAACCAAAGGAGTTGATTGAAAATCTAATGTCTTATGAAGTTAATCTCTAGGCAAGACGAGTATAGGCTCAAGATAAGAAGAATATAACATTCCAGGAAGAAAAAGATGAATCTGATTCAAATGAAGAAGATATGGCGTTCATTGCTAAAAATTTCAAAAAGTTTTTGAAATTTAGAAAGAACAACAAATTTAAAAATAACAAGAACAGCTCCAGCAGCAATAACAATGCTAACAAACCATCATCATCTGCTCCGGAATGTTATGAATGTCACAAGAAAGGTCACATCAAGAATGACTGTCCTAAAAAGAAAGACAAATATAAGCACAAAAAGGATAGATTCAAAAAGAAAGCTTTCTCTATCACATGGAACGATAGTGAATCATATTCATCGTTAGAAAGTGACTCGGAAAGTGATTTAAAACAAACCAACATTTGCTTTACGGTCACAAAAGACAAGGTACGTGATCTAACTTTTAATTATCTTTTGGAAATCAATTCAGAATTACTGGACAAATTAAAAGCCAAAAACAAAAGGTACAAAGAAACTCTCAAAAAATTTGATAGAGCTGAAATTGAAGTAGAAATGCTAAGAGAAGAAATGAAAATTTTATAAGTAGAATTTCAATTTACTCAAGAATCTTGTTCTAATATGACATCTCAACTTTCTCTGCTAAGTCAAGAGATAGAAACTTAGAAAGAAAAGAATGATGCTTTATTAATTGAGAATAATGAAAATAAAGCAAATATAAAGATTTTAGAGTTAGATAATTCTAGCCTTAAAACTAAAATTATAGAAAATTCTCAGACTCCTTCTGTAATGATCCAGAATTTCAGTCATTTGAAATTCGTATATTTAATTGATTTTAAATATGCACAAGTAAATTTTCTAAGCTGAATAACTTGTATTTGAAATATAGCGAGTTTATTAGATTATTAAATTGTGAGTTTAATATTTGAAATTGTGTAAATAATTGGAAATTGAATTATATGTGAATAAAAATGATTTAAAATGTTGTATTAAATTCTATTTGAAGTAGTACGATATTAGAGAACTTTTAAAATTGAATTAAAAGTTAAATTACAGAAATTGAATATTTTAATATTTAATTGACGAGTTAAAATGATCATTTTTCTAACAGTCTTGGATATCGATGAAACTAGTTTCATTCGATCCGTAATGTTATATTATTGATTTCAAATTTTGTATCAATCGGATTTACAGTTTTTCTGGGGCAAATTAAAACGCGTAGGAAATCTATTTAAGCGAATTTTAAATTTAATTAGTCGATTTGAAAACCTATCTTCCAAATACGATTGAATTGGCTTTTGATATATATTCCATTGCATTCAGAATAGGGGTAAAACATTATAAACGCCAAGCGGCACGTTTCGTTTTGAGTTCGAAAATTTTCGGGATGAATAGTGTCATCAAATTTTCTATAAAAGGCCTCACTATTTACTATTTTGCAAAACATTAGGGTTTTAAACCCTAGCCACCCGTTTAATTTCTGTGGCAGAAAATGTTGCATCCTTCTCCCCTCAATCCCACTCAATCCATTAACAATTAGATGAACTTTCAACTACAAACTTGAAGAGGATCAAGAGAGCTTCAAATCCATAAGGATGGACCACCGTAAAACGCAATGTGGCGGTCGAATTTCTATCGTGAAGTCATGCCTTTCAAACGCGTTTTTTAAGGCCTATGGATGGCCGAGATCGTCGGCATTCATGCCGTCGAGGGAGCTCGCTGAGGGCTTTCGATTGATGGTGTTCGATCGTCATTGAAGTCGACGAGGAGATCACGGTAATTAGGATTTATGGCGGCGTGTGGGCTCGAATTCGTCCATGAAGGCCTGGGGGAAGAAGAAATAGTTAGTCGCCACGATTTGATGCAATGAAATCTGCGGCCAGGATAAAAAAGATTTTAAAATATAAAAGAAAATTGTAAATTAACATATATAATAATTCGTACAATGTTTAAAACTACATAACTTAGTCGTACGAGGTCCGTTTCGCACGAAACAAATTGTGTTGGGTTCGTATTGACGAGCCCTACATTATGGAGCTAGATTGGGATTTGTTTGAGCTAGTGAAAATTTTGGTTGAAACTAAATGCTTGTTTAATTTTAATCGGAATAAACCGCTATCGCGACAACTACAAGCAATGTGAGTACAACTCACTCTTTCTGACTCACTGATATTTTTATATAAGTGAGAAATAATTTGTTATATGATGATTGATGATTGTTTGGATGAAATATGATATATTGATTGGTATTTAGATATGTTCCTGCCTAGTGGAGCAGAAGAGCCTATATGTTCCTATGTATGAACGGATGACCTTTTGTACGTGCGTCTGCCTTGAAGCGGACATTGTACACATATTTCTAATATGTATATTTATTGCAGGCGACAGGTTGGAGGGATCCAATTGGAATCCTCACCAGTATTGATTTGTTTATAGATATTGTTATATATTCTGTTATTATTTGATATATGATGTTTTGGATACCGTGATTGTTGTATTTAGTGCTGTTGCAGCATTGGGCTTATTTTTGGAATTTTAAAAATGTTAAAGTGATGATTTCCAAATTTAAAAGGATTTTAAAGTGATTTTGAAAAAAAATGTTTTATTGATTTTTGAATTGTAAAGGAATTGAATTTATTTTTAATAAATAAATATTATAATTTTTATGTCATAAAAATTATGATTTTTGTGAAATATAATCAAAATGTGATTTTTGAAATATTGAGTTAATGATTTGGTAAATAGTTTAAATTGAGTTTTTGAATTATATTAAATGGTTTATATATGGGATTTATAAAATTGATATTTTATAAATCAAAGTAATTGAATTAAAGACAAGTTTTTCAAATGTTAAAATGAAGTTATAAATGGATTTTATAAGTGAATACGATTTATGTAATTTGTGAAGTTATAAAAGAACGAATTTGTAAATAAATGATACAAGTGAATTAACTTACAATTTGGATTTTGGCATGTAAATGAGATAAATGAAATTTGTTAATAAAGGGATATTGTATTTTTATAAATTAAAAATGTGAATTTATAAACATTGTTTTATAAATCTGAAATCAATTGAATTTGTTAAGTTAAATATAGAAGTGTATTAAAGGAGATATATCCACGATTTTGGACAGTGGATTATCCTTTGATAAATGTGTAGAAATATTGAATTTGGTTAGAGAACTATATTCATGATTTTGGATAGTGAATAATCTTTTAATAAATGTTTTGGAAAGTGAATATTTTTAAATGGAGTTCAATGGTTTGAAGATGTTTTAAAATGTGTTAAGTATCAAAACCATACAATTCAACATTCATTATGGAAATAGACGTTTTCGAGAAGTAAGGAAATGATGGAATATAACACTATTGTTTTAGTAAATGATTTTCAAAAGAAAATGATTTTGTATAGTATATGGGATTTATATATCTATCTAAATTTCGAATCCCAATACTATTGATTTGAGTTGTCGTAACGATGTTTTACGCAACATTTGTTTTGACCCAAATAAAAGATGTTTAAGAGAACGGTTTCCTTAAAGAATAAATATATACTTAAATTCTGATTTAAGTATATGTAATATTTTCTAAGTGTTGAAAATAAATAGAATTGGGAATTACTTATTATTGAATAGTATTTGGAAATGTTTTCCAGTATAGAAGTTGAAATGGTTTTGAGAATATATCTTTTAAAAGATAATTTGAAGTGAATATTTAACAAGTGATTTAATTAATAAAAGATTAATTAAGAGGGCCTAGTAACGGTTATGGTGCTAAATATTTGTTTGTTTGCTTTGACTGTTAAATAACGGACTATTGATCTTGGCCAAATTTTAGTTCCTCGACTTGATGTTGGAACTATTTAGTCGTACACTTAGTACGTAGCCTTCTGTGTAGGCTTGATTATCCTTTGTGTTAAGGATGTTGATTCATGTAGTGCGGAGTATTACTCTAATCTATCGAGCTTCCTTCTTGGCCCGAAGGATAGCAAGTTAAAAGTTGGAGACGTGATAAGTCTATGAGACTTAGTTTCTGTATGAAGTTGAGAAACACTTTTGCGTTGTTGGTGGGAAGAGACCGGGATCAGATTTATCAGAAAACCATTTTGGACCAACGTATATGCGACGATTGTGCAGGTTGCTTATGATAATAATGATATTCCGGATTTTCATAACGGGGAACTGCTAGTTGATCGTTGGGGGTTAAAATCCCAATATACATATAGTCTTAGTGGTCTCTTCATTATGATATCCAATGCGAGGACAATTCGTTACTAATCATAGGGATTTCTCAACAGGATGTGGTAGGAAAGTACCTTCGGTTTGTCCTGTTCCTGGACAACTTGTATAGATGTTTGTTTGACATTTCATTTCTAAAGATTACGTACGTTGGTTTTTACAAACGTACATCAATGGTGGCGGAGAAGGCAACTTCTCTTAGCTTAACACCCTCCTTGAGACGTATGAGCTTAAGGGTTGTATTTTTGTGGAAGGCAGTTAGTAGTCAACGGAAATGGCCGTGTGGCACTCAAAGTGATGTGATATGTGATATGTGAAAGGTAATCGTAGCCTCGCGAGCCTCACACCCCGATTATGATGGGATTCTATTGGTCAGATGTATGCTCGCATTTTGGATAGTAGTGATTTGGGTTATCAGATGTTCTGAGCCTCAGGTACCAGATATGTCTGGGCCTCATGGCAGGGATGCGCTAAGTCCGAGTCCTTGGATGTTATTCGCCGATTGTATCTACTTTTAGCCATTTATGTTGTTGTATAACGGCGTCTGAGCCGTGGACGTACGCCGTGGATACAGATTGATCTTTCCACTGGTTTTCTATCATGTTGGAAATCCAATTCCAATATGAGATTTATAGTTTTGATTGTATTCACAAAATAGCTGTAATGACTTGCAAACATTTCAGCTACCCCTTTTTGGTATCATATATTCCGCTCGGTATATTCCATTAGACTTAGTCCAGGTACTGATACCTTATTTGAATAAGTTTATTTGAAAAGTGATTTCAAAAGAATGTCATTAGAAATAATATCAAACGTTTTGATATATAAAAATGTTTTAGTTATAGTAAGGTAAAAACATGTCCATGTTTATGTGTGGACTTGTCTTACGAGATACTTTTGTTTTGATAAAGGATAAGTTTGGTAATTTAATAAATTTAGTTGAGTGTATTTCTCACACTGGTTTACCAGACTGATCCGGGCATTCTTCCCTCTCAATGCTCGGGTCATACCGAGTATAGTTACAAGTTCAGTTTTGGTGCCTTTGGAGCTTTAACAGGAGAGTTGGAGTTCTTCTTTTCCGTACATCTGTATTTGCTTGATTATCCGCTACTTTGTTTGTTGTTGTATATTATCAGTATTTGTGAGGACAGATTATTATAACTGTTCAGGCTAATAACTATTAATTGATTGTTGAACTTTGATTGATGTGTATATATATACAGTTTCTATTTTGTAAAGATCATTAATATGATATTATATATTTTCCGCTGCGATAGGAGATTCTGTATTGTTCTGTTTGGTTCTATCTTCTCTCTTTCTTCTCTTCTCTTCTTCTCTCTTCTTTTCTTTCTCTTGACTTTCCATCATTCTGTGCTTTTTCGGTCGAACATGTGTGGATTATTGTCGATTCAAAGGGTATGGAATCTCGGGTTGTCACAGCTGGTATCAGAGCTTAGATTTTGTATATTCCTAAACTTTGATGTGTACTCATTATAGATAGTGATAGTAGCACCCTGGATTGAGTTGAGTGTATTATATATATGAGCGTGTATTTTTTATTGAATATCAAATGTTTTATATTGTGTATGCTTATCCGTTGAGCTTTTTGTGATTTCTGGTCGGTATGTGGGATGCCATGTTATCGATAAGGATTTCTAAATACTTAAATGAGGCAAGTCGACATAGTATTATTTTAAATTGGATAAATGAAATAATTTTACCTCGATTATATTTTATATATAAAGGAATAATTTTTCAAGAATTATTAAAGTGTATATAAATTGAATTGATTGTTTGGTTTTTGAAAATGTAAGTATATGTAAGTTAATAAAAGTTGTTCGAATAATCTAAATAGAAACAACAATTGTTAAAGAATAAATTATATAAGCAAATGAATTATAAATATGGATTTATAATTAATATGATTTACAATTGTGAAATAATCTTATACATAAGAAGTGAAACTATATGAATATATTTATAAAAATGAGTTATAAATAAAAATGGATCTTATATAAGTAAGTGAAATAATATAGTGAAATTATATAAGTAAAAAAGTTTATAAATGTTATTTATAAATATAAAACGATATTTAAAAAGTATATAAAGCACTGAATTCACTACTGTTTCTGGGAAATAATAAGGGTGATGACTACAGCATCATCAGTATCATTTTCAAGTCTCTATGTGATGGATTTGCTACCAATAATAAATTGAAAATTTGTTTTGATAAAAATTTTTGAATTAAAATCCAAGTTGTAATTGATAAATATAAGTAAAATAAGTTATGGACTTATGAAATGAAGTAAAGATTTAATTTTGGTAAAGTTGAAATAAATTTGAGTTAGCATATTAGATATATGATTTGAAATTTAACAAAAGGAAGGTATATTTGAACTAGATTAGATAAGTTATTGAAGTAAGAATATAAGCTTAAATGGTTAAATGATTACATAATATGAATTTGGAAGTTTACATAAATAAGTTGTATAACTTATAAAGTGAGAAAATGTAAGTAAAACCAATTGTTAAAATGGTTAAACAATTCCGTTAAGTAAAACAAAATCTGAATTTGAATAGTGATATAAATTTGACTTAAGTAAAAGTTAAATAAAATAGAATTTCAATTAAATTAGTAGTGAACTTAAGTTGTATAAGTGAAAATAAATGGAAGTGAGAATAAAATGAAATATAGCTTAAGTAATGTTGAATAAAGTTTATTTTGGTATCGAAGTAAATTAATAAATGAAGTAATTAGTTGAATGTGAATTTGAGTTATATAAAGAAATTCTACTTTATTTGTAAAATGAATCAGCATTGGAAATATCGTGTTAAGAATTTGAATAAAACTTAAGTTAAGAAGTTGTGAATATAGTGAATATTAGAATTCAATCTAAATTGAATATTAAACCAATTGAAAGTAAATAAAGTTGGTTATGTTGGATATACATTGGTTGTTAGTTGATTGTATAAAAAATTCATATGAAATTGAATTAATTAAATTGGAAATAAATGAATCAGAATAGAAGTGAATTTGATTTAACATGAAAATAAACAAACTTGAATGTAAATTAGTGGATGTAAACTAATTGAATAAATGAATGTTAGTAAATCCAATGTTAATAAATCAAATATGATTAAATTGAAAACCAATTCATTAAATATCAATAACAAGTGAATTTATATTGATTTGGTTATGGATTGTTGGATGTATATTGATTTGTTGGATGTTTGTTGGATAATAGTTGTTTGATGGTAGGATTTGTTGTTTTGATTGCATTGCTATATTGGCATATATAGTTGTTGTATTGATATATGTTGTAAATATTACTTTCTATATACATGTTTCTCACTATTGTTGAGTGTTTAGTAGGTGCGGATGGCGCTTGCTTCGCATTTGGAGCTCGCTTTTGCGCTATTTTAGCCGTATATGCTCGCTAATAATATATAAGGTACATATCACGAATTACGTATCGTACTTTTACACTTTTTTCCCTTCGGGATGCCTCATCCTCGAAGTTGAAATGTATATTTGTCATATATATATGTTGTGATCCTACTACGATCGAACCGCGCAAAGGAGACGCTGGCGAATTTTTTTGAAAATCTAAGGCGTTAGAATTTTTTTTGGAAATTTTGGAAAATTTGTGATAAGTATAATTTTGATTTTGAGTTATAAAAGTTAAACGATATTAATTGGTTTTGAAAAGATAACTATACATGGATTTGAAAACTTAGTAAAGTTTTTATAAGAAGTTTAACGAATGATTTTCGAAAAGTTAAAGGTTTAAATAGATTTGATTTCTAATTTGAACAAATTATTTTGAAAAGTTAATGGATTTTGCGACTTTTTCTTACTTGGTAATTTCGAGGACCAAATTCTTTCAAGTAGGGGAGAATGTAATGACCCATAATTTCAGTCATTTGAAATTCATATATTTAATTGATTTTAAATATGCGCAAGTAAATTTTCTAAGCCGAATAACTTGTATATGAAATATAGGGAGTTAATTGGATAATTAAATTGTTAGTTTAATATTTGAAATTGTGTAAATAATTGGAAATTGAATTTTATGTGAATAAAAATGATTTAAAATGTTGTATTAAATTCTATTTGAAGTTGTACGATGTTAGAGAACTTTAAAAATTGAATTAAAAGTTAAATTACAGAAATTGAATATTTTAATTTTTAATTGACGAGTTAAAATGATCATTTTTCAAAAAGACTAGTTTCATTAGATCCATAATGTTATATTATTGTAAGATTCAAATTTTATGTCAATCGGATTAACGGTTTGTCCGAAGCAAGCTAAAACGCGTAAGAAATCTGTTTAAGTGAATTTTAAATTTAACTGGTCGATTAGAAAACCTATCTTCCAAAAACGTTTGAATTGGCTTCCGAGTTCGAAAATTTTAAGGCCTTAGATTTTCAAAAAAATTTAACTCGAAATGAAACGTGCCACCCAAAATCTAAGGCGTTTCGAGTTCGAAAATTTTCGGGACGAATAGTGTCATCAAGTTTTCTATAAAAGGCCTTACTATTTTCTATTTTGCAAAATATTAGGCTTTTAAACCCTAGCCGGCAGTTTAATTTCTATGGCTGAAAATGTTCCATCCTTCTCCCCTCAATCCCTCTCAATCCACTAACAATTAGAAGAAACTTTCAACTACAAACTTGAAAAGGATCACGAGAGCTACAAATCCATAAGGATGGACCACCGTATAATGCAACATGGTGGTCGAATTTCTATCGTGAAGTCATGTAGTTCAAACACGTTTTTTGAGGCCTATGGATGGCCGAGATCGTCAGCATTCGTGCCGTAGGGGGAGCTCGCTAAGGGCTTTCGATTGGTGGTGTTCGATCGTCGTTGAAGTCGACGAGGAGATCACGATAATTAGGGTTTACAGCAGCGTGTGGGTTCGATTTCGTGTGTGAAGGCCTAGGTGGGAGAAGAAACAGTTAGCGGCCACGATCTGATGTAATGAAATCTACGGCCAGGCTAAAAAATGTTTTAAAATAGAAAAGAAATTTGTAAATTAATGTATACAATAATTCGTACAATGTTTAAAACTGCATAACTTTGTTGTACGAGATCCATTTCACACGAAACGAATTGCATTGGATTCGTATTGATGAGCACTACATTATGGAGCTGGATTGAGATTTGTTTGAGCTAGTGAAAATTTTGGTTGAAATTAAACGCTTGTTTAATTTTAATCGGAATAAATCGCTATCGCGACAACTACAAGCAATGTGAGTACAACTCACTCTTTCTGACTCATTGATATTTTTATATAAGTGAGAAATAATTTATTATATGATGATTGATGATTGTTTGGATGATATATGATATATTGAATGGTATTTGGATATATTCCTGCCTAGTGGAGCAGATGACCATATATGTTCCCATGTATGAGCGGATGACCTTTTGTACGCGCATCTGCCTTGAAGCGGACATTTTACACATATTTCTAATATGTATATTTGTTGCAGGCGACAGGTTGGAGGGATCCAACTGGATTCCTCATCGGTATTGATTTTTTTATAGATATTGTTATATATTCTGTTATAATATGATATATCATGTTTTGGATGTCGTGATTGTCGTACTTAGTGCTGTTGCAGCATTGGACCTATTTTTGGAATTTAAAAAATGTTAAAGTGATGATTTCTAAATTAAAAAGGATTTTAAAATGATTTTGGAAATAAACGTTTTATTGATTTTTGAATTGTGAAGGAATTGAATTTATTTTGAATAAATAAATATTATAATTTTTATGTTATAAAAATTATGATTTTGGTGAAATACAATCAAAATGTGATTTCTGAAATATTAAGTTATTGATTAGGTAAATAGTTTAAATTGATTTTTTGAATTATGTTGAATGGTTTATATATGGGATTTATAAAATTGATATTTTATAAATCAAAGTAATTGAATTATAGACAAGTTTTTAAAATGTTAAAATGAAGTTATAAATGGATTTTATAAGTGAATACGATTTATATAATTTGTGAAGTTATAAAAGAACGAATTTGTAAGTAAATGATACAAGTGGATTAACTTATAATTTGGATTTTGGCATGCAAATGAGATAAATGGAATTTGTTAATAAAGGGATTTTGTATATTGAAGTTTTTATAAATTAAAAATGTGAATTTATAAACATTGTTTTATAAAGCCGAAATCAATTGAATTTGTTAAGTTAAATATAGAAGTTTATTAAAGGAGATATATCCACGATTTTGGACAGTGGATTATCCTTTGACAAATGTAGAAATATTGAATTTGGTTAGAGAACTGTATTCACGATTTTGGACAGTGAATAATCTTTCAATAAATGTTTTGGAAAGTAAATATTTTTAAATGGAGTTAAATGATTGGAAGATGTTTGAAATCTGTTAAGTATCGAAACCATAGATTTCAACATTCATTGTTGAAATAGACATTTTCGAGAAGTAAGGAAATGATGGATTATAACACTATTGTTTTAGTATGATTTCGAAAGAAAAATGTTTCTGTATAGTATATGGGATTTATATATGTATCTAAATTTATAATCCTTATACTATTGATTTTGGGTATACATAACAATGTTTTACGCAACATTCGTGTTGACCCAAATAAAAGATGTTTAAGAGAACGGTTTCCTTAAAGAATAAAATATATACTTAATTCTGATTTAAGTATATGTAATATTTTCTAAGTGTTAAAAATAAATAGAATTGGGAATTACTTATTATTGAACAAGTATTTGGAAATGTTTTCCAATATAGAAGTAGAAATGGTATTGAGAATATATCTTTTAAAAGATAATTTGAAGTGAATATTTGGCAAGTGATTTAATTAATAAAAGATTAATTAAAAGGGCCTAGTGATTGTTATGGTGCGAAATATTTGTTTGCTCGCTTTGATAGTTAAATAACCGACTATCGATCTTGGCCAAATTTTAGTTCCTTGACTTGATGAGGGAATTATTTAGTCGTACATTTAGTACATAGCTTTCTGTGTAGGCTTGATTATCCTTTGTGTTGAGGATGTTGATTTGTGTAGTGTGGAGTATTACTCCAATCTATCGAGCTTCCTTCTTGGCCCGAAGGATAGCAAGTTGAAAGTTGGAGACGTGATAAGTCTATGAGACTAAGTTTCTGTGTGTAGTTGAGAAATGCTTTGCGTTTTTGGTGTGAAGAGACCCGGATCAGATTTATCTGAAAACCACTTCAGACCAACGTATATGCGACGATTGTGCAGGTTTCTTATGATGATATTAATATTTCGGATTTTCATGGTGGGGGACTGCTAGTTGATCGTTTGGGGTTAAAATCCCAATATACATATAGTAGCAGTGGTCTCTTCATTATGATATCCAATGCGAGGACTTTTCGCTACTAATCCTAGGGATTTCCCGGCAGGATGTGGTAGGAAAGTACCTTCGGTTTGTCCTGTTCGTGGACAACTTGTATGTATGTTTATCTGACATTGCATTTATAAAGATTACGTATAATGGTTTTTACAAACATGCATCAATGGTGGCGGAGAAGGCAACTTCTCTTAGCTTAACACCCTCCTTGAGACGTATGAGCTTAAGGGTTGTACTTTTGTGATAGGCAATTAATAGTCGAGGAAATGACCGTGTGGCATTCAAGGTGATGTGATATGTGATATGTGAAACGTAATCGTAGCCTAACGAACCTCACACCTCGGTTATGATGGGATTCTATGTGGTCAGATGTATGCTCGCATTTCGGATAGTAGTGATCTGGGTTATCAGATGTTCTGATCCCAGGTACCAGAAACTTATGGGCCTCATGGCAGAGATGCGCAAAGTCCGAGTCCTTGGATGTTATTCGCCGATTGTATCCACTTTTAGCCATTTATGTTGTTGTATAACGGCGTCTGAGTCATGGACGTAAGACGTGGATACAGATTGATCTTTCCACTAGTTTCCTATAATGTTGGAAATCCAATCCCAATATGATTTACGGTTTTGATTGTATTTCCAAAATAGCTATAATGACTTGCAAACATTTCAGCTACCCCTTTTTGGTATCATATATTCCGTTTGGTATATTCTGTTGGCCCAGTCCGGATATATTCCGTTAGACATAGTCCAGGTATTGATACCTTATTTGAATAAGTTTATTCGAAAAGTAAGTTCAAAAGAATGTCATTAGAAATAATATCAAATGTTTTGATATATAAAATTTTTTTAGTTATCGTAAGGTAAAAACATGTCCATGTTTATGTGTTGACTTGTCTTACAAGATACTTTGTTTTGATAAAGAATAAGTTTGGTGATTTAATAAATTCAGTTGAGTGTGTTTCTCACGCTTGTTTACCAGACTGAACCGAGCATTCTTCCCTTTCAATGCCCGGGTCAGACCAAGTATATTTATAGGTTCAGTTTTGGTGCCTTTGGAGCTTCAATAGGAGAGCTAGAGATCTTCATTTCCGTACATCGGCATTTGCTTGATTATCCGCTGCTTTGTTTGTTGTTGTATATTATCAGTATTTGTGAGGACAGGTTATTACAACTGTTCAGGCTGATGAATATTGATTGATTGTTGAACTCTAATTGATGTGTGTGTATATATATATACAGTTTTTGTTTTGTCAAGATCATTTATAGGATATTATACATTTTCCTCTGCGATGGGAGATCTGTATTTTTCTATTGGTTTTATTTCTCTCTTTCTTCTCTTCTCTTCTTCTCTCTTCTTTTCTTTCTCTTGACTTTCCGTCATTCTATGCTTTTTGGGTCGGACATGTGTAGATTATTGTCGATTCAAAGGGTATGGATTCTTGGGTTGTCACACCTTCAAATAACAGCGGAGTGGGATATAAACAATCCTCTAGAATTATTTCAAAGAAAAAGACTTCTTCATGTAAAAGGAATAACAAGATTGAAAAATCTAGTTCTAAAGCTTCAAATTTTACTGAATCAACTAAAATTTGGGTAAAATAATTATTCAATTAGAAATAAGCATATAATTTTTTTAATAAAAACAGTTCATAGTAACAAAGATTTCATTTTCAAAAGGAAGTATGAACCCTCTTGGGTTTGGCTTCCTAAGACCTAATTCTTAGGACCCAAAATAAAATGGTGGGTACCAATGTTAATTCTATATTTTGCAAGTACCATCTAAAAAAAGAAGAAAATGTACACTAGACAGTGGTTACCCAAAACACATGACAAGAAACAAAGAGATGCTAACAAATATTAATTACTCAGATGGAGGTTCTATCACATTTGGATATAATTTCAAAGGATATGTCATCGACAAAGGCAATATGAGCAATAAAGGTATATCTAATTTACCTCTTATTACAGATGTATTATTAGTTAAAAATTTGAAGCATAATTTACTTAGTATTAGCCGATTGTGTGACAAAGAATTTAATATTTCCTTTTCTGAAAACAAGTGTAGCATTTTTGATCAAAATAAAAAAAAACTTATTTTTAAAGTTTTTAGAGATAAAAATATTTATGTTTTAAATATGAATGTAAATTATAATACAAATATGTGTTTAAAAGTCAAAGAAAATGATCCTTGGTTATGGCACAAAATATTTTGTCACATTAATTTCATAGCTGTAAATAAATTATCTAAAAGATAATTTAGTAAAAGTTTTACCAAAAATGAACTTTAAAGTAAACAATATTGTGATGTTTGTCAATTAGGAAAATTATCAAAATCATCCTTTAAATCAAAGAAAAATATTTGTGCTGTACAACCACCAGAACTATTACATTTGGATCTATTTGATCCAACTCAAATTCAATCTATGAAACATAGTAAATATGTGTTTGTTATAGTAGATGATTTCTCAAGATATATTTGGACTATTTTCCTAAAAAATAAAAGTGGTACTTTTGAAACTTTCAATATTTTTGCAAACAAAATTCAAAATCTTAAAAATTAAAAATTAAAAATATTAGAAGTGATCATGGAGGTGAATTTGAAAATGAAGCTTTTGAACATTTTTGAAATAAAAAGGGAATTTGTCATAATTTTTCCTTTCCTAGAACACAACAACATAATAGAGTTATAGAAAGAAAAAATAGTATGTTACAAGAATATGCAATATTAAATGGAAGTACATTACCAAAACATTTTTGGGCAGAAGCTGTAGCAAATGCTTGCTATGTTCTAAATCGTGTTTCCATCCAACCTATAACAAACACACTCCATATGAATTTTTTCATCAAAGAAAACCGAACATTTCATATTTTAAAACTTTTGGTTCAAATGTTTTATCTTAAAGACAAAAGATCATCCTGTAAAATTCGATCCAAAATTCGATGAAGGAATCTTCATAGGATATTCAGAACGAAGCAAAGCTTATCGAATTTTCAACGAAAGAAAAAAAAACAATCGAAGAAACACTTCATGTTTCATTCGATAAAGATTTCAATATTAATAAATTTTTTGTGGATGATGAAATTATACCTAGGACAGTCACAAATATAGTTACTCAAAATAATTTTGAAGAAGATGAGAACATTGTTTATAATTTAGAAGAAGATGAAAACATTGTTCACAATGAAAATGAATTAAGATCTCCTCCTAGGATTTTATGAGATCACCCAGTAGAAAATGTTATAGAAGAAATTGATTCACATAACTCAATCAAATGGGACGTGTAGCATTTCTTTCTAATATTGGACCTAAAAATATAAAAGAAGCCTCTACTAATGACTGTTGTATTATAGCTATGCAAGAAGAGCTAAAACAATTCGAATGAAATGAAGTACGGGAACTAGTTCCTAGACCAAGTGATCAATCAGTCATTGGTACTAAATGGATCTTCAAAAATAAAGCAAATGAACAAGGTAATATAACTAGGAATAAATCTAGATTAGTTGCACACAGACACAATCAAGAAGAAGGAATTGACTATGAAGAAATATTTGCTCCAGTCGCACAGCTTGATGCAATACAAATCTTATTGGCCTTTTCATGTTTTCATAATTTCAAACTTTATCAAATGAATGTTAAAAGCGCTTTCTTAAATAGTTATATAAAAGAAAATGTTTTTATGAACAACCTCCGTTATTCACACATGAAAATTTTCCAGAGCTATCTAATAGATTCTGGTTTTGATATTGGACAGGTTGATCAAACTCTTTTTATTAAAAGAACTAAAAAGGATATTTTAATTATTCAAATTTATTAGATGATATTATTTTTGGTTCTAGAAATGAACTATGTCCGAATTTTTTTACAATAATGACCAAAGAATTTGAAATGTCACTATGGAAGATGTATCTTATTTTCTCGCTTTACAAATTAAACAATTGGAAAATGGTATTTTTATTAATCAAGCAAAATATTGTAATAATCCAATTAAATGCTTCGGTATGGAAAATATTTCATCCAAACCAAGTTTAATGGGTACAACATTACATCTCGATAGAGACGAAGACGGTAAAAGTGTCGACTGAAAGTTATATCGAAGCATAACTAGATCGCTACTTCATCTTACTACTAGTAGACCTGACATAATGATAAGTGTTTGTTTATGTGCTAGATTTCAAGAAAATCTTAAAGAATCACATATGCGAGCAGTGAAACGAATATTGCGTTATGTAAGCAAAACCAAAGATTTTGGACTCCTCTACCCAAAAGAATGTCCTTCCGAGTTAGTTTCAGTTAGCGATGCTGACTTTGGAAGATGTCGGATGGATCGTAAGTGTAAAAGCGGGACTTGTCATTTCATTGGACGATCCTTGGTCTCCTGGTTTAGCAAGAAACAAAATTGTGTTTCACTTTCGACTTGTGAAGCAGAATATATTTATGTTGCTTTAGCATGTGCTTAAGTTATTACATGCAACAAACACTTAAAGATTTTGGTATGAACTTATCTAAATCTACAATTTACTATGATAATACAAGTGTTATAAACTTATCAAAAAATCCTATCAATCTTTCACGAACTAAACATATCGACATACGTCATCATTTTCTTCATGATAATATTGAAAAGGACTTAGTCAGATTGGATTTTGTGTCCTCTGAAAATCAACTGGCCGATATATTTACCAAACCTTTGAATGAAAATACTTTTATTAAACTTAGAAGAGAATTAGGAATTTTGTCTTTAATATATTTGTATTTTTTTAAAAAAAATTACACTTGTTAATTCAGTTCAATTCATTCACTTTACAGTTTATCATTTTAAATATTTACCTTAAAATATCTAATCTGTTTGCTAAAAATAGATTTAGTTTTATGGTTCTCCTTCTTATTTACTCTAATCCATTCGTTCTTAGATAATTAAAGGCTTATATTTAAAATTGTTGCAATCCACTCCTTGTTCTGTCTATTTTTAAAAAGTCTTACTCTTATAAAAGACTATCTTTTTCACTATATTATTTAATAAAAAGGGAAGACAAGCAACAAAAGTTTCGGTTTAATCAATATGTCTTCAGAAAACAACTCTGTCTCATCCTCTATTTCGTATACCTCCATTACCTCAGAATCGGTGAATCTTCCAACACTGACTCCTATATACGAACCCGTTCCTATTGTACCACCATCTTACATTCACACTGGTTATATCCCTCCCATCAAAAGAGCTAAATGCTCTCAATTTTTTGGCTCACCGTCTACCAAGGAAAAAATAGACGACATTCATCATTATCAACGGGTGACTCTCGAGTTACAACGAGAACTACACTATGAGCAGAAAGTGAATGCAAAGCGGCTAAGCTTCCTTGAACAAGTGGCACTTAAATTCTGTGGTTCGTCTTCACATAACACGGTTCATCAACCAATGTCTCCTTCACATCATAATCCATGGGAACCATCACCTCAACATCCACCTTTATCTCTGAATTCTTGGGAATATGGACAAGGCTGGTCACCATTACGACCTCTGCAAGTGAATATGAAAGTGGAACCGGAAGACTATCACACTTCTTCCTCTTCATCCAAATCATCTTGATATTTTTTTTACAAAATATATGTATTGTACTCATATTTAAATTATTTGTTTTGATTCATATTATTCTAAATTTTTCTCCATATGCTATGATTCAACATATTTTATTTTAAGGAGGTTCAAGCCTAAAAATTCAACAGCGCCAGTCGACTGAACCTAGTTAGTCAGTCCGCTGAAACTGTCTTTCAACTAATTTTTTCCTGAAGTCAGTTGATTGACACCCCTAAACAATCGACTGAATTAGGCTATTTCATGTTATAAATTTTTAGGAAAGGTTTAGCCGACTGAATCTATAGGACCAGTCGATTGAACCCAAAAAATTATATTTGTTTCACAGAGCCAGTCGACTGCCTTTGAAGGTTCGGTCCATTGATACTGGGTACCCAGCTTTTACTCTCTTCCAGCCTCTACAAAGTTACTACTTACCTTTACCAAACTCACTCTTTTACCTTCAATCCTTTTAACCTTCTACCATTATACTCTTTTTCAACTTCAAATTCACTCAAAATTTCATCAATTCTTTCATCAGTTTGTCCAATACTTTTCAATTAACATCCTAACACTTCATCACCAAAACCCTGGTTCTACTAATGGCTCCTAAAAGCCCTTGACATTCTCAAGCTACAGCAAGTTCTTCAGATTCACAAATAAGCACATGGCTATACAACGACAAAGCGTTACAACGCTTTGAAAAAATGCAAATCCCCAGGACTTTTGAATGTTCTTTTATCAAATTCCCTGATTTCTCTTCGTATGCTATTCAATACTTGGCTCAACGTAGCGGATTGGAGCACCTCATTGATTTTGCAACAAATTATAACAAGATTAATCACCTCCTTGTTAAACTTTTCTACGCCAACTTAAATCTAGATCAGCAAACAATTACAAATCCGGATGACTGCATTTTGACGATAGTATGTGGTAAAAAGATTTTTCTTCCACTACAACGACTTGCACGAATTCTACGATGTCCAGATGAGGATGACGAGTTATCTGAAACTGCCGTAAATATGAATACTCATTATCATGTTAGTCATTTATTCCTTTCGGATGACTTAACGGAGTAAAAAGCGGTAGCACTAAGGCCAAAAGCTCGTATTATGCATAGAGTGCTTACCCACACCATCAATCCCTGCACCGGAAGCTATGAGAAATCTACCGGAGTGATTTTTAATCTTTATATGCAATTTGGGGAAATAAACTGGTAAACTGGGCAAAGGTCATTCTAGATGACTTTCAAACTTTTAAACAAGGTCGAATGAGGATGATCTAATATGGCGCTTACATCATGCGCATTCTCAAACATTTCGATGTTCCTTTTGTTGCTTCCAAATGCTCGAACAAAGGTTCCTTGAATACTAAAACCCTTAGTCTCATGAACCTAATAAAGCAATATCTTGATCACACCATAATTACTTATGAAGATTGGCATGAAAACTAAGCCGTGGGTCAAGCTCAACCATTCTCCCAACAAGCTCATCAACAAACTCCACATACGCAAGCCTCTTCTTCATCTCAACCTCCTCGATCTACTCAAAATGTCTACGAGATTCAAGAAATAGGCCCTCAAGCTCGGTTTCACGAAGCAGTGACTACCATTGCTCATAATTAAAGACTTCTAAATAATTGTCTATCTTGGGTTGAATCAACTGTCTCTAGATTTGATTAAAATGTCACCAAAGTCAATAAGAATCTTAATTATATTAACTCCATCCTCAACAATACTTGGGAAGCTATCACATGCTCCCAACAATCTTCTACCTCTTTCCACATACCAACATCTCATGAAAAACGACCAGCCGAACGTTTTACTTGGTCTACATCTAATGAGGAGCGGGAGGAAGAAGCTAAAGAGGTAGGTAACGAAACAGAGGATGAAGAAACTAAAGGTGACGAATAAAGTTCAAATGGTGGAAGTCAAGGTAATGAATAACTATTACTTTTGTTCTGTTTGTTTTTATGATTGTTAGATTTTGTTTTTAGATTTTTTTTTACGTTCCTTTGGTATTGTGTAATTGTCTAAAACTGTGTGTTTTCTATGTTTATGTCACATTATTATTCTCTGAGGGTGTGACTGTTCTATTTCTGTGTTTTTGTGATAAGTTTAAGTTTCATATGCATGTGTGTCCCTTTATCATATTACTTGTGTTTTACCTATCCTATACCTTGAGTACTCTCCTTTTTTTCGATGACAAAGGGGGTGAAAAACATATAACTTGTTTAGAGGAAATATAGCATAGATTCAGAGGGAGAATACAATATAAAAGTTGCAAGCATATAACTTAAGGGGGGAGATATTTTTAACAAAATCATGTCAAATATTCACTTGTAGCGAATGGAGTTGTCATCCTCAAAAGGGGGGAGAATGTTGGATCATAAGGTTTTGAATGTTGATAAGAGGCAAAAGATCTTCACAAATCTACGACTATGGAAAATCCGAGCTCATCAACTCAAATATTGTTCATATTGATTTTAACGTGACTAGAGTCAATATGTAAATAGTCTAGTATGGAATTTTGTTAAAATCTATCCTTAAAGCTCATCACTCACAAATTCATTTTACGAAACTTGCATATGTTTTATAAAACTTTTTATGTGTGTTGAAAAATAGTATTCAGTCGACTGAATACTATATCACAATCGACTGGTACTGTTTGAAATCTTTTTTAATATATAGCATTCGGTCGACTGAATTGCTTAGGTCAGTCGACTAACATTGTGCAAATTTTTGTGCACGTTTGAATTCAGTCGACTGACTAAGCAACTACAGTCAGCTGAATACTACAACTGTCATATTTCCCAACAGACACTTCTGTTCACCAAGAGGTTTCTTCTTTATGGAAGGTTGCATTTCTTGGATATTGACAGATATCTATTTCCAACAGTCATATCTCCTCGCACACTATATATACACTCAAGATTTATAGGTTTAAATCACCTAATTTTCTATTTTCTTTTAATCTATAGCACTTAGCATTCTTGAGTTCAATATATACAAGCTTTCATAAAATCATTGCTTACATATTCATTTCTATACACTTCAAGCAATATTAAACTTCTTATTCTTCATACATACATAAATATACACATTTACTTTGAGGATAAGATTATAGGAAGGGTGTACTACAAGTGGCAAATCCATGTTATTCAGAACACACAAAGTCGAATTAAATCAAGTTTATAAGAAAGTCTTATTCTGTTGCTCAGGCGGTCAAAGTCTTGTTCTGTTGCTTAGGCGGTCAAAGTTATATTCAGTTGCTCAGGTGATGTAATAGATGTTCGTCCGGGTTAAGTGAGGGTTGCTAGCTATAATTCTAGAAGAAGTCTAGGAATATACATAGAATGGGAGTTTGAACCAGTAAAAATCTCTAGTGTCATTTACTTTACTGCTCTAACTTTTTACTTACTTATTTGTTAATCCGCATAAGTAATTTATCCATAATATATGATCCTTCAGCACAGTCACTTTCATTATCATATCATGGACGACCGTTTGCTTCTGATTGCTTTGTTTTGGGTTTTTTGGGATTCGGTATTATAATGGGGATAGACTGGCTGAGAAAGTATGCAGTAGTGGTGAATTATGAGAGGCTGTTAGTGACGATCAAGGTTATCTAGTGGCGAACGGTAGTGTTTGGCTGCCTGCCAAAGGATGGAGTTATGGTTATCTTTCCACATTCCATTGGGACTCCATATAGGATGAGTTGTCATCTGTGCCTATAGCAAAAGAGTATCCGAACATATTCGAGGAGGTGACTAGATTACTGCTACACCGAGAGATTGAGTTCCGCAAAGACTTGGTGAAGGATGCTAGACTGATAGTTATGCCTTTGAGGCGTAAGGCACCTATGGAGTAGAAGGAGTTGGAGATGCAAGTGAATGACCTATTGAGGCCAGGGTTTTTCGCAGTATATCTAAGCGAGGTGCACATATAGTATTCGTCTTTAAGGCGAATGGTTCTCTGAGGTTATGTGCAGATTACTATGAGCTGAATAAGGTGGTGAAGAAGAACAAGTATCCACTCCCACATATTGATGACTTGTTCGATCAGCTCCATGGTGCTAGGATGTTCTCACAATTGGACCTTGCAATGGGCTTCATCAATTAAGAGTGGCGAAGGAATGTGACCCGGTTACAGCATTTTTCTATGCCATCTAGATTCTATAAGTGGTTAGTTATGACGTTCGGGCTAACCAATGCGTTGGCATACTTTATTGATCTTATGAACCGTGTTTTTAGGGATTAGCTAAATAAGTTTGTACTTATGTTTTTGGATGATATCCTTGTTTATTCGAGGATGGAGGAAAGAAGAAGCATTTGTGGATTGCGCTCAAGGTGTTGAGGAAGCAGCAATAAAAGGCGAATTTTTTGAAGCGTCACATCTGAAGTAAAGAAGTGCCATTCTTGGGTTTGTTTCTGTGAAGGTTATTGCTATGGATACTATGAAGGTGGCTGCTGTATAGGTTTGGGATCGTCCCAAGATCGCTACTGATGTGAGAAGATTCCTTGGACTAGCGGGATACTATAGACCTTTTATCCAGGACTTCTCTAAGGTTGCAGCGTCCTTAACCAACTTAATGAAGAAGAATTAGACTTTTATTCGGTATGCGAGATGCAAGCGTGCATTTGTCAGTCTGATGGATAGGTTGACGAGTGTACCTGTGTTAGTCATTTTGAGCGGGAATGAGGAGTTGATTACATATATTGACAACTATGAAACCGGACAAGGTGTGGTATTGATTCAAAGGGAAAGGTTGTCGCTTACGCTATTCGACAGCTAAAATCGTTTGATAGAAAGCATTCAACTCATGGTTTGGACTAGTCAGCAATATTATTTTCTTTTACTATATGGAGGCATTATTTGCATGTCGAGAAGTTCGAGTTATATGCGGACCATAAGTCATTGATGTATCTATTCTCATAGAAGGATCTTAACATTTAACAACAGCAATGATTAGGGTTCCTGGCCTCCTACGACTTTGGTATTCCTACATGCCCGGTAAGGGAAATGCGATCGCTGATGCTTTGAGTAGAATACATGCTAGCTTGGTAGCAATGCTCCTAGAGTGGAAGTAGTTGGAGTTTATTGCTAATTATGATTTTAGACCTTGATGTGAGCTGGAGCCGGAAGTGTTGGCTAGTTTGACGATCAGGCCCACTTTAATTGAGTTGATCGGTGCTAGTCAAAGGCGAGGTGCTGGGCTAGTAGAGATCATAGCAATGATAGAGGGAGGGTTAAAGTCTAAGGAAATGAAGCAGTACGATATTGATCATGATGATTGGCTTTATAAGGATGGAAGATAGTTTGTTCCTGACATCGATGGGTTGATGGATGATGGGGTATGCAAGTGCCATCATTCGAGATTGACTATACATGCTGACTGTAATAAGATGTATCTATACTATACTATTGTCACGGAGTTATATTTCAAGAGCTCACAAGCCCCTTAAGAATTTTGTGAAATGAACATTCATGGTTTTTATTTTGTTTTTTCTTTCTACTTGTGCCAAACCTACTTACGTTTAATTAAAAAAATTTAAGTTACTTCACGCCCATTCCATAAAATCCTAACTCACAAAATATTGAAGATGAATATTGACTGCTGTGGAAATCAATGATTGCTTTTCTCCTTCTTTGTCAGTGTGAACACTTCCACCTTAATTTTCTTGTTCGTGTATTTATCCTCCGATCCCCTAATTATTCAGGTAATTTTTGTTCTTTGGATATGTATTTTTTTGATTTTCAAACCTAATTTAACTCCTTGATTTGTTCGATTTGCTTATGTCTTCAATTGTTTGCTTTATCTTCTTAACCTTTGGAACAAACGTAGTTGCTTTATCAGTTTTCTTCATCTATATTTCAGGTTTCGTTATCCTTTCTTACTATCCTTTTAATTATTGTGTTATCCATATTTAGGATTTGATGATATTTGGATTGGTTTAATATTTAGAGCATGATGATTTGAGATTTGGCTAGAACAGTCAGATCTGTTAGATGATTTGAGGTTACGTTAACTATGGATACTTTATTGTTTTTTTCTAGAAGTAACTATATAGATTATTAATATTTTATTCCCACCACTAATTGGAAGACAAAGCGAATGATTTGGAACATGTTCTTTGAATTTATTTTCAATTATAATTTCAACAAAAATGGAAAACCTATAACGAAGTGCATTTTGAGCTCAGCTACTACATAGTAAGATTTAGTTAAATGTCTTCTTACTGTGATCATAAAAAATAACTCTATGCAACGAATAAAGAAAAAGTAGCCATCTTCGTATAAGTATGTTGAATAACAATTGTGGAAGTTCTGAAGTTATAAGTAATCTAAATATTATAAGAATCAACATAGAGATTTACATTTTCTTAAGAAAAATGAATTTGTAAGTCAACAGGTGTTTCTGAGTACATTCTTTTGTGATTTGCTGATTAAAAATATAGCAATTTGGTCCGTACTAATGTGTGATTTATGTTTTGTTTGATAAGATTCCATTAAGCATCTAAATGAAATGGTTATTTGAATAAGTGCCATCAAGTGATACTATGGATGCGCACTAAAACTATAAGACGTTATAATTAAGGCTTTTAAAAGAATGTACAATAATTTTGTTTTGAGTAGTACGATTTACCTTTATGTTATTGACTATACCATTTTAAGACAGCTTTAGTTATACAAAATTAATATGTACTTATTTATACCTACACAAATAACCTTTTTAGGCACTTATTGTGTGACTGCTGCTATATTAAGTAAAGCGGGTGCAAGTGTAGCTGAAGTGAAAATAGGCTTTTTTAGAGTACAAAATGGAATCGTTCATTGCCAACTCCCTATTTAAAAATATTTGAATAACAATAAGATCTTTACAACTATAAGTTTATAAATCAGAAATTAAAATGAATATACAAAATCGTCTAGCGAATTAAAAAAACTGTAAGAACTGAAGGAAAGCAGTAATAATTTTACCATAATTAGATATTTTATTGATGTACTTTGAAGTTATAGTTACATGTCAAAGTTAAAGTTTTTTTATTAAGCCGTGCATTATTAAAACTATTAAAGATATATTGCATTTTATTTTAGTATATAAATTTGACTAAAAATATTATCAGTTAATTTTATTTCAGCATTTGACATTCTAAAACTAATTTTTACCTTATGTTTAATAGATGATCACATTAAAATTTATTTAAATTTGATGGATGTGACATTGTTTTCCAACTTGTCACTATAAATTTCCATGGATTCTTCCTTGCACTATATCATCTATCATATTTTTATAAATAAAAGTATTGTCCTGGATTTTAGCATATCTGAATTAATTGGTTATTAACCGAATTAAATTTATTAAAATAGTAATTTGTAAATTGAACGAATAAATTCTATTAAATTAAAATGCTTATATATGGATTTGGAACTATAATATATATTTATATGAGTTGAATTTAATTTGAAATAGAAATTCAAAAGATAAATATTTTAAAGTAAATTGAAATTAATATATATATATATATATATATAATTTTATCAGTATATAGTTTGTTTTTTTCATTCAAAGATCATATTAATATAAATAAAGTAAAGTAGTTACTAAATAAAAATTTGATATAAAAATTTGTATAACTATTATATTAGTATATTTGTATAACTATTATAAGTGTGTAATTGGGATTTTTTTTATCATCTACTTTTAAAAATTATAAATAGGTAAATACAAGAGGATTTTAGATATTAAAACAATTAAGACATTTATAAATATAAACAAAATTGGAATTATTTTATAAATACTTATAAAAAATAAATATTGTTACATAATTACAAATGGAAGCTTAAGGATATATCTTATAACAAGTGTCAGCCAAAATTTACATGTGCCTAAATTCTTATTTTATTCTTCTTTTTTCTCTTTATTTTTAATGAAAAGATAAAACATAATTATTTAAAAACGTCTCCACTCTTTATCTCATTTCTTTTCTATCTTTCCAAAATTCAAAACAAAGAAATCAAAGTCTAGAAAAAAGAAAAAAAACTGAATCTCCCAAACAAATCAAAGAAATCAAAGCAGATCAAAGTTTTATCTTGTTTCAAACTGAAATCAAGAAGCCTCCAACCTGATTCAAAAGCAAGTTTAAACAAATTCAAGTGCAAATAAAATTCAAAGTCAATTGCTAGTTTAAAGTTGTCATATCAAAGGCTAGTTTCAGATCAAAATCAATAAGCAGTTCCAGAAATAAAAAAAATTCAAATTAGTTTCAAAGGTTTTCTCTGTGCAAATCTGAAAAGGTGAGTAAACTAACCCAGTTTCCTTCTTTATACCTATGACTAAACTACTAATCTATACCTGATGCTTTTGATTTATACTTGAAGTTATGGTGGAAATTGTTTGTACGAGTGAAGAATTATATTTTGTTTGGGTATACATGTTTAAAATAAGAAATATATATGCATGCATGTCTGAATATATGTATAATTACTTATGTTTTAGTTTTACAGACCCTAAACTCACTCAAAAATCTAATCACTCTCTATAAACCATTATAAGTGATGTTGTTTGAAGAGAATATGTTTGTGATAACTCGATGGATGTTTTAAAAATAGTTTTAAGGAGCAACAACACGTATTTTACCGAGTAATGAAAATTTCAGAAAAAAAAACTAAATCTAGTAAAATGAATCATTCAAATTCTATATTTCAAATGCATAACTTGGTTCGCCTTTAGGAGTGATGATTTTTGGCATTTGAATCCTAATTTTTATGCTTGTGATTTATGTGAATTTGAGAATTGAAAGGTTTGGGTGTAACGTCAAACTACGGCGATGAGGTCACTCATGCGACAAGGCGGTTGGCTGGAAGGTATAATGATCGGAGTGGCATCGGGTAAAAATAGTGGACGAAATTCTTATAGCATAGATTGATGAGTAAGGGTCGATTTAGGGTTTAAGCTTTGTTTTTGGTCGTGATGGGTTTCGAGACAATTGTGGTGTTGTGGCAGGGATTTAAGGTTGCGGTCCTGGGTGAGAACGAAGAGGATGGGATGGAGTATCTTCCGGTGGAGTTTCAATGGATCGGCAATGGGTATGGTGGTGGTATGAGGGGATGTTGGAGGGGAGTTTTTTCCCTGGTATTGGCGAAAAGTCAAATTTTGGATTCCTGTATTTTGATGAAGTTCGGGATAGCAGAGGTGGACGTGGAGATCATCAGCGATCTGGTGGTAGTGGCGGCGAAGGCCGGAGTGCCCCCGGTCATGTGTGCATGTGCACGACTTCGTGTTCATTCTAGTAGTTTGAATTCGAGATGTTTGCTGAAGGTAATAAGAAGATGAAAGGAGGGGAATTCATTGCTTCGTGGATCCTGTCTTGGGTAGGCCGAAGGTAATGGGCCAGTTTGATTGGTAATTGGATTTAAACGCTGGATTAACGAAATAAAGGGAAAGAATAAATGAAGTAAAGTTCAGCAAAGAAATGCTTTCAAACTTAGTTGATAATTTGAACTTAAGTTAGCTCGGGGTTTTAGGATTTGACCCAAGTATTTTTAATACCGATGAAGTTAAAGATTTCAAGTTAGTTAACAAGTTAATCATATAATTTTAATTTCTTGTGACTTAAGATGAAATTTAATAATGATTAAGTAATTAAGTTTTGATAATGGTTTATTTTTAATTAATTAAGGTTTTTATTCATTAATGAATAGATAATCAATGTAATTAATTAAAACTCATTAATTAATATAAGTAAATCAGGGTTTATTTATTGACTTAAGTAATTAGGGACATTAATTAATGATAATTAATTAATTATTGTGGTTAATTAAGAAATAATTAAGTAATTAAGGATAATTGATTAATGATTAAAGGTTAATTAATCAAGAGATTGTTAATTGAAGGGTGAGTAATTAAAGGAAAATTACTCGATGAGATTAATTAAAGCTTAATAAATGATTAAAGGTTAATAAATTAGTGTAGTGGATTAAGGAATTAATTACTTAAAGAATAATTACTTAGTGTAAATAATTAAAGATTGATTAATTAAGAATTTAATTAAGGGTTAGTTAATTAAAGAACGTGATTAATTAAGGATAATTAATCAAAGTAAGTAATTATGAATAATTAATTTAAGTAATTAATTACGGATCAATGTAATTAATATGGGTGGAAAAGGGTTAACTAAATTGTATAATTAATTAAGAGTTAAAAATTACTTATTGTAATTAATGGATAGTTAGGCAAGTAGGATTAATTAAGAGGGATAATTAAAAGATGATTAATTAATTGGCTCGTCTTAAGTAAAGGTAACCTGAGTGATTAAAGGATAGTGATTAAATTATTTAGAGATTAATTTGATTTTGGAAATGATCCATCTCGTTTATAAATGATTGAATGATGATTGAACACTTTGAATTGGTTGATATCTCTGATATGAAATGTTTTCTAATATGATATGTTGGATGGACAATGATAGTATGGTTACCTATCATTGATGAATTGTTGTGTATATAAGTGACATCCTGTATTTAAATTTGAATTGTATCTCACTTGAATAACTTAGTTTAAGATGACATTGGATTAGAAGATACCGGAGTCGGGCATTAGTAAATATCCGAAACCACTTCGATTCTTTATAGATTGATATGTAAAATCAATAGGCTGGAATGGAATGATTGGACCATTTAATCTAAGTTTTGGTACATAGATACTGATGTGTGGTATCAGTGATGTCTATAACAAATTGTGAATTTGTAAATTGATACGAGCACCCCGGGTTTATATAAGTTGTATGTTTTTGTATTCCATCACGTTGGTTTTCCAGCCTGACACGGGTGTTACTTTGATGTAATGCCCGGGTCAGACCGAGTATTGCGGATTTTCAGGTAAGGACGTTCTGGAGCTCAGGAGGCGAGCTGGAGGGCAGGAATGTATGGAGTGCTTCTCGCTGTGATATGTTGATGTATAACTAGGACATGTTGTTTTAAACTATCCGGTGTTGTGAAAATGTTGTAACTCTGATATAAAAAAAATGTAAATGTACTGATACAGTTCTTCTTTGTAAACTGTTATTTTAGTTGTTATTATATTTTGTCCGCTGCGAATGTGAGATGTTGGTGTTTCTGTTCTTCTTTCTCTTTTCTTTTTTTTCTAACTATCTGGAATTTTCAGGATCGAAATTTTTTGGGTTGTTACATTTGGCATCAGAGCTAAAGGTTAAGCGAGAACCTTGTCTCTGGTGGGATTACTCATTAAGGATAGGGTAAGTGGTACCCTAGAATGAGTTGAGCGAATATATATATATATATATATATATATGAGAGCGTACTTGTTATTTTCTTATATAAAGATTTTAAATGATTTTATTTAAAAATATATTTTGATATATAGCAATATTTCTTTCTAATAAATATTAAGGTAATTGGTTGTTAAATTATTGGAATTAAATTACATGGTAATAGAAATACAACCAAATTAAAATTAAATAAAGATAAGTTTGAAATGGATTCAAATTGAAAATTAAAACTTGAAATTGGGGAAGAATTTCAATATAAGATGAGTTAGAATTGGTTTCAAAACAGAGAAATAAAATGGTTATTGTGTTTAATAATGGGATGATTGTTTTCCAATAAATAATAAAATGTTGAAGCAAGTAAACCATTTAGGTAAGTATGGGTTATAAATTGAAATTGAAGTTGATCTAAATTGTGAAGTTTGAATCTTAAGATTTAAAAACATTTGAAATTTGTTTTCAAATTATTAGAAGGAATAATAAATAATATTATTTGAATGAGAGAGCTTGATGCAAACAAGAGTTGCTTAAAGATTTAAAGGAATTTGTTTTGGATTAAAAATCAAGGGTGGTTTAAATTTTAAAGTATAGCCTGGTTGGTTAAATTTATATATGTATGGATATGCATAATACCAAAGATGGTTTGAAATAAACTATAAATATTGAGTTTCAAATCTGGAATGAGATATGATACCCAAAGTGACAAGTTCTTGAACTTAATAAGTGGGAAGATTATTTATGAGAAGTTTAAAATTTGGAATGGAAGTTCAAATTGGGTAAGGTTGACTGGATTAAGTGAATTGAGTTTAACTTGGGAGGTTAAATGGTTAATCTAAATTGGGAGTTTGTGTGATCTCAAAATGGGTTTGAGATCTGGAAATTGGAAATTGATGGATGTTTAAAATGAATTGATATTAATAATCTTTAAATTGTGAATTGGATTTGTTTAAATGAATAAGAAGTGAAGTGTGGTAATATATCCTTTATAGGGATAAATAAAATTTAACTTAAATTTAAAATTGAGATATGGAATTCCTTTGAACTTAAGATTTGAATGTTAAGAAATAAATTTGTAAATTAAAATTTTTGAAACTCTTACTTGAACCTTGTAATGAGTTAAGTAAAGATAATTTAAAATGGAATTTTGAAATTTGGAAAATTTGAATTGAATTAGTTCAAATTGAATTTGATTTGAATTAGCTGGAATTGTGAATGAAGGTGTAAGTTTAAAAATTCAAATGGAAAATTTGGGTTGAATTGAAATGATTGAAATTGAATTGGGTTCAATTGAATGGATATTAGTCCAAAGTGATTGGTATAACTTGGATTTGTAATTAGAGTTGAATAGTTCTAAATTCAATTGGGATTTGAATCGAATTTGGGAGGAAATCAAGAATAATTCAACATGATTTGGAAATGGAGTTTGAAATTGGGATTAATTCAAACTGGAGTTGAAATAAATTGAAATTTGAAACTAGTTCAATTGAAATTTATTTGAATTAGTAGAATTTGAGATCAAGATTTAATAAAGTTAAATTTGAAAAGAAACTAAGGTTAATTCAACTTGAATTGGGGTTGAATCAATTTCAATGGAAATTGAAGTTATTTAAATTGGAATTGGGTCAATTTAAATGGAGGTGGAATTTAAATTGAATGGAGATTGGGAATTGAACAGTTTGACTTTGGACTATTTTTCAAAATAAATTGTTTCAGTACAAATCTATTTTTTTCAAACTATTTACAACTTTTCTTTTTAAAATCCAAATTATCTTATACTTATTTTACAATTATCTTTGGAACTATTTAACAATTTTTCTATTATTTTATGAACTAATTTCTATTTTTCAACTACTTTATAACTAATTTCTATTTTACAACTACTTTGCAATTATTTAAAATTTCTATAACTATTTGACTATTTCTTTTCCAACTATTTTACAATTACTTAACTATTTTACAGTCATTTTTATGAACTAATAATTATTTTTCAAATACTTATTTATTTTTAAAAAAATTCAAGCTATTTTCTAAATAAATTGATCTAAGTTCAAACTGTTATTGGTTAAATACCCAATCGAGATAAGAATAGAGGTGATAATCCAAATAGACTGAAGCAATTGTGAGTAAGTGAATGAAAATCAAAGTGAATGTGAATAGAAATAGAATTGATTTGGCTAATAACCAATAAAGATAAATACGTAGGGTGTACGTATGTTATTCTATTCGCATAGTGATTTGATCCAGATTCGAACACAAAATTTTGAGATAATTATGTCGATCCGAGTTGGGATTTTTCACTTGATTTTCGACGGCGAATCTGGAAATGGATTGTTGATTGGTTCTGGATATTCTTTATCATAGTTATGACTATGCAAGGAGAATGATGGTTTCTGATCAAGAAACCAAATCTGAGTCCGCACTAGGAAGTCGGGTGGATGATACTAGTTCGAAAGTGAAATTGTGTGGTCGAGTGAGCGATCAAATTGGTATAGCATACGGATGATATATGTACATCGTACGAATTTGAATGAAAATGATATTGAAAGGAGTAATCAAATTTGAATATTTGATTTTGAGTACACAAAGTTAAATATCTTTGTTTTATAAAATGAAACTCCCCTTGTTGAATCTTTTGCCAGATGAAAAGGTTTTTTTTTGAAAATGTTTGAAGTATAAAAAGAGTTTTATACAAGTTTGAAATGATCCAAAGTTTTAAAAATTATATATATCTGTGTGTGTGTGTGTGTGTGTGTATATATATAAAGGATCTTATGAGGATTTTAGAAAAGGTTTTGGGAACCTTTGGATTTGGAAAGGCTTTTGATTTTTGGGTAAAATCAATATGAGAATTTAGAAAGCCAAGCTTGAGAATGATCGATTTTGGAATAATCGATTTTGTGTAAAGGAGCTTTGTATGAGATCATACTAGGTGTATGATTTGAAGATACTATATATGAATAATATAAAATGTTTTGATGATGGCTCTGGGGAAAAAGGCGCTCCCTTGAAATGAACTTCTCAGGAGTGCCACCGGGTGGTGCTGCCTTGAGCCCCAAGGGGGGGGGGTTCTAAAGTTGATCATGTGAGGAGTCCGGACAAAACTAGTTCCTAGGGATTATGAGTAGAGTATACCATAGCGAAAGTCGTGTGTGCCGTTGAGAGCCAACAGTCTGCGTTTGATTTTATTCGGTAGACTGCGACCTATGGTAACATAGCGAAAGTCGTGTGTGCCGCTGAGAGCCAACAGTCTGCGTTTGATTTTATATCGGTAGACTGCGACCTATGTAGGAGTGGAGAAGTTTCATTTTGACAGCGAAAATCAGAGGCCGCAGAGAGCCTGCAGTTACATAGACTTTTGCTATTATGGCAACGTAACCCTGGAATGTAACTGCGATTTGTCGTGGGATCCATGGCGTAATCGAGAGGCCGCGGAGGGCCTACAGTTACATGGACTTTTGCTGCGATGGCAACGTAACCCTGGAATTTAACTGCGACCATGGATGGGGGTGATGATTTCCAGAGCATTCTCACCAAAGATATTTCCTCTATTTTCAAAAATGTTTTCTATATTTTCAATAAAATTAATTTCCAAGTATTTTCACTGGTGTTGAAAACGGGTCTGCTAAGTACTTATAGATTTTCAGTCGTACGCCTGATCAACGTATGACCGAATTTCTGTAAGAACAATGATGGACTTATTGAGACATCGAGTTATAAAAGTATTTTTATAAAACTATTACTATAATACTATATAGGTTTTAAATTTTTTTAAAAATGATTAAAGAATGATTTAACTGATTTTAAGCATTTTAATAATTCTGGTTTCGTTCCTTTTCGAGGACGAGAAGATTCAAAGGGGGAAGAATTGTGATAACCCGGATTTTGGGATATCTAAATTAATTGGTTATTAACAGAATTAAATTTATTAAAATAGTAATTTGTAAATTGAACGGATAAATTCTATTAAATTAAAATGCTTATATATGGATTTGGAACTATAATATATATTTATACGAGTTGAATTTAATTTGAAATAGAAATTCAAAAGATAAATATTTTAAAGTAAATTGAAATTAAAATATACATATATATAATTTTATCAGTATATAGTTTGTTATTTTCATTCAAAGATCATATTAATATAAATAAAGTAAAGTAGTTACTAAATAAAAATTTGTATAACTATTATAATTAGTATATTTGTATAACTATTATAAGTGTGTAATTGGGATTTTTTTATCTTCTACTTTTAAAAATTATAAATAGGTAAATACAAAAGGAGTTTAAATATTAAAACAATTAAGACATTTATAAATATAAACAAAATTGGAATTATTTTGTAAGTACTTATAAAAAAATATTGTTACATAATTACAAATGGAAGCTTAATGATATATCTTATGACAAGTGTCAGCCAAAATTTACATGTGTCTAAATTCTTATTTTATTCTTCTTTTTTCTCTTTATTTTTAATGAAAAGATAAAACATAGTTGTTTAAAAACATCTCCACTCTTTATCTCAATTCTTTTCCATCTTTCCAAAATTCAAAACAAAGAGATCAAAGTCTAGAAAAAAGAAGAAAAAACTGAATCTCCCAAAAAAATCAAAGAAATCAAAGAAGATCAAAGTTTTATCTTGTTTCAAACTGAAATCAAGAAGTCTCCAACCTGATTCGAAAGAAAGTTTAAACAAATTCAAGAGAAAATAAAATTCAAAGTTAACTGCTAGTTCAAAGTTCTTAGATCAAAGGCCAGTTTCAAATCAAAATCAATCAGCAGTTCCAGAAATAAATAAATAAATTCAGATTAGTTTCAAAGGTTTTCTCTGTGCAAATCTGAAAAGGTAAACTAACCTAGTTTCCTTCTTTATACCTGTGACTAAACTACTAATCTATACCTGATGCTTTTGATTTATACTTGAAGTTATGGTGGAAATTGTTTGTACGAGTGAAGAATTATATTTTGCTTAGGTATACATGTTTAAAATAAGAAATATATATGCATGCATGTCTGAATATATGTATAATTACCTCTGTTTTAGTTTTACAGACCTTAAACTCACTCAAAAATCTAATCACTCTCTATAAACCATTATAAGTGATGTTGTTTGAAGAGAATATGTTTGTGATAACTCGATGGATGTTTTAAAAATAGTTTTAAGGAGCAACAACAAGTATTTTACTAAGTAATGAAAATTTCAGAAAAAAAAACTAAATCCAGTTAAATGAATCATTCAAATTCTATGTTTCAAATGCATAACTAGGTTCGCCTTTAGGAGTGATGATTTTTGGCATTTGAATCCTAATTTTTATGCTTGTGATTTATGTGAATTTGAGAATTGAAGGGTTTTGGGTGTAACGTCAAATTATGGCGATGAGGTCACTCGTGCGACAAGGCAGTTGGCTGGAAGGTGTAATGATCGGAGTGGCATCGGGTAAAAATAGTGGACAAAATTCGTACAGCATGGATTGATGAGTAAGGGTCGATTTAGGGTTTAAGCTTTGTTTTTGGTCGTGATGGGTTCGAGACAATTGTGGTGTTGTGGCAGGGATTTAAGGTTGCGGTCCTGGGTAAGAACAAAGTGGATGGGATGGCGTATCTTCCAGTGGAGTTTCAATGGATCGGCAGTGGGTATGGTGGTGGTATGAGGGGATGCTGGAGGGGAGTTTTTTCCCTGATATTGACAAAAAGTCAAATTTTGGATTCCTGTATTTTGATGAAGTTCGGGACAGTAGACGTGGACGTGTAGATCGTCAGCGATCTGGTGGCAGTGGCCGCGAAGGCCGAAGTGCCTCCGGTCATGTGTGCATGTGCACGACTTCGTGTTCATGCTTGTAGTTTGAATTCGAGCTGTTTGCTGAAGGTATTAAGAAGATGGAAGGAGGGGAATTCGTTGCTTCGTGGATCCTGTCTTGGGTGGGCCAAAGGTAATTGGCCAGTTTGATGGGTAATTGGATTTAAATGTTGGATTAACGAAATAAAGGGAAACAATAAATGAAGTAAAGTTCAGCAAAGAAATGCTTTCAAACTTAGTTGATAATTTGAACTTAAGTTAGCTCGGGGTTTTAGGATTTGACCCAAGTATTTTTAATACCGATGAAGTTAAATGTAACGACCCAGAATTTTGAACAATTTAATTGAAAATATTTAATTAATTTTAAATATTTGAATGATGGTTTGACTTGAATTTCAAATTATCAGAATGTAATTGGCAATTAAATTTTAAAATTTTAATCTATCGAAAGTTGAATAATAATTTAAATCTTCAGTTTTAAGCCGATTAAAAATATTTCAAAGGCTTGTAAAATGTATATTGACAATGCTGGAGATAATGGAAGCTTCAGAATTGAATTTGAAAGTGATTTGATCAGTTTTGAAATTATATCGTTTGAGTCGATATTTAAAAAATAGCCTCCTGAGGCACAGTCTCGGAATTCGACAAAACCAGTTTCATTGGATCCGAAATATTGTATTATTATCGGATTTCAAATTTCGTAGCGGTTGGAGTTGTTGTGTGAGCGTACGACATATAAACGCGTTGAAATTGAATCGAATTCAATTAAAATTTAAATTTGAAATTGGTCAACATCAGCTACTTCCCTTCCCATCACGACACAGTAGCCTTGTTCCTCCCATACTGCTATCATCCTTAAATCACGCAACTCTCCTTTGTTTCAGCCTGGAATCACGCTCCCCCCTTCCTCATAAAATACGAAGCCCCTCTTCTTTTCATTTAAAATCAAACTCCTCTGAAAAAGAAAATGGTGGCGGATTCTTTCTCGTTCATTCCTCTTTTCAAAAATTAGGGTTTCAGAAATGCGTGGTTACCGACTTTATATGTTCGATCGAACTCGACTTCCTTGCTCGTCTCTGAGATACTTGCGGTTTCTAGGGCTTCGTTCCCTTTGTTTCACTCCGGTTATAAATTAGGGCTTTTGGAAGTGTCAACTTTAAGTTGATCGATCGTGTGGACAATTGCGAGTAGCTCCTTGTTGCTGCCGCTGCTTCTTTTTGGTCGAGTTCGTCCTTCGCTTCGGTATAGGTGAGTGTTTCTTTCACTCACATCTTTATTCAAAGTTAGTAAAGTGCTTCGGCTGTTTGTTTTTGTTTGTTGTTGATGATTTCACTGTCTTTTTCTATTAAGTATAATTTGACATTTGATTGTATGGTGTGATTTTCGTAATCGCCACGGTTTCGAAAAGACCTGTTCGATTTTGTGAAATTGGATTTTTGAAATTTTTGATTCCTAGTAATCCACGGCTTGATGACTTCATTTGACTTTAGTCATCTGACTTTGTGTATGCTATTCTCTGACTTGTTCATTTGCTCCGGTCTTGAATCGACCTGCAGTTGTCTTCGACTGCATGCTTAATTTTGTGAAAGTATTTTAGATGGGAATGTATTTTGACTTTGCAATTGCTTTAAGTATTTGACTTTGGTCATTTTTGGAACTTGCTGTTCATTTCTATGATTCATTTTGATGCTATGTATATCCTGATATCTGTCAGATGATTGCATATGGCCATGACTATGTCACACCTATGCTTTTTAAAATCCCTTATGCATTTGCTGTTTGGATCAGGTTGTACTTCGTGCACTATCGTGTACTGTGTTTTTAGGCTTGAGCATTTTTGTAGATTAACTGCAACTTCAATTTGCATGTTTAATATGCAGATGCACTTTAGTATTTATGTTTGTGATTATTTCCACTTTTACCGGCTAGTTGGAGTACTTCATTGTTTGCACTGATCTGTCTTGATTCCACTTGATCCTTAGTGTAGTTGTTGTTGCTTATGTACATTTGCCTGAGTCACTTGTAACTGTTGTTACATGTTGTTCGGTCTCGTTGACCTCGACTTTGTTTGTGATTGCTGCATTTGGATTAGATTGTGCAGTGACATGAGCACACTTTGTTGTTCGGTCTGTTGTCGAGCTTGCATTTGATCTGGTCATTCATTGTTTGCCATATTGGCTTCATTACATCTTCATTTACCTGTACATTTGATTCTGGTCTTGCATCATGTGTCGCCATTGTTATATATACTTTGGGTTCTGATTTGCATTCCAATTTCATTTAGTTAGCTCTGGACTCTGATCAATTGGCAGTGCTTATACTAGCTGTATTCACGTGTGTCTGCTGCATTACGTAGTAGATCATCCCTTTTTCACTATGATTCCTCTAGCCTGTTTTCATTTTTCCTGGACTTTGGCCATTTTGATTTTTGACTGACTTCAGCATGACCTGAATTTTGTTTTGACGATTTCACTGTGACTTCGGTTTTACCTTTTTATTTTGTTTCTTCTGATTTTTTTTACTCCGGTCAATTGCTTTGAATAGTTCGACATTGACTTCGACTTGGTCTTTTGGAGTCGTAGCTTGCACTGTGCATTCATGTGCTTGCTGTGTTTCCATATTGATCCCTCTGTTTTCTTTGGCTTCATCTGATTATGTGATGTTGCATCACTTGATGTTGCCCTGTTCCCTGACCATTGTTGCCTCTGTTCATTGGGCTACACATGTTTCATTGGCACTTTGTTGCTTCCCTGACCTGTGCATTCCATTCTCGTGTGTTCATCCCTGTAGTATATCCTGATGCTTGAATTTTGCTGTTGTACATTAATGTGCCTCTTTGTGTATTTATGGTCTGATCATTTTTTGGTCTTGCTTGCTTGATGGCATTTGATCTTGCCTGGTTTTTCCTTTGTTGATGCTCGATTCTGATACATTGCATTGATGCATTGTATTCATTTGCGTTTGGTTACTATGCTTCACTGGTGACATTATTTTCTAGTGAGGCTGATCTGCGTCTTTTTCTGTTGTGTGTTGTGGTGCCATGTCCTTGGTGCTCTCACCTTCAGTTTGTTGTCTTCCTGTAGTGTACCACTGCTGTCATCTTCTCTTGACAATTTGGAACTTGACTGTGGCATTCTTGTGGTGACTGCAGTTTTGTTTGTATGCAGTCTTGCCCTTGTTGGTTTGCATTGCATTAATGTAATTGGATTTGTCTTTTTTCTAATTACACTTGAGTTGAATCCAGCTTAAATGCTCGGGTTGTCCTTGTGCTCGTTTGTGAACTTTCATTGGGCTTTTGTGCATTTCATCACTGTACTGGCGAGGCAGTGCACGCGTGCGTGTACTGCGACCAATTTAGAATTTGACGTTTTAATTGAGGTTTCAATTGCTTGAATTGTTTTGTCCAATTCCATATTTTGATATTGTATTTTGATTTGGTGATTTGATCATTTAGTTGTTGTCTAATTGTCTATTTGATAATTAGATTATGAATTTCTAATTATTTTCTTAATAATTAGATTTTTGTGGTTAATTGCCGTTTAGGCAATTATGTTGTTTTCTAAATTATCTTCATTGATGTTCTTTACATTTATCTTGTTGATGATTTGATTTTGCTAATTTGTTGTTTAACACTATTAAGTGTTATATTTACCATTATCCGATTTCTTTATTAAAAGGGTCGCCGAGAATTATTGTGACTGTCGTCTATTTGATTATTTGATTATTATTGCCTCTATGCACTAATAACTGAGTTTGAATTAGACTGATCCGTGTATTATTTTCTTTTGAATGTAATACTCGGGTCAGACCGAGTGTTTTGCAGCTTGAAGGTTTCCGGGCAGCGAAGTTAGAGAGAGGGGGGAAAACGCTCACTTTAGTTCAGGGATTTTGTACTTAAAGAAATATTCCGTTGTATAAATTCAATACATTGTATAAACTCTGATATTTGTAAGAAAATAGAAAGATTCATTTTTTTTGCGAAATATTATTATTCTGTGTTTTTGTGGCTGATTCTGTTTAAACTCTATAAACTAAATAACAATCCGTCATTTTGAACGTTTCAAGTTGGTTTAATTACCGACTAGGGACGGTCAAAAGGGCGGGATGTTACAAAAGTGTTATTATAGCTTTGGTTTATACAAAGCTTATTTTATGACGTTTAATATGAATAGTCACTAGGATCACTTTAAAGAAAGCGTTTTTCAAATCTGAAGAAGTATAAAATTGTTTTTTTTGAAAATAAAAGGTATTTTGAAAATTCAAATCCTTTTCGGAAATCCCCCTCCCTAAATTACGTTTACGATAGTTTCTCTTCGGTAAGGTCTCCTTAGATTTGAGTCCCGATCATTCGAAAACCCATTATCGAATTGCTGAGATTTATGAAAAATAAAATATAATTTAAGTGAATTAATGAATTGGTTTAAATCAAATATTTTGAATATCTCCAAAGTAATAATTGGGAGATAAAATGACGTGGCAATTTAGTTATAGCCAAGGGGATCATTGAACTATAACTTGGGAATTTGATTCTGAATTCTTTTGAAAATTGATTTCAAATGTTTTGAAGAACAATACTAGTAGTATATACAGGGAAAAAAATTTAAGTAATTTTTCAAAATATTTTTGAAAATAATAAAATTAAATAATTTTTTTTTATGTTTCAAGTAAGGTTTGATACGCAAGTATGTATATATATGTATATTTCAAATGTTTGAAATAAAATCCGGAGTTGAATCTCAAGTTTGGTTGAATAATAATCCTATATACCAGGATAATGTAAATTTGCAAATTGTCTTGGGGAAATGATTGAATAATCCAACCTTTGCAAATCAGGATTGCAAATTTTAATAGGAAACTTCGAAAACATCTAGCTAATGTGGAGATATGAATCTAATGGAACCAAGTCGATGAATGACTTACTAAAGAACCAGTTGATTATTTTGGAAATAGAAAGCAAATGCAAGGTTCAAATGGGATTCAGATTTCAAATTTGAAGTTTGTCAACATGATGATCCATAATAGGTTTAATAGATTCAGTGATGAATTTGAATTTAAACGTGCAGAGAATTAAGTTAAGTGGAAAACTTAATATTGGAAAGTTTGAAGTAGGTTTAAAACTAATATTGTGAAAAGTATGCGGAATTCAAACTATGAATTAAGTCGAAGTTGAAAAGGTTAAATGGGAAATTTGAACAATTTGTTCAACTTGAAATTTTTCAAAAAGATTGAATCTTGAGTTAAATTGAGTTTAACTTCGACACCAAAAACAATATAAGTTGAGTTTTGAATTTCGGATGGTCGGTTTGGATTGTATGTCTAACATTGTGAATTGATGACATAGCAATTGATCTCTATTAAATATATATATCTGTTTGGCGACGGAGAATTTATTCTCTTAACTATATACACCCTTCTCTGAGATGTACGAGCTCAGAGGTTATATATCGGTAGACATCAATTATGTGTTGAGAATTTACAATGTAACGTAAAATCCAAATCCAGTGTGAAGTCGATAATAAACTGAATAATGAATATGAATTGGGTTTGAGATAACCTTAAACTTCCAAATCGATTTAGAGGAAAAATTTAAATTGGTAACGAGATGGAAAATTCAGGAGTCCTCTATTTGTATGGGTATGGGATATGGAGGTTTTCGGAACTTATATATGAGAATGCAGTAAATTCGAAAACCATCAGTTTGTAAAGTAATTGTTATGGAAATCTTATGTAAGTTTACATAGGTATGATATGTACGAAATGTGAAATGAAGTACTATATATATGATATTATGTTTTCTAAACTGAGGATATCGAAAAGTACCTTCCATTGAAAATTTGTGAAGGTGTTGGAACTCGGTATGAGTGTCCATTTGAAATTCGTAGCTACGTAGAATTTCCATAAGTTGGAGTGTCCATTTAAATTGGAATCCCTCATGATGGGATCATGTTGATTGATGATGATGTATACTAGCGTAATTCTAGGGGTGTGATGCCTACAGTTACAAGCGATTCCACTGGGATAGTGGCGCAACCGCCGTGTAAATTGCGATCTAGATGCCATAGCAAAATTCGAGGGGCGAGATGCTTATGGTTACAAGCGATTCCACTCGGATAATGGCGTAACCGCCGTGTGAACTGCGATCAATGGCAACAACCATCGCGAAATTCAAGAGATGTGAAATCTACAGATTACAAGCAATTCTACTGGGATAGTAGCGTAACCGCCGAGTAACTGTGATCCATGGGGGAACGTGCTTTCCATATCCATTTTTAAAAGGATTTTTAAGTATTTTCACTGGGAGTTGAAGCAAGTATATTTAGTACTTGGAGATTTTTAGTCCTGCGCCTGGCCAGCATATGCCTAATGTCTGTAAGAACGACGATAGACTTGTTAAACTTCGAGTTAGTAAGTATTTTCAAAACTTTAAATAGCAAATCAATAGTCTGAAATTAAAATTACATAATTCCAACCTAGTAAACTAAGGAAGAAGATCTTTAAAATGTCTTGAAAGTCCACAGCTTTGGAAAAGATATAATATGAAAATATCTAACATGAAGAATTTCAAGTTCAAATATGAGTGGTTATAAACCAAAATAGAGAATTGAAAACAAATTTGAATAAAATGAATTGGAATTTGTAATGAATTAGTAATTGGAACTAATTTAAAATAGTGCAGTAGTAAAAGAAAGTTAATCGGTAAAATTCAATATTCGGAAGATAAATTGAAATCAAATAGAATTGAAATTGTGAATTGGATTCAAATGAAATTTGAAATGTAAAATTGAATTCAAATGAACATATAACTTCAATAGGAAAGTAAAAGTGTATAAGAAGCATATATTGAAAAATTTTGTAATGGAATTGGCAAAATGGTTTGAATGTTGGAATTGGATACTACTACTAATAGGATATACAGGTGTATAAAAGGAATTGGAAATTTTTGATTCGAAGATAGAAATTAAATTGCTCGACAAAAAGGTACGTATTTCAATTTCGATATGAGATTTGATGATTTTCTTGTCTAGCCGCTTGGCTTTTTCTTTTCTTTTTGAAATTGGGGGCCCGGTGTGGCATTTTGTAGTCGTACCGAGTTAGCCGCGCAAAGGAGACACTGGTGAATTTTTTTGAAAATTTAAAGTGTTAGAAAATTTTTGAGAAAATTTTGAAAGTTTAAATTTTGAATTTAAATTTGAATTGAGAAGGAAACATTGTTGTTTGAAACTTATAATTGAAGTTAGAAAGTTAATTGAAATGATAATGGATCTTTAATAAAAAGATTTAGGTTAGTAAGTTGATAAAACTATTTAGATTGTGAAAAATAGTAGACGAGTTAAGGACCATTTTTCCTAACTTGTAATTTCGGGACGAAATTTTTTTAAGGGGGGAAGGTTGTAACGACCCAGAATTTTGAACAACTTAATTGAAATATTTAATTAATTTTAAATATTTGAATGATGGTTTGACTTGAATTTCAAATTATCAGAATGAAATTGGCAATTAAATTTTAAAAATTTAACCTATTGAAAGTTGAATAATAATTTGAATCTTCAGTTTTAAGCTGATTAAAAATATTTCAAAGGCTTGTAAAATATATATTGACAATGCTAGAGATAATGGAAGCTTCAGAATTGAATTTGAAAGTGATTTGATCAGTTTTGAAATTATATCGTTTGAGTCGATATTTAAAAAATACACTACAAGAGAAACGGCTATTTCCAACGGCGAATGGCCGTTGGAAAGCCGTTGGAGGCCGTTGGAATTGCCATTGGTATACACTTCAACAGTTTCCAGCGGCCTCCAACGGCATCAACGTGGATATACCAACGGCTTCCAACGGCAAATTTGCCAACGTGGCAAAGCCTGTTGACCAACATGCCGTTGGAAAATGTTGGAATATGCCGTTGGACGCTGTTGGAAGCCGTTGGAGATAAATGGCCAATTGGCCGTTGGTCGCCGTTGGAAGCCGTTGCAAATCTGGGTATTTTTTTTATATAAAAGCAGCGGTGCTTGCTTCCAGCCACACATAACCACAATTATATCAAAACGGCTCCATTTCGAGCATATACATATAACAACTATATCCAAACATATATATATATATATAACACCAAATCTTACATATATTTCAACATAAACCAACAACCAAACAAAACACAACATAACCATCATTAAAAAATCCAAACCAACATCAACAAATCCAAACCAACATCCACAACCAAACCATCAGAATGTATGAAATCCAAATATACACAAACCATCACATCAAAATGTAACAAATTCTCACCAACTCCAAAATATACATGCCAATAACAAAACATACCTAAATCACTCAGCACCAGAACCACCAGATGAAGGAGGCTGTCCATACTGTGCGATGAACTCCGCCATACGCCGGTTCAACTCCTCCGTCCTCGCTTCATGCAGCAAATTGCGTTCCCGCATCTCAGCAAGCTCGGCTCGTAGCTGCGCAATCTCTTCTTTATCTTGAGCCCTTTGATATTCTTTCTGGGCTGTCTGAACCTGTAAACAAATTTAAATTATCAACTGCACTAAAAAAATTAGTATTAAAATAATTGCAAATTAACTAACCGATTGGCTTCCATATCCGTAGCGTCTGCCGCGGGTCACTGGATCCATGACGAACTCAAAAATGGCGTCCTCCTCATCGGGGGTCAAGTGAGCTCGTCCCGTACTCTCAACTAAGGCTATTCGCGCTTTCACTATGATTCCTCTAGCCTGTTTTCATTTTTTCTGGACTTTGGCCATTTTGATTTTTGACTGACTTCAGCATGACCTGAGTTTTGTTTTGACGATTTCACTGTGACTTCGGTTTTACCTTGCTATTTTGTTTCTTCTGATTTTTTTTACTTCGGTCAGTTGCTTTGAATAGTTCGACATTGACTTTGACTTGGTCCTTTGGAGTTGTAGCTTGCACTGTGCATTCATGTGCTTGCTGTGTTGCCATATTGATCCCTCTGTTTGCTTTGGCTTCATTTGATTATGTGATGTTGCATCACTTGATGTTGCCCTGTTCCCTGACCTCTGTTGCCTCTATTCATTGGGCTGCACATGTTTCATTGGCACTTTGTTGCTTCCCTGACCTGTGCATTCCATTCCCGTGTGTTCATCCCTGTAGTATATCCTGATGCTTGAATTTTGCTGTTGTACATTAATGTGCCTCTTTGTGTATTTATGGTCTGATCATTATTTGGTCTTGCTTGCTTGATGGCATTTGATCTTGCCTGGTTTTTCCTTTGTTGGTGCTAGAGTCTGATACATTGCATTAATGCATTGTATTCATTTGCATTTGGTCACTGTGCTTCACTGGTGACATTATTTTCTAGTGAGGCTGATCTGCGTCTTTTTCTGTTGTGTGTTGTGGTGCCATATCCTTAGTGCTCTCACCTTCAGTTTGCTGTCTTCCTGTAGTGTACCACAGCTGTCATCTTCTCTTGACAATTTGGAACTTGACTGTGGCATTCTTGTGGTGACTGCAGTTTCTGTATGCAGTCTTGCCCTTGTTGGTTTGCATTGCATTGATGCAATTGGATTTGTTTTTTTTCTAATTACACTTGAGTTGAATCCAGCTTAAATGCTCGGGTTGACCTTGTGCTCGTTTGTGAACTTTCATTGGGCTTTTGTGCATTTCATCACTATACTGGCGAGGCAGTGCACGCGTGCGTGTACTGCAGCCAATTCAGAATTTGACGTTTTAATTGAGGTTTCAATTGCTTGAATTGTTTTGTCCAATTCCATATTCTGATATTGTATTTTGATTTGGTGATTTGATCATTTAGTTGTTGTCTAATTATCTATTTGATAATGAGATTATGAGTTTCTAATTATTTTCTTAATAATTAGATTTTTGTGGTTAATTGCCGTTTAGGCAATTATGTTGTTTTCTAAATTATCTTCATTGATGATCTTTTCATTTATCTTTTTGATGATTTGATTCTGCTGATTTGTTGTTTAACACTGTTAAGTGTTATATTTACCGTTATCTGATTTCTTTATTAAAAGGGTCGGGTAGACGAGAATTATTGTGACTGTCGTATACTTGATTATTTGATTATTATTGCCTCTATGCACTAATAACTGAGTTTGAATTAGACTGACCCGTGTATTATTTTCTTTTGAATGTAATACTCGGGTCAGGCTGAGTGTTTTGCAGCTTGAAGGTTTTCGGGCAGCGAAGTTAGAGAGAGGGGGGAACACGCTCACTTTAGTTCGGGGATTTTGTACTTAAAGAAATATTCCGTTGTATAAATTCAATACATTGTATAAACACTGATATTTGTAAGAAAATAGAAAGATTCATTTTTTTGCGAAATATTATTATTCTGTGTTTCTGTGGCTGATTCTGTTAAAACTCTATAAACTAAATAACAATCCGTCATTTTGAACGTTTCAAGTTGGTTTAATTACCGACTAGGGGCGGTCAAAAGGGCGGGATGTTACATTAAAGATTTCAAGTTAGTTAACAAGTTAATCATATAATTTTAATTCCTTGTGACTTCAGATGAAATTCAATAATGATTAAGTAATTAAGTTTTGATAATGGTTTATTTTTAATTAATTAAGGTTTTGATTCATCAATGAATAGATAACCAATGTAATTAATTAAAAGCCATTAATTAATATAAGTAAATCAGGGTTTATTTATTGACTTAAGTAATTAGGGATATTAATTAAGGATAATTAATTAATGTGCTTAATTAAGAAATAATTAAGTAACTAAGGGTAATTGATTAATGATTAAAGGTTAATTAATCAAGAGATAGTTAATTGAAGGGTGAGTAATTAAAGGAAAATTACTCAATGAGATTAATTAAAGCTTAATAAATTATTAAAGGTTAATAAATTAATGTAGTGGATTAAGGAATTAATTACTTATACTTAGTGTACTTAATTAAAGGTTGATTAATTAAGAATTTAATTAAGGGTTAGTTAATTAAGGAATGTGATTAATTAATGATAATTAATCAATGTAAGTAATTATGAATAATTAATTTAAATAATTAATTACGGATCAATGTAATTAATATGGGTGGAAAAGGGTTAACTAAATTTTGTAATTAATTAAGAGTTAAAAACTACTTATTGTAATTAATGGATAGTTAGGAAAGTATGATTAATTAAGAGGGATAATTAAAAGATGATTAATTAATTGGCTAATCTTAAGTAAAGGTAACCTGAGTGATTAAAGGGTAGTGATTAAATTATTTAGAGATTAATTTGATTTTGAAAATGATCCATCTCGTTTATAAATGATTGAATGATGATTGAATGCTTTGAATTGGTTGATATCTCTGATATGAAATGTTTTCTGATATGATATGTTGGGTGGACAATGATAGTATGGTTACCTATCGTTGATGAACTGTTGTGTATATAAGTGACATCCTGTATTTAAATTTGAATTGTATCTCACTTGAATAACTTAGTTTAAGATGACATTGGATTCGAAGAGACCGGAGTCAGGCATTAGTAAATATCCGAAACCACTTCGATTCTTTATAGATTGATATGTGAAATCAATAGGCTGGAATGGAATGATTGGACCATTTAATCTAAGTTTTGGTACGTAGATACTGATGTGTGGTATCGGTGATGTCTATAACAAATTGTGAATTTGTAAATTAATACGAGTACCCTGGGTTTATATAAGTTGTATGTTTTTGTATTCCATCATGCTGGTTTTCCAGCCTGACCCGGGTGTTGCTTTGATGTAATGCTCGGGTCAGACCGAGTATTACAGATTTTCAGGTAAGGACGTTCTGGAGCTCAGGAGGCGAGCTGGAGGGCAGGAATGTATGGAGTGCTTCCCGCTGGGATATGTTGATGTATAACTAGGACATGTTGTTTTAAACTGTCCAGTGTTGTGAAAATGTTGTAACTCTGATATAAAAATTTAAATGTACTGATACAGTTCTTCTTTGTAAACTGTTATTTTATTTGTTATTATATTTTGTCCGCTGCGAATGTGAGATGTTGGTGTTTCTGTTTTTCTTTCTCTTTTCTTATTTTTCTAACTATCTGGAATTTTCGGGATTGAAATTTTCCGGGCTGTTACATGTCCATTAGCAATTTCTATAATATTGTTTTTTGTTTTATTCAAAATTATCATTTATGCATTTTTAACTGTTATAATCCAATAAATGCATTTTCAAAAAAAGGGTGCACACTACCAATATTGTACTTGGGATGTTTTAACAGTTCTGCATTTATTTACGCTCTCTATGTCAGTTGGACGATGATTAAATGATGCATAATACATGACAATGTAATGATATTTCACTTTGTTTTTATAAATCTACTATTCGACATCAATCGAAAGCTTGGTTCAACTTAAGTGTATCGGTAGGAGAATAGTAAGAAGTAATCCATGTTTACTACTGATACGTAATTATTAGAGACTTATATATTCGCTATAATCAATACTCTATACAGATAATAAGAGGAAAATTGATTAATCAAGCTTTGTTATTTTTAAAGATCAACTACCTTAGTAACCATATATCCGTATAAGGATGTTTCTCTTTTTAGCCAAATTGGGATGGGAAATTGAGTAGGTTTCTTCAGCATTCTTTTATTTTCTCATAAAATAATTATATTTTTGTATATCTAATTTCGGTATTCATCTTGTAGCTTTGGAATTTCACGTAATTGTTCCATTCTTCGGTATTTGCATGCTTTCTGGTGTACATACTTACTACTATCAAGTTGAGCCTTTTTCCCTTACTACTACCATTTTTTTCTTGGTTTTCTGTTTTTATTCCAACTTTTTTGGGTGAATATAACAACCTTTTACATTTCTGTTGGCTTTGGTTTATAATTTTTTCCATTGTCTTAAAGAGTCGTAGGAAGGATGCAAACCTCTTTTGATTTAGAACATCACAATAATGATTTGTTTCAGGTCATTTTGTAATTCTCTATATGCATAGAAGGGATAATAAGTTAATGATAAGGGATGGTTTTATACATAAATACTACGTTGTGATTTGTCTTTGGCTAATTTTTTATTTTTAGTTTAATGAGTCATATATATATCATATAATGTAATTTAGCCGATTAGAAATGTTTTTTTATATAGATTTTTTCTACGATGGTAAAATTTAAGCTTCACTTTATTAAATTCAATCTACAAGCTATTATATTGCATGGGAAAAAGAAAAGAAAACTGGGACATAATACATGATAACTTAAAACCAAAGCCAACTTTTGTGGAAGCGCTTGGTTGTCATTCTCATCTCCATTTTGCTGTAAACTCTCATGTTTACCATTAGGAGAATTTGTGTAATTATATTTAGGAAGGAATTTTAGAACAGTTCCAATAGTAATGAGCAGGAGTCTAGTCATGTATATACAATTAGAAAAATGCATAACATATATGTTCTAAAATAACCAGTGCTTTATCTTGATATGAGACTCTGAAGTTTTAACATTTTACCTACACCCAAAAGTAATGTAAATAAAATAACCATGAATTACACTTCTCCTATAACATGCATCAACGAATAGAAATAAATATTACTATAGTTGCATTAATGTCACTTTCAAGCTACTATTTAGTTTGGTTATAGTTTATATAGAGATACTGGGTTCGCCTATTATTAGTTGAGTTCATTGTTATTTTTTTCATAAAAACATATTGGATGTTTAAGAGCTAATAGAAAATGTTACTTCATTAAGTAACACAATGAAACATTATTTGTTAAATAACATAAACGGACAGTATAACTAAATGATTTATGTCTATTTTAGTATTAGCTATTGACAAATGTATTATTACATTGAATACATAATTGCTCTTTTTCCTTACCACAATGGTAAGGTTTTTTAGTGAGGCCGATCCTGCTATTTATTGGTTCCTATATGTCATAAATAAAGAACCTTTTCTATTCAAAAAAATGAATACACAATGGAATACTATTTGTAATGGACATAGTTATTGGATAATTTGTGTTCAATTTACTTTCCTGCTCTTAACTTGCGATCATCAGTGCATTCATTAAATGCCCATTCCATTTTTTCTAAACCTATTTTAAAGATTACTAAACAATATAATTTTCTATAGGTTATTAGCACAACTTAAAGTTGCAAATATTTTGGTTGCTCGTGATGCGATAAAACCAGTGGTAGTAACATCTAGACGTATTATTAAGAAAGATTTGGAGATTTATTGATAATTAATATGAATTATTTCTTCTTTTTTGAATAACTTATATATTATATATTTTTCTTTGGAAAAAGGTACTTTATATATAAATAGAAACAAAAGGAGCATATACTTCCTTGATATGCCTCATTAAAACCTTTCAACCCCCCTAACCTAAATGGGTGCGTTGGATAGGGAAAAGAGTACATATCATTTCCGTATATTAACAGTACAACAATCCGGGATCTGTGCCAAGCTGTCAAACAGACGGAGGAGTAAAACAAGATGTCGGACACACTCAAAACCATCCGTACGAGCAGCTTGTAACAGAAAAAAAACAAATGAAGGACAAGGGATACACAACCCCTACCAAGTACACCACCAATACCACTGAACAAATATAAACTCAAATGCCGACTCGACTTCACACACTACCGTCTGGAGGAGAGAGAAGTGTGATTCCCAAAAACACGGATCTAATCCCATAAACCAGCAAAGAGAATGGAAGAATCGAAAGAGGAGAGCTACAAAGGGCAAGTAACACTAGTTACTAACACAAATCAGACAGCAGAAACTAATCATGGAAGGCGAAAGTAGTCTTGAAGTCCAGTCTCCAGATTGAGCTTCATGATGATAAGTTTTTCTTCTAAATTTAAATTATGATCTTGAAATGTTTGTTGAATGAGATGCTTGCTTTCGAAAAGAATTTGCTTAATTCTTAGCTTGAACAGTTGTTCGATTCCTTTAAAAACTTGATTATTTCGTTCACACCAGATGTTCCATACGGTAGATGTAAAGATGATGCTAAATATACATTTTATCGGCGAATTAATTATTTCCTGAGCTTGATTAATCGAAGTCAGTAGAAAATCGAGGTCATAGTTCGAATCAATCTTTGTATTTAACCTGGGCATAAGATCATCCCGTATATTCCTCGAATATGTGCATTGAAAGAAAAGATGATTTTTATCCTCGTTGTGATTAGCACAAAGCACACATTTTTGATCTATGGTAGGTGACCACTTACTAATTCTGAGCTTGGTTTGTAGCTTATCTCTTATGGCCATCGTAGAACATATAGACATTTTAGGGGCACAACCTTTGTCCCACATGATTTTGGTCCAGTTAAACTCGCTATGTCTGATTCTAAAGACATTCCATGTAGATTTTAAAGAAAAATGACCTTGTTTGTTAGGCAGCCACCACCGAAAATCATGTTTCATGTGTTGATGTATGTGGATTTTTCTCACTTCAGTACGAGAATTCATGGGAATAAAACTTAGACTTTGTTTCCATTTGTTATTAGAAATGAGCCTCGCAACAGTTTTGTGACAGCCATCCAAAATATTCATGTTGTTCCATCAATATCTGTCAATTAAGTTGGTTCCTTGTAACCATGGATCAAACCATATATCAGTATTAGCTCCATTTACAGTTTTTCTGTCTATATGTCCCTTGCACCATTGTCTAGCACGTAGTATGGTCTTCCAAGTATGTGAAGCATTATTATCCATTCTAGCAATCCAGAAATTTGCCTTTTTGCAATATTTGTTGTGCATTCACTGTGCCCATAAAGAGTCTCCATTAATATAATTCCATAATAATTTAGTTGCAATGGCTTTTGCAATATCCTCAATTTTCCTGATTCCCAAGCCTCCTTCACTTTTGGTTCTGCACACCTCATCCCATCTCATTTTATGAGACTTTGATTTCCATAAAAAAATTACACATAAAGAATTAATTTTTTGTATAACAGATGCAGGAAATTGTGAAATCTGAATCCAGTAATGTAACATAGGATGAATTACAGTTTTGATGAGTTCTACTCTTCCACTTATGTTGAGTAGTCTGCTTTGCCAGTTACTGAATTTTTTATTGATTTTGTCGATAAGCGAACCAAAGTCTCTAGCTTTCAAAGAGTTATTAGAAAGAGGGATACCCAAATATTTGATTGGCTGGTTATCAGGCTTAATTTTAATTATGTCAGCAATTTGTTGCTTAAATTTTCCGCCTTTGCTGAAGAATAAGTTGGATTTTTCTGTGTTTAGTTCGAGGCCAGTAAGATTTTTCATGCTTTGAAAGATATGATGGATGGTTTCTGCATTTTTAGTGGTAGCTTTAGCCAGAACAAAAATATCATCAGCATACAGTAAATGTGTAATAATTGGCTCAACTTGATATATAGGGCTGAATTTTCTTTGAGGAATTCTATGTCCAAATTCAAAGTCAGGAATTCCATAGCGGTAGAAAATAAATAAGGAGAGAGAGAGGGTCCCCTTGTCGGGGTCCTCTCGAGCTATTTATGAAACCATAAGGGGTACCATCTATTAAAATAGAAAATGAAGGAGTGGATATACACTCATATATGAGATTAGCAAAGGAAAGTGGGAATCCCATAGAAATCAACATATGATGAATAAAATTTCTATTGATCTTGTCATAAGCCTTATGTAAGTCAATTTTCATACAAACATTATTTGACTTTTTCCTATTAAAACTTCTGACCATCTCATAAGCAAGAAATGAATTTTTAGAAATTAATCTGTTTGGGGTGAAAGCATTTTGATTATATGAGACTAAATCGTTCATGTAAACTTTCATTCTATTGCAAAGAAGATCGGCTAGAATTTTGTAAATTACATTACACGGAGAAATTGGACGAAAATCTGACATGTTAGTAGCATTTGGGATTTAAGGAATAAGGCAAATGAATTTATGATTAATTTCTTTGATGATTTTACCAGATTGAAGAATACCATTCATAGCTTCCCAAATATCCATTTTCATGTTGTCCCAATGAACTTTATAAAATTTAGAGTTGAATCCATCTGGACCAGGAGAACTGTTTTCATTAATCTGAAAAACAGCCTCTTTAATTTCTTCCATCTGAAAAGGTTTACACATATTGGTTCTTGCATTCTCTGTTGGAATTTTCTTGCAAGTAATGTTAGGAAATTGATTTGAGGCTTGTGACGAATGAAATAAATCTGAAAAATAGCGAGTAGCTTCTTCAGCAATTTTTTCTGATGTTGAAATCCACATTCCTTTGCTATTAACAGTAAAAAAAATTCTTCGACAAGACTTAATTTCAGAGATTTTACTGTAAAAGAACTCCATAGGTCTGTCGCCTTTAGTAAGCCAGTTAAATTTCATTTTTTGTTCATTGTTAATGGCAACTTTCCTCATCATATTACGCAAATAATCACAGTTAGTAGAATAAATTTTCAAGAGATTTTCATCAAGAGGGTTATTAACTAATTGATTGTAGATTCTATTATTTTGATCTTTTAGTCTATTAATCATTGTTTTCACATTGCTTTTATTACTAGATCAATTCTTCAGTTTACTTTTCACTGTTTTCAGTTTGCAGATCAGCTTGTAAAGTGGACTACCAGTGCAGTAAACAACCAAAGCCTCATGAATTACTTGGTGATAATCATCATAAACATGCCAAGAATTTTTATATTTAAAAGGTATCTTTCACTTTCTATTATTTTGCAAATGAAGGTTAATTAAGATTGGGGTGTGATCACTCAGAGAATGGTTGCCAAAACTAATACCAAAATTGTCAAAATAGTCAAGCCATAGAGAATTAACAAACACACGGTCTATCTTACTATGTATTGAAAATGAGTTACCTCCTCTCCAAGTAAAAAAAATTGCCTGAGTAGTTAAGCTCCACTAGTTTTGATAGAGTAATACATTCAACGAATTTTTGATCTCCAACTAAATTAAATCTACCATTGTTCATCCTTTCACTGTTATAAAGAATCGAGTAAAAGTCACCTGCTAAGATCCACGGCAGATTGACTTTCTTGGATTGAGTGATGATGTAATCCCATAATGCTTTGCGTTTCTCTTCCTCATTATATGCAAAGATCACTGTGCACGCTACACTAACTTTATTAGCACTATAAAGGTACTAATTATGAATTGCTCATTAGTGTGTAGAATAATAGTAGTCCATATAGACGAGTCCCAAATTATAAGGATTCGACTTCTTAGTACATCAGAAATGTTGTGAGTGAATTTCCATTTTTTATCAATTTTAATCGTAAAACTATCGATTGAATGGTGAGAGAGCTTATTCTCAAGAATCCCAAAGAGGGAAAACTTATTCGAATAAGGAATATTTAGTACTTCCGACTATTTGTAGGGGGCATTCATCCCCTTGATATTCCAAATTAGGAACTCCATTAACAATTATTATTAGGAGTGCTACTTTCTTCCAGGGGAGTAGCTTTTCCCATGGTCTTAGCTTTCTTGGACTTTTTGTTTTTACCTTTCAGCTGATTAACAAGATTTGACCATGCAGGATTATCCATTACTTCAGAGTTCGAAGATGCTTTGAATTCAAACGGAGCTTCATCTGGTCTAGTTTTGCGAGATGGTTTTGATCTGGCTAAAGTTGAAAGTTTTGGGTTGGAAAAGACTTCCCTCTGACTCAAAGATGGATCAACTGTCTTTTTATCTGCGTCCTCTTTGGAAAGATTATCAATCGTGTTAGTGTTCTGTATCGCATTATGAGGATCTGTGTAGTTAGTGTCATTTAGAATGTTCAAGTTATCGGTCATATTATGATCTGCTGTTGTAATAAGAGTCGAACTAGAAATAGTTGACTACTGTTTGAAAATTGCTCGGAGTATTTTGATTAGATTCTGAAAATACATTTTTTGTCTGAGGATTTTAATAAATATTCCGACCTAAATCATTTGGCAGTTGTTGACCTTTATTAGTTTCATTCACCGAAATAGATATCTGGTTGACTGGTTTTTCACTTCGCACACAGTTATTTGGTGGGGATATATTAGAGTCCATATTCATTTCTGAAAGATCATCTACTGTGTTATGGTTTGCTTTAGGTACCCATACTTTGTTGAATTGACAATGGAATTCTACGTGCCCAAAACTCAAACAATTAGAGCACGTACTAGGCTTCCATTCATAAACAACTTCTTGCCATATAATCTCATCTTTCTCATTTAAGATAGGAATTTTATTTGGGTATTCAAAAGAGTTATCAATTTCTATTAAAACCCTAGCAAAAGCAATCTTAATTATACCTTCAGTGAATTTGTCAAGTTTGATAGGAGATCCAAGCACTGAAGCAATTCGACTTATCCCCTCTTCCGTCCAAAAGTCAAGTGGCAAATTGGGAAGACAGATCCAAATCGGAATAGAGTGAAGTAACTCTTTGTTGAGTTGCATTCCCGAATGCCATCTTTTCATCATCATAAGTTTCTTGTTATAGTAATAGGGTCCACCTTCTAAAACGTTCACACAATCTTGTTCTTTGTTGAACTTGATCACATAGAATCCATTTTCCATCGAAAATATCGAAAAGTCCTCGACTGGTTTCCAAACTCTAATGATATAGTCCTTAAAATATGGATAATACGGTTTAGGGCCAACTACATACACCACGATGGCGTTACTCCATTGTTTTCTGGCATCCTAAATCACGTCAGCGGACATTTTAGCACATTTCAAAGAGTTAACTTCGCGTAGGTGATAAAATTTCAGTGGAACAGGGACTGGAATATTATTGCCTTTGACAACCTCATTCCACGCTTTACTTGAAGTAGATGAAAAATTCCATTTAGAAGAGCCCTGTTTATTGTTCAGAGGGGTTGCGCGGGTATCAGAAACAATAGATCTAGGGGATCTATTCTGATTTGGTGGTAAGTTTGATTTTGTTGAGGGAGGTTTCAGATTTGTATTTCTCACTTCATGGGAGCAAAGATTAGTAGACGCAGTTTTAAGTTGCCTTTTCCATTTGCGCGATAAAACTGGGATAAAACCATGATCAGGTACGGGGCTATTGACCATTGTTTCGCAGGGTTCAAATCCCGGTGGTGATCTGGGGTAATCGGTGGTGGGTTGGGAGGTGGAGATCCCTGATGACTGTTAGGAATTGAGGAAAGCATTACAGATTGGAGAGAAGAAAAATCACGGGCAGGATGAAACGATGAAAGCGAAAGCAAAGGGAAAGAAGCAGATGGCGGCCACTAGGGTTACGCGAAAGTCATTTTAAAATAAATTACCTTATTACTGAGCAAAATCTCAAAATATTTTCTGTTGTCCAAGTCAAATATGTATTAGTATTTTATCTTTGTAACTATTAAAAATATGTTGGTTCTTTCAATAAATATTATTACAAGACGTTTTTCAATAAATAACCTACTACGAAATTGTATAACAATTATAATTACATAGAAGCACTGTTATGGAAACTACATCTTTATAGAAATATGGCAATAATCATGTAAAATATTATTATTTGATACTCATATAACATAGACCACCATCATACTCAATTAACAATAATTCTTTCAATGATTATGTTATTTTAAAGCTAACCATCTATAAAATTAACAATTATAGTGACATTAACTATTAACATTGCATATATTTCATTAATTTGTGGAGTGAAGAATCATACATTATATGCGTCACTTTTTCCTAAATTTAAACCAAATGAATTTATTTCATAATAGTGTAAAGGTGACCACCGTTGTACTCCACTAGCAATAATTATTTTAATTGATTATGTAAATTAATAGCTAACTATATGTATATTTCATTATCGTATTAGTATAAACTATTAATACTATATTTGTTTGATCATTTTACAAACTCAAAGACCTAATAAATCATTACATCAGCTTAAATGATAAATTTTTGCACTATCATGATTTATTAAAAAATGATGAAATTAATTCTTTTACTATTTAATGAAAAATTTATAATTTATAATTTTGATTTTTTGATTACTTCGATGTCCTCACGTCATCTAAGCCTTGATATAAAATTAGATCAGACCAGATTAAATCATAATATCATTTATAAACTATTTTCTTTGATTTTTATTATTTTACTGTTGTAAATGAAGTCATAATCCAAATATCACATTCTCTATAGAGCTTTTATCTTTTTTGAAGTATTCTTATTTCACGAGAGGTTTTAATTTTCAAATTCTCCACTAAAAAGTATAGAAATAACAATAAATAAATTCCTCCAAAGATATATGCAACTTACTTTATTGTTATATCATTCAAAACTATTAATGATGTGGCAGTGGACAATGAAAGTAAGGTAGTTAATTTGTAGAAATAGATTTCTTTTGCCTATTTTCATGCATTATACTTATATTTAAAATGTCCTTAAGCATTAACCATATATGACATCAAATGAGGGTGTATCTTAAACTACTATAGCTTGAATAGTTGAAAACATGTTTGCTCTATTTTATATGTGAGGTGATTGGAGTAATGAATATCACGAATGTGTGTTATCATCCGAGGCAAGCATAAATGGAGCAGATATAATATCTATTAGATATGCACCATCAAATATTGTCATGCAAGTATGAATGGATTGGACTTTTTGTATTCATTTTATATGGGATTGAGGTTTTATTTAGTCTACGGCCTTCTAGTAATTTTAACATTATTGGGATATAGTATTTACAATACATAAACTTATAATTCATTTAATATTAAATTCGTAGCTATATTAGATTCTTGAAACTAAGACATGGCCACTTAGGACTTGAAATCAAGATAATATTATTTTCAAAAAAATTATATTAGTCTTCAGTATAAAATAAATTGATATTCATTGTATTTTACAAACTAAATTTTCATATGAAATCTCCATTTATATGGCATGTTTTATTTATATCAATATTTTAGTATGCATGCAATGCATCCCATTCATTTTTGTATATTTTGGCAGTAGTTAAAATTTTGGAATTAGGAAATTTGAATTGCATATGATTCAATGGCATATAATTGGTTTCAAATCAATTGATAAATTATGAACGAAATGGTGTTGTCAACATAGAATAAAGAATTTAGAAACCTTTAATTACATAGAGGTATGTAAATAATACCTTTTACAATGTGGTTATAGGTTGAACTTCTTACTACTCCATTTACACGGATTTTGAAAAAATGGATCATTAATCTCTAAATTTATATAATTGTAACTGATAATATAATTCTTTTGGTTCTCTTTATTGTTAAATCTACCTTTTTCTTTAGTTACAATACAAACTTAGATTAGCTGAACTTAATGTTTAAGGACTGTTAGCAAATTGATTTTACTTTTTGTACTTTATCCCAAATCTTGAATTCAATTGTTTAACATTTACCAACAAACCGGGAGAAATAAATTTGTATATTAATATGAAGTACCATAACTAAATATTTGGTGAGACCATATGCATAACTTTCTTATGCAAATAGATAAACTAATCTTTAGATAGTGAGCAATCTAGTTTTACTTTTTTGCATAGCAAAAGTCAAACCCACAAAAAGTTTAGATGGAGGCTTTGAAACTTTTTCCCTAGTTTATGAGCTTAGTAAAATAATTTTGATTTTATTAACACTAATCTTCAACCATTTCTTCAAACGATTATGTTTTCAGTTGGTGAATGTGGTATCTGGTTGCAATAAACTTTTGTTTGATCATAAAACTTCTTCAGTGTTGCAGGTAGGTTGAGCTGATTGATGAAAAAATTGGTTTGAAAACATTATTCTTAATTTTGACATCATTGGATTGAAAAAGCTCCAGATGTTTTGGTATTGGCAAAGTTTATCCTTAGCAGTATATTGGCATACTCAGACATCATCAGATAGAAGATGGTGCTGACTCAAAAATTAGTTTATAAGTTTTTGGTACATGCTTTAAAATTATATACTTATGCTAATGATTTGATTGTATTAAATGCAATTACCTTATGACATGGCTAATAACCGTACTGAATGCCAGCAGTGGCACTCATGTCAAAAGTGGACTTATCTCTCTCGATGTCCTATTTTCCAACATACAACTTCTGGTGTAAGTAATCTCATACAACATTAAAACTTACTTTCCCTTCTTTTACTTTGAACTCTTTGTTGTATTACGAATGAGGGGTTAAACTTATTGTGATATGCTAATAGAACAATGATTTTATTAATAATAGTGGTAATGGATGGTGATTAATATTTTGATTGTTTGATTCGTAGGTGTTGGAATTGAAACTCATTGACATCAATTAGTATATGTTTAGAAAAAGGTAAACATACCTGCATGGAGTATTATGTCTATTTTTAAGAATTTATATTTTAACATTGACATATATCTTACATATTGAAAAGTAGTAGCTTTGCTGTAATAACACATCAGAGTATATGGGCTTCATTCGATTAATAACGTATTAATTGCTATATGGATAAATATTGGTTTACAATGATATATACTTCGATTATATGATCTTTCAATGAAGAATGAAACTTAGTTATCCAGAAAGGTTACTCGTTATGTGTAATATATTATAGTGTAATGCATTACATTGTTGTCTGTGATCCAAGTTTTTTCATCTTTCATTCCATTTTAGTTAGCAATTATCAATCTAATATTAACCTATTTTTGGAGGTAGATAATGAAACTAGATATTTATATCCACACGACTAAGAAAGAATTTTATAAAAATAATAATTTACATTGGATTAAAACATATTATCGTAAATAATAATTTTCTTTATATGGGACTTTATACTATAACTTGATTCATTGGTTTATTTACTTGATTTATTTGAAGGATCTTTGTAAATAACATGCATGGTTATATCGTTGCCTTCATGCCACTTTCATGAGCATATAAAATTGATACATTATTTTATTGCATTAGAATATAATTTGACATTTCTACAAAAAAATTGTTAAACAAAATCACCTTTTGGACAATATCTTAAGCATCTGTCAAGAAGTGAGAAATAGTCAATTTAACCGTCGATAATCCTACAAAAACACAAAGGTTCGACAACAATTACAAAAATAAATATAGCTATAGCCCATTTGCGAAGCACGGGTTCACGCTAGTTACGATATGAGGCAGACAATTTATTTGGAAGCAATGAAGAAGGATTTGGGAAATTCATCTTGAAATGCACGAAATGTCAAGCGGTAAAAGCAGAGAAAAAGAAGCTGAGTGTTTTGCCATAATCATTCAAGATTCCTGAGTTGAAATGGGAACAAGTTTCAATGGACTTCATCGATGGATTGCCATGGACCAGAGGACAGTAATATATCATTTGGGTCATAGTCGGCAGATTGACAAAGATTTACCCATTCATACCCGTCAAGTCAAATAGAACATCATTCAAATTGGCTAAGTTGTATGTGAAGTGGGCCGTGCTATTCCATGGTGGACCAAAGAGCATTGTGAGCGATCGGGATTCTTTGTTCACTAGCGGGTTTTGGAAGAGCTTACGATAGGCGCTGGAGACTGGGATGGATCTCGGTACGGCTTATCACCCACAAATTGATGGGTAGATTGAGAGGGTGAATCATATTTTAGAGGATCTCTTACGAGCTTGAACTCTTGATTTTGGTGGCTTCTGGGATGATCTTTTAAATTTAGTAAAGTTTTCATATAACAATAGTTATCAGTCTCGGCATGGCACCATTTGAGGTGTTATATATTTGACCGTGCAACACTCCTTCATGTTGGTAGGAAGTGAGCGACAAACTGGTACTTGGGCTAGACATTGTTAGAGGGACTTTGAAGAAGTCGAGCTAATTCAGCAATGTATGACATTGCTCAAGATAGACTGAAGAGTTACATTGATAGGAGAAGACGTGACTTGGAGTTCTCAGTTAGCGATATAACGTTTATCAAGTTGTCTCCCTTGAAGAATGTCGTTTGATTCGTTGCTAGGGGAAGTTGGCATCGAGATTCGTTGGTCTTTTTCGACAATTGAGAGGATTAAAAACATGTATTAAAAGTTTGAATTACCTTAGAAGAGGTGGGCGTGCACAATGTGTTCCACATATGTCACTTGCGGAAGTTTGTGCATGGCTCGAGCGTGGTAGTTCAATCGGATCAGTTTGATGATGTCGAGAATGAACTAGAAGCATCAAGACCTCGTATGCCTACTTGTATCATCGAATGTGATACAATGCAGCTTAGGAGGAACATGGTAGAGCCGATGAAGGTTCGGTGGAGTGAGAATGAAGGTGATTGTACATTGGAGATGGGCGATATCATATAGGGTAGTATACCGCATTCACTTTCACTTGGTGAGACTTGTGCTTATCGCATTCACTTTCGATATCATATAGGGTAGTTTAGTATCCTACATGCTACGGTAGGCGTAGATATTATTTATTACTTTTGTATGCAAGTTTGAGGTCCGACATGTTGCTCATGTATGATAGGCATATGGGATAGCTATGTTTGATTGACCTCATTTAAATTGGAGATTTCAGGGATGAAATTCCTAAAGGGGGAGAATGTAACGACAAGTATTTTATGTATCAAAGGATCGTAAAATATTATTTTTAGATTCATGTGAGGATGTTTGACTCTATAACTTTGGGAAATGCCTATTAGAGACATTCCCTATATTTAGAATTTTTCTAGACGATTCTAGCCCTGAACATTTGTATCGGATATCACTTCTGATAGGAGCCGAAGTAGCATTTGAGACCAATTCCATTGGAAAGATATGATGGTTTCTCTTCCCATAGAGTGGTCATAATTATGATTCAAACTTTCTGATTAGGAGATATGGCTATTTAAAGACTGACAGTTTTTGGAGCAGCTTAGTGGTTAATTAATGCATTTGAGGGCAAACCCACTAACCCATTTTGGGTTTGGAGACCTTATATGGCTAAACCATCACCCTCATATTAGTTTTACCCCTTTTTCCTTAGATCTAAGCCTCCGTTAACCAATTCTCTAACCAAAACCTTCTTTCTCTCTCCAAATCAAGTGTAAATCATAAATAAGTGATAGATTAGCAAGGATATTCATTAGAAATCTTCAAATCTACATTTTTGGAGAAGAAAAATTACACCTTTGTTATTCATTTTCGGATCTACCTCGATTTTCATGCAAAACTTGGATTTGGGGGTTTTGTTAAGTGATTTATCGTCTCTCAAATATATGTATTTGTAGGTTTTGCCTTGTTTCAAACTCATATTTAAGGTCAAAATTATGTTCTGCGACTTTTTTCAAAGTCAAACCTGAAGTAAAATGATGTATGGTTGCATTAATGTGTGTTATAGTAGATACACATTATAAGATGATTTGCAATGGATTATTGTATGTTTACATGCTTAAATAGTTTAATAATTGTTGGTGCATGTATGGTGTTTGCTTGAATGCTTGTATGGTTAAACCATTCATCGGAGCGACTTAGAGTTAGGAACCATGAAAACGAGCTTCGATGGATTGGCTCTATAGCATTTGGAGTCATATTGTTGCATAGGCGATGCATAAGAGTTGAAGCATTAAGTGTAGCGACGAAATTGGCACGATTAGAAGTGTTGTAAATGCAATAGTGTTACGAGTCAGTTGGTGGTGGTTGGAAAGTGGATGGGTCAGCAACCAGTTCTGGAATCTTGGTAGACAGAGCATGGATCGGCAATGGGCCTGGAATTTTTGTTGGAAGTGGTCGTTCGGCAGCTGGTCGTGGAATCATTGTCAATGATTGCTGTGGTCGATGACCGGGCACCCAAACATGGTCGGCATATGGGATGGTCAGTGACTAAGCACTGAAACATGGTTAACGTATGGAGTGAAAAGTGGCCGATATGGGAAACAACATCGGTAGGAGTATGGACCGGGCCGAGCATGGTGGCAAGATCAGTGGTCACGCAATGGAGCATGGTCAAAGGTTGACACTGAGGCATGGTTCGATGTTGGTAGTCGGCGCTTGATTTGATGGTTGTGTCTTAGTTTGGTCATAGAGTGGACCAATGGGAGTGGAGCATGGAGTTTAGCTATGGACTCAAGGGCAAGAGTTGGGTTGCTTGGAATTCCAGTGAGTTGGTTTAGGGTAAGGGTGGATGACCCCGGGATGGCTCTAGATGGCTTGGGGACAGCAATCAACGAAGTATAATGACTTCGATGACTAGATGTGGTGAGTGACTATGGCATCTGGTGGTGGACCAAAAGGACGAGTTCTCCATGATAGCTTGTAGAGTATAACATGAGGTTGTAATGATCATGAGTAGTATAGGATAGTCTGTGTGTACCCAAAGTAGTCTGCGTATACCCATGTGTTTGGATGTCTTCATGTGTCCAGTTCTCAGTCGTCTGTGTAGGTGAGAATGAGCATTTATAGAGCAGTTCAACCATCCGTACATGTGCTAAGGGGTTAGTGGATAACTCTATGGTTATAATGCTCGTTAATGGATACAGTATTCTGTGTGTACCCACATTTTGGGCGTTTGTGTATATCCAATCCCTAGCCATCTATGTGGGCAATGAGTTTTGCATCTGAGAGAGTTATCATTTATCTAAAACACTTGATTGAGAGATACAAGACTGTGTGATGGATATTATGTTTACTATATGCTTAATATCTTGTGTGATACCCCTGTACCGCGTATCTTCCATTTGTGATAGTAATGTAGCACATATTTTATTTATATATGAACTCTTTGGACGCTAGGACAGGTTTGGATAGCGCATGGAGCTGTATGGAGTATGCACAGACGCTTTCATACACACACACACACATACATACACACACTTGGAACTTACTATCGCTTAAATTCCGTTGTGCAGTACCGTGAAGCTATGTCGGTACTTATGTTACTAGAGAAAGTTATAGAGTTTAATGTGGAGATTTGGGTATATAAACTCCCTATTTCAGTTTTTGTATAGTCTATGAAACTATTGCACTCTAATGTTATTATTTGAGGTTCATTTCATTATATTACTATATCGCTTGTTTTACATTTATGTTGTTGTATTATATTTTATTTGTGAGCTATGAGATGTTCTATAGGTTTTGTCTTTTTATTTTTCTCTCTTTACATTCGTGGCTACCGTCCTACATCGGTTGGGTACCTCCACAGCGCATCACATAGGCTTACCAGTTACCGAAGGTGTAGGGCGGTCGTCACATTTGGTATTAAAGCTTAGGTTGCGTAAACAACCTAAGTTGGAACTTAGATCCAACAGAGATAAATAAGGAGCTATCATCTTAGAATGGATCGAGCGATATATGAGAGAGCTACTTGTTATATTTTGCTTTTCAAAACTATATAGTAGTATGTATAGTATCTAAGTCGCATTGCATTCATAGAAACCACTTATTCCTTTAGAGTGACTGATCATTCTTATTATAGCTTGTAAGAATGAACCGACTAACAAAGAACGCTAGTAGGAACTCCATCTATGGAGTTGAGAAGGAGGCGGGATCGTAGGCTGCTTACCTCGACTTGTAAAACATGTTCGCAGAGATGGTGCGAAACATGGTCCTGAATGCCCAAGTTACTCCTTCTGCAGCTGTAGGTGGTGGTGCTTCAATGCAAGCGTCGATGGCTGATTTCACTAGATTGAGCAAGGATTTCTCTACTCTCGGTGGTAAACCATTTCTTGAAATGGAATCAACCATCGAAGTGCAAGATTGGTTGGATACCTACGAATGCATCTTTGAGTATATGGAGTTAGAGAAAGCGATGAAGAGGAAGTTGGCATCTAGATAGCTTCAAGGAAGGGTCATGGGGTGGTAGAATGCCATCAAGATTACTGCACCCGAGTACCAGATTACTTAGGCGAAGTTCAAGGAAAGATTTGAGGCGAATTATGTAACGTCCACTCAGAAGTCGGTGACCTTTCGAAAGTTTCTGACTTGAGAGAGGGAGATCCGTCCGTGTTTATATTTTATTGATACTTCGCTTAGGAAGAATGAAAAGTTCATCGTGGGCTTAGATGATTACATGGAGAAAAGTTTGTAAGGGATATTGATGAATTGTTTAAGGAGTTAGTAGAGAAGGCTCTTTGACCTGAGAGTCTGTAACATAAGCCTAAGTTGGTTGTTGCTTCTAAGGATAAGCCGAAGCCACGAGCTAGTGGATGAGGCAAAAGGAAGGGGGACAATAATAATAATAAGCAGCTTCAAAGGGATGGCCAGAAGAAAGGCAAGTGGGATCCTACATGCTATAACCATGGAGAGACGGGATAATTTAGCAAAAAATGCAGAAACGAGAAGAAAGGATGTTTCAACTGTAAAAGCCAGGGCATGTCAAGAAGGATTCCCCATAACCGCCAAGAAATAAATAGGTTATGTCTGCTTACAACTCGAATTCTATTCCAACTTCATTGAGTGATCCATAAGCGAAGAATAAAGGGAAGAGCATCATTATACAAGGTATGCTTTCCATTTATGATATACATATATGTGTTTTATTCGATACCGGGGCAACACATTCCTTATATCTAGTGATCTCGTAATTAGACTAGGATTGAAACCCAAAACCGTTAACCGACCCTTGATTGTGAAGAACATAGTTGGAGGTCTACTAGCCTTTGCATGATTCGTCGATACTTAGCCTTATCGAGTCATGGATGTTTGTTTGCTTTTAATTGCTTTTCATGGGATTTTTGGGGTTCAGTATTATACTAGGGATGGACTGGCTAAGAAGGTATGCGGCGGTGGTGGATTGTGAGAGATTGTTGGTGATGATTGGGACTATGGAGTGGCGGACGGTGGTGATTGGCTGCCTGTCAAATGATGGAGTTATTAGTAGCTTTCTATATTTAATTGATACTCAATAGGATGAGTTGTCAATACGGACATATTTGAGGAGGTGACCGGATTACCGTCGCACCGAGAGGTCGAGTTCCGCATGGACTTAGTGAAGGACACCAAACCAATAGTTATGCCTTTGAGGCATATGGCACCTAGAAAGAAAAAGGAGTTGGAGATGCAAGTGAATGACCTTTTGAGGGGAGGGTTTACTAGTAGGAGCATATCCATGTGGGTGCACCTAAATTATTGGCCACTAAGGCGGATAGCTCTCCGAGGTTGTGTGTAGATTACCGTGAGCTGAATAAGGTGATGAAGAAGAACAAGTATCGGCTCTCACGTATTGATGACTTATTCGATCATCTCCATGGTGCTAGGTTGTTCTCTCAGTTGGACCTTATGATAGGGTATCATCAAGTAAGAGTGGCCAAGGTGAGTGTGCCGATTAAAGCATTTCCTACTCCATATGGATTCTATGAGTGGTTGGTTATGACATTCGGGCAAACCAATGTGCACGCATACTTTGTTGATCTTACGAACCGTGTTTTCAAGGACCAGCTATATAAGTTTTTACTTTGTTCATGAATGATATCCTTATTTATTCAAGGACAGAGGAAGAACAAAAGGAGCATTTGAGGATTGTGCTCGAGGTATTGAGGAAGCAGCAATTGAAGGCAAAAATTTTGAAGTGTCACTTTTGAAGGAGGGACTTGTGATTTTTGGGTCACATTATTTCTGAGTAGGTTATGGCTGTAGATCCTATGAAGGTGGCAGTAGTACAGTACTAGGATCGGCCCAAGACAGTTATAAACGTCAAAAGCTTCCTTAGACTAGTAGGATGCTATAGAGGTCTAATCCAGGACTTCTCTAAGGTAGTAGCATCGTTAACCAACTTGATGAAGAAAAATCAGAATTTTATTTGGAACGTGAGGTGCAAGAATGCGTTTGTGAGTCTAAAGGAGAGGTTGAAGGGTGCATCTATATTAGTCATCCTGAACAGGAATGAGGAGCTAATAGTATACAGAGACGTCTGTGGTATTGGTCTCAGTGCGGTGTTGATGCAAAGAGGAAAGTTTCTCACATATGCAAGTCGATAGCTGAAACCGCATGGGAGGAAGTATCCAACTCACTTTTTGGAGTTGGCAACGTAGTATTTTCTTTGAAGATATGGAGGCATTATTTTCTTAGGGAGAGGTTCAAGTTGTAAATGGACCATAAGTCGTTGAAGTATCTATTCTTCGAGAAAGATCTTAACCTTCAACACAATGATGGTTAGAGTTCTTGGCCTCCTACAATTTTGGTATTTCCTACATTCCCGGTAAGAGAAATGCAGTTGTTGATGTTTGAGTAGAAGACATGCTAGCTTGGAAAGCGATATTCCTAGAGTGGAAGCAGTTGGAGTTTATCGCTGGCTACGATTTTAGACCTTAATGTAAGCTGGAGCTGGAAATGTTTGTTGGTTTGATGGTCAGACCTATCTTGATTGAGCAGAATGGTGCTAGTCAAAGGCAAGACACTTGGCTAGTGGAGACCATGACGAAGATAGAGGGAGGTAAAGTCTGAGGCGATCAAGTCATACGAGATCGACCATGATGGTTGGCTCTGTAAGGATGGGAGATTGTTTGTTCTTGATGTCGATGGGTTAAGGGATGAGGTGTTATGCGAGTACTGTAACGACCCGTAATTTCGCTACTTCGAAAATGAGAGATTTCATTTGTTTTAAATTTAAAAAGGTTTAAAACTTAAATAAACAAGTTATATATAATAGATAATAATAGATAAACTATTTATTATTATAGTTGATAAAAAATGTATAAATTTGGATTTTAGAACAAATAAACAAAAATTAAGTTTTGTTAAAAATAAATAAATGCTTAAATAAATAGGTTTAAATGTTTATTTAAAAAGATAAATATCATTGAAAACATCTAATAAATATAATAAAAGTATATTAAAATACTTATAAGTATGTTAATAATCGTTTTACAAAAATAACCAAATTTTGTCGCATTTTGTCAGTTTTACACATATCGTAAAAATAGAGATTTTGATATTATTTAAATAAGATTTTAAAATATAAAGGGACATGTTTTAATTTATTTAAAGAAGTAAAAAGTTCATTTTTAATTTGGTTTACATAAATAAATAGTTTAACTAAAACGTCAAAATGTGACCGTAAAACATTTTGTCGAAAAACGACGTTTTGTCGATTAAAAGTTGTCGCAACGTCGTCGCACCTTTATTTTCTTATATAGGAACATATATTCAAATAGTGTAAGTATTAATTAATTCACTAATCAAGTTTACTTTTACTAAACAAGGTTAGAAACTTCTAGAAAACAATTAAGAAAAAGTAAGCACAAAAAGAGAAAATGTCATTTCAAAACAAAAGGTAAAACATCAAATCAAAAAACATAATTATTACTTACTTTACTTAATATCTAAGTGAAAATGACATAAAGTAATGATTTGAAATGTGATGTTAAGTGTTAAAAAATAAGATTACTTTAGAAGTAAGTAAGGTTATTTTGGTAATTTGGTAAACGGATATTTTGGTAATTTGCCACTTCATTTCTTTTTCTATAAATACCAACCACTTTCTCACTTTTTTTTTACACTTTTCATTCTTCTTCTTCCTTTTCTAAGCTCTCTTCTTCTTCTTCTTTAAAGTTTTACTGACTTCTTCTTCTCTTCCAAATGCTTACTAACTTTTTCAAAATTAAATCAACTTCAAACACTACCAAACTTTGCCAAATAGCTTAGAATACCATTAGACCCTGGTTTAGCATATAAGAAGTGAAGAAATGATGGAGGAAGGAATGGAATAGGGCATGGCCGAAATTATGGAAGAAGGAAAGCAAGTCGTGAAGCTTTGGAGCAAGAAAAAGAGAAGGAAGTGCCGCCAGTTTCATTCTAAGGAGCTAGGAGCAAATTCAAGGTGTCGCGGAAGCTCTGCCGAATTTTCGGGAGTTTGAAAGAGGAGGACGATGCATAAAGCAAAAGAAATGGAGTGGAAGTTGATTAGTTGAAGTTTAAGTGAAGTATTGTTGCATATGAATGTTGGTAGGAAGAATTGGTTAAGTTAAAGGTGAGCACTCGTACTTTCTAATAAATCCATAAATTATTTCAAGAGTAATAATTTAAAAGTTTAGTATATAATGGATGATTTAGTGGATGATAATTTGGTTGATATTACGGTTGATTATATGTTTGTGATATGGATGATAACTTGGTTTGATAAATAATAAGAGAAATGATTATTAATTAACCATGGTTAATTAAATTAGAATTAAATCCATACAAATATGTGCATGGAAGTTATTTAGCCTCTTAATGGTTTTAAATAAGTTAAAATAGTTTAAATGTGGTTTAGAACAAATTTGAAGTGTTTCGGACAAGTTCCGAAGCAATTCACAAAGTTGGTCAAAATTGAGCTCGTCGCGTAGCGGCGGTTCGTAAATTTCGACCCGTAACTTCAAATTGACGTAGAGAATGATTTATAAGTCGGATTTCTTCGAAATAAAAATTCTTTGGTCCACAATGATAATAGTTTCAATGAAGAAAGAAAATCAAGATTTTAACAAGTAGAGTTTGAAATATGTTCAAAATAATTTTCTAAAAACATCGCGGTTTTGCAGTTCGGAATCCAGAAAAGTGATATCTTTATAAATGATATTTTTAAATGATTAAAAATATGAAATAAATTTGATAAATCTAATAAATTGGATTAAAAGAGAATTGGAATGGAAAATATGAATTTTCAAATACTAAAAGTTGTTTAAATCAGCATTTTCTATAGCACTTTTATGCTGCGAATTCTATAACCTTTTGAAATGTAATTTTAAACTTAACAATTCTTTCCTAAATCTTTTGTGAATGATTTTAAAGGAATAATTAAATAATGTAAAGATGATTTGGAAGTTTTAATAAGAGTTTGAATAAATGGTTAAGGTGAATTGTTTATACCACTTAAATAAAAAGTGAAGAATATTGAATGTAACAACAAACCGAGTATGCGGAAATGACTAGTACATTTGTCTCGCCTGTGAGATCCGAGAAGATAAAATAAGGTGTTTAACTAAGGTTGGGGATGGAGCAACTAGTGCCCTAAACTTACATGGCCCATGCTTTCTCTTTTTAGGCGAGGGGTGGAATTGATTGAAAGGAAAGCCCGGATGCTCTAAAAGATCATATTTAAGTTTTTCTAAGTTAAAAGACAAGAAACAAATTCTTCAAATGCTAAATAACCATTTAACATCTTTTATTCGATGGTTTGTACAAAGGAACCGAGATTGGATTTGGGTGATTCATATCCGAAAATCCCTTCAAACTAATTTTGCAAATAAAATATATCGAAGACGATGATCATTAAAGATAAAAATATTCATCATGTAGGATTACTCGCCATTAGTCCCTGGAGGTGAAACTTGCCATCAGTCCCAAGAGGTGAAATTTACCATATCTAAGATGGCAGTAGTGCTCTAATATGAAAATTTTCGATTTGCAAGAATATGATTTGAAGTTAAGAAGAAAATTTTTGATTTAGATTTAATGAATGATATGGGAATATTTTCCCTAAGTGAAAAATTATAAATTGAATATAAGGAATCATTGATTTAGATTAAAAGAATGATTTGGAAAAAAATTTCGAAGTAAAAGAGAAAATGATTAGGATTTAAGAAAGGTTTATATAAACCAAATGATTTGACAAATGAGGCTTAATGATTCCATATACATTTGAAAAGAAAATGGAATTACTTGAAAAGAATATATCTTAGAAAGATATTTGATTAGATAAAAGATGAAATAAGTGATTGATGATTGATATCCACATATGAACTTAACATCTTTTTAAAGCGATGATTGGTTCTAAGGAACCGAAGTTGGATTTGGATGATTCCTATCTGAAAACCACTTCGAACCAATATATACGTTCAAAGTAAGGACATGTTGAAGATGATGATTATTGAAGACCGATGATCTTTATTGTGTGAAGACTGCTTGTTGAACATACTCTGGTTGGCCCCCATTATAGAGTTATTTATAGCAGTGGTCTCCTCATGATGGAGATTTTTCAAATTGCAAGGGCTTCTCGCCTAGTAATGGCCAAGGAAAGTGCCTTCGGTTTCGTTCAGTCCCAGAACGAACTTGTATGGATGTTTGTCTGACATTGTATTCTAAATCACATTTGAGTGGTTTCTATAAATGTATATCAGTTGGTGGCGGAGAAGGCAACTTCTTTTAGCTTAATACCCTTTCTCGAGACATACGAGCTCAAGAAGTTATACTTTTCTAGAAATCGGTCATGTGACGTGGAATGACAATGTGGAATTCAAAGTAAAACCTGTTATGATCAAAGCGTGGTTTTGTACGAAAAGCGTGGCTTTGAAGAAATTGAATGTAGCCTCACGAGCCTCACACCCTGGTTATGATGGGATTCTATGTGGTCAGATGGATGCTCGCATTTCGGATAGTAGTGATTTGGGTTATCAGATGTTCTGAGCCCTAGGTACCAGATACGTCTGGGCCTCATGGTAGGGATACGCGAAGTCCGAGTCCCTGAATGTTATTCGCAGATTGTATCCACTTTTATCTATTTGTGTTGTTGTATAACAGCGTCCGAGTCATGGACGTAAGCCATGGATACAGATTGATCTTTCCACTGGTTCCCTATCATGTTGGAAATCCAATCCCAATACGAGATTTACGATTTTGATTGTATTTCGAAAATAGCTGTAATGACTTGTAAACATTTCAGCTACCCCTTTTGGTATCATATATTCCGTTGGGGTATTCCTTTGACCTAGTCCAGGATATTATCTTAGACTTAGTCCAAGTATTGATACCTTATTTGAATAAGTTTATTTGAAAAGTGTTTTCAAAGAGATGTCATTAAAAATAATATCAAGTGTATTTTGGTATAAAAATGTTTAGGTTATCATAAGATAAAAACCCGTCCGTGTTTATGTATGGGCATGGTCTTATGAGATACCCTTCTTTTCAAAGGTTTTGATAACATAGTCATTTTAAAGTTCGAGTATCTCACGCCGGTTTATCAAGCCTGATCCGGGTATTTTTAATACTCGGGTCAGATCCGAGTAGTTTCAGGTTGAGTTGAAGACGGTTGTAGTTTCCAAAGGAGAGCTAGAGATCTCATCATCGTATGGACATATTATATTATCCGCTGTACAAAGTGTATTTTGTTTGATGTTTGTCAGCAATTGTAAGGATAGATGTTTACAACTGTCCAAGCTGAATTTAGGTTAGACTTTGATATTTTATTTAAAATTTTCTGCTTTAAAGATTATTATTGAAATAATATATGTTATTCCATTCGTGTGAGATTCTATTCTATCTTTATTTGTTTTCTACCATTAATGATCTGCTTATTCGTACAATTTGAGTTGGACATGTGTGGTTTATTGTCGATTCAAATGGTACGGAAAAACGGGTCGTCACAAGTACCATCATTCGCGATGACTATACATCCTAGCGGCAATAAGGTGTATCGTGATATGAGGTGGACATTGTATTGGGAAGGGATAAGAAGGGTGTTGGGGCATTCATCTTGATATGCATGAATTGTCGGTCGGTAAAGGAAGAGTAGAAGATGCAGAGTGGTTTGCTACAATCATGCAAGATTCCCGAGCGGAAATAAATATGAACAAGATTCAATGGATTTCATCAATGGATTATCGTGGACCAAAGGAGGGTACGATAACATTTGGGTCGTAATCAATAGATTGACAAAGAGTGCCTGAACCCAACAAGTCAAATAGAATGGCATTCAAATTAGCTGAGTTGTATATGAAGTAAGTTATGTAATTCCATGGTGTGCCGAAGAGCATTATGAGCGGTCGAGACTCTTTTTTCACTAGCGGGTTTTGGAAGAGCTTACAAGAGGCATTATGGACGAGTTTTGTATTATTTTGAGATGATATATTGCTTACACCAGAATGTTTTCTGGCTCGAAATTTTATGCTTTTCTTCTTATTATCTCATTTACTCTTAAACGAGTAGATTACGGATAGCAGGTCTAGATAGCACATGGAGTCGTATGGAGTACGACCAGGAGGCTACACTTTCATATATCTACACTTGGAGCTTACTATTGATTAGATTATGCCATTACTGTGGAGCGATGTTAGTACTTGTATTATTAGAGATAGTTATAGAGTTTATTATGGAGATTTGTGATGTATAAACTCGCTATTTCAGTTTTTGTATAGTTTATGAACCTGGTGCACTCTGTTGTCCTTATTTGATGTTCATTTGATTATATTACCGTCTCGCTTATTTTGCATTTATGCTATTGTATTATAATTTATCCGTGCTCTGTAAGATGTACTACTGGTTCTTTGTTTGTATTTTTCTCTTCTTTATGTTCTTGGCTACCGTCCTGCATTGACCAGGTACCTCTACAGCGCATTACATTGGTATATTACCAAAGGTGTAGGGAGATCATCACATAACCATTCATAAACTCATGGGTGAGCAGCACATTGTCTAAAGTACTCCTGTTGGGAAGGAAAGTAGCCTCATTTGATGAAATTATGTTAGGAAGCACAAGCTTTAGCCTTGCATAGATGACCTTGGAAATGCAATTATAAATAATACTACAGCAAGCTATAGATCTAAAGGCCATTAATATGGAAGCCTGGTTTGATTTGGGAATTAAGGCTAAATTGGTAACATTAATAGCAATAATCATCTTACAGTAGTTGAAGAAGTTTTGAACCGCTTTCAGCAAATCAGCTGAAATTAATTAGTGAATAGTGGGTGAAGAACAATGCATTGGAACATCAAGTCCCTCACATGATGTTTTATCCATCCTAAGAATTGCTAATTTAATCTCATCATCAGTTACTTTGGCTGATAGGACATTTACATCTTACTTTCTAAATCTATGAAGAGTGGTTGATATCAAGTCATTAAGGTTAGGGTTATGCATTTCAAGGGTACCAAGAAGTTTATTATAATAATCTAAAAAAATGCATTTTTAATAGAGTCAGGTGTGTCATGTAGCATGCCATGCTCATCGGTAATATAGAAAATGTTGCTTCTAGCCATCTTTAACTTAAGAGAGTTATGAAAAATCTTAGCATTCATATCCCCATTGTTGTGATTAGTTCTGGTACTTTACTTGTTGAAATAATCTCTGGTCTTTAGGACCATGTGTTTTTACTGCTTCCTGTTATCGTGTACCACGTACTACGTGGTTGCTTTTTCAGTTTTCCTTTTGTATGGCTATATGTATGCCACTTTCTACAAGTAATAAAGGAAGCATTCTGAGTTTCTCTCAATTTTATATTCCTACTGTTAACAAATCTGGTATCAGAGCATAATGGCAGAGAATAATTTTCTTCAACCAGCCATTCCCAAGTTTGATGGTTTTTACGATCATTGGGCTATGCTTATGGAGAATCTTCTTCTCTCAAAAGATTACTAGTCCATGATTGAAGTAGGAATCCCTGCAGCAGCAGCAGCAGCAGCAGCAGCAGTTGGAGTTGAAACTAAGGCTCAAAGAAAAGTGAGAGAGGATGCCAACATGAAGGATTTAAAAGTTAAAAACTACTTGTTCCAAGCTATTGACAGAACTATTATGGAGACGATTTTGGACAAGGAGACTACAAAAGGAATATGGGATTCCATGAAGCAGAAATATCAAGGATCCACGAAAGTAAAACGAGCACAGTTGCAAGCACTTAGAAGAGAATTTGAGATTCTTGGTATGAAAGAGGGTGAGAAGGTGAATGAATATTTTGCTCGCACGCTCGCCATTGCTAATAAAATGAAGGCACATGGTGAGAAAATGGAACAGTTGGTGATAGTTGAGAAGATATTAAGATCGATGACATCTAAGTTTGACTATGTTGTATGCTCGATTGAAGAATCCAAAAATATCACAACAATGACTATTGATGAACTACAAAGCAGTCTCTTGGTGCACGAACATCGAATGCTTGCACATGAAGTTGGAAGTGCAGATGAAGAGGTGTTAAAGGTGGCTTTTGAGGACAAATTAGCAGTAAGAAGCGGTGATACTTCTATGAATAGAGTAAGAGGTCGTGGAAGCTTTCGAGGGCGCGGCAGAGGAAGAGGAATGTTAGGTTTTAATAAAGCCTTAGTTGAATGCTACAATTGCCACAAACTAGGGCACTATCAATATGAATGCCCTAATAGGGAAAAGAGTGCAAATTATGTGGAGCTTAATGAAGATGAGGAACTTTTGCTAATGGCTCGTGTGGAAATGAATAATGCGAGTCGAGAGGACGTATGGTTTCTAGATAGTGGATGTAGCAACCATATGACTGGACAGAAGAAATGGTTTGCCTCTTTCGGTGAGAACTTTCGACATTCGGTCAAATTCGGCAACAACACAAGATTGATAATGACAGGGAAGGGAAACATCAAGATGGAAGTTGATGGTTTAACTCAGGTAATTAGTGATGTATATTTTATTCCTGAGTTGAAAAATAACTTGCTCAGCATAGGTCAATTACAATAAAAGAACTTAGCAATACTAATACAGAAAGGAGCTTGTAAGGTCTATCATCCAAGCAAAGGACTCATTATGCAAACTTTGATGACTGCAAACCGGATGTTTGTTCTTCTTGCAAACATGGTGTTTAGTAATTCCTCCATCTGCTTGCATGCGACTGCAGATGACATTGCGTATCTATGGCATCGTCGATATGGCCATTTAAGTTACAATGGTCTTAAAACCTTGCATTATAAAAGGATGGTGAAGGACTTCAAGAAATTCAATCTCCTGCAAAAACGTGTGAAGACTGCTTGGTGGGAAAGCAAAAAAGAGAGTCATTTCCAAAGAAGAGCATATGGAGAGCCACATACAAGCTGCAGTTAGTACATGCTGATATTTGCAGGCCAATTACACCTATTTCGAATGGCAATAAAAGGTGCATCCTTACTTTTATTGATGATTACAGCAGGAAAATGTGGACTTATTTTCTTAGTGAGAAGTCAGAAGCTTTCACTTTGTTTAAATACTACAAGTTGAAAAAGAAGCAGGTTGCTCCATTTGCTGTTTCATAACTGATAGAGGAGCGGAGTTTACTTCTTTCGAGTTCAATGAATTTTGCAGATCTCATGGAATAAAAGACAGCTAACAGCTGCATACACTCCCCAGCAAAATGGAGTTGCTGAGCGAAGAAATAGAACAGTCATGAATTTGGTGCGAAGCATTTTATCCGAGAAGAAGATTCCTAAGTGGTTTTGGGCAGAGGCGGTGAATTGGATCATACATGTTCTCAATAGAAGTCCAACACAAGTGATGCAGGAGACAACTTGCGAAGAGGCCTGGAGCAAAGTTAAACCAAATGTTGATTATTTCAGAGTTTTTGGTTGTATTGGTCATGTACATGTTCCTGCTGCTAAACGAACAAAATTGGATGATCGAAGTTGCAAATGCATTTTCCTTGGTGTTGGTGAAGAATCAAAAGCATACAAAATGTACAATCCAACTTCAGGAAAGATTATTGTAAGTAGAGATGTTGTATTTGAAGAGAACGAGAGCTGGAACTAGGGGAGGATCATGGAGGAAGTAAAATTAGATGTGCTGACGAGTGAAGTAAGGAAGATGATAAAGACGAGCATAATAATGACAATTAAGGAGACGGTGGGGATGATGATGGTAGTGCACACAGTGGGGATGATGATGGTAGTGCACAAGGAAACATAGAGCATGCGTTGTCCAATTCATCAACAAACCCTTCCGATCAAAATACTTCGTCGGCTCTAGATGTTGAGAAAATGTCAAAAAGAGATAGAAGACAACCTGCCTACTTACAAGAATATGTGCCTGGAGAAGGTCTAAGGCTGTCCGATGAAGAAGGAGAATTGCATAGTGCCGTTGAATTCTATGCGAATGAAGATCCTGTTACATATGATGTAGCAGTCAAGTACGCAAGGTGGAGAGATGCAATGAAGTCGGAAATCAACGCCATCGAAAGAAACAATACTTGAGAGCTTACAGTCTTGCCTGAAGGAGTGAACGCAGTTGGAGTCAAATGGATCTTTAAAACGAAATACAATGAATTTGGAGAAGTGGAGAAGTGTAAGGCTCGTTTGGTGGCAAAGGGATATGCTCTAGAATTTGGCATAGATTATACAGAGGTGCATGCTCCTATAGCTCATTAGGACACCATTAGAATGATTGTGGCTTTAGCTGTGCAGAAGGGGTGGTGTATTTATCAACAAGATGTAAAAGTGCTTTTTTGCATGGAGATCTCACTGAAGCAGTTTACACCGAGCAGCCTCAGGGATTTGTGAAAAAAGGAGAAGAAGGAAAAGTCTACAAGCTCAAGAAGTCTTTGTATGGTCATAAACAGGCTCCAAAGGCATGGTTTAGCAAAATTGAAGCTTATTTCATCAAGGAGGGATTCGAAAAATGTGACTTTGAACATACACTTTTCATTAAGCGGGAAGGAGGTAAAATTTTGATTGTTAGTCTATATGTGGACGATTTAATTTTCACTGGAAACTGCAAAAGTATGTTTGTCAAATTCAAAAACTCTATGAAACATGAATTTGCTATGACGGATTTGGGGAAGATGCGATATTTTCTAGGAGTAGAGGTGATACAATCTGCAGAAGGAATTTACATATGCCAGAGAAAATTTGCAAAAGAAGTATTGAAGAAGTTTGGGATGGCTAGAAGTAATGGTGTGAGTAACCCAATAGTTCCCGGTGTCAAGATAACTAAGAATGAGGAAGGAAATAAAGTTGATACCACTGCATATAAGAAAATGGTGGGAAGCCTAATGTATTTGACAGTGACGAGGCTGAATCTAATGTATATTGTATGTCTTGCTAGCAGGTTTATGGCAGCTCCAACTGAGATGCATTCACAGGTTGTTAAGAGGGTGCTTCGATACTTGGAGAGTACCACTGAGTGTGGCATATTTTACAAGAGAAATGGTGATGCAAAGCTGACTGCCTATACAGACAGCGATTATGCGGGGGATTTGAACGATCGGAAAAGAACATCTGGTTATATCTTCTCGCTGAGTGGTGGTGCAGTGTCTTGGGCTTCTAAGAAGCAACCTGTGGTGTCCTTGTCAACTACCGAGGCTGAATATATAGTTGCTGTGTCTTTTGCCACTCAAGGAATATGGTTGAAAAGAGTGCTTGATAAGCTTGGTCTCTGTCAAAATAATTGCATTACCATCTTATGTGATAATAGTTCTACAATCAAGCTTTCGAGAAATCCAGTCTTACATAGTCGTAGCAAACATATTGATGTTCATTTTCATTTCTTGCGTGAACTCACTAAGGATGGAAAAGTGGAGTTGGTTTATTGTGGCACTAAGGATCAGGTGGCAGACATTATGACTAAACCACTAAAGCTGGATGTGTTTATTAAGCTAAGAGAGAAGCTTGGGGTTTGTGTTGTTCCTAGTTTAAACTGATCACTTACAGCAATCAGTTTAGGGAGGATGTGTTGTGACTAGTTCTGGTACTTTACTTGTTCAAATAATCCCTGGTCTTTAGGACCATGTGTTTTTACTGCTTCTTGTTATCGTGTACCATGTACTATGTGGTTGCTTTTTCAGTTTTCCTTTTGTATGGCTATATATGTGCCACTTCCTGCAAGTAATAAAGGAAGCATTCTCCGTTTCTCTCAATTTTATATTCCTACTGTTAACACCCTTGAATTTCCCACTCCTTCCTTATCTTCTATTTCTCTGCAACTCAATTGTTAGGGCCTCAGTAAGCTTCAACATTAACTCATGCTCCTTTTTAGATACAAGAATGTTGTCTAGTTGCTCAAGCATACTTAATTGCACTGTCTCTGATTGCTCCGTCAAGTTCTTTTTGATAGTCCATCTCCATCCCCATATTTAGCTTTAGCCTATCTACCGAGAGCTTCCCTTGTAACCCTAAGTTTTTGCTGAAAAATATACATGCTATTACTATAAAAAATTGTTGACGAAGAATTATGAAGAAGGGGATAAAATTCAGGTTCCTCAATCAATAAAGGAAAAAAAATTAAATTTCGATTTTTTTTTCAATGGCGTTGGTCCCACACATAAGAAGGATAGAGGAATGGTCAGAAAACATAGGGGGAAGAACAAGAGAAACAAGGTTGGGGCATTTAACTGGGGAAGAAGAGTTGATGAAAGAGAGATCAATACGACTCATGGTTCTGTTACAAGTTCAACTTTTATTATTCCCTGTATATTTTGGTCCAGAAAATTATGTTCCATGGAGATTAGACAGATTAATTTCTTCATTGGGTGGGGCAATGTCTTTGCCTTAATGGGGAGCCCCTAATTTGATTAAAAGTATTTAGCATACCATTAAAAATCACTAATTACAAACCATGGGCGAGTTTTCTACCTTAGGTAGGGCAGATAATCAAACAATTCCAGCATTGGAATAAGATAATTGTCAGTATAGAAAAAAAGTGATATAAACAAAAGAGGAGGAGGGAGGATGCAGGACATGAAGGTGGATAAATTGTCTATGATATATGATAGGGTTCAGTTTATGTATAGTAGGATCAGAAAGGAATGTAATTCAGCCATAAAGACATAAAGAGCCTGGACTAAGTTATGATGCAACTCCCATAAAGGATTAATGATGTCAGTAGCTTTAAGGGTTAACAGAACATTCAGTTTGGTCTCAACAAGTGTTAAAATGCTAAGTTTATTTTCTAAGATTAATTGCTTTGCTTGAATTAATTTGATATCCTTGTGAGCAAATTTTTTGATATAAGATAAACTATTAGGGGAGATTGTTCTTGATTCTCCTTGTTCTTGAGGAAGAAGAGTTGGTATCAAATTCTCAAATTTCAACATTTTGAAAAATTTCAAAACCTCTTTCAAAAATCAAATTTAATCTCCAAACTCTCCATTTAAAGTGATTAAAATGTTTCACTCTTAAATTCTACGAAAATGTATTTCAGTTTGAAACATATATTCATACTAAACATCAATCCTATACATTTACAAAATAGGTAGAATGCACATGACCACAAAGAAAACAAGTATTCCAATTGCAAACCTACTGTAAAGAAAACAAATTTTGACATAGCAAACTTCAAAATCAGAAAACTCTTATAAAATAAAAGTTGTTCTACAAAGTCTAAGCTTTCTAGCGAAAAAAAGATCATCAAAATTGGATTCACGGTTTGAAAGTTATGCATAATTTACTTTCAGCACAAATTTTAGAAACTTATAAGATGGAAATGTTCATTCATTTTCATACCAATTTTGAGTTCAATCTGAGGTTGTTTAGTCCTCTATTTTATGCCTGTAAGTTGAACCCGAGATGGTTTTTAGGTATGTATACATTTGTTTTCTGAGCCACTGCATACATGGTCTGAGTCCATGTTTGAGACACCGTATCCTTTTCATTTCCTATCGGAATTCATTGATTCTTTTTTATTTGAAAGTTGAAGTTTTCTACTATGCCAAGCTGTGATGCCCCAAACAAAGTTTTCATAGAAACAAAAAAACAACAGAAAAATCAATATATTGAAGCTATTTTTGCATAGATTTTTGGCATTTGAAGCTTTGCTTAAGCTAGCATTTGTGAGCAGTTAACTTACCTTGCAATGAAGATCAAAAACCTAGATTTTTATACTCCTATTTAACTAAACAAATCGAGGTTATCAAAATTCTTTTACTACATAATCAAATTCTCAAATTTCAAAATTTCGAAAGAGGTTTCGATCTCAAATATCAAAATAAAATTCAGTATCTAAATTTTACAATCTTAAAAGACAGAAATGTTTATTCGCTTTCAAACCTATTTTAGACAGAATAAAAAGCAAGATCTTCAAAGTGGCAAAAGGAAAATTTATAACTTTCTAAAAGCTCTTTTATTTGCAAAAAGTTTGAACTCCGAATGAGCTTTTAGAAAGCTATAAATTTTCTTTTTACCACTTTAGAAGATCTTGCTTTTTATTCTGTCTAAAATAGGTTTGAAATGAATAAACATTTCTATCTTTTAAGATTCTAAAATTTGGATATTGAGTTTTATTTTGAGATTTGTCATCCAATGGCGTTTATTTGACATTTATAATCTCCTACTGAAGATACACATGTGGTGCCATTTTTGGTGTATATTGAGATTTGCGATTTCTCTATTTTGAGAATATATTTGTGATTGCCAATTATAACGAGCTTTGAGTTTCGGATTTCTTCTATTTAGGAGTTATGGTTCTCTAAACCATTATTGTTCTTTTGGGATTATGCCGATGATATGAGGAATGCTTATGCTTGATGTTGAGTTATCTTTTTCGAGACTATATATGCGTAATGATACTACTTCACTTGAAGTAATGACGTAAGCTTACTTATGCTGTTTCTTCTCATTTGAGAAAATGCTTCACCTTTACCTATACTTCATATATGTATTTCTAATCTGATTATTTTAGCTAGACTGACCCTAGTATAAAACACACAATTTACTCTAATATTTACATATATTTCCATCAAGGAGAGTATAAATCTCAAATAAACACCAAGTGTTGGCAAACTCAAAATCTCAAATATAGAATTCGATAAGGAGTTCAAGTTTCCAAAGATGTAATCGCCATATATAATGTCTCGAACGGCTCAAATGGCCAATTATGTAAAAAGGCGATACACTTGGAAAATCACAAAGAAATCAATGAAATCATCTCAAAGATATAACATAAGGTAAAGGGTGGTCATTCTTCTCAAATGAGAAGAAATAATAGCATAAGCAAGTACATGTCATTACTTCAAGTGATGAAATGTGACTAAGCAAAAACAATACCCAAGTCTGAAATCTTCTTAGCTGCGACGCCCCAAACCATTTAATTTCAAATTATATTTTCAAACAAGCTTTTGCTAAATCACTTATTAAATAATCTTATTTTTTTTTCTAGAAAGCTAAGACATACCAAGTTATGATCAACTCTATATAATTATCATAGAAAGAAATAATTCATTAGTTGGAAAATCTTCATTACTTTTCAAAATCTAACTTTAAAATAATTAACTAAGAAAACTCATTTTGAAGGAGATAGCTAATCTCTTTCATTATCAAGAAATGATTATTCATTATCCATAAAATAAATTTTGGGATATAGATATATATAAAGTTTAAAATCATTCTCACAATTAGAATAATTATACTACATAGATGGTTCATTTATCAAGACAATTCAGATTCACATTTCCACTTTGTCACCAGAATCAAATTTTGATTCAGGCAATATTTCTTGATAATCAATAGTTAGCCTTTTGTCGTGATCTTAGGGGTTGAGTTTTTTTTCTTCAATTTGTTGTTATTCTTGTTCTTGGTTGTATTGATGTTCGGAGTTGCATCAAAATGCTGCTTGCTTCAATACAGATGAAACCACATCAGTTGGCCAAATTTGAAAGGAGGAATTTTAGGTGGAGAATTCCATCTAGGAGGGGAACAGATGTGAGAGTAAAGGGAGAGATTTGAATCATCAAGCACATTCAATATAATGTCTTCAGTAGGTGAATTAGGAACATAAATGGTAGGTGGAATTTGGATAGTGCGGGAAGTTGAATGATCAAAAAAAGTTTGATCGGAAAAGGAGAGATTAAGTTGGACATTAATAAGAGAAGATAAATGCATGTAGTCCTCTTTATGATTTGCATGTTCAGAAACATGCACAGGTACATGTTTAAGAATTGGAGATATTGTCGTTTCATTTATATTTGCATCATTACAATGCTTCATATTGCATGTAAAAGTGCTCTCCACTTCAAGTATGGGCTTACCTATAAGGTTATGCCCATTTATTACACAAACCAATTCTTCAATACTTGCCTGTGCCAAAAGAACATCCTCACCAAAATTATCACCATCAAGTTCATCACAAAGGCCAATACTGTTTCCACCCTCGTCACCATTCATATCCTAAAGGTCTTGGAATTTATTTGAAGTTAATATCATCAGATTCTTCTGTAACCTCTTCCACACCAGCTTCGGTTATTTTATCATCACCATCGACCACAACTAATTCTCCCTGTGTTACAACCTCCTCATTAATCACATACTTGCCTTTCCTGTATCAGGTAAATTACCCTTATGCGCTTCCTTCACCTTGCATGTGTTGCGATTATTAACAGTACCAAATTTTCTCCATACATTTCTTGTTTGAATAGCCTTGTTAATAAGAACGTTGCCATCACAAACATCCTTCTTCAAAGTTACATCCCCACCTACTATATTCTCTGCCTTTTCCACCTCCTCGCACTTTTCACTTAAACAACACTCAACAGTATGACCAAAAACTTTACGTGAACTACAAGCTTCAGGTTTCCATAGATAATAGACTTTCACAAATTGCTTGGTCCCATCCTCTAACAACATGTCAGACATAGGTGTAACCTCAACCAAACACGTTGCATAGGTTAATCTTTCCATTCTCTATGTGCTTTCATCCAAGCACATCATCCTTCAATTCTGCCAGCAAGACAATTAATTCAATAAGAAACCAGGTAATTAAACGAATGTTAGACAATTGAATCCAAATTGGAACTGACTTGATGGTATCACATACATTGATAACAGAAGGGTCCCAATCTTTCATAATAAACATTTTATTTCTCATCAGTATTTCATCACCTTCCACTATTTCCCTTTTGTCTTCTTCATTTGAAAGTAGAAAAATAAAAACTATACCACCAGATTTCACTTTGATGTTGCCTTTCAACCTCCATATCTTTTTAAGATGTTGAATTACTACCGAGTAAGAAAGAGGCTAATCGATAAAAACACCCACTGAATAATCATGCCTTACTTCTCTACCAGCTTCAAGAACTGATTGGGGAGGAACTAAAGCATCGCCAGTATATTTGTTAACCAAGGTAACAAGGATGTACTTCCCCGCATTGCACTATTTTCTCTTGAAAAGGGAAGTCCATGCGAGTTGACAAGGCATAACAACATGAGGAACAGAATCCAAAGAAGTACAGTAAGGAGGAGATGGGAGGTTAGGAACAGAAGAAACAGAGATGGGTAGTGGATCAGGGTCGAAAGAGGGAGGGATAGGGGAGACAAGAGGGATAGGCGATGGATGTATAGAAGATGGAGGAGGGGGCACAAATGGGGAGTAGAATAGTATATATGAACAATAAATAAATGATAAAATTTTAATATAGAATAATAAAAGTGTAACACTCCAATAAATTAATAAAAATTTAATTAAAGAATTATTTATAAGAATAAATGTTTATTACAAATCAATACTGAATTAAATAAGAACACATGTGAATTAAGCCAAGTAAATAATCGAAGGACGGTCATTTACTTATCTAAATGTATAGAAATGATTTATTAAATGATAATAAAAGGAATTTTATTATGTCTATTACTTAAGGAAAGTTTTATTAATTAGGTGTGTGAGAGTTAAATATGGTTAACCAAACAAGACAAAGCATAATTGAGATATAACTAAATTAGACTATGCGTATAAAGGGATAATGCAATCACTTGAATGATAGAAGCTTTTATTAGGGAAAATAACTAAGCGAGGAAGGATTTAATGTAGGAGATATTATATTAAGGGGAACAATATTAATAAAAATCGGGCAACGGAGGATTTTCCAAACCAAAACCCATACTAGATATATACATATACATACTCTAAGACATATCCTTTCCGTCATTCATTATCTCTTTATTCAAAAAAAAAAAACTTTGTTGGCCACCGCTGACAAGAAAAGAGGGAGTAGAAGAATTATATAAAGCTAAGGAAAATGTTGAGCACTTAAAGATCAAGCAAACAAGGAATTTAGGCGAGTAATATCAATTCTTATTGATGTGTTCTCATCTATGTTGATTACAGCTTTGATTGTTTATGAAAATGTTCAAATAATATGAGTTTATAAGTCATAGACCTTGATTTAATGAATGTTTTGGGTTGAAATAGCTTCGTAAGAGGATTTTTAGCTATAATTACCAATTCTAATGATTTTGGTGAAAATATAATATGATGAACAAAACATATTTTAGAGATGAGTTTTTTTTAAATAGGAAATATTCCCACATATAAAATATTTAGTTATGAATTATTTAAACAACTCTTTTATTTGATAAACAAAGGAAAATGACTAAAAAGGTGAAAATGTTAATAAAAATGTGCATATGAACTTATTTACAAATTTTTGAAATTTTATAAGTATTTTTCCAATTATAAATACAGGAAATTATTGTCAAGGACAAAATTTTACAGCTTTTTAGCCTCAAGGACAGACCTTCAATATTTTATCCTGAAGGACAACTTTCTGTAGGTATCAGTTTTTAGTTATTGATAGCAGTTTTTAGGTATCAGTTTGTAGTTATCAGTAGCAGTTTTTAGGTATCAGTTTTTAGTTCGGTATCAGTTTTGTTGTCCTTATGAATAATTTTGAAAAATGTTTGTCCTTGTGAATAAATTTTAGAAGAATGATTGTCCTTGTGGTAAAAATATTGAGGTCGTGTCCTTGGGGCAAAAAATATAGAAATTTTTGTCCTTTAAATTAATTCCCCCTTATAAATAACCAATTTTGAAAGTAATATCTAATTTCCAAAGTCAAATATTATTGCGACCGAGACCTAAGTGTGCATGCTGATTTCATGACATAGTAATAAGGGGACAAGATCCTAAAAAAATGCTATGATATAAAATAAAATAAAATAAAGGACACTACTACTAACTAAAAGTGGAGGTGGAACGAACAAGGAGGTGACACATGGAAAGACATGTTTAGGCATAGATAGTTGACTATGCGGGCTTTATTACGTATAGAAGTGATAGACTACCGAAGTTGTTATGCCAATATTATAACACACAAAACCTAAAATGAACTAAGAAATGGTATGGGAAAAGTTCTAAGTGAATGAACTATGAAAGAGCATAGCCGAAAGCGATGACCGAGGGAGGTTCCAAACAAAGGCGACAGCGAAGCAAGATTGCGGAAGGTGTTCCAAATGAGAGTCTGTAAACAAGGGTGGTGATTCGATAGCCAAGACCTATTGATATTAAGGGAGAGTTGATGTTGAGACCTATTAGCTTTCGAAGGAAATCCAATGCTGAAAAACAAGGCATATGATGGCCGAAGGTAAAACTTAGAATTTTCTAATGCATGGTGCATTGTGAAAATAGTACCTAGGCTTAAGAGTCAAAGGTAGGCTAGGAGCCTAACTAAGTTAAAAGAATAGTTAATGTTGAAACCTAATAAATGAAAATTATGTGAAGATTGGAAAATTAAAGATAACTAAGAAGTAAATAAGTAAGAACCGATAAATAATGAGGATTCAGAACGGCAATTATCCTTGAGTGGGAATGCTCACTCTAATCCACCTACTTTAAGAGGTAGGGTCGGCATTAGACAATCAAAATGGCATGGGACGTCTAGGCAAATTGTAAGCTTTTGCTAGAGTGATTGTAACTCTCTTAAGGGGTTCAAGCTTAGGTAAATAAAGAGAAATTTTAGGATTGTAATTTGCAGTATAAACATAAAGATAAAGAGACTGCTTAGGGTTGTACGTTGTAGTATAAACATAAAGTACTAAAAGATGATTGGGATGTACCTTGTAAAACAAAAAAAATTAATGATGATTGAGACCGTTTGGGGTTTTACCTTATGGTATAAGAGACACAACACATGAAACTTTAGATGGTTTTGGAAATAGCACTGCTGATATCGAAATGATCACGAATGAAGTGTTGTAATCCCTAAAACCCAAATGCAAGATAGTTTTGAGTGTAGTTTTATTGAGACATGTTTTATATGTTAATGTTAACATATATTTTGTTATAATTTCTAACTTATGACAGACTTATATTGATTTTGTAACCAAGGCTAGTGTGAGGGAATGCCTGTTCAGTGCTTCAATGGTGTGATCCTAGTAGTGGTGGAATATAGATGGGAAATGATATTGTTCATACCAGACATGTGTCTGACCCAATTGTTTATTGTTTCTCCTCTATAAATTCATGAGTACTCATTTGAGTAGGTTGATTTTGTAGGATTTCAATTAAATTTATTAGCTGAAGGTAGGACTTTTGTCGAGACTGGATGAGTTAGGGGTATGCCCTGAAAGAATATATAGATCGCATGCGTGTATTTAATATGCAAGTGTGATGAAATATTATCTATCAACTAGCATAAGATGAGTAGAGTAGGAAAACGATCACACCGGAATTTTTATACTAGTTCGGATCTCTCGTCCTACATCTAGTTCCCAAAGCTCTCCTTCAGACTTTCAACTACCAAAACTACCATCGCTTCGCCCGGAGAAATAAGTTTACAATAAAAGAACTTTCTTTGACAATAGTATGTTCTTGATAACATAGTTTATGAATTCTCAGTACAATCATTCCTATAATCTCCTTTGAGTGGTATGTAATTTGAAGCATTGATATGAGGAAGAAATAAAAGTATGCATTTGAGTATTTTTAAAAATCAAAGACAGCATAGGAATATTAGAGAATAAAGAGAGAAGAGTTCATAAAATCAAGTGAGTTTTACTTCTCAAATTCATGCTTATTTATAAATGTTGAAGAGTTTGTTTGAGAATTAATGACCTTTGGTGCATTCTATTTCAGTCCAAGAGTTGCAATGTTTGAGGAGGAAAAGCTATGACCAGAGATAGTGGATACACCTCTTCGATTGAAGAAGATGTCTGTTGCAGAGTGCTAGACGTTACCCAGGTCAGACGTCTGGTCGTTTAGGTCAAACATCTGGCATGTATTAATAAAGTTTAAATAGAAACATTATTAGACGTCTGAATATATAAGTCAGATGTCTGACATACGTACAGCCTGATAATTTCTTTTCATGAGCTTGTAAAACCTTTTAATAGTTTTTATGTGCTTAAGCTTGTAAAAACTACTCAAGGAGATTGTACATATCATCTATTTAAGATATTAACATAATATACTAATATTTCTTAATACAATGATGCTCTTGTGTTTGTATTCAAGTCTTGGTTGCGATAATTTACCTACATATGGATGATACATACATACATACATACATACATACATACATATATATATATTGCATGCTAGTGATTGTATAGTTGTTGTCGTCGAAATCAAAGAATAGAGGTTCTAACATTCTTTCAATTTTGATGATGACGACTATACCATCAAGTTTATAAGATTTCTCCCCCTGATTTTTGTGATTTCTCCCCATATATATAGTATAAAATCTCTCCTACTTTGTCATTATCAAAAAGATTATACGAAAAAATATGAGGAAACATCACAACAGCACAATGTCACTAACACAATGTCATGGCACTAATCAAAATATGACAGTCATACACAGTAGGAATTCAGAATAAATTTATTCAACATTGGTAAATAATTTACTGATAGGAAAAACAACCCCATAGGTTAGAAGCATTTTCATCGTAGTCGCTTTTCTGCCATTGCGACTGATCATGATACTCTTCATCTTCTATAATGGAAAGTCCTGAAATAATTGATAGTGGTAGTAATGTGGGGACTACTGTGGAGGTCATGACACATCTTCACTCTCCTCGGTGTCCACATTTACTGGATCTTTTCTAGGAGCATGGTTTGTAAAGGCTGTTTAGTCGTGGTAGGCCTTGGTGGATATTCATGAGGTGTTGGACGTGGTTTAAGAAGACGAAGAAGATCATGAAGAATAATGTCGGCGAACCTTTCTCATAACCTTTCCAAGAGTAGAAATGACCTCTTCTAAAGTCTTTTCTACTTTAGTCATTCATGTAGAAAAATATCATTCAAGTCGGGAAACTTTCTTATCAAGATCTTTTTATTTAGAGATAGGAGACGTTGGTTTTGAAGTGTTATGTCTCGAATACTTTCTCCTTCTCCTGCTGCAATTAAAGCCCCTTGAATTTCAGAATCAGAGTTATACCTATTGATTCAAAAGGTCCTAGCATAGAGGCAGGTCATGTTGGAGTACGTTGTTGGTGTTGTTGTTAGTGTTGGTGTTGGTGCTTGGAAAAGGGTGTGATACTTGGTGGATTTTCAGGAAGATGCATCAAAGATAAGAAGCGAATTCCACTCTCCTTAACAGGAAGTTCTTCATATTGTAATAAGTATGAAGGAACATAATGTGCTTGAAGAATTCGCATAATATATGGTGCGTATATGATTGTTTAACGAACTGAGGTCCAAAAACTTTTAATTGGTCTAAAATATATTGAGCCAAATTCACTTTGGTATGGCCGAAAATAGCATATAAAGCTTTATGGTCATGGTCATACACTTTCTCACGACTACCTAACCGAGGGAGTACGGTATTTATAAAATGCGGTTAAGTAATCTAGCTTTTGGACGAAAGTTGAATGGTGATAAATTCCGCATGTCATCTTCCCAAATAAGATGTGTAATTGCATCTCTTGCCATGTGTCTCGTATCAGGAATATCTTGCAATCTAATTCCTATATATGAGCACCGTAATATTTTCTCAAGCATTTCAACATTAAGTTTTACAACTTCCCCATAAACGCTCGTCCAAATCCAATATTCCAAATCAGACGGATTCCAAATATGAATTGAACATAAGTTGACAAAGAATAAAAATATCGTAAGTTAAATCAATTTGGCCGGAGTTAGAATCATAATTTATGAGATGGTGAACCTCAACATCGCTAACCAAATCATCGATTTCATAATTAACAATCTTCGGACTGGAGAGAATGGACCACAATGTATCTTCTTCCTTTACAATTCCTAAAGTTTCTGTCTTCCATCGCTTTCTACCATCCATTAATCAATGATTTCATCGGTGACAAATTGCTGGGATAGGGGTTGAGAGCTAGAGCCTTGGCCTGTCATGTTGTGCTTAGGAAAGGGTTTATTGGCGCTGGGTGCTATTGATTTGAAGGAATTGAAAGAAAAAATTGATTTGGGGGTTTAGGGTTTTGCTTTAGGGTTAGGAAATGATGGTAAAAAAAATGTAAGAGACGATTTATAGGTGAGGTTGAAACAGTGAATATCGAGAAGGGTCGGACGTCTATATTCTGGATCAGACATCTGATCGTGTAAGGAATTTTAAGGCAGAGTCGTAAATCAGACGTCTGAGCATAAAATTAGACGTCTGTGCTGAGCTCGGTAATTTTTCAGAGAATTGGTACAGACGTTTCATCAAAATAGCAGACGTCTGAGTTGAAATAGAAAAGTTTTTTAGGATTATGGAGCGAGACATCTTTTCAGTTCAAACACCCCTTTTTTAATCAAAAATGTTATTTTTTCATTAAAAAATATATATATCATATGCATGAATAATCTTGCTTAGTATGAAAAATATAGTATTACTTGTCCCACGAATTTGGTTCAACCTTTGTATCCTCTTTCAACGGTCGTAGCGGAGACTAGTAGGGAGGTACAGGACTCGGTTGAGCTTCTGACTTGCCTTCTTCCCATAATTTCCATGGAGTGATACGATGAGCACGTGGAGGTGTTTCCTTTGCATGAGGAGAGCGTACATGAACACAACTCTTTATAGGCGATTGTCTGCATATTGCAAGGATGCATTTCTGCAAAAAAATTAAATGAGCTCCTTGGCGCCTTTGTTCATAATACATCTCCTTTTATACAGCCATCATTTCATTCTGGTAGTGATAGATTCATCGACTTTGTCAGAAAGAGAGGCTGTTTGAAGGTTAATATCATGCTTATCTTTCTTTCCTTTTGGAGAATAGCTAGTATAATATGTAGGAGAGGGAACAAGGTTTAGGGATGGAGATGTTTTAGGAGTTGTTTTTGTAGGAGAGGTATATGTCCTACTAGATGATGTGATGAAAAATCAATTGCAGAGTAGGTGAAGTCGTGGTCGGATGACATGTTGGAAAATTTCTTTTAGTTTAAAATTAGTAGTCGTTTTCAGAGGATTTTTAAAAAAAAATAACAGGTATAGAAATTATATGGTTTGTTAGCCATTAATAGTGAGAGGTAGAAAAATAAACAATTCCTAAAATTGTTCTTGTTCTTTTTAAAGTTCAGATAAAGAGCATATTCCTAGTTCTCTTCTAAGTTTTATAAATGATGCTTCACATAAAGGTTCTGTAAAAATGGCTGCTATCTGGTTTTTGGTGTTGATGAATTCTAAAGATATGTCACCTTTTTCTACAATATCTCTAAGGAAATGATGCCTGGTATCGATATGTTTAGTTCGAGAATGATTTATAGGATTCCTAGGTAGATTAGTTGCACTTGTATTGTTATAATATATTGGAGAACAAGTTATAGTTTTACCAAAATCTTAAAGCGTTTGTTGCATATATATACAACATGTGCACAAACCAGAGCAGCGGAAATGTATTCTACTTCACAAGTTGAAATAGAAACTGATTTTTCTTTTTACTGAACCATGATACAAGGGGTTGACCAATAAAATAACAAGTATCACTCGTACTTTTTCTATCTGTTTTGCAATCTTCAAAATCAGCATCACTATATGACACGAGTTTGAAAGAGCTGCCTTTAGGATAAAAAAGACCATAATCTGTAGTGTTGGTTAAGTATCTCAAAATACGTTTAACTGCTCTGTAATGTGATTCTTTTGGTTGTGCTTGAAATTTTGCACACAAACATACACTCATCATAATATCGGGTCTACTAGCCATTAGGTATAACAGGGAGCCTATTATACTTCGGTATAACTTTTGATCAAAATCTTTCCCATTTTCATCTTTATCCATATGAATACTTGTGCTCATTGGTGTTGGTTTACTAGAGGTCTTCTCCATTCAAATCATTTTAATAATTCATGGCAATATTTTTATTGATATATGAAAATACCATTTTTTAATTATTTACTTTGTAATCCTAAGAAAAATTTTAATTCCCCTATATGGGACATTTCAAATTCATTTTTCATGATATTCGCAAAATCATTACATAATTTTTCATTAGTTGACCCAAAAATTATGCCATCTACATATATTTGAACAATTAAAATATCTTTGTGATCTCTTTTTATGAATAATGTTATATCTAAATGAGTTTTCAATCTATCATACCAAGCACGAGGTGCTTATTTTAAACCATATAATACTTTCTTTAATTTATATACATGTTCAGGAAATTTCTCATGTGTGAATAATGGAGGCTGTTCAACATAGACATTTTCTTTTATAAAACCATTTAAGAAAGAACTTTTACATCCATTTCAAAAAGTTCAAGATTATGATGACAAAAAAAAGCGAGTAATGTTCGGATGGCTTCTAGTCATGCTACTAGAGAAAAAGTTTCTTCATAATCAATGTCTTTCTATTGATTGTATCCTTGGGCGACAAGTCTTGCTTTATTTCAAACAATGTTTCCACTTTCGTCAACTTTATTTTTATAGATCTATTTTGTTCCAATTATAGATTGATTTGAAGGTCTAGTAACAAGTTCCCATACGTCATTTCTTTCAAATTGATTGAGTTCTTCTTACATTTTCATAACCCATGATCCATCATACGAAGCTTATTTGTAATTCTTTGTCCCAAAGTTTGAGATAAATGCAACGTGACTCATTGATTGAGTTGGTGTTTAGTGGAAAATTTTGTGTTTAAATAACCAATTATGTTATTAATTGGATGATTTTTTAGAAAGCGAGGAGGTGATCTCAACATATTTTCATTGTTAATGGAAGTCTCATTATTGTTATTTGAAACAGTAGTATTTTCGGCAGGTTTTATTGAAATTTCATCTTCACCACTACTTTTGTTAGTCAAAAAGTTTTCATCGATTGAGACATGTAAACTTTCTTCAATAGTATTGGTACGTTTATTAAAGATTCTGTAAGTTTTGCTATGATTAGAATATCCGATAATGATGCCTTCATCAGGTTTTGAATCGAATTTCCGAGATTGTCTTTAGTGTTTAAAATAAAACATTTTGAACCAAATATCCTAAAATAGGAGACTTTGGGTTTCTTGCTAAAAAACATCTCATAGCAAGTATTTTTGGTTAAAAGATGTAATGTGACACGGTTCAATACATAACATGTAGTAGCTACAGTTTCTTCCCAAAAATTCTTTGGTAGATTACTACTGTTAAGCATCGTTCATGCCCATTCTTAAAGTGTGCGATTTTTCCTTTCTACGACACCATTTATTTGCGATATTCAAGGGAATGAGAAATCATGTGAGATTCCTTTTCTATTAAAGAAATTTAAAAAAAAAATCATTTTCAAATTCGCCTCCATGATCACTTCTTATACCTTTTGTCTTAAGATCCGTTAAATTTTTAATTCTTTTAGCGAAAATCTTAAACATCTCAAAAGTATCACTTTTATGTTTTAGAAAAAATATCCATGTATATCTTGAAAAATCATCTACAATAACTCGTACATAGTTATTATGATTTACTGATCATACTTGAGTAGGTCCAAACAAATCTAGTTATAATAACTCTAATGGTTGATTAGTTGAAATTTCCTTTTTAGGTTTAAAAGAACTTCTTTTTAATTTAGCATATTGACATGCATCGCATAGATTGTTAACTTTATAATTTATTTTAGGAAGACTTCTAATTATGTTTAGTTAACTTGTTTAAAAACTTAAAATTTATGTGACATAACCGTTTATGCCAAATCCATGGATCATTAAAATCTATGGATAGATATAAATTACTTGAGTTATTAACTTTCATATTCAACACTTAGATGTTTCTTTTTCTTAATCCTTCAAAAATCATATTTCCGTTTTGATCAAATATGTTACATCTATTCTTTTCAATATCTATTTTAAATCCTTTGTCTTAAAGTTGATTAATACTTACTAAATTATGTTTCAAATTCTTGACTAAGAGGATATTAGTAATAATAGGTGAAGTGGACATACCGATATTGATAACATCTCCAATCCTAATGACAAATCCTTTAGAATTATCTTCAAAAGTTAGTGTCCCGCCATCAATATACGTTATATTTGATAGCATATCTGCATTGCCAGTCATGTGTCTAGAGCAGCCACTATCGAGTATTCATTTCTCCTTATGTTTTCTTTTGGGTACCTACAAGATAAAAATAATCTAATTGGTAACCACTTCCTTCGTTAGAGTCCTAAGTGTTAGAAGGAGAAGGTAGCTATACCCAAGAGTGTTTGGGACCTTTAAAAACATAATTTTTATTTTGAACTACATTTAAAAAAAATTATCTATATTCTATTATTTAATTAACTTATTGTTACACTTAGGAATCCAATTTTTTATTTCCTTAGAATTTAAAGCCTTTTTGTTAGAAAATGGCTTTTTGATTTTTGCTTGCAGAAAAAGCTATAATTTTTATGTTTAGGAGCTTTCTTGAATCCATCCATTGCGGTTACTAGATGGTTGAGAATTTTTGATTATGTTATCCAAATTCTGTTTTCCTTTGTTAAATTTCAAAACATTACTTGTAATCTTTTCCAACTTATTCTTAAGATCAGAAATTTCGGATTTTGAAGTTTCTAGATTATCTTTAAAGATAATGTTTTCATTTCTAATTTTATTATTTTATAGTTTAACTTTTTTTAACTTACATGATAGAGAATCATTTTCAATAGAAATATTCTTTCATTTTTCTTAAGTAATTTCTAATTTTTCTTCTAAAATAGATTTCTCATCTTTTAGTAATCCATTTCAATTCCATTCGATTTATCTTAGCAACATGCTCCTTATTTAACTTCTTAGTTTCTCTATATTTATCATCAATTTCCAAGCTTAATTCTAATATTTCATCATAAGTAAGATCGAGACATACCTGTTTGGTGTTTGCCATAAAGCATTCATTTAATTGCTCATTATCACTGTTGTTATCGCTGTATGATGATAATGATGAATCCAAATCATCCCAAGTAATTTGAAAAGCTCGTTTCTTTTTCTTGAACCTTTCGAGCTTGCTTTTCTTATTGTTGAGTTATGGGTATTGCTTTTTCATATGTCCAAACTTATTACATTTGAAACATTTGATTGATGTTTGTCCAGATGAGTTTGAATTTTCTCCGTTTTGAGATTTTGTCATCTTTTTGAATTTTTTGAATTTGTTGTAGTTTTTGGCAATAAATACTATCTCATCTTCATTCAAATCGGAATCTTTATCATCGGCTTGAAAGGCTATATTCTTTTTCTCATGATTTTGTTTTTTCTTTCCTGCAAGTTTGCTTCATACAACATCAAGTTTCCTATCAATTCTTTAACTTTAAGTTGAGATAGGTCATTAGCCTCTTCAAAGGCCAATATTTTTCTTTCCTAGTCATCCATTAGAGAATTGAAAATATGTGTAACTAAATCAAAATCTGTGGACTTGATTTCAAGTGCCATGAGATCATGTTGAATAGTTTGAAATCTAGTGTACATGTCACTAACAGACTCATTTGCTTTCATTCTAAATGAGAAAAATTGGTTTTGCAAAATCGAAATCTTTGTTTGTTTGACTTTATTTTTGCCTTCATGTGCGACTTTTAAAGTGCACCAAATATCATATGCAGTAGTACACAACATGACATGTGAAAATTCGTTTTTATCAAGTGAACGGAAAAGAATATTCATGGCTTTAACATTGTTAGTAGCAATGTTCTTTTGTGCGTCTGTCCAAGTGCTTATATCTAGTGTTGGTGCTATGTATTGAACTTGTGTTACTTGCCATATTTCTCGACAGTTTTCTTCCATAAAAATACACATACATGTAGACCAATTAATATAATTTGAACCTATGAATAGTGGAGGACATATAGTAGAGTGTCCTTCTTGAAATGTACTTGCCCTATTAAATATGTTTCAAATACGTGTTACTGTAACTTGAAAGAACCTTGCTCTGATACCAAATGAAAGAATATATGGATCGTGTATGTATATTTAATATGCAAGTGTTTTGAAATATTATCTATCAACTAGCAAAGTAAGATAAGTAGAGTAAGAAAACGATCACACCAGAATTTTTATACTGGTTCGGATCTCTCGTCCTACATCTAGTTCTCGAAGCTCCTCTTCGTACTTTCAACTACCAAAACTACCCTCGCTTCGTCCGGAGGAATAAGCTTACAATAAAAGAACTTTCTTTGACAATAGTGAGTTCTTGGTAACACAGTTTTTAACTTCTTAGTATGATCCTTTATATAATCTCCTTTGAATAGTATGTAATTTCAAGCTTTGATATAAGAAAGAAATAAAAGTATGCTTTTGAGTATTTTTAGAAATCAGAGACAACACATGAATATTAGAGAATAAAGAGAGAAGAGCTTAGAAAATCAAGTGAGTTTTACTTCTCAAATTCTTGCTTATTTATAGATGTTGAAGAATTTGTTTGAGAAGTAACGACCTTTGGTACATTCTATCTCAGTCCAAGAGTTTCAATGTTTGAGGAGGAAGAGTTATGACCAGAGATGGTGGATGCAACTCTTCGATTGAAGAAGATGTTTATCGAGGAGTGCTGGCCGTTACCCAGGCCAGACGTCTGGTCGTTTAAGTCAGACGTCTAGCCTATATTAATAAAGTTTAAATAGAAAACATTGTCGGACGTCTGGATATATAAGCAAGACGTCCGAAACACGTACATGCAGATAATTTCCCTTCTTGAGCTTGTAAAATATTTTTTAATAGCCTGTATGTGCTTAAGCTTGTAAAAACTGCTCAAGGAGATCGTAAATATCTATTTAAGACACTAACACAATATACTAATGTTTCTTAATACAATGATCCTCTTGTGTTTGTCTTCAAGTCTGGGTTGCGATAATTTACCTGCATATGGATGATATATATATACATACATACATATATATATAGCATGCTAGTGATTGTATAGTTGTTGTCGTCGAAATCATAGAATAGTGATTCTAATATGCCTTAGACGCAATTCTATAATTTATTATAAATTATCAACTCGGTAATAAAATCTCGTTCAAAATAAATGGTATTCAGTTTCTATAATGTATTTGTTATATCTTGATATGTTAATTAAAAAATTAATTTAAATATATTTAATAGAAAATCCTTAATTGATTTGTTATGTGATAACAATTAAAGTAGTCATAATCATGAGAAAATTATGACAATATTAAATAACATATTATTTAAACATTCTTGGTTAAGATGTTTCGAGAAAGGATATTGATACATCCGTTGAGATGAGGGATAGCAATGTTGTCCAATTGTTAGGCAGTGTATTGCGCATGGTTATTAGTAGCACCAAAAGGTTGCATATTGATAGTTACTGGATAAATATAGAGTGAATCATCTGAGAGTTTTCTATTAGTTAATAACAACTTGGTCAAACACGAAATTTCGAAGTGACGATATTCCACGGTTCTGTTACTTCAGAATGCTACTGAACTTCAAAGTGAAAGCTCCATTTCGATTATAGTTAAACCATAGCATAGTGTCCATCGAATGATTAAAGTTAGGTCTGGGTTAAAATGTTAAAAGTGAAACACTATTCAATGGAGAATTTGTCTCCTTAGTTGTATGAGGTTAGAATCATGGTCAATTGTAGTCAACTCAAAGTCAAAATATCTGACTACAGTAATACGGTTAATAACAAAAGTTGTTGTTACACGTATATTTCCAAACGTTGCCAAAGTGAAATTAACACGAATGCCGAGTCAAAGAACCGTTCTCATAATAAAAGTCAAAATATTTAAAGAAAGAAAGACTTAAAAACTACGCTTTTCAACCAAACATAGTTTAAACGTTGTAGTACTACACCTAAAACCTAAGATAGCCACAACAGTGTAGGGATAGGTTTACAACCCTAACTCTCAAGGGGTGGAACTGCAGTACAACCTTCAGAATGCATAATCCCATATACCAAATACGAAGGTTGTACCACGGTCTCAAAGGTATGCCTTCATGAGTCAAACGTGTGGCACAATCTGTAAGTAGGAATGAAGCACGTAGATTGTGCAACAGCCTTAGAAAAAACAACAATAACAATATAAAATCGTGGCAAAACCCTTAAAGCAACTATACACAAATGGGGATGCACTGCAATCTTAACCTAACATCTTAAGTGACAAGTCTACACCGCAATCTTGTATCAACATAAAAAAACTATAGGAATGCACCGTTATCCCAATTTGACTTTGAAGTAATAGAATCATGCCACAATTTTATTTCAACGTTAAAGTGGTAAGGATGCATCGCCAACTTGATATGATAGAATGACACTGCAATCTTGAAGAGCACTGACTATAAACATAAGGACCCAAAGGATGAGGCAAGGGGGTAAGACTGAATTGTGACCAAAAACTGAATCTTTTTCCTCAAGGGAAAGCCAGTAGTCCTAACTTCATCCCTAAGTTCATTAAAACTAGTTTAATGTAAGGGAAAAGGCGTGTTCCTTCATTAATATGAATGGCTCAGGGCAGGTTTAGGCGAGGCGATCACCCCTGGAAACAGAAGCACGTTTCTTCTTACCAAATCATACCATTCAACCCAAGATGTCCCCAATACTATTCTTTGTAGATATGTTGAATCAGTCAGTGCTGTACGAATTCAGAAGGATTGATGCAGTTCGAATGCCATATGAAATCAACACCTCGAAAGTTAGGAAGGCACAAATCCCAATAAATTATTCATGATAGTGTAATTCTGGAGTACTGGTAAAAATGAAGCAGATCTTCCAAAAATAAAGGATAGTTTCTCACCGTGTCTTTATCTACAAAAATGTGCACTCCGCATGTCGGTTGCCTTACGAAATTGGAAAGTCATTTTCTATTCGAATTTATGTTTCCTGCTTCAATTTCAAACATCCCATCTAAGTTCAAAATTCAACCCCTCAAATTACAACTTCCTATCGAGGGCCATGTTAGCAATCCACGCATATCAATAAGCTAGATGGATAGCTGACACATGGCACGTGCCGAAGACTGAAATCAAGAGAGGGGAAGAGTGACGTTGGCAATTTACGTAAATCTCTATATACTAAAAATGAATAGGACAATGTAGTAGAAGAGAGGGATTTTTTACTTTACTCTTTTTGACGAAAAAATCGAAAATTGTACTCTCTGCCCTTTTTTGTACTAAGAATCAAGAGAGAAGAAATAGATATTTTACTCATAGACATAGGAATCCATAAGATACAAACCATGATAATTCTCTGTGTCCTTTTTATTGCTTTTAGTATTTTACTTTATTGTTTTATTTTTCCGTTTCATGTTCAAATTGAGATAAATTGAAAGTAACGAATTGATCATTAATATTTCAAACATTCTCCTTTATAATTGTGTAAGCATTAAAACTATTTAATTATTCCACTTAAAGGCAATCTTAATATTACATAATTTTGTTGATTCATAATCACGAAAGCGCTTAGCATCATGATTACTTCATAAAAATATATGGGTGCTTATGAGAAGAAAAATCTCGTTACATTTTAGGCGCTAGAAGAAGGGATAGTTTTCCTCTCTGGCAAAATTTACTTTCAGTTCCTTTATACATCAATATAGTATCATGAACCTCATAGATCCCAGTACCCCTTCTAACGAGGAACAACTTCACCTTACCTCAAAAGTGATTAAAAAGAAACTCCTTACCTTTATAACCCAAACTAAGGCAGGCGCCTCAATAGATCCTACATCAGATCCAATCCTAGCAGCTCTTCAAGCCGTTACAAACTAATTAAACCGACATATGGATGGGATAGAGAGATCCTCGGCCAAATATCCTACCGCTAAGCAGATCTTCCTTCAACCCTCCGTTACTCACTGCCATCATTGATCGACTACACTGGCTGTGCAGCATGTGAGTGATAGCGACAATCTCATAATTGAGAATAGTGGTGCTGGTCAGAGAACTAATACCAAGCTCAAAGCCAAAATTCAAATCAATTCTTGGATCAAACAACTTTAACCTTTACTGCTGAAGAAGAAGGCACAAACTGCATTGGATGACGATGATGTTACTTTTCTCTATAGAGACGGATCATCCCATGAAGATGCCAAAGACGATGAGACAAGCTAATTAAAGGCTCGTGTAGAGCAGTTGGCAAAACTGTGCAGACATAATAATAGAGAAGAGGTCAGGGAAGAAGGATCTTCCCCATTCAGTGAAAGTATCATAGAAGCAGACTTTCCCAACAATTTCAATGCCCATCAATTGATAAATTTGATGGGACCACAAATACAAATGACCATATTTGTACTTTCGAGTATTACATAGATATCCTAATAGTATGGAGGTTGGCCAGATGCAAGCTCTTCCTAACATATCTGGCTTGGGAAGCTTCTAGATAGTTTAGAAGGTAAAAACCATGAGAGGTTCATTCTTTGCCACAGTTAAATGTGGATTTATTAAGACAGTTCAATTCTTGGAAGGAGGCTTCCCCGGATGTTAACAAAATGTTCTACATGAAGCAGGGAGAGAACAAGATCCCATATAACTACATAAAACACTTCAAATCTGAGGCATTTTTGATTGGGGTAACCTGTAAGGAAGTGTTGCTGATGGCAATGCATGCTGGAACAGAAGAGACATAGCCCTATGGGATAAAAACAATAGGAAACCATGCCATGATATAAAGGCATTTTATAAAAGGGCCAACAGCTACATCAGAATTGAGGAAGCCGACGCCGCAAAATCACATCCAGTTGAGAGAACTTCTGCTTCCCACAATGAAAAGAAAATGGGGTGGAAGGATACCACCGGCCAGTAAAGAGGCAAAAAAAATTCAACTTCATAGCAAAGACCCCCTCACCGACATATCTGGTCAGATCTATGACATGATCAGAACTAAGCTAGACTAAAACGTACCAAATAAAGGGATTAAACTAAAACAATATAGGGGAGCCTACTATTGCTTCCACAGAATGAATGACCACCACACAGATAATTGCCAACACCTTCGAAGTGAGATTGAGAGACTGATTTAGAAAGGATATTTAGATGGCTATCAGAAGAGAAACAAAAGAGAAAAGACTAGGAACCTCACTCTGGATGCAAATGAAAACTTAGCCAAAAACCCCTCTAATCTCATAGCCTCAATCCATGGAGGGCCACACCTTGCAAGAAAAAGTAAGAAAGCACAGGAGCAGCATGTTTAAGAGGCCAAAGAAGAGAAAAGGGCCATATCTCATGTGAGAAAAAAGCCTGCGTAGGCATAGTCTTTACTGTAGCAGATGCTAGTAGGATTGTCTTTCCGCATCAGGATCCGCATCAGGATCCACTCAATATTACGGTGCAAATCTCAAACTACACCATTAAGAAAGTCTTTTTGGATTCTAGGAGTTCTCATCACGTCATCTTTAAATCCGTGTTTGACCAAATGAAACTTCTAGTGGAGATTTTGAAACCAAGCCTTGAGCCAATCTATGGCTTCAATAATACCACAACCACCCTTGTCACTACTGGAACTGCACCCTTTCATAAATCATTCTATGCGAGCTTCTTGATCATCGATCAACCGTTACCATACAATGCATTCCTGGGAAGATCCGCACTGGTTAATATAGGGGCAGTTATTTGCCAAAAGTATTCACTCATGGAGTTTTACACCCTTGCCAGGATAGGTTCGATTGGTGGAGAATAATTGTTAGGTAGGGAATTATACAATAAAATTGTTCAAAACTACTTGCTATCTCTTCTAATAACTATAATAATAGTGAAGAAAAGGAAAGCAAGCCAGTTCCTAGAACTACATCGGTACAAAATACCAGGATTGATGCTGAAACAGGTCATTATACGACCACGGTAACAAGAAGGAAGAAAAGGAGGGAGTATATGCATATGGTTGGCACTGATGAATATAACTCGATCTACGCGTAGTATTTTTTGAAGAAGCACAAAAGTAGGCTTCCTCCATTGCATCCCAATCCAAAAAGGAAGAAAGTGAGATAAATCCAAGGTTAGGGGAGACAAGGAGTGATTTAAAGCCATTAGACGACCTTGAATATGTACACATGGACCTAAAAGATCCTTCGAAGATTCTTAAGATAGGGAGGAACCTTAGCGAAGTAGTCAGAGCGACGTTAATAGACTTCCTCAAAAGGTCAATAGATGTTCTTGCTTAGATGCACTAAAATATGGTAGGAATAGATCAAGCTATCATCTGCCACACACTCAACATAGATCCTAATTCCCATAGTCAAACAAAAATGTATGACCAAAGATCGGGAAAGGTGTAATGCTATGCACGAAGAATTTAGGAAAGGGAAAGAGAATGGTTTTATTAGGGAAGTATATTACCCGAAGTGGATTGCGAATCCTATTCTTGTAAAGAAGTAGATGATATCCATGTTAAGTCGAAAGCAGCACCAAGTCGTGTGCATGACCTAGAAGGACCTTTGTAATCCTAAGATAGTATAGCTTGAAGATGAACCCCTTAAAGTGTACTTTTGCGTTCCAGTCAGGAAAGTCCTTAAGATATATAGTAAGTGCCTGCAACATCAAAGCAATCCAGAACAGATCGAGGCTATAAGGAACATGGAAGTCCCTAAAAAACCGAAAGTGGTAATCTCAGTCTATTCTAAGCAGGTTTGTATCCAAAGCGACGGACAAATGTATACCTTTCTTCAACCAAGTAAAGAAGGGATGGAATTTTGAATATACCAAGGAATGCAAAATCCCATTCTAGAATATAAAGAAGTATCTAATCAGTATACTTATCTTATCAAAACTAGTAACATGTGTTATATGTATACATAGTTGTAGCTGATAAAGATGTTAGTGTTATAGTGGATCAAGAAGATGAAGAGACTCAAAGGCATATCTACTTCATGAGTAAACTCCTACTAGGAGCAAGCTCAACAACTCAATCATTGAAAAGCTAGCTTACAACCTACTTCTCACACAAAGGAAACTACGGCCGTACTTCCAGCCGCATCCCATCAAAGTTCACATAGAAAAACAATTAAAGAAAATACTACATAAACCAATGACATTAGGTCACTTACTAAAATGGGCAATGGAGCACAGAAAATCTAATATCTTCTACTCCTTAAGAAAAGCAATCAAAGAACAAGCACTAGAAAACTTTATTATGGAATGCACACTCCTCGTGGAACCACAATTTGAGCAAGAAGCACAGGGTCCATAATTTCGACAGTTATTTGTTGACGGTGCATCAAATAAGCAGGGAGTAGAATTTGGGTATGTGCTGATAACCCCAAATGCGTAGAAGTTAGACAGGGCAGTGCAACATAGATTCAAAGCTACCCATAACATTGAAGAATATGGAGCCCTCCTTATAGGCTTATGGATGGCTCAAATAATGAAGGTAACCCATATTAAAATTCATAGTGATACCCAATTAGTTATGGATAAAGTACACCATAATCACCAAATGAAAGAGCCAACTCTAGCTAAATATGTGGAACTTTATAAAAAATATGAATCATTGCTTGAATTCACACTTATGAGTGGCATAACTAAATCTTTTCAGTCTTCGAAATACCAACATAATTTAATTGATTAATAATAGTTATATGTTAATTAAAAAATTTAAAATATTAATTGTTATTATATTTTTTCATGGGGTGTGTTTAGTAAAATGGAGTGGGCTCTAGAATTGTTTAGGTACCGTTAGTAATGAATTAAGTGCATATATAAAAGTTATACATGTACATATCGATGTACGATATTGATATGCATTTAAACTAGAATCAGATTGTACAAAGTAATAAGGGGTTAATGGTATTGTAGTACATTTTGGACTTAGTATAGGCCAAGAATAGTATGGGAATAGGAGGCGGCATTTACTTTTGAATTAGAAAAGAGAAGAAAGTGGAGATATTTCCTTCACACTTCATTATAAATTTAAGCTTATTCCTCCATCTTCGTTTATACTTTTGCCTTGTCCCTTGAGACCTTTGATCGCAATTCACCCTAACCAAACTTTATTTCTCTCCAGCATCTTTTCACATACATACATCATGATACAAATAAACCCTAAGGCAGTACACCATTTGCTAGCAACTGTAGTGCTGCTTAAAACATCTAGAAGCTTGAATAGATCAAAGTGTGAATCTAAGGCCAAATTTTTAAAGATAATATTACATATCGATTACATGCTTGTATATCACCATTTTGTATATATTTCCGTAATTGATTAGTTATAACTTTTAATTATGTATTAAATAAGATATGTTTATATTGAATCTTGACATCACATGAATGTTAGTTTACTTATGTACAAGTTATATTTATGTCATGAAACTATGTTAAATGTAGAGAATAATTTAAATGCATAAAACACATTTTTTTTAAATTTTAAATTATTTATTAAATAACTATTTGCAAAACACTTATGTTAATTATTAATTCATGGTTTTTAAAATAATAAAATAAATATATTTTATATGCAAAATTGCTTATGGTAATTTTATTAAGAAAATGTTTAAACGCTGGATTTACACATTTTTTATACTAAACATAATACTATTTTCAATACTACTTTATTTATATATTCATAACATAATACTATTTTTAATACTACTTTATTTATATATTCATAATTAATTTGGCCAGATAATTTAAAAAAATGGTAGCCAAATATTGTTATATATATAATACATATATTAAACATAGAATTATTTTAAAATTCTATTTAATTTACATATTTATATTTGGTTTCGACAGCTAAAAAAATTATTTTTACTTTGCCGAAAATATTTGTTAAATATAAGTAAATATATATGTATATATACACAATTAATATAATTATATTAAACATTCAAAGTAATTTGCAATATTATATCAAAAATACTATTTTTTATTTCATCTATCTATTAATTATAATATCATATATATATATATATATATATATTTCATAATGATTTTAACAATTTAAATATAAGATATTTGTAATTTTAAATAAATATCTTAGGTCAAAATTTGAATTAACTATTTATTTATTAAGTCAAGCTAGATATTTTCATTTAAGATCCAAATTCGAAATTTTAAACTTAGTTAAATTTGAGATATTTTCAATTACATACACATGTGCGCGCCACACACATATGCATATTTACAAAATACTACAAATGTGTATGTGTGTGTATTAGTTTCAAATTATATATTTGGAACCTGATATTTGTAAATATAAATGGTAAGCATATATGTAGTAGATGTAAATACCAACATCTACTTATTCATTATTTAACCATGAATTCCCTATGCTATGTGGCATATGCACGTTATACATAAATGAGAATATAATGATATACTCATAAATCATATAATTATTTTTTATTTGAATGCATTAATTAAATAAATCGAAAAAATTAAATAAAATTTAATTTTATTTAATTTAATTTGATTGGATCTAATCTAAAGCCTTAGACTTCATAGGCTCAATATGATTCAAAATAGGGAAAAAATTAAAATCTACCTATTTCAACTGTTTTCGACCAGCTCGATTCTAACAGTGGTATCTAAGGCCTAATGGTCTGTATATTCTAAATTAGCAACTCTAAAGCAACTAATAAAGAAAACCGGTAATTTAGGTGCCTAGAATCGAAGTGTCGGGGTTGGATAATCAAGTATTCTCCCCTTCTTGGCTATTGACCTGGCTCAATGTGGAAGTAAGTTCAAAAGATTAGCCCAATTGTAAATGCGTAAATTGAATTAGGCTAATTTTCAAAAATCAGTTTGAAAATGGAAAATATGCTTTGAATTTAAAGTTAAATTTTAGTACTTAATAAATTTTATAAAGTTTATAAAATATTATTTTAATTTTTTATTGAAAATAAATTAATATTTTTGAAACTATTTAAATTGAATTAATTGGATTAATTAAATAATTAATTAAAGGTTATTAATTAATATAAACGTATATAATGATATATGTTTATAATATCCATAACGGTTATAGTTGAATATATACATGCATACATACATACATATATATGTGTGTGTGTCTATATATATATATATATATATATATATATATATATATAACAACCCATCCTTAAATGGGCCTAAATTATGACCCAAAAAAAGGCCATCGAAACTTAGAACCATCTCAAGCTGGTTGTTGGTTGGTAATAAGAACAATATAGTGCTATTTACCTACACATTCAGAATCTCATAGTGGAATGATAATATAACTAGTGTGAACCCGTACTTCGCACACGGTTGTTGCGAAAATATTGCAATCGTAGATGTCATAACCAAATAGAAAGAATGGCTCTGGTTGCAAATTTGTATGATGTATAAAATTTGAATATAACAGAATTAGTATCCAATTGAAGAGGATGGGTATGTGCTAGTAGTTATAACATAACAACAGAGCGGTTTTACACATGAAAGAACTATCGGGAAATTAGTCTCTCTCGCTTTGTAAGTTCGCTTTTTAAGTTTCTTAGAGAGACTATCAATAAAAACAGAGACCTTATTTGTAACGACCCGTAATTCCGCTACTTCCAGAATAAGAAATTTCGTTTGTTTTAAATTTAAAAAGGTTTAAAACGTAAATAAATAAGTTATAGATAATAGTAATAATAGAGAAATTATTTATTCTTATAGTTGATAATTTAAAAAGTATAAATTTGGATTTTACAACAAACCAACAAACGTTAAGTTTGATTAAAAATAAATAAATGCTTAAATAAATAGGTTTAAATATTTATTTAAAAAGATAAATATTATTGAAAACATCTAATAAAGATAACAAAAGTATATTAAAATATTTATAAGTATGTTAATAATCGTTTTGCAAAAATAACCAAATTTTGTCGCATTTTGTCAGTTTTACATACACCATAAAATTAGAGATTTTGATATTATTTGAATATGATTTTAATATATAAAGAGCCATTTTTTAATTTATATAAAGAAGTAAAAAGTTCATTTTTAAATTTGTTTTACATAAATAAATAGTTTAACTAAAATGTCAAAATATGACCGTAAAACATTTTGTCGAAAAACGACGTTTTGTCGATTAAAAGTTGTCGCAACGTCGTCGCACCTTTATTTTCTTATGTAGGAGCATATATTCAAATAGTATAAGTATTAATTAATTTACTAATCAAGTTTACTTTTACTAAACAAGGTTAGAAACTTCTAGAAAACAATTAAGAAAAAGTAAGCACAAAAAGACAAAAATGTCATTTCAAAGCAAAACGCAAAACATTAAATCAAAGAAACATAATTATTACTTACTTGACTTAATATCTAAGTGAAAATGACATAAATTAGTGATTTGAAATATGATGTTAAGTGTTGAAAAAAAATAAGATTACTTCATAAGTAAGTAAGGGTATTTTGGTCTTTTTACAAAATATTATTTTAATCCAAACTTTTTCTATAAATAAGGCCACCATTCTTCCACTTTCTTTTACACCATTTTCTACCTTCTTCTTCTTCCTTAAATCTCTCTTTAATGACTTCTTCTTCTCTTTCAAAAGCTTACTAACTTTTTCAAAACCATATCAAATCAACTCCAAACACCACCAAACTTTGCCAAAGAGCTTAAAATACCATTAGAACATGGTTTAGCATCTAAAAAGTAAAGAAACGAAGGAGAAAGGAAAGGATCAAGAAGAGGCTGAACTATTTGGAGGAAAGGAAGCAAGTTGGAAAGCTTCGCAGTGAGGAAAGGAAGCATTTTGAAAGATAATTTGGGATATTTATAAGCAATTCCAAAATAAAGTTGAAAATCTGAGTATGTGGAAACGACTAGTACATTTGCCCCACCTGTGAGATCTGAAAAGATAAAACAAGGTGTTTAACCAAGATTAGGGATGGAGCAACCAGTGCCCTTAACTTACCTGGCCTATGTTTTCTCTTCTTAGGCGAGGGGTGGAATAGATCGAAAGGAAAGCTCGGATGCTCTAAAAGATCATATTTAAGTTTTTTCAAGTTAAAAGACAAAGATATTCATGATGTAGGATTACTTGTCATTAGTCCTTGGAGGTGAAACTTGCCATTAGTCCCTGGGGGTGAAATTTACCATATCTAAGATGGCAGTAGTACTATGTTATGAAAATCTTCGATTTGCAAGAATATGATTTGAAGTTAAAAAAGAAATCTTTGATTAAGATTTAATAAATTGATTTGGGAACATATTCCCTAAGTTAAAGTTATAGTTTGAATATAAGAAATCTTTTATTAAGATTTAATGAATGATTTGAAAAAGTTTTCTTAAGAAAAAGAGAAAATGATTAGGATTTAAGAAAGGTTTAAATAAATCAAATGACTGAAATGAGGCTTAATGGTTCCATATATATATATATATACATATATATATATATATATATATATTTGAAAAGGAAATGGAATAAATTGAAAAGATTATATCTAAGAAAGATATTTGATTAAGATAAAAGATGAAGTAATTGATTGATGTTTGATATCCACATATGAACTTAACATCTTTTTTAAGCGATGATTGGTTTCGAAGGAACCGGAGTCGGATTTGGATGACTCCTATCCGAAAACCACTTCGAACCAATGTATACGTTGGAAAGTGAAGATATGTTGAAGATGATGATTATTGAAGACTGTGGATCTTCATAGCTTGAAGACTGCTTGTTGAACATGCTCTGGTCGACCACCATTATAGAGTTATTTATAGCAGTGGTCTCCTCGTGATGGAGATTTTTCGGATTGCAAGGGCTTCTCGCCTAGTAATGGTCGAGGAACTTCGGTTTCGTTCGGTCCTAGAACGAACTTGTATGGATGTTTGTCTGACATTGTATTCTAAAATACATTTGAGTGGTTTCTATAAACGTATATCAGTTGGTGGCGGAGAAGGCAACTTATCTTAGCTTAACACCCTTTCCCGAGAAGTACATGCTCAGGAAGTTATACTTTTCTAGAAATCAGTCGTGTGACGTGGAATGACAATGTGGCATTCAAAGTGGAACCTGTTATGATCAAAGCGTGGTTTTGTATGAAAAACGTGGCTTTGCAGAAATTGATCATAGCTTCGCCCTCACAACCCGGTTATGATGGGATTCTATGTGGTCAGATGTATGCTCGCATTTCAGATAGTAGTGATTTGGATTATCAGATGTTCTGTGCCCTAGGTACCAGATACGTCTAGGCCTCAAGGCATTTATTGCCTCATGTGGATAAGGTGGTTAGCTTGAGAAAAGCAGGGAACTACTGGTTATCATTTGTAGTGTAGCAAATATAGTTTCCAAGTGACTAGTTTGAGAAAAGCGATTATGGCACCGTGGGAACTATGTTTGTTATGCGTGGTTCGGAAAAAAGGTCACTAGTTTCCTATCATGTTGGAAATCCAATCCCTACGAGATTTACGGTTTTGATTGTATTCCCAAAATAGCTATAATGACTTGCAAACATTTCAGCTACCCCTTTTGGTATCATATATTCCGTTGACCCAGTCCGGATATATTACCTTAGACTTAGTCCAGATATTGATATCTTATTTGAATAAGTTTATTTGCAAATGTTTTCAAAAGAATGTCATTAAAAATAATATCAAGTGTATTTTGGTATGAAGTGTTTTGTTTATCATAAGGTAAAAACCGTCCGTGTTTATGTGCGGGGGTGGTCTTATGAGATACCCTTCTTTTCAAGGGTTTTGATAACATAGTCATTTTAAAGTTTGAGTATCTCACGCTGGTTTATCAAGCCTGATCCGGGTATTTTTAATACTCGGGTCAGATCCGAGTAGTTTCAGGTTTAGTTGAAGACGGTTGGAGTTTCCAACGGAGAACTGGAGATCTTCATCGTCGTATGGACGTATTCTATCATCCGCTTTGTTTAGTGTATTTTGTTTGATGTTTGTCATCATTTGTAAGGATAGATGTTTATAACTGTCCAAGCTGAATTTAGGTTAGACTCTGATATTGTATTTAAAATTTTCCGCTGTAAAGATTATTATTGAAATAATATATGTTATTCCATTCATGTGAGATTCTATTTTGTCTTTATTTTCTTTTTCTACCCTTAATGATCCGCTTATTCGTGCAATTTGAGTTGGACATATGTGGTTTATTGTCGATTCAAAGGGTACGGAAAAACGGTTCGTTACATTTGGTATCAGAGCTGAAGGATAAGCGAGAACCTTGGCTTTGGTTGGGTAAAGACTCATCAGAGATAGGGTTAGCAATACCATAGGTTGAGTAACTCATTAGAGATAGGGTTAGTATCACCCTAGAATGAGTTTGAGTGTATTGTATATATGAGTGCGTATTTGTTATTTGATAAGAAAAATATTTTGTGTTGATTTATCGATTGAGCGGTTTATAAATTCTGGTCGATATGGGAAGTACAACTGTATCGATAGGTATTTCTAAACTCTTAACAAGGCACATCGACACACTGTTTTGAAAAGATTATATTTTGCATATAAAATGTCTTTCAAAGGATATAAAATTTTGTGTGGTTAGGGAAATTTATAAGATACATTCCCTTAGGGAAGTCCCATGGATAAGGTCTTGATTCGTCTAGTGATAATTAAAATAATCTTCTAAGTATCAATCATATGTTGGCTTGGACAAACGGTATTGAGCACTTGGTAAATTATTCTTCTTATCATTGGAGGATGAAGGCAAGTTCAAATCCAAAAAAAAAAGTTGAATTAAGTATTTGGATAAAAAAATAAAATGGAAATGTTATAAACAATTCTAATCTTGGAATATCACTTAGGGGCAGAATGGCTTATAATATGTCGAGTCATGAGTTTTGGATGACTCCAAAGCAAGCTCGAAGAGCAAGTGCATAAAAAGAAGCAGAAGAAAAAGCAAAACTAGGACCCTTTGCTGACATCGACTGTTATTATTACGGTAAGAAAGGACATTATGCGGTTATGTGTGAAACAAAGAGAAGTAAGAAGCATAGAAGGGAAAATAAAAATTCTGATCGGGATGATATAGTCTGTTTCAAGTGTAAAGAGAAGTGTCATTTTCTACATAAATGTCCTAAAACCAAGAAGAAACCAAGAATTAGAAAGAAGAAAATGGGCTGCTACCGATGCAAGAACCTAAGACATGAGGTCAAAGATTGCCCCCAACGTACTTGTATATGGTGCTTTCAAGAGAAACACTTAATGAAGGACTGTCCAAGAATGAAAGTGGTTAACTTAAGCCCCCAAGATAAAACACCGTCTACCTCAAAAGGAATTCAAGAATAGTACATAGTAGTCTAAGTATCTATATAATGGTAGTATGTGATAGGCTATATTTCCTAGGAAAGTTATCTCTGAAACTTTGTAATGATAGTTAAGGTTGGAAATGGATGTCTGAATATGATGTTAATTAATAAACTTCCTTTTGATTATCCTCTCGATGCACTTCTTCAATCTTATATCCGATCAATTCTAATAAGATATTTAGAAATAAAAAGTTCAAAGGAATATTAGAAAGAAATAGCTTTATAAAAAAAAGTATTTAAAGTTTAGAAAAATTATTTAAAAATATGTTGTATGAAATAAAGAAAAGAATAAAACTATGGAAATTTTATCATAGTTTTTTTTTAAAAAGTTTAAAGAAATAAAGGAAAGTTATTTAAACTTAACATAATTTTGGAAATGAAATCTATAATAAGATGTATTAACAAAGAAAAAAAAATAGAGAGCTTAAATAAAATTTTAAGCATATTTTCCAAATAATAGATAATCTATTTCTTTAGAAAAGAAGATATAATTATTCTGCATAAATATTTGAAAATTTGTGAAATGGTTTCATAAAAGATTTTTAAAGATAAGTTATCTTTTAAGTGAAAAATGGTTTCTTTAGAATATTTTCCTTTAATAAAAATATTTGAAAATAAATAATGAAAGGGGATTATATAAAGAAGCACCTTTATAAAGTGTTTGACTTAAGATAATGTTTTTATGAAAGTTTTTGAAGTTAATAAATACATATGTTATATGTAGATTAATGACTATGACATCTCATTTAGTATGAGATACAACATGCTGTAATCATGCGTTTAGGTATATGATGCTTCATGATACTTTGTTAGTATAGGTTCTTCACAACTTGTTCAACCATCTCCCTTTCTGCAAAAACATTAAGTTTCCTTTTTAGCTTCCCTACTTGTCTGCTCTCTTTGTAGTCCACCTTTCCACCTATGCTAAAATAGTCCAGTCCCTATGGGTTACAAATTCATTGACTAAATGTGAGACAAAATTTAGGAATCTCTTCAACCTAAGGCAGAATAAGTAATCTCACCACATAGTATTTTAGTTTTTTAAACTCAAATTTATACACACAAATACTAAGTATATTAGCACAATGTTTTGCATTTCATGAAAGTATACTCTGATTCTCAAACATGCTAATGCCATCCAAACCTGATTATACTTAGTTAAGTATATTCATCAATCCTACAAAAGCAATAAGTTAATGTCAGATGTAGCAAATGTTTATCTATAAGAAGCACTATTGTTTTATACCTATTCCAGATAACAGGAAAAAATAATAATGCTTTCAGTATAATTCTAAGAAAATTTTGCAATTTCATGTAATTTTTTTATTTTTTAACTCATGCATCACACATTTTCTACTGCCTAGATTTTGTTGAGCTTCATAAACTATTCTATGGCTCCTTTTGTTATCATCATCTGCAGTGCTCTTAGCACCACGCTTGGTAAATTGGTAGGAAACTGCTTGGATTATGCACTGAAAGGAACAATAATATGCAATAATAATTAGAATATAACTCACCTAGGATCCTATAGCATACCTAATGACTATTCACGTCCTGTGAGCATTGGAGCTATCCCAATCTGATCACAATTTTCATTATAGAAATCATAATAAATAAACTCATTCATAACCACCAAAATAAATTGAAGAAAAGAAGCTTTCTCATGTTTGGACGTTCACATATTTTAGTATATATACATCTACTAAATCAAATGTTGCTATGATTTTTGAATCTAACCAACCAAAAATCAAAATGACATAATTTAATGATCATATATCAGATATGGCATATACAATTTGTTCTCGCAAATAGCATTCTTTTATTTCTCAAGCACAAAGATTATTCCAAGTATCTCAATATGATTCCAATTAATGTTAGTGTAGATACGGGATAAATAATATAGGGAAATCGACGAATAGAAGAAGAAAAAAATTGTGATGAATGATGAAATTTTATGCAGTTCTTTCTGAAAGCACCGAAATTGCACTAAAGCCTATATCATGTGAGGAGAAGCTAGATATGGTGCACATTTCTATACATAAATCAATTTAGGATAATTAGGTAATAGTTTCCATTTCTTAATTCTTGATGTACAATAATATTTAGATATTTGAGCCTAAAGCTGCATTCTGTATTTTTGTTATGCATTGATAGCTTATATATAGATCATTATCACTTATACATCAATGAAGACAATCTTTTTTCTTTTCTCTTGGGAGTAGAACCTAACCTTACTACAAAGAAATAGGTGAAAATAAAACTTAATGCACAATTAGACATAATATGTTATACACATCCATCTTTTGCCAATGAAATTATTGGAAAATATACAAATAGGAGAAATGATATATGCCAGCATCTTATACACACTCAGCCATAAACCTACAACTGATTGTATTTCTTTAATCTGTAAGTAAAAAGGTTTTGAGTACAGATAGAAAAAGGTATAAATGTTGATTTTGGACATAAGGTAACTTATATTGATTGTATTTGATTCGTTTTCCTGACCAAGGTGACCTCTCACTCCACAACTAACCTAAAATATTTTCTGTAATTCCACAACTAACCTAAAATATTTTTTGTAATTACTTCAGCATGTTCACTTTTTTATAGTAATTTTCATTCAAAGAAGCAAATTTCTCAAATGACATATTTTAAAGATTTTGCCATCATTGGGATTGCCAGAGTTGTGAAAAGTAAAACTCCAGTCTGGAACATACAATGCAAAGGTTGTGATCATGTAAATGGTAAAAGCAACTACCCCACGTAGCCTGTTTCACATGCAAATTCAAGACAACATAAACTTGACATTGATTAAAATGATAAAAAGAGGAGAAATAGTTTAACCATTGCTAGCGATATGTAGTAAAAATGGTGAAATTTCCCGAGGCTAAAATTGTTGGTCCGAGTTTCAGTGTTAATGCCTCAATCATAGCTACAATAAACAGACCAAATCAATTCTCTAAACAAAAACAAAAAATAGTGTTAGCATAAAGCCAATCTTGCCATGTAAAGTGCTTGTATTGTTGCATTGCCCAGACTCAAACTCATTAAAAAATGGATTCATTTATTAAACACTTTTTTTTGTGTACATAGCATATTTTTTATGTTCATTACTGCAGTTTAAAACTTCAAATCGTATAATAAACAACATAATTCATACCTATAAAATTCCACACCATCTAATTTTTTCATATCCATGCCATAGGAGATATTGTCAGGAGCATGAGAATAGCCACCTTAATTTATTTTGAAATAAACATTGCAAAATATAAACTGTGATCATAAATATAAAATTAATAAAAGGACATGTGTATTTGTGTGAACCTTGAAGAATTATTCCCCAGAAAAGAAGTTTTATGGTTTTGATTATTATTTATCTAATTGCACTTGAGGGCTTTGGAATTCTCTGATAGATAGAAGTCAAGTAGAATTCATGAATACAACTAAGTTTTGAATAATTTATTATATACGTCAATGCTTGATATCAAACAAATGGTCAGTAGTAGGGCAATAATTATGTACCCGCCGCTAGAACTTTCATATTTGTTATATATAAAAAGCTCACGTATGATAAATTAGTAACATGAAGTACAAACATTAAAGTTACCAAACCTTGAGAGTAAGTGCAATTGAAATACCAACAACGAACAAAAAGAAAGGCATGATGAAATCTGCAAGTGTGCTTCCATTCCATGGTGAATGATTGAACATATCATATGCACCACCAGCATCGTCCACCAATATCATTGCATATATTGTTGATATGTATAAATACACATGGTCATTGATCTCTACTAAATTTTTTAACCAAAGCCAATCAACCTAGCTAGTATTATTCATGCTTATTGATTTCATATTAATATATATTTACTCTCATTTTCAGTTTAAATAAATAAAAAGAGAATAACTCAATGCACAAGGCTCTTTACTATTGAAATAATTTATTTATTTTTCAAAAAAAACAGGAGAGCAAATTATCAGACTCAGAGGGTTCTCATTTATTTATTTATTTTGATCTTTCATTTTTACATGATTTTTCTAATAAAAGAAGTAGCATTTAATACAGGAAATATATCAATCACCTTATTTTTAACTAAGCTTATGATTTTACATATTAGATGTTGGTTCTCTATTTCTTTTTAGAATTTTTATTTTTAAAAAGATACAAAAGAGTAGAATTCAATGCATAAGCTTATGATTTTACATTGCATGGTTTGTGTTTGCTCATTTTTAGGACACGGAACTGGCTCTTTCTCTTTAATATGATTGTTTTCCACGATATGTAGATGTTTCTTATAGAAAAACAATGTAGTGTTTGCAACATACCACAATGGTGAGACCGTGAAAAGCATCTGTAACATACCAAAATTTTATCAATTTAAATTTGGTAATTGTTGAACTTTTATAATGTAATTTGAAAAGTTACAAAACAAATAAATAATAAGTGATAATTTAAATTTCAAATTTCTTTTGAGTTTAAAATTTGAAAATACTAAAAGTTAATTTAAATTTTATACATATATGTGAATATATATGATTGTGCACATATGTGGGTAAATTTAAATTTAAATTTTAAAATAAATGTTTTAGTAAAATAATTTGGATTTATATATGTATATCTATGAATTTTATTTAATATGTTTATAATTTCAAAAACATTCTCTTATTAATAATGTGTATTAATATAAAGCTAATATTTTTAATAGGGAATGTAAGTTTAAATACAATTTAAATAGTGTAAAATATTATGTTAATAAAAATTAATTAAAAGTGTTAAGCTTGCAATAACTTTGGAGACAAGTGTAATTCATGAGAAGAAAATTTTAACAAGTGCCATGGTATCATTTCCATTTTCCTTAGAAATTTATAGAATAGAAAACAAAAATTATATAGGTAATTCATCTTCTACTTTTTGTTTTTTTTATCTCATTTTCAAAAAGAAACAGATCTGAGAAGAAAAGAAAAAATTTCAAATCCTCAATTCACAAACCAGAAAACAAAACAAAATATAAAAACAGGCTTCTTCTTTCAAACATTTCAATCAGTAAACTCAAGGTCAAGCATTGTAAAGTCAAGGCTGTAAACAACACAAGTTTTAGCTTAAACAAATCAAGGCTTCAGCTGGTAATCTAGTTTTATCATCAGATTATCAATCAGCAACTCAAATCTTCTTTTTCAAGTTTGCAAGCCTGACAACATCTTCATTCTTTGTTATCATAAAGAAAAAAAGCTGTAAGTAAAATCCTTCTTTGGAATTTAAAATTTAGTTATGTTAAAGAACTAATCAAGTAATTAAATCGGAAGCTAAGCAACTTTAATCAATTAGTTGCAGGTAAATTGAAAATCCAGTATCAAGTTGAAATAAAAAATTGCAGTTCAAATTTCCAGAGCTTCCCTCTGTTTCTACTTCTTCTTTCAGTCCCAAAATAGGTGAGTAAATTTTTGATCTGCATCTCAAGCTTGATTGTTCAATGAACCATGTTGAAGTATGATTGAAAATTTTGTGAGTGCATGTATGTTTATACATGAAGACAGAATTGTGCATGGCTGTAAACAAGGACATGACTCTTGTTCAAGGTTCAGGCATTCAAATTCCTGTACCAAGTTCAATTTTCCTCTCTTTAATCATGATTAGGCCTTTAAATCTAAACTAAATTGATTTGTTTAAACATGCTTTCTGTTTTAAAAATAAATTAGAGCAAGAACAATCAAAGCATTTCTGAAGAAAAAAAATGAAAATACAGGTAACAACATTTTATGTTAAAAAATTCAATCTTCATGGTTCTTAATTTGAATTACATCATCGTGATTGTCTTTGGAAATGATGGATTTTAAAAGCGAAATCATATTTTTTCATCACGTATTCACTGTTAAATTTGGGGATGATCAAAATTGGGGTTTTAGTCAAATTCCGGCCATCGGTGTGATGATGATGGTCGAGGTTGTGGGTGGAGATGGCTGAGGCGTTGGGGGTGCTAGGAAAAATGCTTAGAGAATTTTTACTTGATCGTGGTTGCCGTGCAACGTTCATATAGGGTTTTAACCCAAAATTGGGTTGCAGTAGTAAATGAGTTCGCCGCGGTCTCGTTAGGACACCGGAGTTGATCGCTCCGGTAGGGATAGGGGCGTGTGATTAAGAGGAAGCTTCGGTTAAATTTTTGTGTCCTCCAATGGCCAGAGGTGGGAGGGCGTGAGGTTTTTCTGGTGATCTGTTTTGATCAAGTTTGGGTTGTGAAGCTCAATTTCAAATTCAACTTGGGTTTGCGGTTCATGATGGTCTGGAGGTGGGTGCAGATGGTCAATGACTTGTTGACGATCGTAGCGTCGGCCAGAGATGACCGTTCCGTTGATGCACATGCACAAGGCTTAAGCTGTGTCAGTAGGCATAGTTTGGTGGAAGAAAAAGGAAAGCTCGAAGCAGTACACGGGGGAATTGGTGTAAAACTTAAAGGGGAGCTCGTGTTAAATTAGCACTGTATTAATACTTAACAAAATTTTGAGAAAAATGTCACTCGGGTCTAATTGGGGAAAAAATCGAAGCAAGTAGGATGAAGTCTCGGGGAAGACTCGAAGGAGCTTCGGGGGAGTCAGCATACCACGGTAGTTTGCTCAAATATAAACAATAAAATTCAAAACTTTTAAACAATTTTAAACTCATGTTTTTAAAGGAAATTTTGATTTGGATTTAAAATAAATTAAAGTTTAAGTAAGACATTTTTTAAGTAATTTAATTTAATTAATTTTGTCACATTACTTTAGAAAATCAATTATAAAATGTAATTAAGAATGATGTTAAGATAAAATGTTATGCGAACAATTTCGATCTCTTAAGACGATTCATATGATGAATTTAAATTAAGTTTACAAGATAATCAAAATGGTTAACAAAGATAAGAAGTTTATCTTTTGAATTTAATAAGTAATTTATGATTTACTTAAGTGATAAATGATTTACTTAAAATAAACTATTTAAATTAATTACTTAATATTTAATAATTAATAGAAGTAATTAAGACTTAATTAATGAACAGTTAAGGATTAATTTATTTAAATAATTAATTAAGAAATAATTAATTAATAAAAGTAATTAAGATTTAATTAATGAACAATTAAGGATTAATCAATTAGGGTAATTAATTAAGGAATGATTAATTAATGAAGATGATTAAAAAAATTAATTAATTTTTATTAAGGATAACTAATCATTGATTAAAGATAATTAAAGAAATTAATTATCTGATCTATTGGTTTAAATCACACGATTGATTCATCTTAGTTGTAGATGATTGGTAACTATTGTATGATGTGTACTGATTGATATCTCTGATTGTGGTTGTGATGCTATATGATGTGAATGGCTTTGTGCTGAACTGTGATTCTGTATTTTTTCCAATGTGAATATGAAACCCCTTTGGCCTGTAAAATGGCATTTGAATTTCGATGCGATAGGAAGTCGGATTCCAGTTGGTTATCCGAAACCCACATCGAACCTGTGAATCTTTGTGAATGACATATCCACTTGTTTTAAAATTGACGCTCACTATTCGGATTAGCCGGAAGGGGACCTTTGTGTCATATAACCCATTCCGAATATGCGATACAACGAAATGGATAGCAATTGAAGACGGTGGTGAAGACCGGACGTCTTCGAGAACGATAGGATAACCTGTCGAATGACTCTACACTGAGTTGCTCCGGTATAGAGTTCTCCATATGTGATGGGGAGTCCGGTCGGGATTGTGGATGCCCGGATTGCAAGGACTTCTTCGAAAGTGCCTTTGGTTCTGTTCAAACCCAGGACAGACTTGTATGGATTGTACGTCTGACACTACATTTTGAGATATAAAGCAGATTCCTTTCAAATACATTTCTGTTGGTGGCAGAGAATTTATTCTCTTAGCTTAACACCCTTCTCTAAAACGTACGGGCTCAGAGGTTATGTAGTTGAAGGTTATCAGCAATATATTCCCAACTTGGTAATGTGGCATACTAAGTGCTGCTGATCAGTTGTTGATCAAAGCATGGCTTTTGTGAAAAGCATAGCTTTGTGGACGAGACTTCGTCGAACCTCACAACCCGGCAATATCGAAACAGGAAAGATGCAACAAGGTTATTGGGGGTAGCGCCCCTTAGGCTATGTGCATTTCCTTCTGGATAGAAGTGGTATCATGGTATGGATCCAAGATACTTAACTTATGTGGATATCGCAAATATATATTACTTTGTGATTGTTGTTGCCGGGGCCCCGGATAAAGGTTAGTTACAACCGAGGGTGGCATACTCGTGTCAGTAGTTAACTAGTTATAGAGGTAACCCGGTCTTGTGTTGGTAGAGATCCGGCTAGGTTCTCGGAGCGTCCCTCCAAAGGTGTACCCATGTGGCCCAGGAAGTTCCTTAGCCTGAACATTTGTTGGAAACCAAAGAAACAATACGAACCCTATACAGTTTTAGTTGTATAACCTGCCATGCAGCGTGGCGGTAACCTGCCACAAACCATGGTAGCTATAGTAGGTGTGATGTCCCGGAAATTTGGGTAATATTTATTTAATAATTTCATTAATAATTATTTTAAAATGTGAAACTTTGATTTAATAATCAAATTCAAACAGAAATTATCTTTTGAAAATTAATAATTATTTAATTTGAAAAATGATATTCATTTCAAAATTTATAATGATAATAATAATTTAATTTGTAAATCTTATTGTTTTCAAATGTTAAAAATATTTAAAAAATAAAATTATCTTTCTAAGCTGATTCAAAGATATTTTATTTATAATGTATATATGTGTATACATTGTAAATAGAAGTTTTGATTTTAATTTATATTTAAATTTAATAAAGAATATTTTCCAATTTATTTTATATAAGATGTATAATTTTTGAATTGATTAAATTGATTTAAATTAGTATTGAAAACTTTTCAAAATTTTTTTTTTAAAGTCTATCTTATATTTTCAAATGAAATATAAGTAAATGTTTATTTTTTTTATAAATATAATAGTTTAAATTGTGAATTATAATAAAAGTTTATTTTGTTTTATTTTAAAAATTGTTTCCTTTTGAAATAAACTTAATTTATTTATATTAGAGTATAGTATTTAGATTTGAAAATTTTTGAATAAAAAAAATTCAACATTCTTATTCTTTTTAAAATTTTCTCTTTCGAAAATTAGTTTTTAAAAAAAATATTATTTTGAAAACATTCAAAAAAACATTTAAATTGTGTGTAATTTATAAAAGAAGAAAACATGTAATCATTTTAAAGGCAAATGTAAATGAAATATTTAAAACATGTTAGAATTAATTAGAGATTGTTTTAGATATATTTAAAAGACATTCATAAATTAAAGAAATTTCTTTTAATATTAAGATAAACATGTGTTAAACTCTTAATACATAAAGAAGACACTTGTATTTAATCTATAACATTAGTTAACAAGTGGCATTGTTTTAAAAACATTTTATTTAAAAATGTATTAATAAGAAACTTAACAAATGCATTTTTGTTCAACCATTATCTTCAATTGAAAAACTGAAAATAGAATTTTAGGTAAAAATCAAAACCCAAATTTGATTCAAAATCCAAATCTGAAAAAAAAACCAATTCTTGTTCAAAATCAAACCCCAAATACAATCTAAATTCTGCAAATCAAAACTGTGTAAAATCTGCAAATCTGAAAGCAATCTTCAACTCAAACTCAAGCAAAAGAGAATGGTCCGCATGCAGTTTTTAATTCATCAATCAAAATGCAGTTTAAAGATCAACTTCAATCAGCAAATACAGTTTTTAAATCTACTTCAACAAGCAGATTCGACATCACCAATGCAGCTTCAAATCAAGTTCCTGGAAGTATGAAATTTGCACATGGAATTGTTCTCTGCATCTGCAATTAAAAGGTGAGTAAACTTCTTTATTAAAAAACAGTTTTTCTTTTGAAATCAAAGCTAAATAAAATTTCCAGAACTCAAGTACCAGTTCACATAAATTAAAAACTGTTGGATGAAAACTGCTATGTTTCCTTTTTAGAAGTGATTAACCTCACAATACTAAAGCTTATGTTACCTGTGCATGTGAATTGATATTAATGAGCAAGCTTGTATTATTGAATTGTGATGATGATTTGGGTATATATGTATGAATATACATATGGGTTGTTATTGTCAGGTATCTGCCTACCTGTATATGTTTTAAAACTAAGTTTAATAGAAATACTTTATCAACTTGTTTGATTTCTGTTAGAAATTAAAATGAAAACAAAATATGTTTGTTTAGTATAAATTTAGGTCTGTAAATTATGATTTAGGTAAATTAAGTTATATTGAAAAGTCTGTTACCTTTGAAACAAATACAACAATAAATATTTTCAATAAACAAGAATATCAAACATCACTAATTATTTAAACAAGTTTATAATAGGAATGTATGATAGAAATCATGAATTTTAAAACAAGATTAACATTTTATAATTAACTGTTGAGCAAGTATTTCTGTTTTGAGCCAAATTGGGAGTATTTGGAATTTCTATTTGCCTAGTGCTTTGGGGTTGGTGTGGTTCTGTCTGAAGTGGAGGATTGATGTGAGAGTGGGGAAAAATTGGGCAATAGATGATCAGAGGTGGGAGGAGATGGCAATTGTGATTTCTAGGTTTTAGCCCTAGTTTTGATGATGGTCGAAGTTTGGTTACTTCTTGTTTTCTGTAGTGCTTTGAGTGATTCGAGGTTTTGGTATTCGGAAGAGGGGGTATAGATGGATTGTTGGTCGGAGTCACGGCGTCTCAGATGATCTAAAACGGATGTCGTGGCTGTTGACAGGTTTGGGGTATATGATGCATTGATGTTTCTAGATTATGGAGTTTTACTCGAATTTGATTTCAAGTTTCAGAGGGAACGCTGATGGTCGTAAGCTTGTTGGTGGATGGTCGGCGGCTAGGAGGAGTTGCCTAGGGTGGCTGGTGATGATCTGAGCACTGGTATGCGCCGTGCATATGCACTGTGCATATGTAAATTCTGGTGAACCATTTGGGGTTGTGCAGGATATTTAACTCGAAGTTACACTCGGGTGTTTGTGCTTCTGTCTCGAAGCATTTGGGTTGTTAACTCGAAGTAATAATTTGGGGTCTCGGGTTGTTTGCTTCAGGTTTTTATAACCTTCCTGTGTGTAGTTTTTTTTTTTAAATTTGAATGAAATTTAAAATTTAGGCAGGGATTTAAATTAAAAGCTTAAGTTGAAATTTAATTCAAGTGAGCTTTGAATTCAAAGCTTTAAAAATGAAGAATTTAAACTTAAGTAAGGTTTAAATTTAGTTTTGAAATCAAGACTAAATATAGTTTCAGGTTTACTTTGAATCCAGGTTGAATTCAAAACAGTTTTTTTGTAAATTTTAAATTATTGAACAAGTTTAAATGTTTAAATCATCAAATTGATTAACTACATTATGTAATTCATCAAATGTTCTTTAATATTTTGAATCATCAAAATCGAATAAGTGCATGTACGGTTTTGATTGTGCCCAACTATGTTGGAACGTGAGATGTAAGCATTCCAACTATTTCTGTATATTATGTTGAAAACCCTAGACACAATTATAATATCACAGGATTTCCTATCAAATGTTTTTGTTAGCGTAAGGTAAAACCTTTTCCATGTTTATGTGTGGGAAGTCTTACATGATACCTTTTGTTTCGAAAAGATTTTTCTAAAGTTAAACAACCTTTATCCCCGTTTACCCACACCAGACCCATGTCTGACCCGTGTGTTTATTTTTTGTTTTATTAAACTCTTGGGTAGTCATATTATGTATGAGTAGTCAAGTGTTTCAGAATTGCTTTGACAAATTCTGGAGGAGATAATGGAGCAGGAGGCTTCAGCGTGTAGATATATATATATATATATATATATATATATATATATATAGTGGTTCCGCTGTGTTTGAGTTGTATCTGTTTTTCTCTGATGTACTTGAATTGTAATTGCTAGACAGATGTTTATAACTGTCTAGTTTGTGTTGTATTAGCTATATAACTTTGATCTATATGATACTATATAAAGTTTTATATGATATATTATAATTTATTCGATTCCGCTGTGAGATTCTGACGTTGTCTGTTTCTTTCTTTCCTATCTTTTCTCTTTTCTATCCCTTTCTTTCTTCTTAATGATGCGTCTTTCTATGGAATGAAAGGCGGGTCGTTACATTATGATATCAGAGCATTAGGTTGAGCGAATACCTAGGCTCTGGAGTGGAGTTTATCTTGAGAGAGCGTATTTGTAATTATATATATATATATATATATATATATATACTTCTTTCTACCTATTTGATTGGGTTACCTGTTCGGGTTTTCCAATATAAGTTCTAAAGGTAGATAGGGTAGTGGTGTGTGTAACACAACTACCAATGGTTGGAGTTCGAGTGTTTGAGATTGGAAGTAGATCTGCTAGGGCAGTATTGGGCATCTTGAGTAGTTTTGCAGTTTGGTGTGAAGGATTTCACCGATCTCTGAAGGAAATCTTTCAAAGTTTCGGGGTTTTTCTTGAGTTTGGATCAGTTGGGAGTTCTAAAGCCAGCAATGGTATCTTGGCAACCTTAGGAAGGAGTTCTGTCTGTATTTGAGTTGAGACTCAGTTTGGCAGAGTGTTTTGAGCTTGGTTTGAGGTCGAGTTTCCTGAGGGATATCTGTCTTCTGAAAGCTCTATTGTGGAAGTGGCTGGTGTAGCTTTGTGGTTCGATGAGCTTTTGGATAAGGAAGACATTGGCAGCAGTAGCAGCAGTGAGTGGCCTGTTTCTTCGATGATTCAGAAGTCTCTGTGATTCTTCTGTCAGTAGGCGGGTAGATGGAGTAGCTTGTCCATTTCTTCTGGAAGATCAGCTGGGTGTGATGTTTGTGGTTGGAGGTTGACTACTAGTTTCTTCTTTTGATTAGAAGGCTTTAGCTGTTCTGATTGTTGAAGAAAGAATGATTTCTTGGAATCTGTACTGAGTGGGATCGCAAAAGTGACTTGCGATGGTTTGGAATTTCTCTGAGTAATCTTTGTTTGGATTAAAGCATCTTTTGAGGATGTTTGAGTTATCAAAGTGATTTGATTTTCTGGATATCTTCGAAGGAATTAAGATTTGCATCCGCATCAAGAGTTTGAGATCTGTATCGACTTGGTTCTTGGAGCTTTACCAGTGGTTCAGCATAGTAGGAGGTTTCTTTGAGAAAGAGATCTGTTTAAGCTGGCAGAATAGATCGGATCTAGTTTCGGGTTGAATTTTTGTTGTGGTGTTTGTGACCGAATCGGATAGGTCACTGAGATTTTATGGAATTTTATGAACAGTGTTTCCGGGATAAGTTGATCAAGTTTGTACTTGTGTTCATCAACAGCATTCTCAAATCAGAGTTGCACAGTGGAAGCATGGTGGAAACTATTCCAGATTGAAGCAACACCCGATTCATTGGGAATTTGAGTTTTGTCTTGGATCAGAGGATTTCTACAGGAAATTTATTTTGGATATGGAGGCTTAGGTGTCCTGTGCATCTGTTTTGTTTTTCAAAAGAAGAGTAGTATGTCTGAAGTCTACTGATATTTTCGTGGAGTAGAGTTTGTGTGGAAGATTTGATTGATCTAGAAGGTTGAGAGCAGGCCAGGATCAACCGGAGAGATTTGTGGAAATGAGTATTGGATCTTTCTGTTTTCTCTTAAGGGTTAAGTGTTTGGTCTACAGGGTTTAATTGCCAGTTCGGACGGCTGGAATTTGTTTTTTTTTTCACGTATCTCTGAGGGAGTACGTGTATGGTCTATCACTGATTTTAGAATCAGTAGTTCTGGGAGATTTGGAAGTTGATCAGGATTTGTCTGTTGTCCAGCGTCCCGTTTAGATTTGTAGATCTTGATACATGGGAGCTATAGATCTGAGTGGTGTAGCCAGTTTAGATTCTGTAGGGCGAGTGTCCCGGTGTTTGTACCTGGGAAACTCTAGGGAATCTTATTCAGAATTTTGTCAGGATTAGAATTGTTTGTTTGAATTGGTTGCTATGGTTGCGAGAATTTGGTTGATAGCATATGTTTTCTATTTTTTTTTTTTTAAATCTGTATGGGATTATTAAATTACCTTTGCTTTTAAATTTCGAGGACGAAATTCTTTTAGGGGGGAAGAATGTGATGTCCCGGAAATTTGGGTAATATTTATTTAATAATTTCATTAATAATTATTTTAAAATGTGAAACTTTGATTTAATAATCAATTCAAACAGAAATTATCTTTTGAAAATTAATAATTATTTAATTTGAAAAATGATATTCATTTCAAAATTTATAATGATAATAATAATTTAATTTGTAAATCTTATTGTTTTCAAATGTTAAAAATATTTAAATAATAAAATTATCTTTCTAAGATGATTCAAAGATATTTTATTTATAACGTATATATGTGTATACATTGTAAATAGGAGTTTTGATTCTAATTTAAATTTAAATTTAATAAAGAATATTTTCCAATTTATTTTATATAAGATGTATAATTTATGAATTGATTAAATTGATTTAAATTAGTATTGAAAACTTTTCAAAAATTTGTTTTAAAAAGTCTATCTTATATTTTCAAATGAAATATAAGTAAATATTTATTTTGTTTATAAATATAATAGTTTAAATTGTGAATTATAATAAAAGTTTATTTTGCTTTATTTTAAAATTTGTTTCCTTTTGAAATAAACTTAATTTATTTATATTAGAGTATAGTATTTAGATTTGAAAACTTTTGAATAAAAAAATTCAACATTCTTATTCTTTTTAAAATTTTCTCTTTTGAAAATTAGTTTAAAAAAATAGTATTTTGAAAATATTCAAATAAACATTTAAATTGTGTGTAATTTTATAAAAGAAGAAAACATATAATCATTTTAAAGGCCAATGTAAATAAAACATTTAAAACATGTTAAAATTAATTAGAGATTGTTTCAAATATATTTAAAACACATTCATAAATTAAAGAAATTTCTTTTAATATTAAGATAAACATGTGTTAAACTCTTAATACATAAAGAAGACACGTGTACTTAATCTATAACATTAGTTAACAAGTGGCATTATTTTAAAAACATTTTATTTAAAAATATATTTACAAGAAATTTAACAAATGCATTGTTGTTCAACCATTATCTTCAATTGAAAAACTGAAATTGGATTTTAAGTAAAATCAAAACCCAAATTTGATTCAAAATCCAAATCTGAAAAAAAACAATTCTTGTTTAAAGTCAAAATCCAAATACAATCTAAATTCTGCAAAATCAAAACTGTGTAAAATCTGCAAATCTGAAAGCAATCTTCAACTCAAACTCAAGCAAAAGAGAATGGTCTGCATGCAGTTTTTAATTCATCAATCAAAATGCAGTTTAAATTGAGCCAAATTGGGAGTTTTTGGAATTTCTGTTTGCCTAGTGCTTTGGAGTTGGTGTGGTTCTGTCTAGAAGTGGAGGATTGATGTGAGAGTGGGGAAAAATTGGGCAATAGATGATCAGAGGTGGGAGGAGATGGCAATTGTGATTTCCAGGTTTTACCCCTAGTTTTGATGATGGTCGAAGTTTTGTTACTTCTTGTTTTCTGTAGTGCTTCGACTGATTCGAGGTTTTGGGATTCGGTAGAGGGGGTATAGATGGATTGTTGGTCGGAGTCACGTTGTCTCAGATGATCGGAAATGGATGTCGCGGCTGTTGACAGGTTTGGGGTATATGATGAAGTGATGTTTCCAGGTTATGGAGTTTTACTCGAATTTGATTTCGAGTTTCAGAGGGAACGCTGATGGTCGTAAGCTTGTTGGTGGATGGTCGGCGACTAGGAGGAGTTGCCTAGGGTGGCTGGTGATGATCTGAGCACCGGTGCATATGCACCGTGCATATGTAAATTCTGGTGAACCATTTGGGGTTGTGCAGGGTATTTAACTCGAAGTTACACTCGGGTGTTTGTGCTTCTATCTCGAAGCATTTGGGTTGTTAACTCGAAGTAATAATTTGGGGTCTCGGATTGTTTGTTTCAGGTTTTGATAACCTTCCTGTGTGCAGTTTTTTTAAAAAAATTTGAATGAAATTTAAAATTTAGGCAGGGATTTAAATTAAAAGCTTAAGTTGAAATTTAATTCAAGTGAGCTTTTGAATTCAAAGCTTTAAAAATGAAGAATTTAAATTTAAGTAAGGTTTAAATTTAGTTTCGAAATCAAGACTAAATATAGTTTCAGGTTTACTTTGAATCCACGTTGAATTCAAAACAGTTTTTTTGTAAATTTTAAATTATTGAACAAGTTAAAATGTTTTCAAATATATTTTAAAAAATGAGTTGTTTTCAAATAGTTTTAAACTTGGTAAAATTCTTTTCTTAAATATTTGAATAAAAAGATAAGAAGTGTGTTTAACTTTAATTTGAAAAGCATACTGATTAATTTATAGTAGAGGCTTGATTTCTTTAATTAAGTAAATTGGGTTTTAAACTTTTCTTATATAAGTAATGAATGTTTTCACTTTTATTTCAAGGAATAAATTTATTTAAAATTTGGATTAATGTTAAAATAATTAAACATTTTAAAATCTTAAATTTTAAAATGGAATTTGAATTAAATTTAGAAATGTATTGTTTTAAATACATTTGAATGTAAATAAAGTCATTAATAAGTAAATGAATTGTTTTATGAATAATTAAGATAATTAAGAAAATTTACTTATTTATTTGATTTTAAATAATGATTTGGATTAATTTTTAATTAAAGATGATTAATAATAATTAATCTTAGATAAATTCTCTTAAGTAAGTAATTAAGAAAATATTGTCAGATAATAATGATAATTACCTAAGATAATTAAGCAATAAATTAATGTAATTAATTTTGATAATTAACTAGATTAATTAATTGAATATAATCAATTGTAAATGGTTAAGTACAATTACTTGATAAAAGTAATTAAGAGATTAATTACTGATTGTAATTAATTGTAATATTTTGATTTGTTTAAGTTAATTAATTTATTTTAATTAATTTAAGATAATCGTTTGATGATTTAATAAGTGAAATTACGTAATGTAGTTAATGGTGCAGGATTACTCAGAGAAGTATTAAATAATAATTACTGGAATGTAATTAGTGAGGATGGTTTTTAATTAAGAAATTGGGATAACTACTTTTGTAACTAATCAAGGGATTAATTAATGAAGATAATTAATTATGGGATAATTAATTTGTTAATGAGTAATTAAGGATAATTAATTACTGGATTAATATTAATCAAGGTGATTAATAATTTTAGATTAATTACTAAATGTAATTAATTTAAATAAAGTAATTTATTTAAATAAAAATTAGTGATCATTAATTATTATAATTAATGATGTAATTAAGGATTGTTTAATTAAGTAATAATTAATTAATAAGTGATTAATTAATTGTAATTAATTAAGGGTAAATGTAATTAATTATAGTTAATTAATGAAGTAATTAAATGTTAATTACTTATGATTAAGGCTAATTAATTTGTGAAATTAATTAAAGACTAATTACTTATTTTAATTAGAGAATGATTAATCAAAGGTGTTAAATCAAGTTGAATACTTAGCGAATGATTAATTATCTGGGTTAATTAATTAATGGATATATAAGCAGGATTTATAGATGTGTTAATAAATTTAATTTATTTTAAATTAATTAGAGATAGAAGTAATTAATTTAATTCATTTTAAATTATATAGATGGTGGTTAATAAATCATTGCTTATGGATGATATTGATTGGATGGATGTGATCTCAGTAATGAGATGAGTAGTATCTATATGATATGGATGCTTAGTATAATATGATAATATGGATTATCTGGTTGTGATAGTTATCTGTTGTGATTATGATACAAATTATCTGTTTATGATGAGAATGTGATTTATCTATTGTGATATGTAGTTTATCTATCTGTGTGAAATAGATAATAATGAAATGAGTTAATTGTTTAAAACCTTTAAGTACAACTTGGACATTAAGATGGCGTTTGGATTTCGGTGAGACCGGGATCGGGTTTCCATATTTGGATATCCGAAAACCACATCGATTCCAATTAAACGTTAGGTTGTTAATCCAAGTGGAGCAAGTGAAGACTCGAGGTGTAAGAACTATACGTCAGTATAACTCTATGGGTGATTCCGTAATGAGTTTGATGGAATAGTACTTATAGGTTCGAGATGGCGATTTGGAGTGCAAGGGCTATGGTAGTTGACTCTGAGGGTGATTCCAAAATGAGTGCAACGAGATAGTACATTCGGTTTCGTTCGAATCCGGAACGAACTTGTATGGACTGAATGCTTTCAGGACATCGTCGGGTGGATGATGAGAATTCTAAGATTGATATGTCCTATAAAGGTAATCGTAGCCTCAAGCCTCATCAACCGGGAATGGCTAAAACAGGGGAGGTGCAGCAAGGCTTCGTGGGTGCCCCCACTGGAGAGCAAGATTTACCCCTATCTAGAGGTCCCTTTATATTTCGACCGTGTGGCAGTTGGCGACGGCTAATCTGCGGAGTGGTCTCGTTTGGAACTGTTCAGTAAGGAATGGTTCCGGCTTTGTGTTGTAGGGGAGCGGGCGTACTCCTCGATACGGTGATCTAGGCCACGTTCTGTGACGGGCGATACCCCAGTAGCCCTACCATTGATGGAATCCAAAATCCAATAAGTGCCTGTACGGTTTTGATTGTGTCCAACTATGTTGGAACGTGAGATGTAAGCATTCCAGCTATTTCTGTATTTTATTTAGAAAACCCTAGACAATATTATAATATCATAGGATTTCCTATCAAATGTTTTGGTTAGCGTAAGGTAAAAACTTTTCCATGTTTATGTGTTGGAAGTCTTACGTGATACCTTTTGTTTCAAAAATAATTTTCTAAAGTTAAACAACTTTTATCCCCGTTTACTCACACCAGACCCATGTCTGACCCGAGTGTTTATTTTCAGTTTTATTAAACTCTTGGGTACTCATATTATATATGAGTAGTCAAGTGTTTCAGGATTGCTTTGACAAATTCTGAAGGAGATAATGGAGCAGGAGTCTTCAGCGTGTAGATATATATATATATAGTGGTTCCGCTATGTTTGAGTTGTATCTGTTTTTCTCTGATGTACTTGAATTGTAATTGCTAGACAGATGTTTATAACTGTCTAGTTTGTGTTGTATTAGCTATATAACTCTGATCTATATGATACTATGTAAAGTTTTATATGATATATTATAATTTATTCCATTCCGCTGTGAGATTCTGATGTTGTCTGTTTCTTTCTTTCCTATCTTTTCTCTTTTCTATCCCTTTCTTTCTTCTTAATGATGCGTCTTTCTATGAAATGAAAGGCGGGTCGTTACAGTAGGCATACGAAGAAATGTGGTATGCTGGCTAAGATTAATATTATACTTTAGAATTGGCTTTCTTCACTATGCACTAGTAATAATATCAAAGAATTTTTCCCGTATCAAGCATATTTGACTATCATAAAAAGAAATCTCCTCCAATTCGGCGATTGCATTGTGTGTGTGGCGGGAGGTCTTATGGTAGTTTCATTTTCCAGAAAGCATTGCGGATTTCAATCTAAATTCTTTTGTTGTTTCTTAAAAGATAAAATATTTTTATTTACTCATACCAGTCCCATGACTGACCCGAAGTTTATTGTTTCCTGTCTAAACTCTGGGTGCCCATAATTTCCACACGGGCAGCCTACTAGCAGGCCTTCCGTGTTTTGGTGCTAGCTGGATTTTGAAGTCTTAGGGTTTGGAGGCTACCGGTTTTTGAAGGCTTTTAACTTGGAGATATTTTTAAAACTTTTGGATCTCAAGGTTCTTAGTTTGGATGTTCGTTATCCGCTTCTTTTCTTTGAAGACTTTCTTGGAATGCAATCACTTGTTGTTCTGTTGTGATGATCTATGTTGAAGTTGTGTTATATGTATAAGAATACTCTGATGTTGGTGATGTTGTTGTAATGAATATTATAATGATGTTGTATCTGGAATATTGATGTATAGAGTTCTCCATATGTGATGGGGAGTCCGAACGAGATTGTGGATGCCCGGATTGCAAGGACTTCTTCGAAAGTGCCTTCGGTTCTGTTCGAACCCGAGAAAGACTTGTATGGATTGTATGTCTGACACTACATTTTGAGATATAAAGCAGATTTCTTTCAAATACATTTCTGTTGGTGGCGGAGAATTTATTCTCTTAGCTTAACACCCTTCTTTGAAACGTATGAGCTCAGAGGTTATGTAGTTGAAGGTTATCAGCAATACATTCCCAACTTGGTAATGTGGCATACTAAGTGTTGCTGATCAGTTGTTGATCAAAGCATGGCTTTTGTGAAAAGAATAGCTTTGTGGACGAGACTTCGTCGGACCTCACAACCCGGTAATGGTCGAAACAGGAAAGATGCAGCAAGGTTATTGGGGGTAGCGCCCCTTAGGCAATGTGCATTTCCTTCTGGACAGAAGTGGTATCATGGTATGGAGCCAAGATACTTAACTTATGTGGATACCGTAAATATATATTACTTTGTGATTGTTTTTGTCGGGGCCCTGGATAAAGGTTAGTTACAACCGAGGGTGGCATACTCGTGTTAGTAGTTAACTCGTTATAGAGGTAACCCGGCCTTGTGTTGGCAGAGATCCGGTTAGGTTCTCGGAGCGTCCCTCCAGAGGCGTATCCATGTGGCCCAAGAAGTTCCTTAGCTTGACCATTTGTTGGAAATCCAAAGAAACAATACGAACCCTATACGGTTTTAGTTGTATAACCTGCCATGCAGCGTGGCGGTAACCTGCCACAACCATGGTAGCTATAGTAGGCATACGACGAAATGTGGTATGCTGGCTAAGATTAATATTATACTTTAGAATTGGCTTTCTTCACTATGCACTAGTAATAATATCAAAGAATTTTTCCCGTATCAAGCATATTTGACTATCATAAGAAGAAATCTCCTCTAATTCTGCGATTTCATTGTGTGTGTGGCGGGAGGTCTTATGGTAGTTTCATTTTCCAAAAAGCATTGCGAATTTCAATTTAAATTCTTTTGTTGTTTCTTAAAAGATAAAATGTTTTTTTTACTCATACCAGTCCCATGACTGACCCGGAATTTATTGTTTCCTTTCTAAACTATGGGTGCCCATAATTTCCACATGGGCAGCCTAGTAGCAGGTCTTCCGTGGTTTGGTGCTACCTGGATTTTGAATTCTTAGGGTTTGGAGGCTACCGGTTTTTGAAGGCTTTTAACTTGGAGATATTTTGAAAACTTTTGGATCTCAAGGTTCTTAGTTTCGATGTTCGCTATCGCTTCTTTTCTTTGATGACTTTCTTGGAATGCAATCACTTGTTGTTCTATCGTGATGATCTATTTTGAACTTGTGTTATATGTATAAGAATACTCTGATGTTGGTGATGTTGTTGTAATGAATATTGTAATGATGTTGTATCTGGAATATTGATGTATGGAAGTTCATTTTGTTTCCACTTTTTATATTCATCTAATGTTGCTATAAGCTCCATCCGAACTGGAATTCGACGTTCGAATCTCCGGCAGTCGAATACAAGTGAGGTACTTGATGTCGATTTTTGAACGCTGAATTTCGGATCGTGAAAAGTGGTATCAGAGCTAAAGGTTGAGTAAGAACTTTAGCTACGGAGTATAATACATTAGATGGCTCATTAGAGATAGGGTGAAGTTTATCCCAGAATGAGTATAAACCGAGACTGAAACCTCAAATCTTCTTAGTCTATATCTTTTAACTGCTGATATTCCTTAAGATATCTCATCCGAATATCTAAATCAAGTTTCTTACTAATTACAGATAGTAAGGATGAGCGGGCAAAGAGGAAGAGCTAGAGGGCAGGGGAATGCTACAACAGCTAGTCAAGTTTCCCCTTCGACAGAAGCAGCTTTGCCTACTCAGTATCAGCCGAATCTTGCTGATTTGTATAAGAGTTTCTCAAGACTTGGTGGCAGGCCGTTCACCAGCAAAGAGTCTATTATTGAAGCCAAGGCATGGATCAGATCACATGAAAAGATCTTTAAAGGGCTTAAGTTGCAAGATGATCAGATGCGTCTCATTGCTTCTTGGCAACTTCAAGATAAAGCCTCAGCCTGATGGGAAACGGTCACTGTAGATGAACCAGAAGAAGAGTTTACTTGGAGTCGATTTAAGGAGGCATTTGAAAAGCGCTATATGCCGTCGGCAGGAATTTCCCGAATGCATCAAGAATTTATAGACTTAAAGCAAGGAGGCTTGTCATTTGAGTAGTACTTAAACAAGTTCAACGAACTATCCCATTTCGGTCCAGAGTTGGTGAACACGCCTCTAAAGAAAAATGAAAGGTTCATTCGAGGGATGAACAAGAAGTATCATGAAAGGATGACAGCATACGTCAAAGAATCTTTTTCTGATCTTATTGATATGGGATATAGATATTCCACCCTGGATATGCAGGAGATTCCAAGAGAAAATTCAAGTAATCAGAATTGGAAAAAAAAAAGTTTGGGGGCAAGAAGCCACATCAAGGAAAGGATAAGAAGGGCAGTCAAGAAAATTCGGCTAGAAATGTAACTTGTTACAATTGCCAAGAAAAGGGCCATTATTCAAACCGCTGCAAAAACCCGAAGAAGCAAGTTAAGACGGAACAACCCGTGAAGACTGTCTAAGGAGTTAGAGAATGCTATAATTGTCACAAGCCTGGACATGTTGTTAAGAATTGCCTGGTGATGTAGGAAGCACAGGTGGAAAATGTATATGCGATAAAGGAAGATCCTTCAACTTCGAAAGCAGATAAAGGAAAAGGTGTTCTGGAAGGTAACCTTACTATTTATGATAAAGTTGTTAGAGTTTTGTTTGACACGGGAGCTTCACATAGCTTTATCTCCCAACATACCGTAAATGAATTAGAACTTAAAACTGAATTTGTTAACGACCCTATTTGCGTGAAAAATTCGGTTGGAGGCCCCGCAAATCTTTGTTTGTATTATAGGAAAGTCCCTATTTCATATGCTTGCTATCAATTTCCTATCAACCTTTATATCCTCGAATTTAATGAATTTGAAATCTTACTCGGAATGAACTGGTTATCGAGATATGAAGCTAAATTGGATTGTAGTAATCGGACAATTTTAATCAAAACAAACCTTGAAAATTTTATTGAAATCTCTTGTGAGGATCCGAGTCCAAAGAGAGATAAATTGATGTATACTTTGGGATATCCTGAACCCAGTTTGGAGTCTATACCTGTTGTTCGGGTATTTTTCGACGTATTTAAAGAAGTAAAATCCTTAACTCCACACAGAGAAATAGAATTCCGAATTGACTTAGTACCCAATGCCCTCCTGTCATTCACGCAAGTCGCAGAATGGCACCTAGGGAAAGAATTGAATTAGTCAATCAAACTCAATATTTGCTAAAGAAAGGATTGATTCGCCCTAGTGTTTTCGAATGGGGTTCAGATGTCGTGTTTGTGGCTAAATCGGACGGATCTTTGAGAATGTGTGTAGATTACCGCAATCTTAATAGACAAACTCTCAAGAACAAATTCCCTTTACCTAGAATCGACGTTCTATTCGATCAACTCATGGCGCTCGATTCTTTTCTGAGATGGATTTAGCTCAGGGATTCCATCAGCTGCGAATAGCCGAGGATTGTGTTCATTTGACTGCCTTCAGGGGTCCTAACATGTTCTACGAATGGTTAGTCATGCCCTTCGGACTAACCAACGCTCCTGCGTATTTCATAGACTTAATGACCCGAGTGTTTCGAGTAGGGGAACAGATTTGTCCTGGTGTTTATTGATGATATCTTGATTTACTCCAAAATTGAAGAGGAGCATGCTGAACATCTCAGAATTGTTTTGGAGATATTGAGGAGGAATATCCTATTCGCTAAATTCTCTAAATGTCACTTTTGGGTAAAAGAAATCAGATTTCTCGATCATATTGTTAATGAAGAAGGTATTTCTGTTGATTCAAGCAAGATTTCTACAATTCTGGACTGTATGCGACCCACTACTCCTAGAGAAGTTCAAAGTTTTCTAGGATTAGCGGGGCATTATAGGAAGTTTGTTCAGGATTTTTCTAAGTTGGCCAGTCCATTGACTAAGCTAACAATGAAGAATGCTAAATTCGATTGGACTCCAAAATGTGATGAAGCTTTCCAGGAATTGAAAAGGAGATTAACTACTGCTCCCATTCTCACTATCATTAACGGGAACCAAGGGTTATCTGTCTATACTGATGCTTGTGGAGTTGGTTTGGGTACGGTACTAATGCAAAATGGGAAAGTAATTGCATATGCGAGTAGACAATTACGCCCGCATGAGAGAAAATATCCAACACACGATTTGGAGCTTTTAGCTGTTATTTTCGCTTTGAAAATCTGGTGACACTATCTTCTGGGTAAGAACCTTTTTCAGCTTTCTTAAACGATATAAGAAATTAAACTTAACTAAATAAATATACTTAATTAACTCTCTTTGTTTTAGGTGAAAAAATTGAATTATTCGCCGACCATAAATCTTTGAAATATCTCTTCACCTAGAAAGATTTAAATCTATGGCAACAATGATGGTTAGAATTTCTAGCGTCATATGACCTAGATATTCAATATACGCCCGGAAAGGCCAATGTAGTTGCCGACGCTTTAAGTAGGAGGCATGTTGTTCTTCCATATCTTGTAGTTACTCCTATTCTCCTTGAAAAGATCACTAGCTAGCAAAAGGAAGACCAATTCCTTCATGGAATTTGTAAAAGAATTCATCAAGGAGAAGATTCTAGTTTTGCAATTGATAATGATGAAGTTATTAGGCTGAAGGGCAGGTTATGTGTGCCAGATATCCCAGAAATAAAGCTTGAAGTTCTAGATGAATGTCACAAATCAAAACTCAGTATCCATCCAGGAGTGAATAAGATGTATAGAGATATCAAAAGAACTTTCTGGTGGAAGACAATGAAAAGAGATATATCTATATATGTGAGTCGCTGTGCTACTTGTCAACAAATTAAAAGCGATCAGAAGAAGATGGCGGGTTTACTCCAGCCTTTGGAGGTACCAAAGTGGAAGTGGGATCAGGTATCGATGGACCTCATCGATGGGTTGCCCCGCACTCGAAAGGGGAATGAAGCAATCTGGGTTATTGTGGACCGTTTGACTAAATCAGCCCATTTCATTCCAGTGAAATCCACCAGGACAGCAGTAATTTTAGCTGAGCTATATTCAAAGAGATTGTCCGTCTCCACGGTATACCGAGCAGTATAGTGAGTGATCGTGACCCGATCTTCACAAGTAGATTTTGGGAGGCGTTTCAAGCCACGTTGGGAACAAAACTAAATTTCAGCACTACTTATCACCCACAGTCTGATGGGTAGACTGAAAGGATAAATCGAATATTAGAGGATCTTTTGCGAACTTGTATTCTTGATTTTGGTGGTTCTTGGGAGGACTATTTCATTTGGTTGAATTTTCATATAATAATAGGTATCAAGCAAATATCGAAATGGCTCCTTTTGAAGCTTTATATGGTCTTCCGTGTCGATCACCAGCATGCTGGATTGAATCCGATAATAGACTCGTTCTTGGACCAGATATGATTAATGAAGCCACTGAAAAAGTTGATTTTATTTGAAAGAAGTTAATAACTGCTCAATGTCGCCAGAAGAGTTATTACGACCGCAGAAGAAGAGCTTTGGAATTTCAAGTTGGAGATTCCGTATTCTTGAAAGTATCTCCAATGCAGGGTGTGAAGATTCGAGAAGACTGGTAAGCTGGCACCGGGATACATTGGTCCTTTTCCTATTTTGGAAAGGATTGGTCCTCTAGCATATCGAGTGCAGCTACCTAATTGGTTATCCGGCGTGCACGATGTATTCCACATTCCACATCTTCGAAAGTACGTGCACGATCCAGACAGTATTACCGAAGAAGCAGCTTAGCAGGATCTAGAGATCACACCAAATTTAACAGTTAAATGAGAACCAATAAAGATTGTGGATCGTGATGAAAAGAAATTAAGGAACAAAATTGTGAAACTGGTTAAAGTGCAGTGGAGCGGTGATCCAAAGGACTGTACTTGGGAGACCGAAGACAATATGCAAAAGTCTTATCCCAATTGCAGAGTGGATATCTCGGCTTAAACTGGTAAGCCATTTCTCTATCCTTTTCTGAATTCGTATATTCTTTGTTTGCTTTTCTCTCTCTTTCAAATTTCAAGGACAAAATTTTCTTAAGGTGGAAAATTTGTAACATACCAAAATTTTATCAATCTAAATATGATAATTGTTGAACTTTTATAATGTAATTTGAAAAGTTACAAAATAAATAAATAATAAGCGATAATTTAAATTTCAAATTTCTTTTGAGTTTAAAATTTGAAAATACTAAAAGTTTTTAAAATCATTTGAATTTAAATTTTATACATATATGTGAATATAAATAATTGTGTGCATATGAGTAAATTTAAATTTAAATTTTAAAATAATTGTTCTAGTAAAATAATTTGGATTTATAAATATATATCTATGAATTTTATTTAATGTGTATATAATTTTAAAAACATTCTCTTTTTAATAATGTGTATTAATATAAAGCTAATATTTTTAATAGGGAATGTAAGTTTAAATACAATTTAACTAGTGTAAAATATTATGTTAATAAAAATTAATTACAAGTGTTAAGCTTGCGATAACTATGGAGACAAGTGTAATTCATGAGAAGAAAAATTTAACAAGTGTCATGATATCATTTCCATTTTCCTTAGAAATTTATAGAATAGAAAATAAAAATTATATAGGTAATTCATCTTCTACTTTTTATTCTTTTATCTCATTTTCAAAAAGAAACAGATCTGAGAAGAAAAGAAAAATTTTCAAATCCTCAATTTGCAAACCAGAAAACAAAACAAAATATAAAAACAGGCTTCTTCTTTCAAACTATTTAATCAGTAAACTCAAGGTGAAGCATTGTAAAGTCAAGGCTGTAAACAACACAAGTTTCAGCTTAAACAAATCAAGGCTTCAGCTAATAATCCAGTTTTATCATCAGATTATCAATCAGCAACTCAAATTTTCTTTTTCCAGTTTGCAAGCCTGACAACATCTTCATTCTCTGTTATCATAAAGAAAAAAACTGTAAGTAAAATCCTTCTTTGGAATTTAAAATTTAGTTTTGTTAAAGAACTAATCAAGTAATTACATCAGAAGCTAAGCAAATTTAATCAATTAGTTGCAGGTAAATTGAAAATCCAGTATCAAGTTGAAATAAAAATTGCAGTTCAAATTTCCGGAGCTTCCCTCTGTTTCTACTTCTGCTTTCAGTCCTAAAATAGGTGAGTAAATTTTTGATCTGGATCTTTAGCTTGATTGTTCAATGAACCATGTTGAAGTATGATTGAAAACATTGTGAGTGCATGTAAGTTTATACATGAAGACAGAATTATGCATGGCTGCAAATAAGGACATGACTCTTGTTCAAGGTTCAGACATTCGAATTCCTATACCAAGTTCAATTTTCCTCTCTTTGATCACCATTAGGCCTTTAAATATAAACTAAATTGATTTGTTTAAACATGCTTTATGTTTTAAAAATAAATTAGAGCAAGAACCATCAAAGCATTTCTAAAGAAAAAAAATGAAAATACAGGTAACAACATTTTTTGTTAAAAAATTCAATCGTCGTGGTTCTTAATTTGAATTACATCATCATGATTGTCTTTGGAAATGATGAATTTTAAAAGCAAAATCATATTTTTTCATCACGTATTCGCTGTTAAATTTGGGGATGATCAAAATTGGGGTTTTAGTCAAATTTCGGCCATCGATGTGATAATGATGGTCGAGGTTGTGGGTGGAGATGGCTGAGGCGTTGGGGGTGTTAGGAAAAATGCTTAGAGAATTTTTACTTGATCGTGGTTGCCGTGCGACGTTCATGTAAGGTTTTAACCCAAAATTGGGTTGCAGTAGTAAATGAGTTCGCCGCGGTCTCGTCAGGCCACAGGAGTTGATCGCTCCGATGGGGATAGGGGCGTATGATTAAGAGGAAGCTTTCGGTTAAATTTTTGTGTCCTCCAATGGCCAGAGGTGGGAGGACGTGAGGTTTTTCTGGTGATCTGTTTTGATGAAGTTTGGGTTGTGAAGCTCAATTTCAAATTCAACTTGGGTTTGGGGTTCATGGTGGTCCGGAGGTGGGAGAAGATGGTCAATGACTTGTTGACGGTCGTAGCGTCGGCCAGAGATGGCCGTTTGTTGGTGCACATGCACGAGGCTTAAGCTGTGTGAGTAGGCATAGTTTATGGAAGAAAAAGGAAAGCTCGAAGCAGTACACGGGAGAATTGGCGGAAAACTCAAAGGCGAGCTCGTGTTAAATTAGCACTATATCGGGTTTGATTTTAATACTTAACAAAATTTTGAGAAAAATGTCGCTCGGATCTAATTGGGGAAAAACTCGAAGCAAGTAGGATGAAGTCTCAGGGAAGACTCGAAGGAGCTTCGGGGGAGTCAGCATACCAGGGCAGTTTGCTCAAATATAAACAATAAAATTCAAAACTTTTAAATAATTTTAAACTCATGTTTTTAAAGGAAATTTTGATTTGGATTTAAAACAAATTAATGTTTAAGTAAGACATTTTTTTAAGTAATTTAATTTAATTAATTTTGTCACATTACTTTAAAAAATCAATTATAAAATGTAATTAAGAATGATGTTAAGATAAAATGTTATGCAAACAATTTCGATCTCTTAAGACGATTCATATGATGAATTTAAATCAAGTTTACAAGAAAATCAAAATGGTTAACAAAGATAAGAAGGTTTATCTTTTGAATTTAATAAGTAATTTATGATTTACTTAAGTGATAAATGATTTACTTAAAATAAACTATTTAAATTAATTACTTAATAATTAATAATTAATAGAAGTAATTAAGACTTAATTAATGAAAGTTAAGGATTAATTTATTTAAATAATTAATTAAGAAATAATTGATTAATAAAAATAATTAAGATTTAATTAATGAACAATTAAGGATTAATCAATTAGGGTAATTAATTAAGGAATGATTAATTAATGAAAATGATTAAAAAAATTAATTAATTTTTATTAAGGATAATTAATCATTGATTAAAGATAATTAAAGAAATTAATTATGTGATTTATTAGTTTAAATCACACGATTGATTCACCTTAGTTGCAGATGATTGATAACTATTGTATGATGTGTACTGATTGATATCTCTGATTGTAGTTGTGATGCTATATGATATGAATTGCTTTGTGCTGAACTGTGATTCTGTATTTTTTTCTACATGAATATGAAATCCCTTTGGCCTGTAAAACGGCATTTGAATTTCGATGCGACAGGGAGTCGGATTCCAGTTGGTTATCCGTAACCAACATCAAACCTGTGAATCTTTGTGAATGACATATCCACATGTTTTAAAATTGACGCTCGCTATTCGGATTAGCCGGGAGAGGACCTTTGTGACATATAACCCATTACGACTATGTGATACGACGAAATGGATAGCAATTGAAGACGGTGGTGAAGACTTGTATGGATGCTCGAATTGCAAGGACTTCTTCGAAAGTGCCTTCGGTTCTGTTCGAACCCGGGACAGACTTGTATGGATTGTATGTCTGACACTACATTTTGAGATATAAAGCAGATTTCTTTCAAATATATTTCGGTTGGTGGCGGAGAATTTATTCTCTTAGCTTAACACCCTTCTATGAAATGTACGAGCTTAGAGGTTATGTAGTTGAAGGTTATCAGCAATATATTCCCAACTTGGTAATGTGGCATACTAAGTGCTGCTGATCAGTTTTTGATCAAAGCATGGCTTTTGTGAAAAGCATAGCTTTGTGGACAAGACTTCGTCGAACCTCACAACCCGACAATGGTCGAAATAGGAAAGATGCAGCAAGGTTATTGGGGGTAGCGCCCCTTAGGCTATGTGCATTTCCTTCTGGATAGAAGTGGTATCATGGTATGGATCCAAGATACTTAACTTATGTGGATATCGCAAATATATATTACTTTGTGATTGTTGTTGTCGGGGCCCCGGATAAAGGTTAGTTACAACCGAGGGTGGCATACTCGTGTCAGTAGTTACCTAGTTATAGAGTTAACCCGTCTTGTGTTGGCAGAGATCTGGCTAGTTTCTCGGAGCGTCCCTCCAGAGGCGTACCCATGTGGCCCAGGAAGTTCCTTAGCCTGACCATTTGTTGGAAATCCAAAGAAACAATACGAACCCTATACGGTTTTAGTTGTATAACCTACCATGCGGCATAGCGGTAACCTGCCACAAACCATGGTAGCTATAGTAGGCATACGACGAAATGTTGTATGCTGGCTAAGATTAATATTATACTTTAGAATTGGCTTTCTTCACTATGCACTAGTAATAATATCAAAGAATTTTTCCCGTATCAAGCATATTTGACTATCATAAGAAGAAATCTCCTCCAATTCTGTGATTTCATTGTGTGTGCGGCGGGAGGTCTTATGGTAGTTTCATTTTCCAAAAAGCATTGCGGATTTTAATTTAAATTCTTTTGTTGTTTCTTAAAAGATAAAATGTTTTTGTTTACTCATACCAGTCCCATGACTGACCCGAAGTTTATTGTTTCCTTTCTAAACTCTGGATGCCCATAATTTCCACATGGTCAGCCTAGTAGCGGGTCTTCCGTGGTTTGGTGCTAGCTGGATTTTGAAGTCTTAGGGTTTGGAGGCTACCGGTTTTTGAAGGCTTTTAACTTGGAGATATTTTGAAATCTTTTGGATCTCAAGGTTCTTAGTTTCGATGCTCGTTATCGCTTCTTTTCTTTGAAGACTTTCTTGGAATGCAATCACTTGTTGTTCTGTCGTGATGATCTATTTTGAAGTTGTGTTATATGTATAAGAATACTCTTATGTTGGTGATGTTGTTGTAATGAATATTGTAATGATGTTGTATCTGGAATATTGATGTATGGCAGTTCATTTTGTTTCCGCTGTTTATATTCATCTACTGTTGCTATAAGCTCCATCCGAACTGGAATTCGACGTTCGAATCTCTGGCAGTCGAATACAAGTGAGGTATTTGATGTCGATTTTTGAACGCGGAATTTCGAATCGTTAAAACGTCTAAAGCAGCAACTCTTTTCCTCTTTTTTGTCTCTATCGATTTTTTTTCCTTTATACGTCGTCGATAGAATGAATTAAGAGCAAATAAATAATCGATTTAAACAGTTGCATCTATTAGAAGTGTACCTATAAGTGTTGAGAAGGAAAAAATTCACTGTGTCATCCTTTATAATCATTTGAATAAACTGACTTTCTTAACTCTTTTTTTGCATTCATCACTTTCTATATATTAATCAAAATATAATAATCAAGGCCATTACATGAACTTATTGGACCATGAACTAAAAAAAACATAAAAATGGACAAAATCCCAACAGTCTTAGTAGTTTTTCTTAGTAGTTTTTCTTATAGAGTATATAACTAATAGGCACAACAACGAACTTGAAACAAAATTAAACATAAACTTTTACAAAGCATTTCAAATAACATATATTATTCAATTTTGCGTAGTAAAAAATTGGTAAAATTTGACTTCATTGGGAAGAAAAAATAAAAGCTATAGGTACATGAAAATCCTGATTAAATTCCATCAGGGAGTCCTAACATGTGTCGGCGATAGTAACCATTATAAAGGGCATGTAATTTAGGAGGTCCTAACTCAACCTGGTTAACTTGATGGCCTATACAAATGTGAGGTCTAAGAAAATGAAAGCTGAACATGGAGACCTAAATTGTGAGATAATCGGAGTCTTAAGCAATCAATCTAGCAAATTATGTAACATGCATATTGTCCCATATAATAATCTCATATTGGCAATATGTTACCGAAAATTTTGCAAAAATAGTACAAATTAGATCGATTTGCCTATCAAGCGCATAATAATAGATCAAAAAAGTTAACAACTAATAAAGGAAAATATAATGATGATCCAAACAATTAATATTGTGAACATCACATAAACCGAGAATCAAGGTTAAAAAAATACAACCAAGAAAAGAAATGTATTACCAAAATCCATTTTCTTACTATTTTCTAGTTGTAAATTACCAAACCAGTCTTATATTCAACTTATCTACTTATTATTCAAGGAAAGGTATAACGTTACAATCATTCGTATACTTATCCTCATCACATGAATCACAACAAACAATAACTATAAACAAATTCATCACCACCCAAAAAAATAGAATTTTCGAAAGTGAATATTTTGAGATATAGGTTTTACTCACATGTCCTCAAACATGAGTCACGGTTAAACAGCATCCATGTTCTCATTGTGGGTGGAAACGACGGAGGTAGCAGCAGCTTCTTTTTCCATGTTAACCGAGGAATCGAATTTGAGGAAATGAAAATTGAACTTTGAATGAAAGATCAATTGCAATAATAAAAGATTATATGATAATTGAAATCGTTGAAGAATTGTTGCTGAGAAAATATTGTGCATCTGGTGAGCAAAAATAGTGGGCATCTGAAGCAATGATCCAATAACTTTTATATGAGATGATGGGATAATTTTGGTTTTGGATTTTGGTTTCGGATTGTTCTAGCGACAGTAGTAGGAGGGAAGACAATTATGATGGAGCGGTGGTAGGAGGGAGGTAGAAGGTGATAGATTGGAAAAGCATGTGAAATTATTATCTAGGGGCCGAACGCGAGAGAGGGACAAAGGAAATAAAATTTCGGTGACGCTTTAGTTCAAAATTGAAGAGGGCCTGGGTGCCCTTGAAATGCAACTCACTAATAATAGCATAGTATAGATATTAACAATAGTACCCATTTTGTTCAAATTTTGAAATGTCATTCAAAACCATAAAAAAATATCTGTAATACCAAAGCCCAACATTAACCGTAACATATCTGTGATACAATATTCCAAAATTACAACATTGTTTTCATTTCATGGGTATATCAAAACTATAGAAAATAAAAAGTAGATAAATAAATTACCGCCACAAGTTCCATCAACATCTCCGCCTTCAACATCGTCCTTCCTAACCTGTCTTACAACGAGGAGGGAGTCAAACAACATATGTCCACTGAATAAAAATATCGAGCCTTACTATATTAATACTTGGGTGGTATAATTTAAAAAGGAATATGTCTTATGTTTTCTACCTGCATCAAAAGTCTTTTTAAATATAAGCCCGACGGCTTTTCTCAAAAATAAAAGGCTTCCTAAATATAATCCTATGACCAATTTGCTATCAACCCAATAACCCATATATATCGTCCGTTGTATCCAATCAATGTAAGAGATAGTACTCAAGTTACTTAATACCTTTTAATGGGAACTATACAGACTTCGACCATTTAATACCTTACTTAAGGCAGGTCTATGTCATCGACTACATATAATCCTAAGACGGACTCCTCGCTAGTAACTGTCTAGCTGACATTGCATAGAATATATTCAGCTACTCAATACTTTCTATTGATGCAGGACCTCTCCTGAGATATCCTCTATCGTGCCTAAGCCATAATCATGACCATTTACTAGTTCTTAAGTAGATAAGAGGTGGGCCCTTACATAACCACTTATTACCTTCAATCTTTGAAGGAAGTCCTTCATATTATGATCCGTACCACATAGTGACGTCTCACATTAGCCCGACTATTCGTAGATACTGTTAGCCAAATTAGTTGGGCAGATTCACCTTACAGAATTCGGGACCGACCTCACGTCATCGTAGTTAATTATTATAGGCGATGTCTTACATCAGTCCAAAAGTCACATTGTTGGTAGACATATTAGGTGGGCATACTTCTGTGTGCTTTGGACTGAAATTACATCCGTACAGCTTAATCATAACCTATATCGCTCTCTGCATATATTATAACACATCTCACCTTCTCCATAATCAAGGCCTTATAAGAGATATTTCTCATTTCGCATTTAACATTAATTACCTTCCTAAAGGGGGTTTTAATAAATTTAATAACTTATTTAACTACATAACTATACATTATAATTATATGCTAATATATATATATATATATATATATATATATATAAACACACACACATGCACGTCTAGTAATTCCTAAGCGTGCGTAATGTACGTTCTAAACTAGCGTTTAAATGTCAACTCCTTAAAAAATTATACAAGTGTCATTCCATATTATCAACAATAACCAAAATTTCAATATTCATATCAAAAGTTCCAATCAACAGACTTGTGTACAATTAAAATTTTAACCCAATTTATTACATCAAAATAATGGAATATTTTGATATTAGAAACTTACAATTCCGATTTTTACGCTCTATTCAGCTCCTTTTTCACACAAAAATGAATAAAGAAATTTCTATTTAATTCATGGGAATAAGCGGTGCAAACTACGTCTAAAATTCGTACCTTACACACTATTCCTTAATCAAAATCCTTTAACTAAATGTAAAGAAAAATAATAAGGCTTGGAATAGAAGGTAAAATTATAAAAACTGCAATCTACATTATTTCAATTTACATAAACAATTGAGATTTCGACGTAGAATTGACATTTTACATTGAAGGAGTTTTTGGGGTTTACAATATGATGTTTTTGCAAACCAAAACTCCCAAGGCATATTCAAACCCAAACTATACTAATCAATCACCAAAATAGAAAAGCTAACATTTCCAGTCACAATATATCCTTACTTTTGCCTCCTTTAGATTTGACACACCTTTGACAATCTTTATCAGATCTCCTCTTTTTGACACACACACACAAATAGATACACACACACATATACATATACATACATATACATACATACATATATACACACACACACATACATATATATATACACACATACATACATACATATACACACACACACATATACACATACATACATGCATACATACATACATACATATATAGCAAGGGGTTTGTACATATGGATTAGATTAAGAAATTGAAAGATTGTAGTAGAATAGATTGAGAAAATAAACCACAGACAAAAATTGATGTATATGATTTATACTTGAAACCCTAATGGAGTTTTCTGTATCCATGAAGAGATGAACTATCAGAGCTTCTCTAATGTTCCCAAAATATTTTATGAATAAAAGTGAGAGGTCTATGGTCTTAGTTATAGTGGTTGGAACATACCGAAACCGTTGGATGAAGTCCGTTGGAAATTTATAAAATCCTGAACGTTCAAATTCATAAACCCTATCCGCCATTTAACAAGGAGTGGTCGAAGTGGTCGACCGATCAAAATCAGGGGTCAACCTCTCTCCTTGTTTCGAGAACGTTAATTTTGTGTCGTAGTTTTATTTACTATTTTCCTTAATTATATTTTAACGTTAACGTTGATTTTAACGTTTGCTTAAACCCTAAATCTAATTACTATAAATTTTTGAATTTAAAAATTTAAAATTAATTATTCATTTGAATTTGAATTCTATTATTTTAAACCCGGAAACTTCAAACCTTTGTAACTTTTTCGTTTGAGCTCGTTTTCAACATATTATATATGAAAATTGATCAGAATTTCGCTATGAACGAGGCATAACTTCCGTTGTTAAATTTCAACTTTTGCAAAGTTTACATTTTATCTATATCTTATTTAATTTAATTTATCCGATTATTTATGGTTGATTTTACGAGATGTTACATATATCTTAAATTTCTTACAATAAATTATAAATAACTATTTTTGAATTATTAAATTGATTAATTAAAAATTGTTTTAATAAAATCTTTATTGAAAATTAATTAATGTTAATTAATAATATATATATATATATATGTATGTATGTATATATATTGGTATACATATATGAAACTATAAATATTAATGTTAATATGCATCTTAAATTGTTTAGGATGAATAAAATATAGGGAGCGTCTACGGGGACACAAAATTAAACACACTCGGTAACACAAAACAACAGCCGTCCGAACTGCTTAATCCAAGCCGTTGCTCAAATGGACACGTCATCTCTTCTTCCTTCAATTTTTCACGCTCAGATTTTTATCCCAGTTTTTGAACGTTTTTTTCCACTTTATGAACGCCCCTTCTTCCTCATTTTTCATGCACTGTCTTCAAACCGTATGCTCTTCCTCTCTCACTCAAACACGTCGACTTCATAATTCACATCTTCAGCAATTTCTCTCGGCTGTAACGGATTCTCAGCTATGGTTTTGGTAATTTTTGAATTCTTAAATTTATGTATTTTCCAATGTAATTTGGGGGTACCGAGTAATATATCCCCATTTTATAAATCAAACCAATATTTAGTATGATGATTTTTTGACTTTGGCCAACTAGTTTATATTTTGAATCAATAATTTTCTTCATCTAATTGCAGTAATGCAGTGCAATTGTTTGATTGTAGATCATATGTGTTAATTTAAGGTAGAATATGTCACATAGTTAGTATGAACTGTTCTTAAATTAGGATTCACAAAATTATCATTCCCCTTTTGGTTATACTGTAACATTTTAGTACTACAGTTTTTCATTTTTCGGAAACAGTATTCAGTAATTTCTCATTTCCTATTTACTTGACATATAATATTTCGTGTGACTTTTAGTGGCAAGTATGGATGATCTGATCAATCATAGTGTATCAGAGGAATTAATCGATGACGAAACCTGTGGACGGGAAAAAGGAATAGATGGTTACGACATCATTGGTTCATCTTCATCACAAAACAGAAGTATTGCTAATTTTACAGAACCATATATTGGGATGAGTTTTGATAGTCTGGACGAGGCAAAAAACCATTACATTGAATACGGCCGACAAAAAGATTTTGCTATTCGTGTTCGGTCATCAAATAAGACTATTTCTCACGTTGACAAAATAACTTCGGTAAGTTTAGTTTGTTCGCGTTCAGGGACGCTTCATAAAAATAATAATGTAATTGGGATAGATAATATGTCTAGACGCACCAACACCATCAAATGTGGATGTCAAGCAAAGATGCGGATTCTTTACAGTGAGCTGATAAATAAATGGTCGGTAACAAAGTTTAATGATGATCATAATCATTCATTTGTATCTCCTATAAAAAGAGTCCAACTACGAACTAATAAGAATATGCCATCTGCTGCAAAAGACTTGACTGAAGTATTCCAACAACAAAATTTACCAATAGCAAAAATTCCTGCAATTTTCGGTGGTGTGAATGCGGGATTCAACCAAAAGGATTGCTATAACCATTTAAAGTCAGCTAGACTTAAAGAATTGGAAATAGGTGATGCACAATATGTGTTGAATTATTTTCAAATGAGACAAAGAGAGAATCCTCAATTTTTTTACGCAATTCAACTTGATGGACAAGGACGTGCTACTAATTTTTTCTGGGTAGATGCACGATCACGTATGTCTTACCAACATTTTGGAGATATGATTACATTTGACACCACATTTAGAACAAATAAATATTCAATGCCATTTGCCCCATTTACCGGTGTAAATCATCATTATCAAACAATACAGTTTGGATGTGCTCTTTTATGTGATGAAACCGAACCTACATTTTATTGGTTATTTACAACCTGGCTTGAAGCAATGGGAGGTCGTCATCCAATCTCAATAATAACTGATCAAGATCACGCAATGGGTGTAGCTATTCAAAAGGTATTTCCAAACACTCGACATCGTTTATGTCTTTGGCATGTTAAAAAAAATTTTGGAGAGAACTTACCTCATATATATCGTAAAAACTCTCCTTTCAAGAAAGATCTTAAAAATTGTTTAAATTTCACATATTCAATACCAGAATTTGAAGATCAATGGAAATCATTAATAGAGAAATATGAATTGCAAAATAATCATTGGCTGCAAAAAAAATTTGAACAACGTGAGTCTTGGGTGCCTGTGTTTCATCGTTCGACCTTTTATGCCGGGTTGAACACTACAGGGCGTAGTGAAGGGATTAATAGTTTCTTTAATGCATTTGTCTCAACCAATACAAATCTTAAGGAATTTGTTAATAGATATGATGAAGCATTGCAGAAAATTATCCAAAGAGAAGTCGATGAGGATTTTGTTTCCGAGCATAAAAACAGAAGTATTGATGAAAATAATTTGATTTTAAAACATGCTGCAAGCATATACACTCGTAATATCTTTGATAAATTTTGTGAACAACTAAAAGATTCCATTCGTTTTAGATCTGTTGAGAATGGAAGTATTGAAGAAATGACAACATATATTGTGTCTTCTAAAGTTGGTGAATACGAAAATTTTGTTGTGACAATTAATATATGCACATACAAAGGCTATTGTCAGTGCCAATTATTTGAGTTCAAAGGAATACCATGCAGGCATATATTAAAAATTCTCATCAAACTCGAAGTAGATGAGATACCTTCTCATTTCATTTTAAAAAGGTGGAAAAAAGGAGCTAACTCTTTTAGGATTATGGATGATTCTATGTACGAAGGTCAATCTAATTCTAGCGAAGCATTTCGACTAAGTCATATATGTCGAAGAGCAACCCAACTTTCATGCATTGCATCGAAATCTGAAATATTGTACAAAATGGTGATGAATGGAATAGAAGAAATTTTCACCAGAGTTTGTGATGAAAAAACTAAGCTTGATGAACGAAAGGCTGAAGATGATGATCCAAAGTATCTAATAACCAACGATCAAACTCCTTTAGTTATTCAAGATCCTCATATTTCACAAGCGAAAGGAAGACCAAGGGATGATAAAAGATTTGTTCAAAGCGGTGGTAAAGAAAGAATTAAAAGCCCTATCGAGTTGTCCGCGAACAAGAAAAAGCGGAAATGCAAAACATGTGGAACAGAGGGTCATGATAGCAGAAATTGCCCTCTAAACTCTGGAAGGCCAGGTATTATACTAACTGTACAATATTACTTTTGTACCGTTCACAAGTGAAATATATAGTGTGTAGTGTCAGTAGATATATTGGTACGACGAAAAAATAGTGTTTTTTATATTTTACTATGGTGTATAGGTCAGCAATTGGCAATCGTTGAGAAGAAACCTGGCTGAATAATGATTGGACCGGATCCTATATGTCAATATCTTCGCTGCTTGAATTCCAAGAATAATTAAATAAACGTGCGAACTCCATTAACGATGTGAAGTTCCTGATCGTTGAATGTGTTTATGCAGTTGCAAAGCTCCTGGGCTTTGAATTGTTTTCTCTATGCATATGATTCTTAATTTGATAAGTTGCTGCATTTATAGTTGATGTTTCGGTTCTTACAGTCTTTGTTTGTTTCATACATTTTTGTTTATGTTATATGATACAAAGACATACACAGTGTACTGAACATCCAGTTTATTCAAGATCATTGAATTGTTCTGTGTGTATGCAGCTGCAAATTTCCTAGGCTTTGAATTGTTTTGTCTACGCATATGATTCTTAATTTGATAAGTTGCTACATTTATAGTGGACTGCTGTGTTTTTTTTTTCAAATGATGCATGAATGAGTGAATAATAGTTGATGTTTTGGTTCATACTGTCTTTGTTTCTTTTGTACATTTCTGCTTTGTTTCTATGCTGTATGATACAAAGACATACACAGTGTACCGAACATCCAGTTTATTCAAGATCATTGAATTGTTCTGTGTGTATGCAGCTGCAAATTTCCTGGGCGTTGAATTGTTTTGTCTTTGCATATGATTCTTAATTTGATAAGTTGCTGCATTTATAGTGGACTGCTGTGTTTTCTTTTTCAAATGATGCATGAGTGCGTGAATAATAGTTGATGTTTTGGTTCTTACAGTCTTTGTTTCTTTCGTACATTTATGTTTTGTTTCTATGCTGTATGATACAAAGACATTCACAGTGTACTGAACATCCAGTTTATTAAAATCAAGGCTTATTACACATGTTTTCATTACTTAATCAGTTGTACAACTTAGAGAACTTTCATGCAGTAAATCATCTTGTCCATCAAATATTAGTTCAGAAAGGTGATACTGTCAACTTTGAAAGTCATGAGAAAAAAATTCATCATGTTTCCAACTTTATGAACAACAATTTTGTCTAACGATACTGTGAACTATCAAGTAAGTATCATTCTCTTTTTCATATTCATCCACCGATAAATAATGTGTCAACCGTACATATCAAAATACAGTGAAGACTTGGCAGTTCATCAACATTGCATAGGGCAGCTTTTCAAGTTCTGCCGTATATTTGGGTACCTCTAAAGCAGCCTTCCAAGTTCTTTGATTAATTTAGAAGCAAAATTAAGCACTGAAGCATTTCAGCCTTTGGTTCTAACAACAGTTGTTACAAGCATTTCAAGGATGCTGTCTACCTTACAGCGTAGTAGGTGTAACCTTGTTTCAAGAAAAAAGTGCTAAACTGTTGAAATAATACGCGTGCAGGGGACTTTTTTTTGGCAAGCTCTAGTCGGATGAAACAGAAGGGGTTACAGGCTTGAAACGACGGTATCCAGCTCTAGTACGCAGCGGAGAGAAATTGCAGCAGATGTGAATTATGAAGTCGACGTGTTTGAGTGAGAGAGGAAGAGCATACGGATTGAAGACAGTGCGTGAAAAATGAGGGAGAAGGGGCGTTCATAAAGTGGAAAAAAACGTTTGAAAAATTGAAGGAAGAAGAGAAGACGTGTCCATTTGAGCAACGGCTTGGATTAAGCAGTTCGGACGGCTGTTGTTTTGTGTTACACTGCGTGTTTAATTTTGTGTCCCCGTAGACGCTCCCATATATATATATGTATGTATATATATTGGTATACATATATGAAACTATAAATATTAATGTTAATATGCATCTTAAATTGTTTAGGATGAATAAAATAAAGTTCTGTATGTTAAAAATAATTTAATTAAGTAGTTATAAATAAATAAATTTAATTTAATTTAATTTAACTAAAAAATACGTAAAGAATATTATATAAGTTAATTAAATTATAAATAGTTGTAAATGAATTAAACTTATATAATATGTATGCATAAAACATAAGTGAAATGTAAGAAACCCGGTTCATGTTTAAAGTACGAGCACATGAGTAATGTACATATACTGTGATTTCAGATATGTCTGACACTTGAATCATGATAGTATTTAATAAAAAGTACATTATTTTATAAATAGATATCAATTCATGTGTATGTATATTAAAGATTATGAATTTTTGATACATCAATAGTCCTCTACCATTTATATATTAATAGATTACTTGCATGCTCTTTAGTTTTTGAGCATACTCAAGTTCGCGATGCTATGTGTAGTACCATTAATAATGGTTAGACGAGAAAAGATACATGCACATATTTGTTGATATTTTTTAAAGTACATATATTATGTTAAACTAAAAAAAATACACTAGTCAAAGAAATCCTTTAAAGGGATAGAAGAAATCGCACTAAGAATCCGAAAGGTCGTCTATTGGAAGAACATTTGAAGACTGTGTATTTGTGAGTTAATTTTTTATCCTTATACATAGTAAAATTTGGTTAAAACTCCATCGAAAAGTGAAAAAAAAAACACGATGGTGGTTAATTGAAAACCATTTTCCGCTAAATATGATCAAAAGGAAAATTAAAAAAATGATGGAGGATCAACAAAATAGTAAGGACAGTTACAAATATTTTTTGTTAAAGGAGGCAACAAATTGTTTATAATCCATGGAAATTTTACAAAAACTAAAAAAACGGTCATGCTTATTCAAAATTGGAGTCTCTTTCACAGTGTCCAAACTATAATACATGATGCAAATAACAAATTCAACAAAACGTAAACTGTTTCCCCAAACGGCGATTAATCGAAAATCATTTTCTGCGAAATATGATCAAAAGGACAGAACAAGAGACGTTGTGTGCTACAAGTAGACCTGTTAATGGACAGGATTGGGTCTGGGTATTATAAAATCCAGACCCGAGTCCAATTACAATAATTAAAACCCGAGCCCGGTCCGAACCCGCGGGCTATTTCAACCCAATATTCGAGCCCGGCCCGTCGGACTTTTTAAGCCCCCTGGGTAATAACTTTATATATAACTCATAATAACATGTTAAAATCATGTTTTAAAACTGCAACTTTGGTAAAATTTATATACAAATAATGTTAACATATAAACTAAACGGTGATGTAGTCAAGATTATAACAAAAGTATGCAAAAACATCAACATGTAAATAAACAAAATGGTAAATAAATAACATACGCACTCATGTTTTGATACGATGAAAAACTAATAGTCAGGTCGGGTTCTAACCGGACCGAGTTTTGATAAGACCGTTTCCAACCCGGATCGGACCTGAGTTGTGTTTGGATAGTAAAAGGTAAAACTCGTATCCGCATAAATAGGATGGGTTCGGATCGGGCTCGAGTTGGAACCCGTACCATCGACAGACGTAGCTACAAGGCTTACAACCTACGCGGTTCAGACGAGCTAACTTCAGTATTATATTTATAGTTGATCTGCCGACTTGAAGATTGAATCGTTTCCCTAAACCGGGCCTTTGGTGCTCACCCAAACAGCCCAGTTCTAGGCCCAACTTTTGGATTTACAGAGTACAAATTCGTCTAGTCCCACCTTCTGTGTTCATACGTCCTCAAGATCTTTCCAGCCAACTCACGCAAACTTCGATGCTTTAAATATAAAAATCTATTAAATAAAATCTAGTTACAACAAAGTTCAGTAGTAAAGCCCAATTGCATAAGAGATCCAGATTCCAGTTCCAAATGAGCTGAAGTGAGAGAATAACAAAAGAAAGAAGGAGATTAAGTCAACGAGATTCCAAAACAACAACAAAAGGACAAAAACAAACAACAGTTCCCAAAGTTCATTAATCCCAACTTCTTAGAATCAGCTTTCCATCGTTTTTGTTCACTAAAATTCATGGGTCAACTAGCTATGCCACCCGTCAGCAAAGGTGCAGTTTTGTTGGGAAGAAATATTATAATTTTCTTTTGATCTTTTGCTTACACAACAAATAAAACTAAAGAATAGGTTTCCTAACCTTGAGGTGAACAAAAATGTCAGCATCAATAAGAGAGAACGCTCGGGCTCACTGAATATTGGTCCTCTGTGGCCTGAGCATTGTTTCTTGGGTTAGCCATGTCGATTTTTTATGTAACTTAAATTTTGTTGATAACGGTCTCTCTATTTTTAATAAAAATGTTACAAGACCCGTTATTTTTTTTCCTACAACAAGAGTCCTCGAAACAATGAATATACAATCCTATATTTAATAAATAAAAAATGCAAGCTCATTTGATAAGAAAAACGCTAGTTCACTTTCATTTTTCGGAAATGGGTTGAAAAATTCTATAAAATTTGATACCAATGAAAGACGTAACTATTTAATAAAAAAATGTAGCTTAATAAAATTATAACCAGATGAGAAAACAAAATTCAATTTTCTAACTTCTGAAAAATTACAATTACCATGCATTTTCTATTAAAAAAGTACGAGAAGAATTACAGTTTATGTTTTAGAAACAATATGGGCCAATTTTCATTAGTGCAAGGACTATTCTTACAAGTACATCAAAAATAAAGACCAATGTGCAAAGCCCCTTTGGAAAAAGTATATTACAAATTTTGGTGATGTTAAGTTTGCTTTTCTAATCAATCCTCTATTGCAATTAAAAGTCGACTTTACTCCTTTTCTTTTACAAATCAGTCACACTTTCATTTTGTCAAAGCTCCATTTTTAATAATCGCTATCTCCTTCTGTCCAATTCTTATTTTTAACTATATGATTATTCATATCTTCCAATCTTCTTTTTCACTTCATATTATAAATTTTGAATCTTCAACTCTTTTGAAACTATCTCCAACCAATCTTGAATTGTTCAAAAACATAAACTATGAAATTTGAATCCAATGCGCTTGAATTATGCTTTTGTGTGATTTGTTTCTTCTAGTTGTGAGTTGCCCAGTGAATAGTTGTATTATGGGCTAATTTTCTATTGAATATTAAAATACAGAATTATGTGTTTATTAACTCAAAGTAGAGTGTATGTTTTTCAAGTTATGGAGTGATTCAATACTACGACTAATAGCGCTCGTACGAGGTTTAAAACTTAGCTGAAAAAGAAGCACCAAGTGGGGGAGATCAGTTTCTCCACCAGGCAACTCCTACTTACTCACTAAAATGATTGCCAATATTTATTTCGGATAGTACTCGGTACCTCTCCTTGGGAGAGCATGCTTACCCCGCTAGGTACTACCCACTACTACCATTGTATATGGAGGCGCTTGCCGCCACATCTTGAAGATGGTTGTTTATGCATGTAGGGAACAATCTCTACCACAAGTACATAGCATGACAAAACTCGACTTTCAGCTTATAGGAAAATGGTTCAACCAAAGATCATTTCTCTCCGTATAAGCTTAGATTCGAAAAAAATTAGTTTAGACTTATGGTCCACATTATAAGGAAGATGTTTCGAGATAGTAATATATAAATAGTGGAAACCTATGAAGAAAAGGAGACTTCTCCATCTTATTTACACGATGTGCTACTAGACAAAAACTATAATATGCAGATTTCTTGTTCAAATAGCGGAATAAATCGTTGTAATCTCTCTTATTAATTCAATTGTATTACAAAGATAACTAATAAACGAGATATAAAATCAACATGGATCATGATTTGCCGAACCATTATAAAAATGATGAGTGAGACTTTCTTTCTATTCTTTAGTACTTTTGTAGTTGTGTTCATTTTATTTACTCCTACCATTATTGTTTCAAACTCGTTATAACATCCCCCGTTTCAAGACTCGAATATAAACATCAATGATATTGCAATCTTCGCTGATATTATTTCAAGCGATAAAATGAGGTATTTATTCAACAATCCAGCAAACAGAGCAACTAAATTTCTATTCCACTTAAACATATATTTCCATTACAATATTATATGTCTTTTTAAGATAATTAGGGGTATGCTCTAGGGGCAGTTCTGTAATTTATTATAAATTATCAACTTTATAATAAATATCATTCAAAATAAAGGCTGTTTGATTTCTTCTATATGCTTGTTATATTCTGATATAAATTATTAAGTAATCAATTTAAGTATATCTATTAGAAAGTCCTTAAATAAATTATTATGTGATTGAAATTACAAATAGTTGCAATCGTGAGTAATTAGTCACAACACAAATTATATATTTTTTAACTATTCAAGCATTGGGAGAAAGGATATCGATAAATTCATTAGGAACAGAGTACATAGTGCTCTCCAAATGTTAGGCAGAGTGCATTACTCATGGTTATTAGGGCACCAAGGGGTACACGCTTGTAGTTATCAGATAACTGTGGAGTGACTCATCAATGATTTCCTTATCGCTTAATAACAACTAGATCAAATGGAAAATCTTGAAGTGATGATGTTACACAGTTTTCTTGACTTTAATGTGGATACTCTACTTTGACTATAGTTTAATCATGATATGACGACCATCGAGGGACTATAATTGGGCAGGTGTTAAAGCATTAGAAGTGAAACTCTATTCAATTGATATTTTTCCTCCTCGGTTATGTGAGACCAGTATTAGGTCAACTTTAGTATTCTCAAAGTCAAAATCCCTTGTCGGAGTAGTACGTTTAATAATAAATGTTATTATTGAACCAAGTAGTTGTTTATGGACTAACTGAGTTGAATATGGATAATATTGGAATTTTGACTAAAACCAAATTGCATACGTCCTAAAATGATATAGTTTTGACAAAGAGTATGTGTGCAAATTATCGTTACTAAATGGTATTGCATAAGTTTGTAAAATTAGGTTTTATCGATGAGCTTTATAAGCAACGAATTAAGTGAAAATATCATATCATTAACTAAGTTGATGTGTGAACATTAGTATTTAAATTGTTTGAACAGTAATCACTAGCTAAATTCACAATTAAAAATCACTCAACCTAGTCTATTTAGCCTTCGATACAATGCTTGATTTAATTGATTTATAATGGTTATAAATTAACTAGAATAATTAATATTTGAAAAATATTAATTATTTTTATATTTCTTGTATGTGATGTATTTAATAAAATGGATTTACCTCCAGAAAAGTTTTGGTGTTGTAAATAATTAATTAGGCATGTATATAAAAGTTATATATGTATGTATTAATATGCAATATTGATATATATTTAAATTGGATTTAAATTACATAAATTACTAATGAGTTTTATAAGGATTTGGTCCATCTTGAACCCATTACATGAATGGCCAAATAAGAGGATAAAGGAGAGGATTTGGAGTTTGAATTGACAGGGGAGAAACATGTAGACATTTTCTCTGGATCTCACAATAAATTCGAACCTTAGCCTCCAATTTTGGACTACTTTTTTGGTTGTCCCCTCCTAGTATTGCCTGCAAAATATATCACCCTAAATCCCCTCTTTTTCTAACTTCGTTCACTTCCATTAAAGTATATACAACTAAATCTGGTGTTAGCATGCCAATTGTTTGCGGTAGTGGGTGCATATATGAGAAATCAAGGAGATAGTCTAGATCTACATGTAAATTTGTGGCATTGTCTCAAGGTAATAATTTATCTTAAATTTTACAATGAGTATTATGTACCATGTTTATGTTATCACCTTGTATATATTTTAGTGCCTGCTTTTTATATATTATTATCTGTTGACTAGAGATTTAGTCAATCTCAGAATTAGACTAATTTGCAAAGATTACTTATGAACACTAGGATTAAAGTAAACAAATGAGGAGTTGAATATACAGTTGAAAGTAAATAACACAAGATATAGAATGGTTCAGCTAAGCTACCTACGTCCAATGTGAAGTTCTCTTATTATATATTTCCTATATAACTATAAAAAAACACAAAAGAATAATAAGAAAGGAGAAATCACTTAAGACCAATAAAGCTATATAATCTTAAGGACTTGGGATATCAAGAGCCCATTGTGTATAGTATTCAAAATCCTTGTATGTTTGCGACAACCCGCACTTCTTGACACACCGATCCAAAGCTCAATGTGACTTTTAACCTCGTGTCATGCCGAGAAATACGAGGTGTTGGGATTCTAAAACATTGTAGAACATAATTATAAGGATAAATTTTAAGACAATATACACTTTCAGATCTCATAGCGAAACAAATTTAAATATAAATAAACAAAAATAAACATCTCAAAAAAACAGTCTCCAAATTTCTTTTTTACATATACATTGTTTTTAGAGTATAACATAAGCTTTATAGACATTTAATACAATAAGTAACTACAAAATGAAAAATGATTGATATGAGAACTTCAACGTGAAGCTCCTTTCTCCATGTACTATGCCAAATCAACCTCTAACTTGTCATCCTGCTGTGGGGAAAATGAAAAGAAGAGGGTAGGCCAGACAAAGGCTAGTGAATAAATACAAGTTTAATATGTGATGGTCATGTGTAGTTAACTTCAAAGCTATTCTAAATGACATAGGGTATACTATAAGTGTCTGTGAATTCCTAAGGTAAAATACCTAAGGGTTCTTATCTAACACAAAGGGTTAAACTATAAGTCGAACCTTACTTTGACGGTTGGCCGACTCTCCTAGAGCAATTCAATGAGAACACACATCTGTAAGGATTTTTGGGAACTGCTCTGCCATTAACACCGATTACATTACCTGGATAGGAAGAATCCCAATAATGCAAACTCACTGTGTGACTCATCACCCATTGTTCACCTTCCAGTCGTAGTGCAAAATGTCTCTTCTCGTACCGCATCGACGTCCACCTGTACCATGTTGCGTCAGAACCGTGCGTAAAAAACTCCTGTCAGTATCGAGCTCCTTTGTACTCTATAGCCACTTATCATTCTACGCCGGGCCTGACTGTCCCTTAGAATCCCCCATTAGCACCGGGCTCACTCACCCGGTGTCTCCATCTATGCTACGCGTCCACTATAGAACACCCTCTTGAGTATCTACGAAATACATCGCCCTAGTCAACTATCATCTCGCATTTGAGTATGTAATAGTTACCCAAACTACAGTGACTGAATCTCCTTTGATAGGGAACTGATTTCCCTACTGCCTCTAGCATGTGTACTTGGACAAAATAGGCTCAAACAATCAAATTTTCATTTATACAACTTTTCATAAAATTATATAATTTTTATTAATTAACTTGGGATTTGGGCCATGACTCAACATGTACAGTTTTTGTTCTGAACAGTCAACCGTTATTCCCTTACAGTCGACCTTTATCGGTCGACCGTTGGGGTTCCAGGTTTGACCGTTCGGATAGTAAAGTTGGGATTTTTGCAGTTTTTTGAAGGTCGATTGTTTCTTTCTTAATTCTAATCCTTAGCAAAGTTTAATTTATCCTAACTTCTAAGTGATCAGATTATTAATCAATATACAATTCAATTTAGAGTTTTCAATCCAGGGTTTGCAAGTTTAATTATCAAACAGGTGTATAAATCAAAGCTAGTTTGCTGTAATTTTTATCCTAGGGTTTTAGAATTCAACTTAGGGTTTCTAACATATTCAATGTAGCATATTTAATTGTTGTTTCTACATCCCAAAACAGTTAAAATAGTTTAAAATTAACTATAATAATCAACTAATTAAAATTGCGCACACTCACCATAAACCCTAAGCTCTTTCTATTAGCTTTTTTTGTGAATTATCTTTCCTTTTTAATTGTTTGGAATCATCTTTGCTTATACGTGTGAATTTCTCCTTTGTTGGTTTGACCAAACCCATTCCTTTAATTTCGTTCTAACTTTTTTTTTAATTTATATTGAAGAAATTATACTGGATGAGAGAAAAATTTTTGGTAGAGTTTTGGTACAGTGACTAATAGTTGTGATGAATTAGGGTTTAGATTAGGTGTATATTTATAGAAGATTTACATTAATTCTAACCATTGATTAACCATAGAAGGATCTTTGTTTGCATCCTATATGCTAATCAATTACCCAAGTAAAAATATTTTGTTAAATCTAGGCTATTAGATTAATATATTAAATCTAGATGGTAATCTAGTCAACGCTTTCTTAACCATTAAGTTTTGTATATTTAAATCTTCTTTAAGTTTAAGTAATCTATGTACGTTCTCTTAACCATTAACATCAGTTAGTTTATATTATTTCGTTTTACTATCTAAATAAAATCTTTTCATTATCCTCATCTATATCATTCTAATCAATTTATTAATTTATATATATGTATATAAGTATACATTGTGAGAGTAATTAAGAAATTTACTTTTCTTTTTCAATACTTATCCAGTATTTATCTTTCCATATCCAGGCTATTACATTTCCCCTCTTTAATGTCATTAATATCCATTTATTCAAATTATCAACAGTATTCATTCATATTTTACACTTTATTATTATTGAATATTTACTTGCCTTTTATTTAATGGTGGGATTTAAGTGAAGATTTATTTTTATAAAAATCATCCCTTCATTCTTATTCTCTTACCTATACATACATACATGCATACATACACACACACATATATATATACTCTTTATTTTTTCCCTTGTTAATGTAATGGTCACATCATCTTAATTAGTGCTGCTAATTATAACTTAAGTCGGTCAATCAAAAATTATAATCCTAATTAGTATTTTTAATTGATATTCTATATATATTATATTTACATTATTAACCTTTGTAGGAAACCCTAGATTTCTATTCAAATGTTAGTATATGTATTAATTAAAGGCCTTATCTTTTATAAATAAAGAAATAGTGCATTCTTTCTTTATTTTTAAATAAAGATTCATTTTTTTATTTTGGTATCTTTATTTCTATAGCACTGCATGTATTCTCAATTTCATAAACATATCATTGTATCTCCGTTCTAACCTAAGCTATTTATGTTTAGTAATAAATTCCATTATCAACTGATGACTTTATCTATGCATTTCCCTTAAGATAATCTTTTAATTCATATATATTTATGTTTCAAAAATACAATTTTAGACATATCATTTTCCTTTCAAAATATGTAACCTTTATTAAATGCCTTCTTTTTATACGTATTTTATTACGTTGCATTCCTTTTAAAATAACCCTTTAATTTTGTACATACATGGTTATTCTTACTTTTCAAACGTATATAAAAGTAGGCGTATTCTTTTTCTTTTTAAAGTATTTTCTTATACCCTCTTCTTAACACGTGCAACGCATATTGATTACAGCAATAAATTTCATAAAAAGGTAATTAATGTCCTCTCTCTTTGCATTAAATATCTTCTTCTTGGTTATTAATGTTCATTGACAAAATCATATCCTTTTTAAATATGTTAATATATTATTTTTTTATTTACTTTTCTTAAATTTATTCTTATGTATTCAGCTTATTTCTGATTAAATAATTTATCTTTATTCTTACATTAACTCTTAAACATTAATTTTCAAATTAGCAAACACAAAATGCGGATTACGGTATATATTTTGTATCTTCTTTATACTCCAAGTGTTATGGCACGCGTTTCGCGCGTGAATTGTTTTTCTTATATATATTTTTTAAATTACTTAACAAAATGATTCTTTTATTTTCAAGTGATATTAAGATTTGTATTTGTAAAGAAGTATTTTAAATTTGTAAAGCAAGTTTAATTTTAGATTCTATTTTTTGAAGCATTTTGAATTTATAAAGCCCGTTTGACTGCTAGATCCTACTTTTAAGAACGTTTGAATTTGTAAAAGAAGTTTAAAATTAGATCTTATTTTAAAGTGATTAAGATTTGATAACATATAGAGGGGCGTTTTTAGCAGTTCACTTGTACACCAAAAAAATGCGATATCCTTAAAATCGTACATATTTAAATTAGTTAAAAAAATGATTTTATTTTTAAATGATATTAAGACTTGTATATTTGTAAAGAAGTATTTTGGATTTATAAAGCAAGTTTAGTTTTAGATTCTAATTTTAGAAGCATTTGAATTTGTAAAGCTTGTTTGATTGTTAGATCCTACTTTTAAGGATGTTTGAATTCATAAAAAAAATTTAATATTAGATGTCATTTTTAAGTGAATAAGATTTGATAATATAGAGGGGCGTTTTTGGTAGTTCGCATGTACACCATAAAAGTGTGACACCAAAGCTATTACAACTATTATTAAAGATTTGTTTCTAACAACTTATATATGAATTTGGGCTAGAAAAATCTACTAGACACAATGGAAAAGTCAGATTCTCCAATTTCCTCCATTTATAGAAATTATTATTTTGTTCTTTTACATGAAATTTAGTTTTTTTACCTTTATTAATATTTTGATTTATTACTAAAAAGATTTGGGTGTACATTCTCCCCCCCATAAGGATTTCGTCCTCGAAATTTCTAAGGGTAGAAAAATGTAACTTACACACACACAAAATCAATAGCTACGACCATCTACTCATCCATCATCCACGGGAAATCATTATCCTTAAAAAATTTGTAATGCAATATGTATGCATATATATACGATGTGAAATGCACGTGAACCTATACTAATGCAAATGGTTGGTGGTCTCCTGATCTAATCGATCCCATGTCATGCAAATGCTCATGTTATGCATCCAAATATATGCAATGTGCTAAATAAGTAAACTTGCAATTCTATATGTATGCATGACCATGTCATCCATATGCAACATCTAGGGCTGTTAGTTTTGAACGAGTGTCCGATTTTCTTTTATGTCCATGGTCGAAAGATTTCCGTCCGAGTTCGTTTGATTTTAAATTAGGAAACGAGCCAAGACAGCAAAAATTGTACGAGAAAAAGTCTCATCCTATTCGTGTTCGTTTGAATTTGTCCGAATTTATTATAATTCAGTATATCCTCTATGTTTCTCAAAACATATATGACTACTATTTGGTCGGTTAATTGAGTAAAGATTCGCAAAATTCTTATACTTCAATATACATTGATAAAAATAATATAGCTGATGGAAATTTTATTAAATACCATAAAATTTGATGTAAATATCATTGCCCGTCCATGTCCGTTCGAGTCCGTGTTCGAGAAATGTATGTATGTGTCCGTCCGATTTCATTTAGGACACGAGCTAGGACAACAAAAATTGTACGAAAATAAATCTCGTCCGGTCTGTATCCCGTCCAATTTTATTTAGGACATGAATTGAGCACACCTCCGTCCGGTCCGGTCGGACCGATTTACACCCATAACAACATCCATATGCATAATACTCAATAAGATAAACAACAATCAAGCATCCATATATATCATATCTAGCTAGAAAATAAATAAGAGGAAATCTGGATGTGTTTGTACTACCTAGAGGTTACACTGTCCCAAACGTGTAAAAGAAGCAATCCCGACAATACATCCAAATACATCCACTAGCAACCATCATCCATTACATGTCCAAGTGACATGTTTTCAATCATTCGTACCATTCAATGGTCTCTACCTTAAGGGTGATTGAAAGGAATCCTACCATTTCCTTCTTCGGGTCTTATGAAAATCTTCCAAGTCCTATTTTTCCTAAAAGTCGCCTCTGCATAGTCAATACAAGTCAATATGAAATGGTGCCTTGCCGTTTTAATCCAATGGACACAATGGAAAGTACTTTGGTTTATGCTCAGAGATTTTTTTTATTGCATTGGAATTACATCTTCCACAGAAGGAAATGCGAACTTTGTAACTTTCCATAAATCATCTAATGGAGGATTTATGTTATGTTTGAAATCACATGGAATTTTTTTCTGTAATCATTTAAATAGACGGTATAAAATACGCTAAACATCCCTATTTTGTACATCTCTTTCTTTTGGGTATTTTCCATGTCATTTCAAAAGATTCAATTTTTTCTTAAACTGGATAATTTATAGAAATTTACATTGTTGCACATTTCATTCCAATGAATTAAAATACTACTTAAATCCCACTCTATTTTATGATAACGTCCAATTATGTTCACTAACCTATCTCCATTATCCACAACCTTGGAATTTCCATACGATTTCTTTAATGAAACTTCTCATTAATTTAGGGACTACTTCCACCTTATTTTCTATATTCAAGTAAGGGCAATACTTAACATTACTATTGCAAGACTTACATTTATGCATACATAGAACTCAACTACTATGATATAAATCCAATAAAATATATACTTTCCCATTCTTATCCACCAAGTCTACTCATAACCTTCACGGGAACACACAATACCTAAACTACCCATAGCCTACAGGTATTCTATTCTTACCTATATGGCACCAACCTCGTTGGTATAATGCCAAGCTTACTCTTATCGTTCCATTTATATTGCCCAATGTAATCAAGGAAATGCTCACTTGTCACTTAATACACCTAAGTATTAAAGTAGACCTTCCTTGGCATTTTTACACTTCAAACCGAAAAACTTCTCGTTTTACCTTTTATCTCTGTCCTAAAATTTAAATATTTCCAAACTCCATTATTAACTTAGTCCTTATAAGCCGTGTAATCCTATTGATCTAACACCAATTTAACTCTTTTCTTTTTAGTTTAAGTCATAATCATAACACTTTTACTTTACCTTTTAATCAAAATCTTTTTAGTTTAACATCTTTACACAAAACTAGTAAGTCTTTAAAACTGTAAAGCCCGCTTTTTCATTTTTACATTTTTAAATCAAAACCTTTGATTTTACCATTTCCACAAAACTAGTAAGTTGTCTAAAAATTTAAAATTATTCATTCATTTTAAAAGCATCTCCTTTTACTAGGACTAATACATTCTCTTAAATGATCACAAACGACTAAATTTTTCTTAACAAAAATGTACATAAAAACGCGTCTTTCTAAAATTTCTTTATAAATAACGGATTTTCACAAAAGCGTATTTTCTAAAGATAATGCAGTATTTTTAAATTATTATTATTATTTTAGAGTAGAACAAAAACATTTATAAAACAACCTCAAATAACCATTTCTTAAATACAAAAGCAGTTCAAAAGTTGGGTATTTATAAACTTTCCAAATTCTTTTTTTTTTCAAAAGTTCGATTTTTAAAAGCCAAATACATTTGGGGTAAATACAAAAATGTGCCTAAAAGATAAAATAAAAAATTTATAACAATTATTAAGAGATCACTTTTTATCAAATTCTCTACTCTTATATATTTGAACAATTTCCATAAAGTTTGTTGGACTATTTTATATAACATCATAAACCAAATCTTCTTTTCTTTTTTCAAAAGTTTCATTTTAAAAGCACAACGCACATTGAAGGTAAATGTAACAATGTGCCTACAAAAGAAAAAAGTTTTATTACAGTTATTGAAAATTTTCTTTTTATCAGATTCTTATAGTCTTACTTTTTGAACAAATTTTATGTAGTTTGTCTGATTATTTTACAGAAAATCATAAACTAACTTTTGCTTTTTAAAATATCAAACGTCTACTATTTCACATTTTTTTAGAAAGCATTTTCATTGTTTTATCACTTTAATTGGAGTAGACAATAGCAACATAATTACAGCAACCCATATATACCTAAAAATGCTTTAAGTGCATAAGGTTTCTATCTCCCTTTTTAAAAAATGGTTAATTCAAATTCATTTTTCATTTTTGTGTCTAACTTTAATATGAAATCCAGCCATACCTTTAGGTAAATATGAGCCCTGCACTATTTCCAATATAAAAATAGGGTTTCTACTTTAACTGAGGAAATTTGCCTTACGTTTATAAAGTTTTCCTATCATATGCGTCCTAGGTTACTAAACTTTTTTACTTACTCTTAAATCCATAATTTAGTTGCTATTGCTAGTTGGTATAGGAAACCCCTACAAACTTTTCTAGAGCCATTCCTTTTGAATTTGAACACATTCTTATTATCTGCGATTGTGAATTACTTCTAACTTTCCTAAAGATAGTATAGGCAAGGATATATATAATTATGATATATAGATAAAACCATTGGAAAGTTTTTGAAATTACACGCACACACACATAGATATATATATATATCTGTGCGTGTGTGTGTGTATGCTTGTGTATTTTCAAAACCCATTTTTCAAAACTTTATGGAAAAAAATTTGGAAAACGTTTTGAAAAACCACTTTTTTTCTAAAAACATTTCAAGTACGTTCTCTAAATACGTGCATAATCCCCAAGGAATCCTAAACCTAAGCTCTAATACCAAACGTTATAACCCGTGCTTCTCGACACACCGGTATAATACTCAATGTGGCTTTGGGCTTCATGTCGTGCCGAGAAATATGAGTTGTTGGAATTTTTGAACATTGTAGAGTACAATTATAAGGGTAAGTTTGAAGGTATTCTACATTTTCAAAGCTCACAGCAGAAGAAAGTAAAATATAAATACACAAAAGTAGATATCTTAGAGAAATAGTCTCCAAAATACTTTTTACATATGCACTTTTTTCAAAGTACAGTATAAGCTTTACAGACGTTTAATACAATAACTGACTACAAAAGGAACAACGAATAATATGTGAACTCCAACGTGAAGCTCTTTTCTCCATGGACTATGCCAAATTAACCTATAATCTGTCATCTTACGGTAGGGAAAATGTAATGGCCCGTTTTTCCGTACTATTTGAATCGGCAATAAACCGCACACGTCCAACTCAAATTGCACGAATAAGCGGACCATTAAGGGTAGAAGGAAAATAAAGACAGAATATAATCTCACATGAATGGAATAACATATACTATTTTAGTAATAATCTTTACAGCGGAAAATTTTAAATACAATATCAGAGTCTAACCTAAATTCAGCTTGGACAGTTATGAACACCTGTCCTTACAATTGCTGACAAACATCAAACTAAAACTAACAAACCACAGCGGATAATAGAATACGTCCATACGATGATGAAGATCTCCAGCTCTCCTTTGAAAACTCCAACCGTCTTTAACTTAACCTGAAACTACTCGGATCTGACCCGAGTATTGAAAATACCCGGATCAGGCTTGATAAACCAGCGTGAGATACTCGAAGTAAAATGACTATTTTATCATAACCTTTGAAAGAAGGGTATCTCATAAGACCACGACCATATATGAATACGGATGAGTTTTCACCTTATAATAACCAAAACACTTTTATATATTAAAACATTTGATATTATTTCTAATGACATTCTTTTGAAAACACTTTTCAAATAAACTTATTCAAATAAGGTACCAATATCTTGACTAAGCCTAACAGAATATATCTGGACGGGGTCAATGGAATATACCAAACGGAATATATGATACCAGAAAGGGGTAGCTGAAATGTTTGCAAGTCACTACAGCTATTTGGGGAATACAATCAAAATCGTAAATCTCGTATTGGGGTGGGATTTCCAACATGATAGGAAACTAGTGGGAAGATCAATCTATATCCATGGCTTACGTCCATGACTCAGACGCAGTTATACAACAACACAAATGGCTAAAAGTGGATATGATCTGCGAATAACATCTAAGGACTCGGACTTCGCGCATCCTTGCCATGAGGCCCAGACGTATCTGGTACCTGGGGCTCAAAACATCTGATAACCCAAATCACTACTATCCGAAATGCGAGCATACATCTGACCACATATAATTCTATCATAACCGGGTTGTGAGGCTCGTGAGGCTACGCTCAATTTCTTCAAAGCCACATTTTTCATACAAAACCACGCTTTGATCATAACAGGTTCCACTTTGAATTCCACAGTGCCATTCCACATCACACGATTGATTTTTAGAAAAGTATAACTTCCTGAGCTCGTATGTAAAGGGTGTTAAGCTAAGAGAAGTTGCCTTCTCCGCCACCAACTAATATACGTCTATAGAAACCAATTAAATGCGATTTAGAATACAATGTCAGAAAAACATCCATACACGTTCATTCTGGGACTGAACGAAACCGAAGGCACTTTCCTCGGCCATTACTAGGAAAGAAGCCCTTGCAATTTGAAAAATCTTCCTCAAAGAGGAGACCACTGCTACAAATAACTCTATAATGGGAGCTTACCAGAGCATGTTCAATAAGCAGTCCTCACGCTATGAAGATCCATGGTCTTCAATAATCATCATCTTCAACATGTCTTCACTTTCGAACATATACATTGGTTCGAAATGGTTTTAGAATATGAATCAACCAAATCCGACTCTGGTTCCTTAGAAGCCAATCGTCGCTTAAGAGATGTTAAGTTCATATATGAATATCAATCATCACCCAAGTACTTCATCTTTCATTTAAATCAAATATCTTTCTTAGATATATTCTTTTCAGTTTATTCCATTTTCTTCTCAAATGTATATGGAATCATTAAGCCTCATTTATCAAATCATTTGGTTTATCTAAACCTTTCTTAAATCTTAGAATAATTCCAAATCATTTTCTCTTTTACATAGGAAAATATTTCCAAATCATTCATTGAATCTTAATTAAAGATTTCTTATATTAAAGTTATACTTTTAACTTAGGGAAAATATTCCCAAATCATCATTAAATCTAAATCAAAGATTTTCTTTCTTAACTTCAAACCATTTTCTTGCAAGTTGAAGATTTTCATAATAGAGCACTATTGCCATCTTAGATATGTTAAATTTCACCTCCGTGGACTAATGGCAATTTTCACCTCCAGGGACTAATGGCAAGTTTCACCTTCAGGGACTAATGACAAGTTTCACCTCCACGGACTAATGCAAGTAATCCTACATCATGAATATCTTTGTCTTTTAAGGATCTTCGTCTTCAATATGTTTTATTTCAAAAATCATTTTATTTTCTTTTATCTTGAAAAAACTTAAATATCATCTTTTAAGCATCCAGGTTTTCCTTTCGATCTGTTCCACCCATTGCCTAAGAAGAGAAAACATATGCCAGGTAAGTTCAGGGCACTGGTTGCTCCATCCCTAACCTTAGTTAAACACCTTGTTTACCTTACCAGATCTCATAAGCGGGACAAATGTACTATTCGTTTCCGCATACTCAGCTTGTTATTACATTCAATATTCTTCACATTTTGTTTAAGTGATATAAACAATTCATCTTAACAATTTATTCAAACTCTTATTAAAACTTCCAAATCATCTTTACATTACTTAATTATTCCTTTAAAGTCTTTCACAAAATATTTAGGAAATAATTGTTGAGTTTAAACTCATATTCAAAAGGTTATAGAATTCGCAGCATAAAAATGCTGCGGAAAGTGCTATATAAGCTTACTTGATTTAAACAACTTTTTAATATTTGAAAATTCATATTTTCCATTCCAAATCACTTTTAAACCATTTTAATAGATTTATCAAATTTATTTCATATTTTTAACCATTTAAAAATATCATTTATAAAGAAATCACCTTTTGGATTCCAAATTGCAAAACCGCGACATTTTTTGAAAATTGTTTTGGACATATTTCAAACTCTACTAGATGAAATCTTGATTTTCTTTCTTCGTTGGAAAACCATTATCATTGTGAACCAAAGAATTTTTATTTCGAAGAAATCCGACTTATAAATCATTCTTTACGCCAATTTGAAGTTACAGGTTGAAATTTACGAACTACCGCTACGCGACAACTCGATTTTGACCAATTTTTGAATTTCTACGGAACTTATCCGAAACGCTTCAAATTTGTTTTAAACTATATTTAAACTATTTTAACTTATTTAAAATCTTTAAGAGGCTAAATAACTTCCACACACATATTTGTATGGATTTAATTCTTATTTAATTAACTTTGCTTAATTACTAATCATTTTTCTTATCATTTATCAAACCAAGTTTCATCCATATCAAAAACATATAATCAACCATAATATCAACCAAGTTATCATCCACTAAATCATCCATTATATACTAAACTTTTAAATCATTATTTTTGAAATAATTTATGGATTTATTAGAAAATAAGAGTACCCACCTTTAACCAAATTGTTCGCTTCCTACCAACATTCATATCATCCAACACTTCACTATATCATTTTATCTTCACCAATTTTTTTTCCTAGACTTTCCTTTTGATTCCGGTAGCACTTCCTTCTCTTTTTCTTGCTCCGGAGCTTTCAAACTTGCTTCCTTCTCTTTACAGGTTCATCCATACCTATATCCTCATCTTCCTCCATCATTTCTTCACTTATTAGGTGCTAAACCATGTTATAATGGTATTCTAAGGTCTTTGGCAAAGTTTGGTGGTGTTTGGAGTTGATTTGACATGGTTTTGAAAAAATTAGTAAGGATTTGGAAGAGAAGAAGAAGCCATTAAAGAGAGCTTCAAGGAAGAAGAAGAAGGTAGAAAATGGTGTGAAAGAAAGTGGAAGAATGATGGTCTTATTTATATAAAAGTTTTGGATTAAAATAATATTTTATAAAAAGACCAAAATACCCTTGCTTACTTATAAAGTAATCTTATTTTTTTCCAACACTTAACATCACATTTCAAATCATTAGTTTATGTCATTTTCACTTAGATATTAAGTAATGTAAGTAATAATTATGTTTCTTTGATTTGATGTTTTGCTTTTTGCTTTGAAATGACATTTTTTTATGTTTACTTTTTCTTAATTGTTTTATAGAAGTTTCTAACATTGTTTAGTAAACGTAAACTTGATTAATGAATTAATTAATACTTATACTATTTGAATATATGTTCCTATATAAGAAAATAAACGTGCGATGATGTTGCGACAACTTTTAATCGACAAAACGTTGTTTTTCAACAAAATATTTTACGGTCACATTTTGATGTTTTTGTTAAACTATTTATTTATGTAAACCAAATCTAAAAATGAACTTTTTACTTCTTTAAATAAATTAAAACATGTCTCTTTATATTTTAAAATCATATTTAAATTATATCAAAATCTCTAATTTTACTGTGTATGTAAAACTAACAAAATGCAATAAAATTTGGTTATTTTTGTAAAATTATTATTAACATACTTATAATATTTTAATATACTTTTATTATCTTTAATAGATGTTTTCAATACTATTTATCTTTTTAAATTAATATTTAAACCTAATTATTTAAGCATTTATTTATTTTTAACAAAACTTAACTTTTGTTGATTTGTTCTAAAATCCAAACTTATACTTTTTAAATTATAAAGTATAAGAAAAAATAATTTCTATATTATTATCTATTATGTATAACTCATTTATTTAAAGTTTAAACCTTTTCAGATTTAAAAAATGAAATATCTCATTTTCGAAGTAGCGAAATTTCGGGTCGTTGCATTCTCCCCTACTTAAAAGAATTTCGTCCACGAAATTACCCAAAACAAAAGTTTGCCTAAAATCTTTACAAACTTAATTCCATATAATATACACAAATCATCCATATAAAATATCTTGGTCGACCTCCTATTCGAATACACAACTTTATTTTCAAACTAGTGTCGATCCTCCGATTCTCTAGTGCGGACTTTAATTAGGCTCTTTGCTCAGAAACCTTTTCTTTCCTTGCATAGTTCTCAACTATGATAGAAAACTCAAGCACCCAAACATAAACCCTAATCAATATTCATCGTCAAGAATCAAGTGATAAATCCTTTTTCAGATTGGTGTAAACACCTCAAAGTTTCTTACTCGAATACTAAATCAACATTTTTGTGACGAAATGATCTACATGTAATATATGTATTTATTACCTCTAAAAGCTCTCATAAAAACTTTATCTTAAGCTCAAACACTTTATAAATGTGCTTCTTTGTATAATCCCTTTAATTATTTATTTCTATATATTTTTTTGAAGGAAAATATCCTAAAGAAACGATTTTTCACTCAAAAGATATTTATCTTTGTCATAAATTTTTTTCCCACAAAATTTAACTCGGTATATTTCCTTTGACGCTAATATTATTTATGTACCATTTTATAAATCTATTACTTAAGTTTATTACATCTTATAACTTATGTAAATCAATCACTTTTAAAGACTTAAGTCCAATTCTTAATTAATTTTAGAATTCATTAATAAAACATTTTCTAGGTTATAATTTCCTCCTTTTGTTTATAATCACATTTATAAATTATAATTATCCAATTTCATTCACTCAGAATATTTCACAATCTTTTAGTTTTCATAAATTCCTTAGCTCCAAGTTAGGTATGATTCGGAAATTTTCGACTGTCCAAAATCATCGAGAATCCCTCTTTATCTTATCAATTAGCGATCCCAATTTATCTTTGGTTTAAACGCTTTAATAAAGATTACTAATATATTTGTCAATCAACGATTTATATTATCTCTATAACTTATGAAAATTATATAGATCGAGTAACTCCAAAATAATCCAAGGAACTGGGTATTACCAATAGTATCATATATCTTGTTAACAAGAAGAGTAATACTTAAGAGAAGTGTTTTCCACGAACACATCACTTGCCCATTTTTAGTTTATTTTCGAGCCAATCAAATTAGTTATCATAAAATACCTTTTTATATTTTAAATAATACCATTTTAAAAATCCTTTAGAGATTTCTTTGTAAAACCTATCTTATAAATTCATTTTATCTTATATTAATTAACTTCATTTAATATTACCACAACTGTTTTACTTGAATTTAAATTCTCATTCCTTTTATATTATTCTTTTTTAAACAATCATTTAAATATATTTTTATCTTATATGTTTATTCCTCAAACAAAACTTATTATCAAACACCTTATAGTCATGTCGTGAAACTTAATTCACAAGATATTTATACTTAAACTTTTAAATCAAACAATTGATCAATTTATGATAGTAACTTAACATTATCATTTCCTAATTTATTAATTTTGTAATAAGTATTAAAGATCTTAATTATCTTATCAGATTCTTACTTGTCGACTATCTTTATGAAACATCTTATAGTCAAACTGTGAAATTCTAATCACAAGATGTTCATATTTAAATTTCACTAATCATGATTTCTAACTATACAACTTTTCAAAATATATACTTTATATTCAAAATATAATCCTAGGAAAAATTAATTCATTTACCAATTTTTCAAAATTAGCGTGTCGGTTTGCCTTGTTTAAGTGTTTATGAATCCCTATCGATTACATGGAGCTCTCATGCATCGACCGAAATCCATATACCACTCAACGGATTAATCAACACAAAATAATTTATTAGTCACTAACAAATACACGCTCATATATAATACACTCAAACTCATTCTAGGATGTTACTAACCCTATCTCTAATGAGTTACTCATCCTAGGATATCACTAAACCTATCTCTGATGAGTCTTTACCCCAACAAATCCAAGGTTGTTGCTTAACCTTCAGCTCTGATACCAAATGTAATGGCCCGTTTTTCCATACCCTTTGAATCGACAATAAACCTCACATGTCCAACTCAAATTGCACGAATAAACAGATCATTAAGGGTAGAAAGAAAATAAAGACAGAATAGAATCTCACACGAATGGAATAACATATACTATTTCAATAATAATCTTTACAGTGGAAAATTAATACGATATCAGAGTCTAACCTAAATTCAGCTTGGACAGTTATGAACACCTGTCCTTATAATTGCTGAAAAGCATCAAACTAAAACTAACAAACCACAGCGGATAATCGAATACGTCCATACGATGATGAAGGTCTCCAGCTCTCCTCTGAAAACTCCAACCGTCTTCAACTAAACATGAAATTACTCGGATCTGACCCGAGTATTGAAAATACCCAGATCAGGCTTGATAAACCAGCGTGAGATACTCGAAGTAAACTGACTATGTTATCAAAACCTTTGAAAAGAAGGGTATCTCATAAGACATCGACCACACATAAATATGGATCGATTTTCACCTTATGATAACCGAAACACTTTTATATATCAAAACGTTTGATATTATTTCTAATGAAATTCTTTTGAAAACACTTTTCAAATAAACTTATTCAAATAAGGCACCAATATTTGGACTAAGTCTAATGGAATATATCCGCACGGGGTCAACGGAATATATGATACCAGAAAGTGGTAGTTGAAATGTTTGCAAGTCATTACAACTACTTTAGGAATACAATCAAAATCGTAAATCTCGTATTGGGGTTGGATTTCAAACAAGATTGGAAACTAGTGTAAAGATCAATCTATATCCACGGCTTACGTCCACGACTCAGACGCCGTTATACAATAACACAAATGGCTAAAAGTGGATACAATCTGCGAATAACATCCAAGGACTCAGACTTCGTGCATCCTTGCCATGAGGCCCAGACGTATTTGGTACCTAGGGCTCAGAACATCTGATAACCCAAATCACCACTATCCGAAATGTGAGCATACATCTGACTACGTAGAATTCCATCATAACCGAGGCGTAAGGCTCGCGAGGCTATGCTCAATTTCTTCAAAGCCATGTTTTTCATACAAAACCATGCTTTGATCATAACAGGTTCCACTTTGAATGCCACACTGCTATTCCACTCCACACGACCGATTTCTAGAAAAGTATAACTCCCTGAGCTCGTATGTCTTGGCAAAGGGTGTTAAGCTAAGAGAAGTTGCCTTCTCTGCCACCAACTAATACACGTCTACAGAAACCACTCAAACATGATTTAGAATACAATGTCATACAAACATCCATACAAGTTCATTCCGAGACTGAACGAAACCGAAGGCACTTTCCTCGGCCATTACTAGGCAAGAAGCCATTGTAATCCGAAAAATCTTCATCACGAAGAGACTACTGTTATAAATAACTCTATAATGGGAGCTACCTAGAGCACGTTCAACAAATAGTCCTCACGCTATGAAGATCAACAACCATCTTCTTCAACATGTCTTCACTTTCGAATGTATACATTGGTTCGAAGTGGTTTTTGGATAGGAATCAACCAAATCCGACTCCGGTTCCTTCGAAGCCAATCGTCGCTTAAAAGATGTTAAGTTCATATATAGATATCAATCATCAATCAATTACTTCATCTTTCATTTTAATCAAATATCTTTCTTAGATATATTCTTTTCAGTTTATTCCGTTTTGTTCTCAAATGTATATGGAATCATTAAGCCTCATTTATCAAATCATTTGGTTTATGTAAACCTTTCTTAAATCTTGGAATAATTCCAAATCATTTTCTCTTTTACTTAGGAAAAAATTTCCAAATCATTCATTGAATCTTAAACAAAGATTTCTTATATTAAAGTTATACTTTTAACTTAGGAAAAATATTCCCAAATCATTCATTAAATATAAATCAAAGATTTTCTTTCTTAACTTCAAATCAAATTCTTGCAAATCGAAGATTTTCATAATAGAGCACTATGGCCATCTTAGATATGGTAAATTTCACCTCCGGGGACTAATGGCAAGTTTCACCTCCAGGGACTAATGGAAAGTTTCACCTTTAGGGATTAATGGCAAGTTTCACCTTCAGGGACTAATGCAAGTAATCCTACATCATGAATATCTTTGTCTTTTAACGATCTTTGTCTTCAATTTGTTTTATTTCAAAAATCAGTTTCTTTTCTTTTATCTTGAAAAAACTTAAATATGATCTTTTAAGCATCCAGGTTTTCCTTTCGATCTGTTCCACCCCTCACCTAAGAAGAGAAAACATAGGCTAGGTAACTTTAGGGCACTGGTTGCTCCATCCCTAACGTTAGTTAAACACCTTGTTTACCTTCCCAGACCTCACAGGCGGGACAAATGTACTAGTCGTTTCCGCATACTTAGTTTGTTATTACATTCAATATTCTTCACTTTTTGTTTAAGCGTTATGAAAAATTCATCTTAACAATTTATTCAAACTCTTATTAAAACTTCCAAATCATCTTTACATTACTTAATTATTCCTTTAAAGTCATTCACAAAATATTTAGGAAATAATCGTTAAGTTTAAACTCATATTCAAAAGATTATAGAATTCGCAACATAAAAGTGCTACGGAAAGTGCTATATAAGCTTACTTGATTTAAACAGCTTTTTAATATTTGAAAATTCATATTTTCCATTCCGAATCTCTTTTAAACCATTTTAATAGATTTATCAAATTTATTTCATATTTTTGATCACTTATAAAGAAATCACTTTTTGGATTCCAAACTGCAAAACCGCGATATTTTTTGAAAATTATTTTGGACATATTTCAAACTTTACTTGATGAAATCTTGATTTTCTTTCTTCATTGGAAAACTATTATCATTAAGAACCAAAGAATTTTTATTTCGAAGAAATCCGACTTATAAATCATTCTTTACGCCAATTTGAAGTTACGGGTCGAAATTTACGAACTACCGCTACGTGACAAGCTCGATTTTGACCGATCTTCAGAACTTATCCGAAACACTTCAAATTTGTTTTAAACCATATTTAAACTATTTTAACTTATTCAAAATCATTAAGAGGCTAAATAACTTCTCCACACATATTTGTATAGATTTAGTTCTCATTTAATTAACTTTTCTTAATTACTAATCATTTTTCTTATCATATATCAAACCAAGTTATCATCCATATCACAAACAAATAATCAACCATAATATCAACCAAGTTATCATCAACTAAATCATCCATTATATACTAAAATTTTAAATCATTATTCTTGAAATAATTTAGGATTTATTAGAAAATAAGAGTACTCACCTTCAACCAAATTGTTCACTTCCTACCAACATTCATATCATCCAACACTTCATTAAATCCTTTTATCTTCACCAAATCTTTTTCCTAGAATTTCCTTTTGATCCCGACAGCATTTTCTTCTCTTTTTCTTGCTTCGGAGCTTTCAAACTTTCTTCGGAGCTTTCAAACTTGCTTCCTTTTCTTAATAGGTTCATCCATACCTATATCCTCATCTTCCTCCATCATTTCTTCACTTCTTAGGTGCTAAATCATGTTCTAATTGTATTCTAAGGTCTTTGACAAAGTTTAGTGGTGTTTGGAGTTGATTTGATATAGTTTTGAAAAAGTAAGTAAGGATTTGGAAGAGAAGAAGAAGCCATTAAAGAGAGTTTCAAGGAAGAAGAAGAAGGTAGAAAATGGTGTGAAAGAAAGTGAAAGAATGGTGGTCTTATTTATAAAAAAGTTTTGGATTCAAATAATATTTTGTGAAAAGATCAAAATACCTTTACTTACTTATAAAGTAATATTATTTTGGTCAACACTTAACGTCACATTTCAAATTATTATTTTATGTCATTTTCACTTAGATATTAAGTAATGATAGTAATAATTATGTTTCTTTGATTTGATGTTTTACCTTTTGCTTTGAAATGATATTTTTGTCTTTTTATGCTTGCTTTTTCTTAATTGTTTTCTAGAAGTTTGTAACATTGTTTAGTAAAAGTAAACTTAATTAATGAATTAATTAATACTTATATACTATTTGAATATATGTTTTTATATAAGAAAATAAAGGTGCGATGACGTTGCTAGAACTTTTATTCGACAAAACGTCGTTTTTCGACAAAATTTTTACGGTCACCTTTTGACGTCTTAGTTAAACTATTTATTTATGTAAACCAAATTTAAAAATAAACATTTTACTTCTTTAAATAAATCAAAACATGTCTCTTTATATTTTAAAATCATATTTAAATAATATCAAAATCTCTAATTTACAGTGTATGTAAAACTGACAAAATGCGATAAAATTTGGTTATTTTTGTCAAATGATTATTAACATACTTATAAATATTTTAATATACTTTTATTATCTTTATTAGATGTTTTCAATAATATTTATCTTTATAAATAAATATTTAAACCTATTTATTTAAGCATTTATTTATTTTTAACAAAACTTAAATTTTGTTGATTTGTTCTAAAATCCAAACTTATACTTTTTAAATTATAAACAATAAGAAAAAATAATTTCTATAATATTATCTATTATATATAACTCATTTATTTAAGTTTTAAACCTTTTTAAATTTAAAAAAAATGAAATATCTCATTTTCGAAGTAGCGAAATTTCGGGTCGTTACAGAAAATGAAAAGAAAGGGGCAGGTAAGACAAAAGCTTGGTGAATGAGTACAAGTTTAATATGGAGTGATCATGTGCAGTTAAATTTATAGCTATTCAAGATGACATAGGGTGTGCTACAAGTGTCTATGAGTTCCTAAGGTCCAATACCAAAGGGTTCCTATCTAACATAAAGGGTTGAATTATAAATCGAACCTTACAGTAACGACCGACCAATGCTCCTAGAGCTATCCAACGAGAACATAACATCCATATGTGATAGTGGGAATTGCTCTCCTATTAATACCTATGTCATCACTATGCCCGAGGAGGGAGAACCCCGAAATGCAAACTCGCTGTATGACTCATCGTATGCAACCATTGTTCACCTCCCAATCGCAATGCAAAATGCCCCTTGTCATACTGTGCTGACGTCCACCTGTACCACATTGCATCAGAACCATGCATAGGAGGACTCTCGTTAGTACCAGGCTCATTTTTACCTCATAGCCACTTATTATGCTATGTCGGGCTGACTATCCTTTAGAATCAGCTGTTAGCACCAGGCTCACTCACTAGTTTTCTACGTCAGTGCCACGCATCCACTATGGAACACCCCCAGAGTGTTTGCGAAGAAAATCACCCTGGTCAACCATTATCTCTTATTTGGATGTTTAACTATTACTCAAACCGCGATGACCTATTGCCCTTTGATAGATGACTTTCCTATTATCTATAGCTGCTGTACTTAGTCTAAATAGGTTCAAATAATATATTTTCCATTTATATAATTTTTTACGAAATTATATAATTTTCATTCTTTAACTTGTCCTTAGGCCAAGGTTAAACAAGTGAAGTTTTTGTTCTAAATTGTTGGACACTGTTCCGCTACAGTCGACTGCTATCGATAAACCATTAGGGTTCTAAGGTCGACCGTTCTTATAGTAAAGTTGGGGCTTTTGCGCTTTTTCGAGTGTCGATCGTTCTGCTTAATTCCAATTGTAAGAAAAGATTAGTTCACCCTAACTTCTAAATGATCAGATTATTAATTAATGTACAATTCAATTTAAGGTTGCTATTTGGGGTTTGCACATTTAATTATCAAATAGGATTTGGTGTATAAATCAATGTCAGTTTACTATGATTTATATTCTAGGGTTTTAGAATTCAACTTAGTGTTTCTAACATATTCAATTTAGCATATTCAATTTGGGTTTCTTACATCGTAAACCACTTAAAAATATTTTAAAATTAACTACACTAATCAACATGTTAAAATTATGCCCACTCATCTCAAAGCTAAACCTCTTCCTATTAGCTTTTCTTGTGAATTTCCTTTCCTTTTTAATATCATAGAATCATCTTTGTCTACGCGTGTGGATTTCCATTTTGTTGATTTGACCAAACCCCTTTCCCTAATTTTGATTTATCTTTCTTCTTTTATTTTAATTTATACTAAAGAAATTATGTTGGAGGAGGGAAGAAGTTTTAGCATGTTAACTAATAATTGTAATGAATTAGAGTTCAGGTTAGTTGTATATTATAGGGGATTTACATTAACTCTAACGATTGATTAATCCAAGGAGAATCTTTGTTTTCATTCTATATGCTAATCAATTACTTCATTCCCCAGTAAAAATATTTGGTTAAATCTAGACTTCTAGATTAATATGTTAAATCTAGATAGTTATCTAGTCAACACTTTATTTAAAATTAAGTAATCTATGCACGTTCTCTTTATCATTAACATTAATTAGTTTATACTTATATCCTTTTACTATTCTAAATGAAATCTTTCATTATCCTTATTTTTATCATTCTAATCAATTCGTTTATTTATATATATGTATATACATATACATCTTGATAGTGATTAAAAAAATTACTCCTCTTTTTCAGTACTTAACTAGTATTATCTATCCATATCTAGGCTATTACAGTTTCCCTCTTTAATGTCATTAATAGCCATTTATTCAAATTAGTCAACTTTATTCATTCATATTTTACATTTTTATTACTATTGAACATTTGTTTGCCTTTATTGATGGAATTTAATTAAAGATTCTATAATAATTAGCCCTTCATTCTTGTTCTCTTACCTAGACATATATATAAACTCTTTCTCTTTTCCCATATTAATGTAACGATCATATTGTCTTAATTAGTGCTACTAATTATAATATAATTTAAGCTTGTCAATCAAAAATGATTATCCTAAATTGATATTCTATATATATAAATACAGACACACACTATTAACCTATATAGGGAACCCTGGATTTCTATTCAAACACGTAAATATATGTATTAATTAAAAGCCTTATCCTTTACAAATAAAGAAATAGCATATTATTTATTTATTTTTAAATAAAGATTCATTTCTCTATTTTGTTATCTTTATTTCTATAGCATTGCATGTATTCTTATTCTTCCTAAACATATCATTGGATCTCCATTCTAACCTAAGCTATTAATGTTTAGTAATAAATCCCATTATCAACTAATGTCTTTATCTATACATTTCCCTTAAGATAATTTTTAACTTTCATATATATATATATATATATATATATATATATATATATATATTCCAAACATACAATTTTATACATATCCTTTTCCTTTCAAAATATTTGACTTTTATTAGATACCTTCTTTTTATACGTATTTTGTTACACAGTCTTTCTTTTGAAATAATCCTTTACTTTTGTACACACATTATTATTCTTACTTTCCAAACATATGTAAAAGTAGATGTATTCCTTTTCTTTTTAAAGTATTTTGTACAAATTATATTTTTAACCCCTATTTATATTTTTTATTTATTATTAAAATCTCCGGGGCTTTATAATGTTCCAACCCGTTTGAAGTTGCAATATAGAGTATATTTATAATAGCTAAAGCGGATGCTGGACAATTGAGATTTAGCTGGAGAACCTAGCGGGAGAAATGTCTGCCTGTTGATATGTTTGCAAGGTTAGATGGATGACGGCTGTAAAGGTGCGAGGGGATGTTTGGTGAATGAAAATATACTTATTATTACTCTGCACCATGCGTGGGTTTTGCATTTAATGTGCAGACTTCACATTAAATGCACATTTAATGCTCATAGTAAGCCACATCAGTTCAACCACTCAGCCATGGTGCTTTGGATAGGCGGAGAACAATTTATTATTTACTTGTGTGCTTATGTGACAAGTCTTACTAAGCCAGTCAATTAGGTGTCGATAATATAAAAGAAACTAGGAAGGTTGCTAGGGATTATTTCGGAAAGATAATGCATGGTCATATGAGAGGCGATCGCGAAGGCTACTTGGGACTAGTCAAGCTGGCTGTACTGAAGTCGGACGATGGACGAGCTATGCCTGGGCCTATGTTGCCCAATGTGCCGCCTATTGAGGTGGGCTTAAAGAGTTGCCAACCATCAACTGGGGTGATGCCTGGGAACACACTAACTTTGGGTTACGCTGGAAGTAGATTGACCTAGGAAGATCAGTCCTCATAGTGATGGCCCGGCTAGAGCAGGAGTGGATAGGGCCAAACCTTTCTTAAAGGTGATAGATTCCTAGGGATGAGGCAGTCGAGCCTTATCTTGAAGCCTTACTAAATGGAAGGCATGGTTTGAGACCATTATGGGCTTGGGTCGGCCTATGCAAGCCTATTGTAAAGTAGATAGGATAGTTTTGACTGGGCCAAACTGCCTTAAATCGATCCGCTAATTACTTATGAAAAAATTACGCAATATTTTATCGCTAAATCTGTATGCACAAGTAGGTGCGAGGTTGTCAAATCACGATAATCCTACCAGTTGATGGTTGTGAAAAGCATTTAATGTGCTTTCCATGTTGTTTCATTCTATTGGTTGTGACGATTCATTTTTCTAGACTTGTTAGAGACATATTATGTCTCCTTAGACATGAGTTGACTTTTTTCCGATTCCTGCTGCATAGCTGGGATATATCTTTCCTTCTAAAATAAATGCACATGAATGAAGCCGTAGGTATATAAATAACCCCTTCTCTTCTTTCCTGAACTCACTAAATCTTTCCTATGAAAATTATTTATAACCCATGAATCTTTCATGATTCTTTAGTGATAAAGAGCAGCTTGCTTCATTATCTATTTCATTTCTAGACATCTTTACACGTACTATTTTTGTCAAACTTGTTTGGCATGTTAAGAAATGAGAAAGCTTTCTCGTGCCTAATTTCCAGTTGTTGATTGCAGTTCAATCTATTGCCTAAAACCTACTTCTTAAGGTAGATAATGTCTTACTACTTGGCTTAGACTTTGTCCGCTTGCCTAGATTCAGATGATGATCGACCATCCCTGTTATGCTAATGGGGCTAGTTAGGATTAGCAGATTCTTCTCCATCATGCACTTGTGATTCTGAACCTAGGCCAGCATGGAAACTTCTGCGCCTTGCTAGAAAGAGCTATAGTTGTCGTCTCCACCTTCGATGTCACAGCTAAAGTCTCGGTTGTCCCCTTAGCGATGTGGAAGGCTTCAAAGATAGGAGCACTCCCCTTTTTATTTAATAATTTCTTGATCATTTGGAGCGTCGTAGAAGCTCATCTTCAAATTTGAAGCTAGAATTCTAAAGTGTTCCATACACTTGCTTCTTCTTGGTTTCCTCTTATTTTCACTTGATTACCGATTGAAAATTTTGGTAAACCTAGTAGGGTAAGCATTGTGCCCTAGCATTATTTGAACTAAATGAAATATATCTTTTGTTGCAAACTTTGAGAATTTTATTGTTGCGTTTGCTCGTTTATCTGCATATGACTTATTGAGCAGAGTGCATTGAATAGGCAATAATTCCTATATTCATTTTGCAAAAAGGCCTATTTTTTAGGAAATGTTCAAATATCGATTTGAAAATAAAGCGGCCTGGTAGAGTCATTAATATAGACTAGGTACTAGGCAGATGTAGAGTGGAAGTTGACACCGGCATAAGCTGAAACGAAAATTTGCTCATGTGTCCTCTTAGATTTCAAGTGGTCGAACATTGAGTGGCGGACGAGCACAGGCTTGAGCCCGAGCGCTTGGGCTGTGAAGTTCTCCTGGGTGATATGTCGCTATCCGTGAAGCGACCGTTGACCCTAAATCAAATTGGAGCACATTGGAGTAAATAAATTATAAGATAGTGAGGCGAGAGATACACATCCTGCTCACAAGGACTTGTAGATGGAAAAGTTCATATATACATACATATCTTTCCCTTTTGATAACCGAGAACTTATCTTTAATGACGGATCAGAATCGAGGTTATGATGCTCTCGATTCTCAGAAGAGGTGGACGTCTATGGGAAGTACAAGCTTTTGGGAATGCACCCAGGCTGGGAGGCATGGCAAGAAGTAGGGCGCAGATCGACCTATTGGATATTGAGAAAACACCTGCTAATGGTTCAGTGTTCTTGCTATAGCATGAGAACACTCTTATTTGCATGACTATGGGAAGTCCCATAACACTTCCTTGCCTTTTTCCGATTACCCTTGATTTCTCTTACTCCATCTTGGACAGGGAACTTCATGATAAGATGGTTGTAGGAGATAATGACATCCAACTTAGCAAGCGTCGGTTGTCCTCTTAACATGTTATAAGTAGACGGGAAATCTACTACTACAAAGTTTTCTTTGATCTTTACAATGAGGGGCTCTTGGCAAAAAGTTATTACAAGCAAGGTCATTCCTAGCGGAATAATGCCTACACCCCAAATGCCATAAATGGGTAGAGTGCATGGAGTGAGGCTGAAGTTATGGAGCTCGAGAGCTTTAAAAATGTTCTTAAACATAACATTGATTGAGCTACCCCTATCCACAAAGGCACAATGCACAACGGAGTTGGCTCAGCCAAGAGTTATGACCATGGGGTCATGATGAGGGTAAAAGACTACATCCTTGTCTTTGGTGGTAAAGCTGATTGGTTGCTCTGATCTCAACTGGGACACCTTGGACGCCTAAGATTCTAATGAATAAACTTGTCCAACAGTGCACACTTCTCTTTAATACTTGGTTTGGGAACCCTGGCCGTTGCGGGCCATATGTAATTCACCGAATATGGTCAGGATCTTGATGATGGCTTGGACATTTGCACTAGTAGAAAAAGGGCTGATTCGACCGTTCTTCACAGTTTGATCTTTGCTCGACCTGATACCGAACAAAATCCAAGAGCTACTTTCCCGAATGAGACATCTGATTTCATCCTTCAAAATGTGGCATTCAACTATAGAGTTTCCATTAATTTGATGTTACTCATAGTATTGTCATTACGATGAGGTTCTTCTCGCTTCTCGTCCGAAGTAGTGGCTGGCCTTTGAAACAACACTCGATTCCTAGTAGCGAAGTAGATTGTGGCGATGTCTATGCTCAAATGAGAGTAAATATTGTACCCGGATTTGTATAGAGGACTGGCCTTTGGAAGCCTTCTAGTGTTCGCTTGACAACCGTAGCCTTGGTGATCGTTGTTGTTGCAAGGAACGACCTAGGCAGGATGCCTTACCTTGTTGTCGCTATTTGAATGATCTATATCTTCTATCCTCATCATGTCATTTTCCCATTGACAGAAGTCATTTAAGAATAAAACTGGCTGCTTCTTGAGCTCTCTCTATATTTGGAACTTACGTCCAACCTTTGGACATAAGATTACAACTAAACTATTCATGTCTGTGCCCCTGATGCGGGTGGATTTTTTGTTGAAGTGGCTAACATGCGACCTCAAGCTTTCGGGAGGACCTTTCCTAATATTGCCTAGTTAGTAGCCAACATGATATAGGCACGGGGTATTAGTAATCAATGTTGAAATCTATACATAACTGGTCTCATTAGCATATATTTCCTGATCATAGATATTACACCCCATAAAATAAAAGGAAAATTAAGAAAATTTATTAATTAATAATAAGGATAAAATAGAATTTCATAAATGTCGGCATTTGACCACGAAAGTAACATCATTGTGTTCAAGGTGATTTTCTAAGCAACTTTCATACATAATGTTTTATGATCGGAGTTCAAATTGAGAATCATTGACGTTTAAAGTTTTCGATTAATTTAAACGAATTTAAATTTAAAAAATTAATAACGTTAACGCTTGAAATTAAAAAGGGTAATAGAAGATTTTAACATTAAGGGCAAATTATCATTTAAGTAAATGTTAACATTAGGGATTAATGGTTGGAAAAGGATTAATTTCAAAAATAAAAGGCAACAAATAAATTTTGGCTAGGAGAAGACGGCTGGTTGACTGTCTTCGTTAGGCCGATCGACCACTAGAAGATGACTTCCCCAGGTAGGCTGGCCGACCGGTTCTGTTGTGGCAGATAGGTTTTCGCTAGGCCTTAAAGGCCTGGATTTTATTATTTCAAATGAACTTTAATCGTGTAGTCTAGATACATGTTAACTATTTCAAATTAGAGGCTAACCCCCTCACTTTTATATATAAGAAAAATAGCAATCCTAGCGGAAGTCTGTCAGTTCTCTTCCTCCACCATAAGATTTTTAGATTCATTATTCAAATTTTAGGAAATGAATCAATTGGATTAAAGGTAATAAGTTTTAGATACACACACAAACGTCTCTCAGTTTCTATTCTTCCTTAAAATTTTGAATTATGAGTCTAATCTATATGAGATTAAAAAGAAGATATCTAAAGGAGGAATTAGGTGAAGGCATGGAATCATATCCAAAGGAATTCGAGGAAAGCTATCTATGAGTGGAAAATCTTATTTTTTCTTTTATAGTAATTTTTGTAGTAAAAGTTTGGATTTGTTTTTTGCCTTGGGGAATATTGTATACGAAAACCTTTAATCCAAAACCCCAAAATTACCTCGTAAAGTATCATTTCTTCGATTAGTTGGAATCTCAAATTTTTTTATATTATTATAGTAGAATTTAATTTTTTATTTGCAATACGAATAATTTATGTTCTATTTAACTTCCACTTTCAAATTTCAGTTGTTATGATAATGCATTCTACGAGAAAAGAATTAGGAAATAGTGTGCAAAATATGGATTTCCCAACTTGTAGTTTGAACTGCCTATTTCTTTATTTTAAGTAAATATGAAGCCTTTGTTCACTTCAAAGTTGTACATGTAAAAGTTCAATAGAATATAAAGGATTTAAATTGTAAAGTTATGTTTTCTTGAAATATAGGCGTTGATTCTACTATGTTAATGTCAAATAAGGTAGGTATTTTGATTCCATTTTCAATATATATGTAAGTCTGTTTGGTTAGCTAAGGATATTAGCTATTTTGTAAACTATTGTATAAAGCTTAGACTTGTATTAATATGGAAGTTTTGACATTTTAAAAACTCATTTAGGAAGCAAAAAAGGTTAGTGTAGAAACAATTTAACGCATGCTTAGGAATATATAGTTAAAAACTAGTTAGCCTAAAATTGACATCAAGTATAAATATATTAATAATGTATATATAGTTACGTATAAGTCGTATCGTACAAAATAAATAGTTTAATAGATTGTACTAAACCCCATAGGATGGAAGTTATGAATAATTATGGAAATTAATCCATAATTAAGGGCGAAATAAGGATTTCCCTTATATGACCTTAACATGTAAATGCGGGTTAGGTATACTATATATATTGTAATATCCAAGATTTTAAAAATGACTAAGTTATAAAGATGGGAGGTCAGACAAAGTACAAGTAGTCTGCCTAGCTAATCTAGCTACTAACTGTTTGACTTTGGGACTCATGCGAGACATTGCCTATGATAAATACACACTGTTGATTCATCATTGTTCCTAATTCTATAGGTTAAGTCCATCCGGCTTTTGGTTCCTAGCATGTAACACCTCTAATTTTTGTTTAACATTATTTAGGGAATTTAAGTAGATAAATAAAATGGAATATTGTGAGGTGGTAAGTAGAACGACATTTGTTAACTAATCTGAGTCAAGTCTTAATTAATCAACTAATAAGATTGTTTTAAACATAGGATAGAAAAGATTAATGTATATGGCATAATGGGAATAGTCTCTTAATTCATTCCCTAAACCCTTCCTCTCGCATTTATTCTCATTTCATTTTATAAAATCAAACAAAACCTAAAGAAGGGAGGCCGTTACCCAGGGAAGAAAACGAAGAGAAAATCAAAGGAAAGCTTAGGGGAATTAATCTACATCAAATCTCGATCTCTTCTATCCAGTATAATGTGAATAATGGTTAACCATCTCAATTTTCATGTTTTTTTTGGATTTACGATTTATTTTCCAATTGGTTATGATAACATTTCATGTTGGATTGATAATATCATTATTAGATTGAATAATGGTTTGCTGGAATTTCATGGCATTGTTCTAATGGATTTTAAACGTAAAACCGACTTCTTTATTCTTCTACTGATTTGAAATTTGAATATGTTGTGGAAAACATTATTTTGAAGATGGGTTTTCAATTTCATAATTTTCCACGTTCATATGAATAATTTATGAATTTCCTAAGAGAAATAATGTGTATATTTTTTCGGTTTTTGGTTATTAAAGATAGTTAAATTAGTATTTCAATCCTAAAATTTTTCTATATGGAAGAAGAAATAAATCTAGGTTTTTAGTGGTTTTCAAGGATTTTTCCCTAATTATTTTGATTTTCTATGAATTTGTTAGTCTAGAAATTTTTATAATTAAAATGAGTAAATAATATTAATTATAAGGGTTTTGCTAAGTTAATTGTGAAGGTAGAACATGATGTACTAGAAATTTAACAAAGAGCCTAAAAAGTATTTTTGTTATCTGATAATTATTTGACATGGGGCAAGAGTTAGTGGAAAGTTTGAACTTTAAATGGAAACAAATCAAATTTTAAGTTATTTACAGAAATTTTATTAGCATTATAACTAGAGTCTCGATACCTTTATGTTCATAGAAGCTTGACAATTACAAGGGGTGATGCATGCGATAGCTACTTGATAGCTATGTGATGTATCTGCTTTCATAAGGACTCGACACCTTATGTTTTAAGGACTCTATATCTTATGCTTTAAACACACTCGACAACCCTATGATTTAGAGACTCAACAATATCTTTTTGTTAAAGCTCAACATCCTTAAGTTTTTAAAGGTTTGGTACCTTGTGTTTTAAGGAATCGACATGATCAAATTTTTAGAGGTTCGGTACCTCATGTTTATAAGAACTCGACACTTCTTGTCTTATAGTGACCCGATAGCTTCCGTGTAGCTACTTAACAACTCTATTTTTTATGGCTCGACAGCTATATGTTTTAAAAACCTGATAACTATGTTTTAGCGACTCGAAAGCCGTATGTTTTACAAACTAAATAGTTATGTTTTAGAGCCTCGACAGCCCATGTTTTCTAGATACTCAACATCTATATTTTTACGGCTATACAGCTATATGTTTTACAAATTTGAAAGCTATTTTGTAGAGGCACAATAACCTGTATTTCTAGACATTCCACATCCCCATTTTGACAGAAAATATTTTAAAATTCGACATCCCTATTTTGGTAGTAAATATTTTAAAACTATGAAAAATGATAGTGCTTTGGCACAAGATTTTGGCTAAGTATTGGGTTATGTTTTCTTTGTTTTATGAATGACTTAAAGATAAATGTTTTTAGGGAATGAAATGGTGTTTTAGCCCAATTTTATTTGAGTTTTACCAATGAAAAATATTACTTAAACATAAGTAATTTTGTTATGAACATGGCTATTGATTTAACATATTTTAATGAATGATGCTATACGTTCTTTTTATCATTTAGACCAAAGAAAAATATTACTTCAACGTAAATAATTTTATTATGAACATGGCTATTGATTGAACATATTTTAATGAACGATGTTATATGTTCTTGTTTTCATTTGATTAGTAAAATTAACTTATTTTATCATTTTCATACTCACTTTTTCATCACCCAACATTGCACATTCAGATTTAGTAACAAATTTACCATTTAGGTTGTTCCAGTAGCGATATGGTTAGAATAAACTCCCGAGTGAGTAGAATTGCTTCTAATATATTAGACAGTTCATCTGTGTTAGGATGCATTGAACCAATCAAAAAGATTTGACTCGTGGATCTAAAACTAGATAAGATTTTAGGTGGCATTAGTGTTGGATCATGCCTTATGCTTTAGCTAATAGCCTTTGGTTGGTAAAGGTCTAAAATTCCAGTGCTTAGGGCTTTGTCGATAGCGAGACTAAAAAATGTATATGCATAGAAAGGAACTCGTAGCTCTATATGCTTGCTGTATTATTTAATTGGATTTCCTTCTAACTGTATTTGAAGATTTTAGGACATCTGGTTATGTTTTAGCATAAGGCTTGTGAAAACTAATAGGGTCACAGTGACCCTAAGAAAACTACGATTTGAGATAGACAGTCAATTTCATGGAGTGGGTAAACTATGGGAATGCATATCCCTGTTGATGATAGACTAGTCATAATTACCCTTACATGCATACATTATATCATATTTTGTTCTAACCATTGTGGTTGAAGATTCAAGGTTTATTTTAAGATTGACATATTTTGATAAGATACTAGCAAGGGGAAACCCATTCCGTTCTACAACATTGTCTCACTAGATATTTGTTATGGTCCAAAATGGTATATTATTATTCACGCTAGACTTTTTGTCTAAATCAAAGTTTCTATTATCCTCTTAAACACTTGGTGCTCATTTGAGCAGATCAGGAGTATTATTTTTAGGTTAGACGAATAAGCTTTCGGAGACATGCAAGAGGCAATTTAATAGCAGGAGTTTATTTCTATTGTGTTGTTTGACGTTTATACTTTGTTTGAATGGATGTAACGAAAAAATTTATTACTGTCAAGTAGTTACACTTTTATCATCCAAGAGGGCATCTTCATATGTCACTTTTGGAATATAATTATATTTTCTCTAAACGTGGAATCAATAGTATTATGTAATGAACATAAATTTTTATAAAGAAATGTGTTTTGAAATTTTTTATATTCTTGTGCTCCTGATGTTATAGATACAATTAACTAATCTTATTTTGTCATCGAGATGTATTACTATGGATGACTACAACATCAATAGGACTTATTTTCAAGCCTTAAAATAGTAAATGTTATAACTTGGTGTTAGAGCATGGATTTATGTAAAACATAAAAATATTTTTAACACATAATCTAAACAAATCAAAGAATAAAGTTGGGGATGGGATAATGCTATAGTAACATAATTATGATTGCTATATATAAGTTTGTATTCTATCTCTATTCTACCCTCTCTGTTAGACCATTCTTCCGTATCTTATGAAGATTCTTATGCAGATTATGAGAAAGCAAGATAAGGAAGCAGGAAATGGAAGAGTGAATCTAGGTGGAGGAAGCACCATAGCTAATGGAAATGTTCGACCCAATACTAGAAGTATGAGTCAGTGAAATAGGGACCTTAAGGCTAAATTAGCACCGGGAGGAGGGGTGAATTGTGTGTAATCGATTATATGAATATTTTTCAAATTCTTTAAGATTGTACTTGGAATGATATAATTAACAATCACAGAATCAAAGTGCAGATAAAAGTAAATGTAGTAAAAGTAAAAAGGAAAGAACACACTAGGATTATATACTCGTTCGTAGTGACCCTACATCCAGTCCCTCATAATTCCTTGTACGGATTTCTTTTCAACTAAATGCAGATACCGTCTCGATTTCGAGGTTACGAGACACACCATCTAGAATCCCAACCTTTGACTTGATTTTTGGGCTACAAGCACACTCACTAGATTTACGAGTACCTAAGCACACCCAATTGATTTTATGGGCTACAAGCACACCCTCTAGATTTACGAGTACCTAAGCACACCCAACTGTTTTTACGGGATACAATCACATCCACAAATATAACAGTACGATTTGATATAGTTTTATATACTTTGATCTTGATTACAATTGATCCTATAACTCTTGAATAACATTTCGATCTTAGTTTGAGTGAGAAAGATGAGAAAAATCAGAGAGTATGTGAAGGAGAATCAAACTAGTGATGATTGAGTTTGATTCTGGTTGAATTTTGATAGAGTTTGGATACATTTTGATTTATAAAATTGGAGAGTGGATGGATGAGAGATGAATAAGAAAATGATGATTAAAAATTCATTTGGAAGTTTGGTATTTATTTAGGAACAACGGTCATAACCATTTGTGAAGAGATACGACAAAAAGACACTTCTTTGGAAATTTAAATTTTGAAAAAATTGACCACTATGTCGGCATACATATATAAAGTATGTCGACATACTCTTTTCAAAATTTAAAAATACTTTAAAACATTATTTTGAAAACTCGTTAGTTTGTAAAATAGTTTGATACTTTGTAAAATCAGTTAATCATAGTTTATACATATTTTATTCATAATAAAGCTTAATAAAACTTTATATAATAATTTTGAAAATTTAATATAATGTAAATAATATATATATATATATGTAAGATCAATATAATTACAACTTATTAAAGTATAAACAAAAATTCAATATATATAAACTTAAAACAAAAATAATATCTCTATAAGTATAAGAGATTGAAAATCATTTTCAGAAATAATTTGAAAAAATTATTTTAAAACTACGATATTTGAAAACAATTTAAATAAAACTAGAGAAGGAGAGAGATCAGGAAAGTACTATCAAGGATTTGACATAAATTCTACGACCCTATAACTTATCTGGAATATCTTGAAATCTTAAACATTTCAATACTCATAAGTCTTTATTCTCCAACCCTTGAAACTCCATATCAGCATCTTGAATCTACTCTTGATACAGTGTAGTCTTGTTAATCAACACGTATCTAATATCCTACACTATATACTATATACTATATATAACTTGATAAAACATTAGTATTTATATTTTATATAATGTCTATAGTTGTTATCATCAAAACCAATTCCTAAGGTACTAACAATACTTGCTACATAGGCCTAAATGATGAGCAAAAGAGAAAGTTGGCGTTTATACAATTGTAAGGAGCTGCTTTATATTGGTGGAATAGTATGCCTGTAAGAATACCAGAGGAGAATTTGACTTTGGCTAAATTTAGAAGGAGATTTGGGGAAAAGTATTTGTTTGAGATAGCTAGGTCAACTTTGCTAGGAAGTTCACCGAGTTTGATCAGGGAGAGATTTCTGCACTGGAATATGCAACTAAGTTTGATGAGTTGGCCAGATACGGATATGCTAGTATTGACATTATGATAAAAGGAATGAGAAGTTCATTAATGGATTGAAGCCAAAGATTGCCAGGGATTTTATGCCGTATCTTAGAGATCCATGCGATGTGGTGGTGAAGATGGTGTTAAGGAACGAGGAAATGCTTTCTACATTTGGAAGTGATAAGCCTGTAGAGATAAGGTTTTCAGGGCAATACAATTAAATTCCTTAATAAGAAGGAGCTAAGAAGCTCGGAGTTTCCAAGAAAGGGAAGGCAGATATTTGATATAAGTGTGATTTAAAAGGGCACTTTGCTAATGAGTGTCTATTTGGCAATGGAAAGAAAGTCGTGGGAAAGAATGGTGTGGACTGTTATAACTACAACCAAATGGGGCATTACAAGAATAAATGTCTAAAACCGACCAAGGCTAACAAAGGGAAAGTTTCTGCTCTAGAACCGTCAACTTCTGGACCGACTGCAGAAGAGAAAGGATAGTCTGTAATGGGAGGTACACTATTGATTCATAGCTACATATTAAAGTATTATTTAATACTGGCATATCACATTCTTTTATTTCACAATGTTTGGTAGATAAATTAAATCAAGAACCATCATACCATTATACTTCATTAAGGGTTGAGGATCTAATAGGAGGTTGTGCAAATCTTGGGATGAGATGTTATGACCATTAAAAATTTGAGCTGTTAGGTCATGCGTTTACTTGCAATTTGCATGTGTTTGATTTTTTGGGTTTTGGGATTATTCTGGGTATGCATTAGTAAAACTGATATGATGCTGGGATATTTTGCCAAGATATGAAGATATCATTAAATCACTCAAATAGTCGTGATCGAATTATATACTCAGAAGTAAATTCGACCTTAGATGCATGTGCTTTATTAGGCGCAAAGGAAGCAGAAGATGAGGTGTATTAGGTTTTCATTTTAAAAGAGTATGTAGATGTTTTTAAACCAAGTACAAAACTATCGCCAAGAAGAGCTATTGAGTTTCGAATAGATCTTGTATCTAGAGTTGAATCCGTAAGTAAGCCACCTAGTAGAATGACACCTACAGAGATGAAAAAGTTAAAGGTGTAGCTGGTGAACTTAAAAGAAAACTTTTATTAGGCCAAGCAGTTCTCCTTGGGGAGAGACCAGATGTTCGTGAAGAAACAGACTAGTCGTTAAGGGTGTGTATTTATTATTGTAAGCTAAATTAGAAGACGATAAAGAATCGGTATCCTTTGCCAAGAATAGATGATTTGTTTGATCAGTTGAGTAGAACCAAGGTATTTTTCCAATTTAATTCAACAATAGGTGTCACGGTCCAAATTCCAGCATTCGAAAATCGACATCCGTACTCCACCTGTACTGGAATGCCACAGATCCAAACGTTGAAATTCGAGTCGTGCCGGAGATTATAACACATCAAGTATAACAACACAGCGGAAGAAAAGAAATGAATATCATTGATATACAACATTCGATACAACAATGATACAATATGAATCAATATCAGAGATACAAGATAACAATGCTACAACGGAATAACAATATGATATAGTAGCGGGACCAAAAACTCCAAATAGCAACATCGACTTGAATTCCAAACCACGAATGTAAAAACTCCAAGCTAGTAGCTCGAACCACCATCAAATTGTACCCAGATAAGCAAGTCTCTTCCATGAATCCACAGACTCCAATATCCAAGATCTCCAAAGAATACCAAAGAGAAAGCTAAAAGCTACCAAATTGATATCTATATCCACTATCTGAAAATCCCAACTATAGACTGTCCGTATGGAAAATTGTGGCACCCAGAGTTTAGGAAAGGAACAATAAACTCCGGGTCAGTCATGGGACTGGTATGAGCAAACAAAAATAGTTTATCTTTAAAACAAACAAAAGAATTTAAATTTGAAATCCGCAATGCTTTTTGGAAAATGAAACTACCGTAAGGCCTCCCACCACACACACCATGCAAACGCAGAATTGGAGGAGATTTCTCCTTATGATAGTAAAAAATGCTTGGTATGCGAAAAACCATTTGATATTATTATTAGTGCATAGTAGGAAACATTTCGAAAGTATAATATAAATCTTAGCCAGCATACAACATTTCGTCGTATGCCTACTATACCTACCATGTTCAATAGCAGGTTACCGCCACATTCCATGGCAGGTTATACAACTAAAACCGTATTGGGCGTGTATTGTTTCTTTGGGTTTTTCAACAAATGGTCAGGCCAAGGAACTTCCCATTGCCACAAGGGTACACATCTGGAGGGACGCCCCGAGAACCATCCCTCAGTTCTCTGCTAACACAACGCCGGCTACCCCCTTCATGGGGAATAAAACCTAAGATATGCCACCCCTGGTCCTTTGGGACCTTTATCCGAGGGCCCTCCAACAACATCACACGTTAATAAAAATATTACAGTGTCCACACGAGTAAGTATCTGGGCTCCATACCATGATACTACCTATTTCCAGAAGGAATGGTCATACCCTAGGGGCGCTACCCCTGAAACCTTGCTGCATTCTTCCTATTTCGACCATTCCGGGGTGTGAGGCTCGACGAAGTCTTATCCACAAAGCTACGCTTTTCACAAAAGCCATGCTTCGATCAACAAATGATCAGCAGCACTTCGTAGGTCACATCACCAAATTGGAAATGTATCACTAGTAACCATCAACTACATAACCTCTGAGCTCGTACGTCTCAGAGAAGGGTGTTAAGCTAAGAGAATAAATCTCCGCCACCGAACAGAAATGTATTTGATAGAAACCAGCTTTACATCTCAAAGTGTAACGTCAGACACACACCTATACAAGTCTGTCCCGGGTTCGAATAGAACCGAAGGCACTTTCAAAGAAGCCCTTGCAATCCGGATAATTTCTAATCACGCCCGGACTTCCCATCACAATGGGTGCTCAAATCTCTATACCGGGGCCCTTCGGTACAGAGACATTCGACAGGTCATCTTTTTGTTTTCGAAAGTATCCGGTCTTCACCACCGCTCTTCAAATGCTATCCATATCGTCGTATCATTATTCGGAATGGGTTACATGACACAAAGGTCCTCTCCCGGCTAGACCGAATAATGAGCGCAATATTTAAAACAAATGGATATGGGATCTCAGTTAAATCATAGCTTAAAGCCCAAAACCTTTCATTTAAATGGTTAAAACAAATTACCATTTCCATTCTTTTAAAACAAAAGGATTCATTTCAAAATCCTTCAATGGTTTAAACAATTTCCACACTTAAATCTTTTAAACAAAAGATTTACTTTAAAACCCCCTTTCAATTTAAAGCAAGTATCACCAATCTTTAACATAGATTCATTTATAGCCTTTTAAAACGATTCCGTTTCAAATTTGATTAACTCATCTGGTCTTTAAATCAAAGATTCATTTTATACCTTTCAAAATCATTTTCAAAGATTCATTCATAACTTTCAAACAATTCCCGTTTCAAATCTTTTATATATAAAAGATACACCATTTACGAATCCTATTAAATTTCAATATAGGGTTCAACTATCTTTCACAAAGATTCAATTATAGCTTTCAAATCCATTTCCAAAACCGTTCGGTTTTAAAATTCAACCTTAAAATCCATTTCAAAATATTAAATTCAAATATATGCGACTTAACTGATTTCCTCGTGAAATCCATATTTGTGTGTGTATAGTGTAGTCCACTTAATTTATATCAGATTAATTTATATCAACTAATTATCTGATTAATTTATATCAGAGTAGTCAATAACCTTGGTTAATTAATGTTAATTAATTACAAACCACTTAATTAATTATCCTTAATGAACCACAATAATTAATTAATCCTTACTTAATAATCATCCCTTAATCACCTTTATTAATTAATTACCCTTTAATTAATTTATCACATTAATTAATTAATTAATCCTAATTAGTAAGTAATTATCCCTAATTACTTAATTAACTTTTACCATTAATTAATTAACCTTTAATCGCCTGATTAAATCAATCTTTAATCATCAATTATCAATCCTTAATTACTTTCATTAAGTAATTATTATATTTTTATTATTTTTATTTATTTAATTGTTCATTAATTACTTGATATCAATTAATTAATCTCTAATTAATAATCCTTAATTACAAATTAATTATCCTTAATTAATTAATCTTAAACCTTAATTCCTTATTTAATTAATCCAAATCATAATTAATTAAATAAATTAACTATCCATTTTAATTAACTTAATAATTCAAATCATTTAATCTTCATTTACTTAAAGAAAAAAACATTACTTATTAATGATCAAATTATTATTATCGAAAGTATTTAAAAACCATTTACTTTAAACTTTTCTTTCAAATTTCATTTTAAATTTAAGATTTAAAAATGAATACAAATTGATTTTAAACAAAGCTTAAAGACGATTCAAAAACCTTTAATTCACATGTTAAAGAAATATTCATTTTATAAAGAAGTTTAAAAGAAATTTAAAACCAAATATATGTTTAAATTCAAACCATAGTTAAAAATACACTTTAATTGTTTAAAACATTTTAAATTTAAAACATCTTTTTATCTAAAAATTGGAATGCATATTAAACTTTGATTCCAGTTTAGTCTCTAGATTTAAAAACCTATTTATAATTTAAAACTTCATTTTTTAAATTCAAAATACTTAACCCTTTTTAAAGTAGATAAATTAATTCAATTTTTTTTTAAAAAAACTTTATCTTATTTGAAACTGGAGATTTAAACTTAAACTCCAGATAAAAAACCTAGATTTAAAACTTATTTAAAACTTTAATTTTCATTTAAACTCAACTTTTAAATTTCATTTTAAAATTTAAAAACAGAACAACAGGTTTCTGTTAAAACCTGTTAGAAATAATTAACCCGAGGCACCAGCCATATTACTTCAAGCCATACTTCGAGTAAAACCCTAGATTACCCGATCCCTTCCCCGAGTACTCCTCCTCCTCTATTTTACACTTTGTTTCACTATCGAATTTAAACCTACTGTATAGATAGAACACTCGCTTGACACCCCGAGACCAAACCGAAGTTGCGACCTTACTTTCCCGAACCTGACTTCGAGCAACTCACCCTCTGACATGACGTGCATGCGGTGCACGTACACCAGCATCGCTGACCACTGGTGACCGTCGCGAACACCCTCAATGACCACACGAACCCCTACAAACTCAAGCGAGAACCCAGATCAACAGCAACATCTTCGAGACGAAATCGAACCCATTTTTAACCAAGTCCAGAAACCATCACTGCCGGTAATTCGCACCCCACCATCGCCTCCGACCTTGAGAAGTCATGCCATCATTACCAAAGTTCCGTCGAACCCTCCAGCAGCCATTCCCATAATTGCGATCAACTCCGATTCCCAATAGCCATCGCCATTGCCCTGCAAACCACCTCGTTCCCAAACGACCACCAAACTCTATATCACCAAAATTCCATCGCCTCGACCCACGATAAAATCCACCTGTATTTTTCCCGCACTCCCCATCAATTAGACCACCTCCAGTCCAACAATCGAACAACTCCACCATGCCGTTCATCGGAAATCAACCTAAATGCCAAAAATGAACAATACAAGAATTCCCAAGAATTATTGAACTAAAAATCAAGAAATGAATTTTAAAATTCATGATTTCCAATCACGAACTCATTCCTGTAACCCAATTTAGAAATTAAAATAGTTGATTTTGACCCATATAAGAATTTCACTGTTTTTTAAAAAAATTTAAAATAATTTGTTAAATTTAAAACCCTGCAACTATTTTTAAATCCATTATCATACAATAACAAGCAACTTTCGTTTAGACATCAAAGTCTAAATCTTGATTGGATTGGGAAGATACTATTTTTTTTTCTATTGAGTTTGAGTTTACATCTTCAAACAGAGGAGAACAGATGCATGAAAAATTCTCAGATACTAACATGCATACACAAATTCATACAAACAAAACATTATCCACTATTCTAATTGAAGAATTAATCACAACATCAAGACATAAAAGTGTGTTCAGTTCTAGTTTGCTCACCTGGATTGGATATTTGAACAAAGCAAAAACTAGAAGTTGCTTAAAACTTTGATCTTTGCCTGATCTGTTTGTTTGAACTCGCATGCTCACTGATTTGCATTTTAGCTTATATTTAAATCTGCTCGGGTACTTTATTTCAGCTGAGGCCTTGCATTACATTTTAAGTTTGAACTTATTAAATTTTGAATTGCTACATTAATTTTGAAAAACTGAAACTTGGTTTACCTGTTCTTTTCATTATACTATGAAGTTTCTAGGTTTTGAAAAGTGCTTCAGATTTGAGTTTTGTTTGCACGCCTGCTTTGTTTTTAATTTCCGGAAACTTCAAACTCAGGTTGAAGGAGAAGAATGCACAGGTTTTGAATAAATGCAGGCTAGATGATTTTCATCTCAGATTTGAAACACAGGACTTAGAAATGAAAATAATTTGTAGTTTTGATTTACTTTTCCAGGTTGAAATTGCTTTGCTTCAATTTCTTTATCTCCATTTTCCAGTTGAATCTGTATTTTTTATTTTTGTTACAACTGTTTTAAACTTATGCTTTAGATTGGTTTCTCTTATTATTATTTTTTTATTAACATTTTATGTTGAAAGAAACATATTTTTGCCACTTGTAATGCTAGGTTATATTTACCTTACATTTGTTTGTAATATGAACACTTGTGAAAATTTTTCAAATTTATATCTAAGTTCCTAATGTAAATTATTTTGTTAATGTTTGTTTTTAAACCGTCTTTTTTTTTTACTTACAAATCATATTCATGTTTTATTTTCAATCTATTTTATAAAACACATATTTTATTTTCAAGTACATAAGACAAAAGCATTTTAAATTTCTTATTTAACCTTGTTTAAACATCATATTATATTTACAATTTAGTTCAAACAAATTTAAAAGAAGGCATGTAAACCCTTAATTTAATCCTCATTGATTTTCAAGAGATATGTATATTAAGTAATATGAAATTTTAGTTTTAAACAACTCTTACTATATTAATTTAAAAATATAACTTTCCAATATGATAACATTTGAATTTCAAATTCACATTTTCAAATTATAATCTATTTATAAAATATTCACTTTTTAATTCCAAATCATTAATCTTTATTTATTTTAAAGATAAAAACATTTTTTTCTTACTAATGAATCAAATTATCAATTTGTTGAATTTTCAAATCGATTCCTTTATTTACAATCTTTATATATATATATGTATTTATTTAAATTTTCAAATTAATCCGCAATTAAATTTGTAATTAAAATATTATTCAAAACATTTATTTCAGAATTCCCAATTAGAAATCCTATTTAAAAAAATCATATTTACATTCACTTATATTAATAAACAAAAAAATATCTATTAAATTTTGAAAAATACCAGATTAAACCATAATTTAATTCCAAAAATTAAATTTAATTCCAATTTCAATTTGATTTAAAAATGGGAATGTTACAATAGGGTTCTATCAATTGATAGTGCCAGAGGACAACATTCCGCTAACGACGTTTCGAACAAGTTATGGTTCGTATGAACGGTTAGTCATTCCCTTCGGACTAACCAATGCGTCTGCTTTCTTTATAGATTTGATGAATTGAATATTCCGAAGGCATTTTGGTAGATTCATGTTAATATTTATAGATGACATTCTGATCTATTCTAAGAATGAACGAGATCATAGATTCATCTTAGAATAAGGCTAGTGATGTTGAGGCAATATTAACTAAAAGCGAAGTTTTCAAAATGTCATTTTTGAAAGAATGAAGTTAAGTTCCTTGGTCATGTAGTCTTAAAAAATGAGTTATCGATAGATCCAACTAAGATTGATGTTGTTAATGATTGGAAAAGACCCGAGACTATGACCGAGATAATAAGCTTTCTAGGGTTAGCTGGCTATTATCAAAAATTCGTTAAGGATTTCTCTTGTATAGCGTCATCTATGATGACTAAACTAACAAGAAAGTAAGTGATGTACGTTGGATCGATAAATATGAAGAAGAATTCTTAAAGCTAAAATATTAATTGACCAATGCGCCTGTGTTAGTTATTCCAGATGGAAACCATGACTTAGAGGTGTACGGTGATACATATGGACAGGTTAGGAGCCGTGTTAATGCAAAAAGGTAAAGTGATTGCCTTCGCTTCTCGATAGCTTCGACCATATGAAGTTAGATATCCGACTTATGATTTTAGGTTGGCAGAGTGATCTTTGATTTGAATATATGGACACACTATATTTTGGGAGAATTGTTTGAGTTATTTATAAATCATGAGTCCTTGAAATGTCTATTCTCTCAAAAGGAGTAGAGTACGAGACATCAAAAGTGGCTAGAGTTTTTGGCAGCTTATGATTTTGTGTAGCACCACATATTCTTAGTAACATAATTTTAGGATATTCAATTAGTAATTACTAAAATAATGGGAGTTGATTAGTGGATAGAGATTTGTTATTAAATAAGGGGTAGCCATGCCATGTTAAATAAGCAAACTAAAGAATAAAAAGAAAATAAAATGGGTTAGGCAATATGCAAGAACAAGTTAGGAATAAGGCATATCCTTATACCCTACACCCCTTGGAATTCATTCTACACATTTATTCATTTTTCAAAAATCAAAATACAAGCTAAGGTCGGGCACCATTAGGAAGTGCAAACAAGAAGAATTCAAGAGGAAGAATCTAATCACTTAATAGAGAACAGATCTCACATCCTTAATCAAAAAGCTTAGGTGAATAATGACTACATCTCATATTTTTAATTGATTTTGGTTTTAGATAAATTTCGAAAGTATTTGCAATTTTTTTGCCAGGTTTTGAATAATAAACAGATATATATATATACATACTTGTTGATGATTTAGGCTATTTTCTATGCATTTTACGATGAGAGCTGATTTAGAAAACCTATTATATGACGTCCAATTGCCTTTCGAATTTAGATTTAGATCAAAGATGATATTTAGAAATGAGTTTTAATTTTCATAATTTTCTGAATTAAGGAGGATTTTATACGAATTTTCTAGTGAAGAAAATGTTATTTTGGGTTAAAAATTAATTACGGCTAAATTATATTGGCTTGGGGTTTGAAATTTATATATGTTAGAAGACATATTAAAAATGTTTTTTGGGAATTTTTGTCAAATTTTCCTAAGTGTTTTAATGGATATATAAAATTATTTAAGGTATGGGACTTAAATGTTTTATATAATTATAAAAAGAAGAAAGGGTATTTTGTAAACAATCCAAATTCTTATTTCTGAAATCGACAGTACTTTTAGAAAAGAAAATTTTGAAACCAATCATAATTTGACAAACAAGGTGGTTAGGTACAAAGAAATAGTTTAAAAAGTCATATATGCATGCTTTTTCCTATTTCAATACTTTCGACACCAGGCTTCCGACTCCTTACCTTCGCCTTCAACTCCATCGAAACCAATGCATATGGTATCAAATGCCTGGTACCGAGTGAATTGGGCAAAGGCAAAAGGTAATGGGTCGAAACCAATAGTTCCGAAGGGGTTGAAGTGTTACTTTGCTTTTGAATGAAAATATTCCTACTTTGTTTTCGACTGAATATCTTTCGACTTGGCCTACTTTCGACTGGTTCAATGACATTAATTGAATGGTTTTAAGAGGTTCCGTGTTTATTTTTAAGTCACTACTTTCGACTAGGTCGAAACCTTTGACTGCCGCTTTTGACCTTTCGACCTAGATTGGTTTCGAAAGGGTTATTTTATTTTTAAAACCAAGCTGCTTCACAAATGCTTTTGAAGGGATGGTTTCGACACTATCACTTCTTTACTTAGGCATGCTTTCGAAAGAGATGCTTTTGACATAAATTTTTTATAGACCCTTTTTCTCTATAAAAAGTATAACCCAAATGGTTTCGAAAGAGATGGTATTAAAGGTTTCGAAAGGTGTTTCCATATATTATAAAAGGAACCCAAATTCTTTCAAAAGGCTTGAAGTTTTAATGCGTTCAAAAGGTTTTATGGAAAGGTTTTCCAATGGTTTCGAAAGGGTCTAAAAGGAAAGGTTTTCTAATGGTTTCGAAAGGCAATGTTTAAGTGTTTTAAAGAGGATGTCCATGGTTTTATAGCTTTTGAAGGAGATGTTTTTCAATGCTTTCCAAAGGAAAAAGATGAATGGTTTCGAAAGGTATGTTTTGGCCTTTGGCCTAAGGTTTTACTTGTATTGAGAGGGATACTTTCAAAGGTTTTGAAAGTTGTGTTTTTGATGGTTTCGAAAGGGTTGTTTAAAGGTTTAAACAAAAGTTTCGAATGAGTTATTTTTGACAATATAACCTAAGGGTTTTAAGTTAAAAGGGGTTTTAACTTATTTTGGAGGGATGTGAGATCCTTAATAATTTCATCAACATTATTTTGGGTAAAGTATATATAACATGGCAAGTAGCTTGAGTAAAGTAAAGAGTATATTTTCCTGGTATATGTATGATTTGAAGGTTTAAATCATTTTAAAAAGGTTTTTAAGGAAAAATTTAAAGGGTAGTTAACCCTAAGAAAATGACTCAGATTAGAAGACCAGATGGGACTTGTGTTGGGTCGTGTTCTACATTCATTGGCTATTAGCCCCTAGCTAATTTAGTCCAAAATTCCAGTGTGTAGGGCTTTGTCACAAGTAAGACCAAAATTTTCTTACACACAGAAAGGAATCTTAGAAGGAAAGACAAGTTAGTGGTAAGCCCGCAAAACCTTAGGATCGGTTGGATCTGGAGAAGTAAGTAAGGATAGACCATCTAGAAGAGGAGTATCCAACAGATGTTAGATTTTTTTTGTTTCAACTCGGCCCGAGTCTACTATAGTAGTTAGCCAAACAAAACTCTAGTGTATGGACCGATAGTCCATATGATAATTGAAATATACATATACATGATATTGCTTCACAGATTTAACTAATTTTGGTTGCATGATTATAATTTGCAAAATATATGTTTTAAAAAAGGATATTAGTGAGGGGAAACCCATTCCGCTAAGCGGTGTGGTCTCACTAAATATCAGATGACCGAGATGTATAGTATTATTCACAATAGGCTTTATGTCTGACTCGAAGTTTATTTTCCTTAAACTCTCGGGTGCTCAAAATTGATTTGAATAGGCTGAGGATTGTGATGTACAGGTTTTGGTAGGTTGGCAAATAAAGCTTTTGGAGATGAGCAGGTGGCTGATGGATAGCTAATTAGCAGTTGTTGTTAATTTTGATTTGATTCCACTGTATTGTGTATATAGTACTCTGGTCAACCAATGGGGCATCATCATATGTTGCTCTTGGCATAATATTGTAATAACTATATTTTATCTGAATCTAGGAAAGCTATAAGATTATGTAATTTGAATATGGAACATGTTTTGGAAATGTATCAAATATATTGTTTTTAGAATCTATGATTGATGTGCACGTAAATAAGTATATTTTTACTTCCATATTTAAACAAATTTAATTAAATAAATGAGCATAAAAGGTATTTTGACATGTTTAAACCAAAATTTCAATTATTTTCAAATCATCATTTATTCATCTCTATTTAAGGGATAAATGGTCATTTTGTGTGTGAATTATTTTGAGAAAATTTACTTGGATATTTTAATGTTGTTTTATAGGAGTTTTTAGTGAATTTTGGAAGAGGCTTCATGTATTCATGAATGCACAAGGATGGAAAGAAAGGAATGTAGACGGAGATAATTCAACTCATGCATCATGGAGGACCCCACCTAACTACTTACCTTAATCTACAAATAGGAGCTAATGCACAAGTTAGTGGAGGTTAAAGCTACATGCATACTTGATGATGGATTAATTAGAGGATAATGATAACTTGCCGGCCACACTTCCTCAAGGGCAATTTGGGTAGTCTCCAAAAATATGTATTAGGGTTTTAAGCTTGTATAAATACGCCATATGTTCATGTAATTAAGCCCTTAGCCTTCGCTTTAGTTAGTTTAGTTTCAGGCTCAAAAATAAATATAAACTCTCTTCTTCTATTTCATGGCTACTTAGCCATTTTCTTATATTATGTAATTTATTTTTATGCAATGTTAATTCATGCTCTTTTTATTTACATGCTCTTTTTCTTTCATGTTAGTAGTTAGTTATATTTTTTTCAAATAGCTTACCTTTTATTTTATTTAACTCTCTTTTTCTTCTTGTTTTTGTTTCATGTTGAACTCTACATGTGTTGAAATGATAACAAACATGAGAGGCTAAGCACCTTTAATTAGAGTTAATGAAGCTCTCTTAATCATGTAGGTTCAATATTTTGCTAATTTTTGATCGTATGTTGTGCTTAATGACAATGTTTTAATGGGTAAATTTTTTATTAGCCTTTTGAAATTGATAGCTGATGTGACGACCTGAACTCGATGTCCAACAAACAACATCAAATTCGTATCGTCGGAGCTAGCAACAACATTATATGATAAATAACACAGCGGAAACAAAAGATGATATCATTGATACAACATGAATACAATATCCGATACATCAATTTGATACAATGATAATCATCAACATCAGAGAATATACAACACAAAATATAGCGGAACACGGCACAATATGAGATGAGTCTTCAACAGAATCTAATACTGCAACTCCAATCCAAACTCCAAAGCCAAAGTTATAAAACTCCAAGCTCGAATCTCCATCAAGGTTGCACAAAGCTAAGCAAGTGCAGTCGTGGACTCCAAAGACTCCAAAAGGTATCAAACAGAAAGATGAAAGCTACCAAAAGGATATCTACTACCTGACTATCTGAAAAATCAAATCTAGACTGCCTATGTGAAAATTGTGGGCACCCAAAGTTTAGAAACATAACAATAAAATCCGAGTCAGTCGTGGGACCGGTGTGAGCAAACAAAAATATTTGGTCTTTAAAACAAACAAAAGAATTTAAGTTGAAAACCGCAATGCATTTTGGAAAATGAAACTACCATAAGGCCTCCTGGCAAACACACCATGCAGTCGCACACTTGGGGGAGATTTGCCCTTGTGATAGTCAAATATGCTTAGTACGCAAATCCTTTTTGATATTATTATTAGTGCATAGTGGAAAACATTTCGAAAGTACAATATTATTCCTAGCCAGCATAGGTACCATTATACTATGCCTACAATAGCTACCACCTGAGGTGGCAGGTAATACAACTGCAATCGAAAAGAGCTCGTATTGGATGATTGGCTTTCCAACAAATGGTCAGGCTAAGGAACTTCATATTGCCACATGGGAACGACTCTGGAGAGACGCCCCGAGAACCTACCCGGCTCTCTACCAATACAAGGCCGGTTACCCCCTTCCCAAGGAGTAAAACCTAAGATATGCCACCCCCGGTCGTTTGCGACCTTTATCCGAGGATCCTCTACACCAACAACCACAAAGAAAAGTATTTGCAGTAACCACATAGTTTAAATATCAGGGCTCCATACCTGATACCACCCTTTTCCAGAAGGAATGGACATACCCTAGGGGAGCTACCCTTAAACCTTGCCGCATCTTTCCTGTTTCGACCATTATCGGTTTGTGAGGCTCGATTAGGTCTCGTCCACAAAGCTACGCTTTTTCACAAAGCCATGCTTTGATCAACAAATGATCAGCAGCACTTCATATGCCACATTATCAAATTAGGAATGTATCACTAGTAACCATCAACTACATAACCTCTAAGCTTGTACGTCTCGGAGAAGGGTGTTAAGCTAAGAGAATAAATTCTCCGCCACCAAGCAGAAATGTATTTGATAGAAACTGGTTTTACATCTCAAAGTGTAATGACAGACACACATCCATACAAGTCTGTTCGAACAGAACCGAAGGCACTTTCGAAGAAGCCCTTACAATCCGGGTATTCACAATCCCGACCGGACTTCCCATCACTTAGGGAATCTCTATACCATAGCTACTCAGTGCAGAGACAATCGATAGGTTATCCTATCGCTCTCACAAATACCCGGTCTTCATCACTGGTCTTCAAGTGCTATCCATAACGTCGTATCATTATTCGGAATGGGTTATATGACATAAAGGTCCTCTCCCGGCTAAACTGAATAATGAGTGTAAAATTTAAAACATATGGATATGGGATTTCAGTTAAGTCACAACTTTTAAAATTCAAAACTATCTCAAATGGATTAAACAAATTACCATTTCAAATCTTTATACAAAAAGATTCGTTTCACAAAGTTCACCCAGTTTCACAAAGGTATATTCACAGATTTCAAAACAATTTCCGTTTCAATTGGATTAACTCATTTAATCTTTAATCAAAGATTTAACTTATAGCTTTCAAAACCGTTTCCATAGATTCATTCATAACTTGGAAAACGTTTTCAATTCAAACTTGAAATTCCTATAATATAAATTGGAAATTCATTTTCTTATATGAAAGCTTTTATTATTTGGAAATAAATAGTTTTCATTTCGAAAAAATCTGATTTCATTTATACAATTTAAAAACCTTGGGTTAATTCAAATTATCAAAACAACACTACTAAAATGGTTTAAACCCATATAAGCTTGTATAACCTTTTTAAATCATAAATTCTCAACATAGAGTTCAATTTCAAATTTTTAATTCAAAATTTTAAAATTAGATTAAGTTATTCAAAAAAAATAACTTTTATCTTTGAAATTCTTTTTCAATAGTTTTTCACTTTAAATCCGATCTATTTCCAAAACCATTTGGATTCAAAAATTCAATTTTTTAAAACTATTTCAAAAAACTGTTACATAACCGATTTCCACGTGCAATCCATATTTGTGTGTGTATAGTGTAGTCCAAGGGGTTTTACACAATAGTGCAACATCATCAATCATCACAGATTCAATCATATTAATATCGATAAGCGGTATAACCCATAACGCTTATCTTCATTTACAGATTCACAGATAAAGTGATTTTATCAATCACAAAGATTCATCATTACGATTCGATGTGGGTTTCGGATAACCAACTGGAATCCGACTCCCTGTCGCTTCGAAGTCCAAATGTCGTTTTACGGGCCAAGGGATTTTCATATTCATACAACAGTATATTCATCGCAGATATAACAGCTCAACACAAAGCATTACATAGCATCACATCACATATCAAATATATCAATCCATCACACATCATTCCACAACAATCAAATATCTTCAATTAAGATGAATAAATTGGGTGGTTTTAAATTTATCAACCACATAATTACTTTCATTAGGAATTTTTAATCAACGATTTATTATCATTAATTTTAATTGATTAAGTCTTAATCACCTTCATTAATTAATCATTCTTTAATTAATTATCTTAATTAATTAACCCTTAATTGTTATTAATTAAATCTTAATTACTTTTATTAATTAGTTATTACCTAATTAATTACTTTAATTAATAAATACTTAATTATTAATTAAATCTTAATTATAATTAATTACCCTTTAATTAATTATTCTTAATTATACCTTAATTAATTAACCACATTAATAAATTATTCTATAAAGTAATCAACCCTTAATATTTGATAAATCAATCTTTAATCTTTGATTATCTACACTTAATTACTTTCCCTGAGTAATTATTATTTTTATTTAATCATTCATTAATTACTTGATTTATTAACTTGAATTATTAATTAATTTACTTTAATTACTTACATTAAGTAATTTACTTCAAGTAATAAGTTTCTTAATCAATAAAATTTAGCTTAACCTTGAAAAGTTAATTAACAATTATAAAGCACCCTTAAAGTTAACTTCTTTAAATATCATTAAGTTTGTCTAAAATAAACTTTTTTTAAAAAAACTATGTAAAAAAAAACATTTTAAAACTTAACTAATTAAAACAATTATTATTTAAAATTTTCTTAACTAATTCTTAAAACTTGGAATTATTTAATATAAGAAGAAAATTGATTAAACATATTTAACAAAACTTAAAATTTTAAAAACTTGATTTTTCCTTAAATTTTAAAAATGTTTTTGGCCAATATCAATATACTCGAGAAAATCCACTGTCTGCTTCGAGTTGAACCCGATCAAATTGCTTCACTGCTTCGGGTTTTTCAGAAATTGAACCGTGAGCATGCTTAGTTATCAACTTAAAATTTTTCTAAGTATTAACCCTACGCAAACAAAACACTCACTCGAGCCTTACTTCGAGTCGAACACAATTCAGCACGAACGAAATCCCGAGCTAACCCCACATCTTTTCCTTTTTTTACAATTTTCAAAAGATAATGTGCACGGTGCACATGCACAATTCGTCGGAGCAACTCCGGTCGATATTCTGACCATCACTAAGTCACAAATAAGCTCATCGACAACCCCGACCAGCGAATATGCTCAAACTCACCCTGGCTCACTATCGAGCGCGACAGTACTAACTGGAACTGCCTTTGGTCACCAAATTTGACTCGCCACGCCGACCACGTCCACCTGAAGCTTCGCCGTCTCGACCACAACTTTACCACACAGTGACGCAACCATCCCATAAGGTCCGATGACCTAGAACGCTGCGACGACCACGATAATGTCTCACGAATTAAATTGACAAAGTACAGGGTTAAAACCCTAGATCGATCAAAATATACATTCGTGATGAATTATAAAATCATATAGCATTTTTTCTCGAATTCAACCGTGTTCCAGCATCCCTGAAAACAAATTCCGAGCCTCAATTCATTCGAGATCGCCGATGATTTACAAAATGCCCAAATTTGTTCAACTCGAGAATTTGCAACCTTCTCTAATTTAAAAATCATGAAACCTTTATTAAAATTCATCATTTCCAATTACTAATTAAATTATGAAACCAAAACATGAAACAAGATCATTTGATTTCCTGACTCATATTGATTTTTACTGTAAATCCCTTATTTTGAAATAATTATCTATTATGAAAATCTGAAACCATTCTTAATTTTGTATTACATTGTTGCAGTCAATTTACTTTTAGGGATCATAGTCTAAATTTCATTGCATGAGGAGATATGAGTTTATAAACAAATTCTAAAACCTGTAGAGTATGAAAAAGAGGCATGTTTTTCTTGCCTGTACACTAATATGCACACAGCCATTCATTTTTATAAAGGCATGCAAACACATTCACACCATCATCCCAACATAATTCATATCATATATCAGATACCAATCCAAACATCAATTGATATAGCAGAGTTAAGGGGGTTTGCTCACAGTAAATGGAAGAACAAAGAGAAACAGAAGAGACTCAGGCTTGAATACTGGAAATGAAAATTTGGCTTAAGTTTTCAATTTTGTTTTATTTGCTGCTATTTGATTCCAGTACTTGATTGGTGTCAAGTTTCCATCTGCATGCTTGAACTTGCTTGATCATAGGCTTAACTTCTTGATGCTTTGCCTAATCCTGCTTTTTTTCCTTTTTCCTGAACCTGCTTGATGCTTTGCTGTTTCAGGTGGAACCTTGAAAGCAGGCTTTTGATTATTATTTTCTTCTTTCAATTGAAAGCTGAAACTCTTTTTTTTCTAGCTTCGATTTCTTGTTTCAGTTTGAAATTTGAGGAGAATTTCAAATCCGTAGGCTTGGGAAGAACAGCCTGACTTACACTCTTTTTTTCTCTATTTCCTTTGGTGATGAGTTTGTGATGCTCAAGATTTAATTTTTTTCTTTCAGAAATCTATGAGGCTAAATAATTGAAAGGAGAAGCTGAAAAGTTTTAATGATTTTTTTTTGTTTTTTTTTCAAAAGTTGAATGCCACTTGTTAATTTTCATTTGCATGTTTTATACTTGTCATTCATATTAGCTTATTTCCTTACAAATGTTCATTTATAGCATTTTTATGTTTATACCCATAGTTCCAATTATTTTGTAAATTTTTATTTAACCCTTCATGTAAATATATCTTCATATGTATCATATGCCTCCATTTCAAGATCGCCTATATCTTTTTTTATATTCATCTTTACACAAATAATTTTTTTATCTCCATTGTTTTTCACATTACAACCTTTAATTTAGCTTACTATATTTACATACATATATATAAATATTTTTATACATTCTACATTCATGCATTTCTTATCATCTATTTTTGTACAACTTCCAAAAATAAAAGAATGGTTTAAATATTTTGATTTCATATTAACGAATGATCACTTTTATTTATATAAGAGAGTTAAATATTAAAATAATAATTTGAAATTTATTACCTCTTCCAAATATTAATACAATTAAAAATTTAGAAAACTGACTACCATTAACTTTTTAAAGCTTTTAAATTCTACTTTATTTTTAATACATTTTATTTTTAAATTCAATATTTGTTTATGAAATACTTATTCTTAAATTTCAAATCAAATTCCTATTTATCTTTAAATACTTATTTTTTTAAATCCAATTTTATTTATTCTAGAAATTCTCTAATTAATTCATAATTTATTTTCAAAAATTGATTTAATTGCCAAACTAAACTTGGTAAACGTAACGACCCGGAAATTTTCGAACCCGAAAATTCCAAATAGTTAGTGAAAGAAGAAGAAAACAGCAACAAGTCACAGAAACCTCACATTCGCAGCGGATCAAAATATAATATCACATAATAATAACAGTTATACAAAAGAAAACTGTATCTGTCAATTTATATTTATATACATCAGAGTTACAACTTATACAATCAACATGTCCCAAATATGCAACAATATATCTCAGCGGAAATACTCCAAACGTTCCTGCCGTCCAGCTCGTTCCTGAGCTCCACAACGTCCTTACCTAAAAATCTGTAATACTCGGTCTGACCCAAGCATTACATCAAAGTAACACCCGGGTCAGGCTGGAAACCAGCGTGAGAAAACCCATCTAACAAGAATACAAAAGCATGCAACTTATATAAACCCGGGGTAACTTATGTCAATTTACAACTCCACAAGATGTTATAGAAAATACTTATTTAACACGTAAATCTCTAAGTGCCAAACTTAGATTAAATGGTCCAACTTACTTAAATCATTCCATATCAGCATATTGATTCCGCATATCAATCTATAAGGAATCGAAGTGGTTTCGGGTATTCACTATACCCGACTCTGGTCTTTTCGAATTCAATACCATCTTAACCCAAGTTATTCAAGTAAAATACAATTTAATTTCAAACAGGATGTCATTTCTCACGCTGCAATTTATCATCGAAGATAACCACATTATCATTTTTTTATAAATCGATCATCTCATATCACTTAGCGTTACAAATCACATATCAGAGATATCCTCAAATCTCTGGCATACAATATTATTTAATCCTTCATAAGCAAGATAAGATCAGTTATACCATTTTAATTAATTTAAACAAATTAAATTAATTACACCAATCATCCTTAATCCTGCTTATTTAACATTACTTAATCACAATCCCAATTGACTCATCATTCCTTAATCAATTAATCTCAATTAATCATCCTTCACTAATAAATCTTTAATTACATTAAGTAGTTAATCTTTAATTATCACATAGATTAATTAGCCTAACCATTCTCATTTAATTATCTTGAAATAATCTCCTAAATCGATTAACGAAATTTATTTCGCTGATCCTTTATTAATTATTCTAGTTATTTTTCTATACTTACTTACATTGATTAATTATCCCTTAATTAATCACATAAGATAATTAACTAGACCTTTAATTAATTTTTTTTAATTAAATCATTCTATCTAATTCCACTAAATAATTACTTCTCGATTACTAAAATTAAGTCGTTATCATTAAATAATCACATTTAGTAATCCTTATATATTCCTTTCCTTAATAAATACATTAAGCAATTATCCTTTAATTGCTTTCATACTCATAAATCAATTCCATTAAGTGATTAATTCTTAATTAATCATCTTTATATTAATACTTTAATTACTTAATCACATAAAAAAATCCTTAAATTGAATACTCAAAATTACTTAACCTTTATTAACTATCCGATGATTAAATTAATTTATTACTTCCTTAATCGATAACATTAATCGATTTCTCACCCTAAAACATTAAATAGTTATTACATTATTAAATTTCATCATTTAATTTTTCCTTGAAAATTAACATATAGGATTAAACCCTTATATAATTATCAAATTACCCCAATTTGAAACATTTATAACTTTGTAACTCATAAAAAAACTGTTAACACTTTGAATAGAACTTAATTTAACCCCTTCTTAGAACTAACACTTCAGATAGGGCTAACCTTCCAAAACTAAACAATATGCATGCTTAAAAACTTAATCGCTTAAAAACTTAAAAACTGTTAACACTTTGAATATCCTTAAAAAAAATGATATGCATGCTTTAGCCTGAACACAAAAATAAACAATAGGGCTAACCTTCTGAAACCCCGAGACACTAACGTGTACCCTTCTATATCTACTTCGAGTCGCACAAACATCCACCCGAGAGAAAAAAAACTGAAACTTCATCTTCCCAAACCTCTCAAGTCTCCACTCCAGTCACAAGCCAACCACTCGAACCCTTCTCCGAGTCAATTGCTCATTTTCCCACAACAACCCACGCGAACAACACGAGCCAACCTTCTTCCCAAACTCACGAACATCAGCAGCAAGTAAACGTGCACCGTGCACGTGTACGAACGGCCAGGCCACTTTTGGCCGTCGGCATCTCCTCAGCCAAGTGACTCCAGACTCCCTCACACGATTACAACCACCAGATCACCATAACACGTCCGAAATCAAAAAAAGAACATTCCAACCTAAAACTGGAACCAACATGATCTACAAATTTTGCCTTGATACGCCACCACTGACCGCCAACGACTCTGCAACTTCGTCCAATACTTCCCAGGATAATTACGCATCGAACCCCCTTGGTCCGGCCAAGTCCGGTCCTAAATCGATGGCAAAACCCTTCCTACAACTTCGACGACCAAGTAGAACCACTAAACTTTAAAATGTCGTCGTCCAATCGCTACATCGAACAGTAAAACACTTGGCTATTTTTCCCAAGATCTCTGCCCCTCAACCTTACTTCAGCAACGATCACGACCACGGTAACATCATCGGTCGTCGGAATTTGGCCGAGACTTCTTACACGTTCAAACCAAAATTTCTCGATATATAATTACTTAAATATCTCGAATTCTATATTAAAAATCATGCTTTCATATCACGAATTCATTTATACCATCAAAACTTGAAAATTTAATAATTAAGTTTTAACTTGAATTGATCTTCCCCTGTAAATTTCTTTTTCCTGGTTAATCACTTACGATTTTGTTCTTATAAATATTTTAAAAACAAGATTCAGTCAATACTATCGGTTTCCATTTAATGATCATAATCTTCAAGACATTGAAGCCAAGGAAATTGATTTTTGAATTGGTTTTTTTTTTTTGAGACTGCAAACCTATAACAGAGACTATATAACATTTTATACAGACATGCAATTGATCATCATCAATTATATTGTGATTCCAAGGCAATTATTTTTATAAATCTATATGAACCATATTTCTATCTTCATTTATCATTCACAATTAATCTCAAATGAATTTAAAACTTAATAGTTTAAGTTTCACTCACCTGTTCAAGTCATGTATATTAAGTATTACACATATTTATATACTTAAAATCATTATCTCACAATATGCACAACATTATTCAGATTTGTACTTAAAAGGCCATCATACTGCTAGTTCAATATAACATATTTTTACAAGTTTACTCACCTGCATGCATAGGACAGAGAACCATATTTGTTTCCAGATATGCAGAGAGCAATTCGTTTTCCTGAAACTCTGTTTCCAGGTTTGATAAATCTTCCTTTGCTTGTTGAAGTTTAAATCTTGTTGCTTGTTGTTAGATTTGTCTTAACTGGTTGTATTTTGAAACTTTTAATATTGTTATTGCCTTGATTTCCCGCTTGTTGAATTTCCCAGTTCCATTCTTCTCAGATTTGCAGTCTTTATCATCTTTTGATTTTTCTTTAAGATTAATAACTTGAATCCTTGTTTAATTTTGTTGAAAGAGTGGAAATTGCTGAATTTCAGATTTGTAAGTGGAGGAGTGATATTTTCTTGCTTTAGAAAAGAGAATGAGAAAAATTTAGATGAAGGAGGTGAAATAACCTTTTATAGAAATAATTTTATTTAATAAAGATTTAAGAAAATGAATTAAAATTTTTGACACTTGTCACTACACAATATTATTCTCTTAACACATGTTATTATAGTGCTTTAAATTTTAACAAATGTAATCTTCATGCAAAAAGGATTTTTTTAATATGTTTTTATTAATTATATTTCTAAATTAAAAATACATTTTTAATCCATATAAATCAATTCTTATTAAAAGAAATAAATATAAGACAAATTTTATATTCTAAATAAAATCATAGAAATACACTTTTAAAATCAAAGTATGATTTAAGATATTAATCAATTTTTTTTATATTTAACAACACATTATCATTTGTTTTAAATGAATAATTTGTCAAATCCAAATGATTATATTAAGATATGATCTAATAAATATTTATCTAAATATAAACATTTACTATTAGATTCATTAGTTCAATTTATAATTCAGCATTTGTTTTAATTTACCCAATTATTATATCAATTACAGATGTCCAGAAATTCGGGTTATCACATTCCTTCCCCCTTTAAATCTTTTCGTCCTCGAAAAGGAACGAAGCCAGAATTATTTAAATATTTTCAAAAATCCAGTTAAAATATTCTTTGATCATTTTTCAAACACCTTTAAAATCTATATAATATTGCCAAAATAATTTTTATAAAAATACCTTTATAACTCGATGTCTCAGCTAGTCTATCCTTGTTCTCCTAGAAATTCGGTCATACGTTGATCAGGCGTATGACTGAAAATCTACAAGTGCTTGGAAAACTCGTTTTCAACATCCAGTGAAAATACTTTTGAAAATAATGTTTTATTGAAAATATAGAAAACAGTTTTTGAAAATAGGGGAAATATCTTTGGTGAGAATGCTCTGGAAATCATCACCCCCATCCATGGTCGCAGTTAACCCGATGGTTACGTTGCCGTCCCGACAAAATCCACAGATAACTCTAGGCCTCCCGCCCCTCGATTACACCATGGAACCCGCTACAGATCGCAGCTACAACTGGGGTTACGTAGCTATCACAGCAAAAACCCATATAACTGTAGGCATCAGCGCCCTCGAATTTCGCTGCTAAAAAACTGAAACTTCTCCACTCCACTTGACCATAGATTGCAGTCTACCGATGTTGCGTTGCCTTCCCGGCAAAATCAAGTGTAGACCGTTGGCACTCATCCTCCACACGATTTTCGCTATGGTCCCCACAGTAGATCGCAGTGACATCGAGTTACACTATCGTCACAGCATAACCCAAATGCCCCTGTAGGCATCAGCGCCATCGACTTCTGCTACCCAATAATCCTCAGGAACTAGTTTTGTCCGGACTCCTCACAGGATCAACTTTAGAACCCCCCTTGGGGCTCAAGGCGGCACCACCCGGTGGTACTCCTGAGAAGTCCATTCCAAGGGAGCGCCTTTTCCCCAGAGCATCATCAAAACATTTTATACTATACATATATAGTATCTTTAAATCATACACCTAGTATGATCTCATACAAAGATCCTTTACACAAAATCGATTATTCCAAAATCGATAATTCTCAAACTAGGTGTGACGGCCCGTTTTCCCGTACCCTTTGAATCGACAATAAACCACCCATGTCCAACTCAAATTGCACGAAAAAACGGATCATCAAGGGTGATAAAGAAAAATAGACAGAACAGAATCTCACACGAATGGAATAACATATATTATTTCAATAAAAATATTTACAGCGGAAAATTTTAAAATACAATATCAGAGTCTAACCTAGATTCAGCTTGGACAGTTATAAAACCTGCCCTTACAATTGCTGACAAACATCAAACAAAATACACTAAGCAATGGCGATGAAAGAATATCTTCATGCGTCCATGAATATCTCCAGCTCTCCCCTGGAACTTCAACCGTCTTCGACTATCCTGAAACTACTCGGATCTGACCCAAGTATTGAAAATACCCGGATCAGGCTTGATAAACCAGCGTGAGAAAAACTCAATAATAAATGACAGTGTCATATATCAGCCTTTGGATAAAATCTTTTGAAATAAATAGTATCTCATAAGACCACGCCCACACATAAACACGGACGGGTTTTTACCTTATGATAACTAAAACACTTTTATATCAAAACTTTTGATATTATTTCTAATGACATCTCTTTGAAAACATTTGCAAATAAACTTATTAATCTTATCCGAAATGGTTACCCATATAGCATTTCGAGGCTATTCATTACGCCAATACAAACAAAACCGTAGGTTCTTATTGGAGAATGGATTTCCATACAAATGACCAGGCGCAGGATCTACCTTCCGAAATGGGTACACCTCTAGATGGATGTCCCGAGGCACAGAACATCTGCCCTCTACCAACACAAGACCGGCCCACCTCTGTAACTAGATGGTACCGAATATGTCATCCCCCGGTCGTTACCGACCTTTATCGAGGGCCCTCTAGCATACACCACATTAATTAACATCCCGACGTCATAGCGGGAAGAAATATATCTAGAAGGGGATGATCATACCCTAATGGGAATGACCCACATAGCCCTGCTGCATCTAATCCTGTTTCGGTCATTTCCGGTTTGATGAGGCTTAAGGCTACGATTACCTTTTCACAAAGCACATATCAAATCTTTGAATGCCACATTGCCATTTCCGTTAACTACTAATTGCCTTCCACAAAAATACAACCCTTGAGCTCGTATGTCTCAAGGAGGGTGTTAAGCTAAGAGAAGTTGCCTTCTCCGCCACCACTAATGTACGTTTGTAAAAACCAATGTACGTAATCTTTAGAAATGCAACGTCAGACAAACGTCCATACAAGTTGTCCAGGAACAGGACAAACCGAAGGTACTTTCCTCGGCCATTACTAGGCGAGAAGCCCTTGCAATCCGCAAAATCTCTATCACGAGGAGACCACTGCTATATATAACTCTATAATTGGGTGCGACCCGAGCAAATCAACAAGCAGTCCTCACGCTAGGAAGATCCACGGTCTTCAATCACCATCTTCAACATGTCTTCACGTTCGAACGTACACATTGGTTCGAAGTGGTTTTCGGATAGGAATTAACCAAATCCGACTCCGGTTCCTTCGAAATCCAATCATCGATAAAAAGTGAATATGAGAATATAGGATTTATTAAGTCTCTTTTCACTTTAATTCTCTTCGGATGATTTCGAAATTCTCTTTCTTTCAACTTAGGATAATTCTAAGTAATTCATTCTTTTGTTTTGGAAAATATCTCAGATTTCTTTACTTAATTCTTGATCCAAATTTCTTAACTTTTAACTTAAGGAAAACATTCCCTTTATAATATCACCTTCCAAAACATCCATTTAATTTAAAGGATTATTCACTGTCCAAAATCGCGAATATAATTCCTTTAACATTTATCAATTTAAATTGATTTCAGATTTACAAAACGATGTTTATAAATTCCATTTTTATATCTCACTTGTAAGTCAAAATCCAATACTCTTATTTACCAATTCATTCCTAAAATTCATTATAAATTCTTTTCTAAACTTCACAGGTTCGTAGAAATCATTCATTTTGGAGATTGCTTAACTTTTGGATAATACCAATCTTCTTTTATTTTGGAAAACTTAACAGAATCTTTTTATTTTGAGAGCATCCGGGCTTTCCTTTCGATCTGTTCCACCCCTCGCCTAAGAAAAGAAAACATAGGCCAGGTAAGTTCAGGGCACTGGTTGCTCCATCCCTAACCTTAGTTAAACACCTTGTTTTATCTTCCCAGATCTCACAGGCGGGACAAATGTACTAGTCGTTTCCGCATACTCAGATTTTCAACTTATTTTGGAATTGCTTATAAATATTCCAAATTATCTTTTTAAAACACTTAATTATCCTTTTTAAAACATTCACTATTATTCTTGGAAACGTTGTTACATTTAATCTCATATTCCAAAAGTTATACAATTCACAGCATAAAAGTGCTGCGGAAAGTGCTATATAAGCTTATTTGATTAAAACAACTTTTAAACATTCGCTAATTCATATTTTCCAATCCAAATCTCTTTTAAATCATTTAAATAGATTTATCAAATTTATTCCATATTTTTCCATAATTAAAAACATTCATTCGAACAGATTTTCTGTTATGGTCACTAAACTGCACTAGCGCGATTTTTCTAGAAAATTGATTTGGACATAATTCAAAATCTACTTATCGAAACTTTGATTTTCTTTCTTCATTTAGAAGATATGGATATAATAGTCCGGAATTTTCTTATCTCGAAGAATTCCGAGCAATATTCCACTCTACACATTCATTTGAACTTTTCAACGCGAAATCGCGAACTACCGTTGCGCGACGCGTCTAGTTTTAACTTATTTTTCAACATTTGAAATAATTTATTCAAATTGGATTTCAATACTTATAAAATGATTAGAAACCATTTTAAATCAATATTTTCACTTTTTAAAGTATTTAATATATATTTTCACTCTTACCACATTAAAATATTATTATATTCCCATTATTTTAATATTAAACTTTAAATCCCAATTTCAACTCAATTTCAATTCTAATCTCAAATTAAACATATTTAAAACTTAGATTTCAAATCTAATTCCAATTTAAATTTCAATTTAATCTCAAACTAAACTTCACTTTTTCAAAATCGATTTTAATTTCAATTTCCCTATTCATCTAACTTTCAATTTTCTAATTAGCTATTCTTTTCAAATCCGTTTCACTTCAAATTTCAAATTCTCTTTCATTTTAACTTTAATTTCACTTCTAAATGAAAAGAGACTTATTTTTCCACAATTTCTCATATTACTAAAATATGGTCTTACTAATCAAAGTGATTACTTAATCAAAATGAACATATCCAATATTCATATTTATTACTAACATAACATCCATTCAACAAATCACATGCATATGATTTCAAATCTAACATTCACTATTAATATCATAACGGGATATATTATCACAATTCACTTAATTTACTAATTTTCAAATCATCCATATTAACAATCAATTTGGTATAAACATTCATATGTCATAAGGGTGTAAATATGATTGTTATAACATAATCAAAATATAAATTCAAAAGCGATGAGAATTTCTCACCTTTAACCAAACGTTTAACTTCCTACCAACATTCATTTAATTCAACGCTTCACTAAACCTTATCATAACCATGCTTCCAAGTGCTCGACCATCTCCATCTTTACTTGCTTTGCTCACGTCCTTCCTTTATCAACTTCCAAACTCATGGCCTAAGGCCTTTTTTTTTTTAAGAAGAGAAGAAGAAGAAGTGAATTAAGAAGAGGTTAGAGAGTAACAAGTGGATTAGTGCTTAAGCACTCCACTATTTTTAACCCTCCTACCTCTCTTAAGAGAGAAGCCATTAAAATAGCTTAAAGGAAGAAGAAGAAAAGAAAGATTTGTGTGAAAATGAAAGAGGTATGCATGGCTATTTATAGGAAAAAGTTTGAAATAAAATATTATTATGTAAAATGACCAAAATGCCCTTTACTTACTTTTTAACTTAACATCACATTTCAAATCATGCTTTATGTCACTTTCACTTAAGAAGTAAGTAAAGTAAAGTAATAATTATGTTTGGTTTGATTTGATGTTGATTTGATGTTTACTTTTGACTTTTCTTACTTACTTTTCTTAATTATATTCTAGAATTTTCTAAGTATGTTTATTAAAAGTAAACTTGATTAGTGAATTAATTAATACTTATACTATTTGAATATATGTTCCTATATAAGAAAATAAAGGTGCGACGACGTTGCGACAACTTTTAATTGACAAAACGTCGTTTTTCGACGAAATGTTTTACGGTCACATTTTGACGTTTTAGTTAAACTATGTATTGAAGTAAACCAAATTTAAAAATGAACTTTTTACTTCTTTAAATAAATTAAAACAAGTCTCTTTATATTCTAAAATCATATTTAATTAATATCAAAATCTCTAATTTTACCGTGTATGCAAAACTGACAAAATGCGACAAATTTTGGTTATTTTTATAAAACGATTATTAACAAATTTTTAAATCTTTTAACATACTTTTATTATCTTTATTAGATGTTTTAAATAAGATTTACCTTTTTAAATAGATATTTAAATCCATTTATTTAAGCCTTTAATTATTATTAACAAAACTTAACTTTTGTCGATTTGTTCTAAAATCCAAATTCATGCTTTTTTTTTTAATTTATTAACTATAAGAATATATAACTTCTTCACTATTATTTATTATATATATCATATTATTTAAGATTTAAACTCCTTTTTAAATTTAAATCGATCGAAATCTCTCATTTTCGAAGTAGCGAAAATACGGGTCGTTACATTCTCCCCTACTTAGAAGCATTTCGTCCTCGAAATGAAAGTTAGATAAAGGAATCTATCTCATACTCATCTCCTCAAAAAATTTTGACTTATTTCTATTGATGATAGAAAAGAAGAAGGCCGATATCATAACAACACTAAAACAAATGATGCCAAACATATATAAAGATTCCCCACACTAAGCTGAGTACTTATCACTTTCTTAAGATTATATATACATACATCAAGTCAAACTTCTATCCTTCCCATCCTAGTGCGTACTGCACACTTAAGATAATGTATCCAACTATCAAACAAGACTATACATCCAAAAACAACCAAACTAATACTATATCAACATAAATGAATACAACCACATAACTCATCCTTTGACCTAAGCATGTACTACACCTGAGGTCTATATATATACATACCAAAACATAATTCTAACCATTATCTCTTATGTCTTCTATTCAAGATAACTATCGAACTACTAAGTTGATAGACCCAACACATCATACTATATGTGATATTTGATTCGATCTATTATTCAAATCCACAACTTTTCTTTCGAACTAGTATCGATCTCCCGATTTTCTACTGCGGACTTTGATCAGACTTCTTGATCACAAACCCTTGCTTTCCTTGCATAGCTCTCAACTATGATAGAAAACTCGTGTACATAATCACAAACTCTCATCAATATTCGCCATCAAAAATTGAGTGATAAATCCTTTTTCGGATTGGTGTAAACACCTCAAAGTTTTGTACTCAAATCTTAGATCAAAATTTATGTGCCAAAATGATCTACGTTTAACTTAAGTATTTATTCACATTCATCTTTACCTAATACATTTCTTCCAAACTTCTATTAATCCAAGTTTATTTCACAACCATTTACTTTCTTCTAAATCCATTATTACTTAAGCTTACAAATGACTTAACTTGTATAATATACCTTTACTTCCTAAGAGTATATATACATATCCCAAATCTTCAAATCGTCATTTACTTTAATTAGCGTCTTCAACAAATGTGGAATTCTATTATTCCAAATAAATAAGTTATAAAACTTAATCCCTAGTTTTCTTTACCTAAGGTCTCCATTTAGCTAATATTATTTATCTAATCCATATTTTAATAAGACAACTTTACTAAATGTACGTCCTTTTTCTTACAAAGTTAACTTATTTACCTATCCATTTTCTAAATCAAATTTCTTAACCTTAAATCCGTCAAATACCTTATAGTCAAATTGTGAAACTTAATTCACATGGTATTTGTTATTTAAACATTTTCATCCAACATTCAACTACTAACCATATTATTCAAAACTACCTCCTTCTAATCTTACTTCATTTTGAATTAAAAATATTACCCTAAATGTATCATTATTTCAAATTTTATATTAGGATGATATTTCTTATACCTCTTGTTTCTAATCAAAGTGTCTAAATTTCAAATTACCTTAACTCATTTATAAGTTATAGAACTTATCCTTTCATAATATATTTACCCAAAATTTCAATTTTGGCTTATCTTTTCTATCTTATTGACAAGAATTTTTTCTAAGTGTAAATTTTCACTTTACTTCCTCTAATTACACTTCTAGCTTCAATATTATCATCAAATATCTTATAATCAAATTTGTGAATTTTACTTCACAAGATATTTGTACTTAGCTTTTTAAATCCATTCATTATGATAATCACTTAATCATTATTTCTTAATACCAAGTATCTAAGGGTATATGATTACAGTTTTAAATTCTAGCTTTCAACTAACTGATCCTATATGAAATATCTTATAGTCAAATTGTGCAATTCTAATCACAAGATATTCATATTTTAGTTTTACTAAGCTAAATCACAATCAATCCTTAACCTAAAAGATAATAATATCCTCTTTAGTATTTATAATATAAACCCAAGGTAAAATTATTTCATTTACTAATTTCTTTAAAACAAAATCATTTTGTAAAATTAACAAATACGCGCTCATATATATAAATACTCTCATAACTCATTCTAGGGCATTACTAACCCTATCTCTAATGAGTTACTCATCCTAGGATATTACTAATCCTATCTCTGATGAGAATTTACCCATAATAGAGCCAAGGTTCTCGCTTAACCTTCAGCTCTGATACCAAATGTGACGGCCCGTTTTCCCGTACCCTTTGAATCGACAATAAACCACCCATGTCCAACTCAAATTGCACGAAAAAACGGATCATCAAGGGTGATAAAGAAAAATAGACAGAACAGAATCTCACACGAATGGAATAACATATATTATTTCAATAAAAATATTTACAGCGGAAAATTTTAAAATACAATATCAGAGTCTAACCTAGATTCAGCTTGGACAGTTATAAAACCTGCCCTTACAATTGCTGACAAACATCAAACAAAATACACTAAGCAATGGCGATGAAAGAATATCTTCATGCGTCCATGAATATCTCCAGCTCTCCCCTGGAACTTCAACCGTCTTCGACTATCCTGAAACTACTCGGATCTGACCCAAGTATTGAAAATACCCGGATCAGGCTTGATAAACCAGCGTGAGAAAAACTCAATAATAAATGACAGTGTCATATATCAGCCTTTGGATAAAATCTTTTGAAATAAATAGTATCTCATAAGACCACGCCCACACATAAACACGGACGAGTTTTTACCTTATGATAACTAAAACACTTTTATATCAAAACTTTTGATATTATTTCTAATGACATCTCTTTGAAAACATTTGCAAATAAACTTATTAATCTTATCCGAAATGGTTACCCATATAGCATTTCGAGGCTATTCATTACGCCAATACAAACAAAACCGTAGGTTCTTATTGGAGAATGGATTTCCATACAAATGACCAGGCGCAGGATCTACCTTCCGAAATGGGTACACCTCTAGATGGATGTCCCGAGGCACAGAACATCTGCCCTCTACCAACACAAGACCGGCCCACCTCTGTAACTAGATGGTACCGAATATGTCATCCCCCGGTCGTTACCGACCTTTATCGAGGGCCCTCTAGCATACACCACATTAATTAACATCCCGACGTCATAGCGGGAAGAAATATATCTAGAAGGGGATGATCATACCCTAATGGGAATGACCCACATAGCCCTGCTGCATCTAATCCTGTTTCGGTCATTTCCGGTTTGATGAGGCTTAAGGCTACGATTACCTTTTCACAAAGCACATATCAAATCTTTGAATGCCACATTGCCATTTCCGTTAACTACTAATTGCCTTCCACAAAAATACAACCCTTGAGCTCGTATGTCTCAAGGAGGGTGTTAAGCTAAGAGAAGTTGCCTTCTCCGCCACCACTAATGTACGTTTGTAAAAACCAATGTACGTAATCTTTAGAAATGCAACGTCAGACAAACGTCCATACAAGTTGTCCAGGAACAGGACAAACCGAAGGTACTTTCCTCGGCCATTACTAGGCGAGAAGCCCTTGCAATCCGCAAAATCTCTATCACGAGGAGACCACTGCTATATATAACTCTATAATTGGGTGCGACCCGAGCAAATCAACAAGCAGTCCTCACGCTAGGAAGATCCACGGTCTTCAATCACCATCTTCAACATGTCTTCACGTTCGAACGTACACATTGGTTCGAAGTGGTTTTCGGATAGGAATTAACCAAATCCGACTCCGGTTCCTTCGAAATCCAATCATCGATAAAAAGTGAATATGAGAATATAGGATTTATTAAGTCTCTTTTCACTTTAATTCTCTTCGGATGATTTCGAAATTCTCTTTCTTTCAACTTAGGATAATTCTAAGTAATTCATTCTTTTGTTTTGGAAAATATCTCAGATTTCTTTACTTAATTCTTGATCCAAATTTCTTAACTTTTAACTTAAGGAAAACATTCCCTTTATAATATCACCTTCCAAAACATCCATTTAATTTAAAGGATTATTCACTGTCCAAAATCGCGAATATAATTCCTTTAACATTTATCAATTTAAATTGATTTCAGATTTACAAAACGATGTTTATAAATTCCATTTTTATATCTCACTTGTAAGTCAAAATCCAATACTCTTATTTACCAATTCATTCCTAAAATTCATTATAAATTCTTTTCTAAACTTCACAGGTTCGTAGAAATCATTCATTTTGGAGATTGCTTAACTTTTGGATAATACCAATCTTCTTTTATTTTGGAAAACTTAACAGAATCTTTTTATTTTGAGAGCATCCGGGCTTTCCTTTCGATCTGTTCCACCCCTCGCCTAAGAAAAGAAAACATAGGCCAGGTAAGTTCAGGGCACTGGTTGCTCCATCCCTAACCTTAGTTAAACACCTTGTTTTATCTTCCCAGATCTCACAGGCGGGACAAATGTACTAGTCGTTTCCGCATACTCAGATTTTCAACTTATTTTGGAATTGCTTATAAATATTCCAAATTATCTTTTTAAAACACTTAATTATCCTTTTTAAAACATTCACGATTATTCTTGGAAATGTTGTTACATTTAATCTCATATTCCAAAAGTTATACAATTCACAGCATAAAAGTGCTGCGGAAAGTGCTATATAAGCTTATTTGATTAAAACAACTTTTAAACATTCGCTAATTCATATTTTCCAATCCAAATCTCTTTTAAATCATTTAAATAGATTTATCAAATTTATTCCATATTTTTCCATAATTAAAAACATTCATTCGAACAGATTTTCTGTTATGGTCACTAAACTGCACTAGCGCGATTTTTCTAGAAAATTGATTTGGACATAATTCAAAATCTACTTATCGAAACTTTGATTTTCTTTCTTCATTTAGAAGATATGGATATAATAGTCCGGAATTTTCTTATCTCGAAGAATTCCGAGCAATATTCCACTCTACACATTCATTTGAACTTTTCAACGCGAAATCGCGAACTACCGTTGCGCGACGCGTCTAGTTTTAACTTATTTTTCAACATTTGAAATAATTTATTCAAATTGGATTTCAATACTTATAAAATGATTAGAAACCATTTTAAATCAATATTTTCACTTTTTAAAGTATTTAATATATATTTTCACTCTTACCACATTAAAATATTATTATATTCCCATTATTTTAATATTAAACTTTAAATCCCAATTTCAACTCAATTTCAATTCTAATCTCAAATTAAACATATTTAAAACTTAGATTTCAAATCTAATTCCAATTTAAATTTCAATTTAATCTCAAACTAAACTTCACTTTTTCAAAATCGATTTTAATTTCAATTTCCCTATTCATCTAACTTTCAATTTTCTAATTAGCTATTCTTTTCAAATCCGTTTCACTTCAAATTTCAAATTCTCTTTCATTTTAACTTTAATTTCACTTCTAAATGAAAAGAGACTTATTTTTCCACAATTTCTCATATTACTAAAATATGGTCTTACTAATCAAAGTGATTACTTAATCAAAATGAACATATCCAATATTCATATTTATTACTAACATAACATCCATTCAACAAATCACATGCATATGATTTCAAATCTAACATTCACTATTAATATCATAACGGGATATATTATCACAATTCACTTAATTTACTAATTTTCAAATCATCCATATTAACAATCAATTTGGTATAAACATTCATATGTCATAAGGGTGTAAATATGATTGTTATAACATAATCAAAATATAAATTCAAAAGCGATGAGAATTTCTCACCTTTAACCAAACGTTTAACTTCCTACCAACATTCATTTAATTCAACGCTTCACTAAACCTTATCATAACCATGCTTCCAAGTGCTCGACCATCTCCATCTTTACTTGCTTTGCTCACGTCCTTCCTTTATCAACTTCCAAACTCATGGCCTAAGGCCTTTTTTTTTTTAAGAAGAGAAGAAGAAGAAGTGAATTAAGAAGAGGTTAGAGAGTAACAAGTGGATTAGTGCTTAAGCACTCCACTATTTTTAACCCTCCTACCTCTCTTAAGAGAGAAGCCATTAAAATAGCTTAAAGGAAGAAGAAGAAAAGAAAGATTTGTGTGAAAATGAAAGAGGTATACATGGCTATTTATAGGAAAAAGTTTGAAATAAAATATTATTATGTAAAATGACCAAAATGCCCTTTACTTACTTTTTAACTTAACATCACATTTCAAATCATGCTTTATGTCACTTTCACTTAAGAAGTAAGTAAAGTAAAGTAATAATTATGTTTGGTTTGATTTGATGTTGATTTGATGTTTACTTTTGACTTTTCTTACTTACTTTTCTTAATTATATTCTAGAATTTTCTAAGTATGTTTATTAAAAGTAAACTTGATTAGTGAATTAATTAATACTTATACTATTTGAATATATGTTCCTATATAAGAAAATAAAGGTGCGACGACGTTGCGACAACTTTTAATTGACAAAACGTCGTTTTTCGACGAAATGTTTTACGGTCACATTTTGACGTTTTAGTTAAACTATGTATTGAAGTAAACCAAATTTAAAAATGAACTTTTTACTTCTTTAAATAAATTAAAACAAGTCTCTTTATATTCTAAAATCATATTTAATTAATATCAAAATCTCTAATTTTACCGTGTATGCAAAACTGACAAAATGCGACAAATTTTGGTTATTTTTATAAAACGATTATTAACAAATTTTTAAATCTTTTAACATACTTTTATTATCTTTATTAGATGTTTTAAATAAGATTTACCTTTTTAAATAGATATTTAAATCCATTTATTTAAGCCTTTAATTATTATTAACAAAACTTAACTTTTGTCGATTTGTTCTAAAATCCAAATTCATGCTTTTTTTTTTAATTTATTAACTATAAGAATATATAACTTCTTCACTATTATTTATTATATATATCATATTATTTAAGATTTAAACTCCTTTTTAAATTTAAATCGATCGAAATCTCTCATTTTCGAAGTAGCGAAAATACGGGTCGTTACACTAGGCTTTTCAAATTCTCATATTGATTTTACCCAAAAATCAAAAGCCTTTCCAAATCCATAGGTTCCCAAAACCTTTTTCCAAAAATTCTCATAAGTTCCTTTATATATATATATATAGATATATATAATATTCAAAACTTTGGATCCTTTCAAACTTGTATAAAACTCCTTTTATACTTCAAAACATCTTCAAAATCCCTTTCTTCTAGCAAAAGATTCAACAAGGAGAGTTTCGTTTTATAAAATAAAGATATTTAACTTTGTTTACTCAAAATCAAATATCCAATTTTGATTACTCCTTTCAATATCATTTTCATTCCAATCCGTACGATGTACACATATCATTCATACGCTATACCAATCTGATCGCTTACTCGATCACACAATTTCACTTCCGAACTAGTATTATCCACCCGACTTCCTAGTGCGGACACAGATCTAGTTTCTTGATCAGAAACCGTCATTCTCCTTGCATAGCCATAACTATGATAGAGAATATCCAGAACTAATCAACAATCCATATCCAGGTTCGCCTTCAAAAATCGAGTGGAAAATTCCAACTCGGATCGATATAACTATCACGAAATTCTGTGCTCGAACTTGGATCAAATCACTATGCGAATAGAATAACATACATACACCCTACGTATTTATCTTTATTGGTTATTAGCCAAATTAATTTCATTTCTATTCACATTCACTTTGACTTTCATTCACTTATCACAACTGCTTAAATCTATTCGGATTTTTACCTCTATTCTTATCTTGATTGGGAATTTAACCAATAACAGTTTGAACTCCGACCAGTTTATTTAGAAAATAGTTTGAAAATTTTAAAAATAGATAAGTAGTTGAAATATAATTACTAGTTTGTAAAATAGGTATAAAATAGTTAGAAAATAGTTAAAATAATTATAGAAAATTTAGATAATTGCAAAATAATAGTAAGATAGTAATTAGTTTTGTAAAATAGTTGAAATATAGTAATTAGTTTATAAAACAGTTGAAAATTCGTTGAACAGTTTCAAAAATAATTGTAAAACAAGTATAAGATAATTTGGCTTTTAAAAGAAAGGTTATATATATAATGAATAGCTTGGAAAAACAGGTTTATATTAAAATAATTTATATTAAAAATAGTCCAGAGTCAAAACTGCTCACTTCCCAATCTCTATTCTCATCAATTCAATTTAAATTTTCACTTTCATTTAAATTGACCCGATTCCCATTTTAAATAACTCCAATTTCCATTGGACTTGATTTATTCCCAATTCAAGCCGAATTAATTCTCAATCCTTTTTCAAATTTAAATCAAATTCCATTTGATTTTAAACATATTCAACTTTAATTACAATCCCAAGTTATTCCAATCTCTTTGGACTAATATCCATTCAACTGAACCCACTTCAATTCCAATCCATTTCAACTCCAGTTTGAATTAATCCCAATTTCAAATTCCATTTCCAAATCAAGTAGAATTATTCTTGATTTCCTCCCAAATTCAATTCAAATTCCATTTGAATTTAAAATTATTCAATTTTAATCACAATTCCAAATTATTCAAATCAATCCAGTTCAAAATTTCCATTTGAATCTTATACTCATACATCTTCAATCACCATTTCAATTAATTCAAGTCAAATTCAATTTTGAACCAACTTCAAATTCCAGTTTACTATGAACCATCTCGAATTACAGAAATTCGAGTTAATACTTCAATTGTTGATTTAATTCCTTTAAATCAAGTTACCTTTTTATCCCAACAATGGATTACCATACTCCATTTCTCATTCATTTAAACAAATCCAATTCACATTTTAAAGATTATTAATAACAATAGGATGATATCATCCAATTATTTCAAAACATCCATCCATTTCCAATTTTCGGATCTCAAACCCAATTTGAGATCACTCAAACTCTCAAATATAATCAATCATTTAACTTTCCAAGTTAAAACTTAATTTCATCTGGAAATTTCCAAATCAGGTTAATCATTTCAACTTATTTAACCTTTCCCAAATTAAACTCAATTCACTTAATCCAGTCAACCTTACCCAGTTTGAACTTGCATTTCAAATTCTAAACTTCACATTAATAATCTTCCCATTTATAAGTTCAAAAACTTATCACCTTGGGTATCACATCTTATTCCAAATTCAAATCTCACCATTTAGAGTTTATTTCCAATCACCTTTGATATTATTTATATCCACATGTATACATATTAATTTCTTTTACGTACCAAGTTATACTTTGAAATTTTAAACCACCTTTGGTTTTTAATTCAAAACAAATTTCTTTTAAATTTTCAAACAACTCTTGTTTGAAATAGGACCCCTTCATTCAATAATATTATTTATTATTTCCACATCACTTTGAAAAGTTTTCAAATTCTGGACCTAGATTTAAATCTTTACAATTCAGATCATCTTCAATTTCAATTTATAATTCATACTTACCTAAATGTTTAATTTCCTTAAAACATTTCATTTTGCTTTCTCATTAATACACACTTAATTATTAAATACAGCAACCATTTATGATAATAACCAAGCTTATCATATCTGGAAACCAACACATAATTATATTATTCTAAAACTCCTTCTCTAATTCAAGATTTTGATTTCAGTTCGAATCCATTTCAAACTTATCTTTATTTAATTTCAATTCGGTTGTATTTCTATTACCCTTTAATTTAGTTTCAATAATTTAACAACCGATTACCTTAATATTTATTAGAAAGAAATATTGCTTTATATATCAAAATATATTTTATATAAAATCATTTAAAATCATTATATAGGAAAATAACAAGTACGCCCTCTCTTATATATATATATATACACTCAACTCATTCTAGGGTACCACTTATCCTATCCTTAATGAGTAATCCCACCAGAACCAAGGTTCCCGCTTAACCTTCAGCTCTGATACCAAATGTAACAACCCGGAAATTTTCGAACCCGAAAATTCCAGATAGTTAGTGAAAGAAGAAAGAGAAAGAAGAAAGAGAAAGAAGAAGAAAACAACAACAAGTCACAGAAACCTCACATTCGCAGCGGATCAAAATATAATATCACATAATAATAACAGTTATACAAAAGAAAACTGTATTTGTCAATTTATATTTATATACATCAGAGTTACAACATATACAATCAACATGTCCCAAATATGCAACAATATATCTCAGCGAAATACTCCAAACGTTCCTGCCGTCCAGCTCGTTCCTGAGCTCCACAACGTCCTTACCTGAAAATCTGTAATACTCGGCCTGACCCGAGCATTACATCAAAGTAACACCCCAGTCAGGCTGGAAACCAGCGTGAGTAAACCCATCTAACAAGAATACAAAAGCATGCAACTTATATAAACCCGGGGTAACTTATGTCAATTTACAACTCCACAAGATGTTATAGAAAATACTTATTTAACACGTAAATCTCTAAGTGCCAAACTTAGATTAAATGGTCCAACTTACTTAAATCATTCCATATCAGCATATTGATTCCGCATATCAATCTATAAGGAATCGAAGTGGTTTCGGGTATTCACTATACCCGACTCTGGTCTTTTCGAATTCAATACCATCTTAACCCAAGTTATTCAAGTAAAATACAATTTAATTTCAAACAGGATGTCACTTCTTACGCTGCAATTTATCATCGAAGATAACCACATTATCATTTTTTTATAAATCGATCATCTCATATCACTTAGCGTTACAAATCACATATCAGAGATATCCTCAAATCTCTGGCATACAATATTATTTAATCCTTCATAAGCAAGATAAGATCAGTTATACCATTTTAATTAATTTAAACAAATTAAATTAATTACACCAATCATCCTTAATCCTGCTTATTTAACATTACTTAATCACAATCCCAATTGACTCATCATTCCTTAATCAATTAATCTCTATTAATCATCCTTGACTAATAAATCTTTAATTACATTAAGTAGTTAATCTTTAATTATCACATAGATTAATTAGCCTAACTATTCTCATTTAACTATCTTGAAATAATCTCCTAAATCGATTAACGAAATTTATTTCCCTGATCCTTAATTAATTATTCTAGTTAATTTTTCTATACTTACTTACATTGATTAATTATCCCTTAATTAATCACATAAGATAAATTAACTAGAACTTTAATTAATTTTTTTAATTAAATCATTCTATCTAATTACACTAAATAATTACTTCTCGATTACTAAAATTAAGTCGTTATCATTAAATAATCACATTTAGTAATCCTTATATATTCCTTTCCTTTATAAATACATTAAGCAATTATCCTTTAATTGCTTTCATACTCATAAATCAATTCCATTAAGAGATTAATTCTTAATTAATCATCTTTATATTAATACTTTAATTACTTAATCACATAAAAAAAATCCTTAAATTGAATACTCAAAATTACTTAACCTTTATTAACTATCCGATGATTAAATTAATTTATTACTTCCTTAATCGATAACATTAATCGATTTCTCACCCTAAAACATTAAATAGTTATTACATTATTAAATTTCATCATTTAATTTTTCCTTGAAAATTAACATATAGGATTAAACCCTTATATAATTATCAAATTACCCCAATTTGAAACATTTATAACTTTGTAACTCATAAAAAAACTGTTAACACTTTGAATAGAACTTAATTTAACCCCTTCTTTGAACTAACACTTCAGATAGGGCTAACCTTCCAAAACTAAACAATATGCATGCTTAAAAACTTAAAAACTATTAACACTTTGAATATCCTTAAAAAAATGATATGCATGCTTTAGCCTGAACACAAAACTAAACAATAGGGCTAACGTTCTGAAACCCCGAGACACTCACGTGTACCCTTCTATATCTACTTCGAGTCACACAAACATCCACCCGAGAAAAAAAAAACTGAAACTTCATCTTCCCAAACCTCTCAAGTCTCCACCCCAGTCACAAGCCAACCACACGAACCCTTCTCCGAGTCAATTGCTCATTTTCCCACAGCAACCCACGCGAACAACATGAGCCAACCTTCTTCCCAAACTCACGAACATCAGCATCAAGTAAACGTGCACCGTGCCCGTGTACGAACGGCCAGGCCACTTCTGGCCATCGGCATCTCCTCCGGCAAGTGACTCCAGACCCCCTCACACGATTACAACCACCAGATCACCATAACACGTCCGAAATCAAAAAAAGAACATTCCAACCTAAAACTGGAACCAACATGATCTACAAATTTTGCCTTGATACGCCACCACTGACCGCCAACGACTCTGCAACTCCGTCCAGTACTTCCTAGGATAATTACGCATCGAACCCCCTTGGTCCGGCCAAGTCCGGTCCTAAATCGATGGCAAAACCCTTCCTACAACTTCGACGACCAAGCAGAACCACTAAACCCTAAAATGTCGCCGTTCAATCGCTACATCGAACAGTAAAATACTTGGCTATTTTTCCCAAGATCTCTGCCCCTCAACCTTACTTCAGCAACGATCACGACCACGGTAACATCGCCGGTCGTCGGAATTTGTCCAAGACTTCTTACACGTTCAAACCAAAATTTCTCGATATATAATTACTTAAAAATCTCGAATTCTGTATTAAAAATCATGCTTTTATATCACAAATTCATTTATACCATCAAAACTTGAAAATTTAATAATCAAGTTTTAACTTGAATTGATCTTCCCCTATAAATTTCTTTTTTCTGGTTAATCACTTACGATTTTGTTCTTATAAATATTTTAAAAACAAGATTCATTCATTACAATCGGCTTCCATTTAATGATCATAATCTTTAAGACATTGAAGCCAAGGAAATTGATTTTTGAATTGGTTTTTTTTTTGAGACTGCAAACCTATAACAGAGACTATATAACATTTTATACAAACATGCAATTGATCATCAGCAATTATATTGTGATTCCCAGGCAATTATTTTTATAAATCTATACGAACCATATTTCTATCTTCATTTATCATTCATAATTAATCTCAAATGAATTTAAAACTTAATAGTTTAAGTTTCACTCACCTGTTCAAGTCATGTATATTAAGTATTACACATATTTATATACTTAAAATCATTATCTCACAACATGCACAACATTATTCAGATTTGTACTTAAAAGGCCATCATACTACTAGTTCAATATAACAGATTTTTACAAGTTTACTCACCTGCACGCAGAGGACAAAGAACCATATTTGTTTCCAGATATGTAGAGAGCAATTCGTTTTCCTGAAACTCTGTTTCTAGGTTTGATAAATATTCCTTTGCTTGTTGAAGTTTAAATCTTGTTGCTTGTTGTTAGATTTGTCTTGACTGGTTGTATTTTGAAACTTTTAATATTGTTATTGCCTTGATTTCCCGCTTGTTGAATTTCCTAGTTCCATTCTTCTCAGATTTGCAGTCTTTATCATCTTTTGATTTTTCTTGAAGATTAATAACTTGAATCCTTGTTTAATTTTGTTGAAAGAGTGGAAATTGCTGAATTTCAGATTTGTAAGTGGAGGAGTGATATTTTCTTGCTTTAGAAAAGAGAATGAGAAAAATTTAGATGAAGGAGGTGAAATAACCTTTTATAGAAATAATTTTATTTAATAATGATTTAGGAAAATGAATTAAAAATTTTGACACTTGTCACTACACAATATTATTCTCTTAACACATGTTATTAGAGTGCTTTAAATTTTAACAAATGTAATCTTCATGCAAAAAGGATTTTTTTAATATGTTTTTATTAATTAAATTTCTAAATTAAAAATACATTTTTAATCCATATATATCAATTCTTATTAAAAGAAATAAATATAAAACAAATTTTATATTCTAAATAAAATCATAGAAATACACTTTTAAAATCAAAGTATGATTTAAGATATTAATCAATTTTTTTTTATATTTAACAACACATTATCTTTTGTTTTAAATGAATAATTTGTCAAATCCAAATGATTATATTAAGATATGATCTAATAAATGTTTATCTAAATATAAATATTTACTATTAGATTCATTAGTTCAATTTATAATTCAGTAATTGTTTTAATTTACCCAATTATTATATCAATTACAGATGTCCAGAAATTCGGGTTATCACAGTAAATTTTCAGGAATGTTACAGATTCCCCCCTTAAAAAATTTCCTCCCCGAAGTTTGCTAGGGAGACGAGAAAGATTAGATGATAGATAAAGAAATAATTGATCAGATCAGATCAAAATATTTATTCTGCATTCGGTTTACCAAATCTGAATATCAACAAATATGAGAATCAACTCATTCAATTACAAAATAATTGGGTTATCTGATCTACGAAGTGTACATGGGTATTGGTTAGTTTGAAGGGATAACTAACCGTTCGTAGATTATATCGAAATCCAATAAAATAGACAAAAATAGATTCGATTACGATCTCTGATTTAAGATTTAACTTATTTACGATTTGTTGATAAATAAAACTATGGGTAGTTCTCATGTCGAACAAACTCAAACAACTCTATCATAAATGAGATAATTACCTTCTAAAATTTCTTTTCCTTATCAACCTTTGAAGTAGTAGGATCATCTTTGATTGCATACACTTTCGTTACTATAGCTTGCTACTGTGCTGTACATTCCTTGATCCTATGTCCCAGCTTGTGGCAGTAATAGCATTCCGTAGATTCCTGATCTGGCCTCATAAATGGCTCTCTCACTCCTGGCTTCCAAAGGTTCTTACATTTGTCCGAGTAATGACCTTTCACTAAGCAATTGAGACAAGTAACGTCTTTCACCTTTTTCTTCTGTGTATTCTTCTTTCCTTTGCCTCTCCTCGGTTTCTTTCCACCAAACTGTTAGGAATGGAGTTGATGATGTTTTGATGACAACAACCTTATATAGTTATTATACTTTACTTTATAAAATATATACTAACATTTTCATATATATATATATATATATATATATATATGTATATAGGAAGTATATATAGGTATTATCGAAGACTGATCAGTATAAAGACTCAAGCATCAAGATGAAGATTAGAGATTCAATATTCAAGACTCTAGAGAATCAAGATTTCAAGATCTCAAGATAAGTGTCTAGTATTTTGTTAAAACTTCATAATAGCACTCCCATCTTTCTTCCAATTTTCTTTTGGGATGGAACCCAATTTCTATCGAAACCAGTGGCTTACAAACCCACGACAAGTAGCTTACAAACCTACGACAAGTGGCTTACAAACCCCCGAAAATCAAAATCATTTAAACTACTTTGTACAAGTTCCCGAGTCCTATGGAGGAGCTCTGTAGGAAGGTTCTTGCAATTTCAGTTTGAATAGACTTTTCAAAATGTTTTTAAATCTTCTTTTCAAAATGTTTTAGCTTTTAAAATCATGTTTTCAAAAATGTTTTCAAACTTTGTTTTAGCCTTGAAATATTCCTCCATTCTGATTTTAAAAATTTCTATTTTTAAAACATCAAAACTTATTCTGATTTTAAATATTACTTATATAATTGACGGTCTATATCAATTATATATATATATATTTAAAATAATGTTTTATATTCATTCTCTATCTCAAAATATTGTCTAAACACTTTATTTTTCTTCAGAGAAGTTTCAACTTGTTTTAAATTCAAATGCTTTTACAAAACAACATCTCTACAATTTTGAACTGAGGGATGTCGACATATGGGGATACCCTATGTCGACATGGTGACAATTGGATTCAAAATTCAAATTTCAAAAGAATTGTCCATTCGTTCAAAAACCTTTCGCCAATGGTTATGACTGTTGAGCATCTATATAAAGGCTTCCAAAACGAATTTTTTAACAACTACTTTCTTATTTTTCTTCACTCTTTCTTCTCCACCATTCTATATCCATAAAACTTCATATTTTCAAGATCGTGCCATCATTCTGCCAAATTCTCAATAGGAAATCATTTAGATACTCTCTCTATTTGATTCTCCATCATTCTACTAAAGATCAAAGTGCTATTCAGAGTTATAGGAATAATTTGTATTCAAAAAGTCCATAGAGTCTATCCATTCAAAAGGATTGTTATTAGAAAGTATTAGGGTGATCTTGTGTCCCGTAAATCAAGAGAGTTTACCCCAGACTCGGAGATAGGAGGGTTCCTCAAGGCCTTAGAAATTGAGGGTTGTAATTTGGATATTGGCTTATAAAAATCTGTACAAGGATATTGCCTTGGTGCAGGACTGGATGTAGGAGGATTCCGAACCAGTATAAAATCCGGCGTGTTCTTTCCTTTTACTTGCTTTACTTTACTATTTGCTTTTGTTATATGTTCTGTGATCACTCTGTGTTAAAATTCTGTTTAGATTTGTGTTGAAAGTTTTAATTTAGTCATATAGTTCATATATTCTTTAAAACACTATTCACCCCCCTCTAGTGTTATTTCTGCCTTAAGATTCTTAATCCGCATCCCCAACAATTTGTATCAGAGCATTGGTTTTCATTGTTTTCATAATCTGAAACTTGAAAAATATAAAAATGGCATTTTCGGAAAATTGTGTTAAAACTGTTTTGAATATATGCATTTCATCAAAGTTTCATAAGTCTGCATATAGTTATTTTGAAAAATCAAGTTATCTACTGAATTGGTGTGTTATGCAAGAACATACATGTTATATGGCTTTTAACGAATCAACACCCAATGGACAAACTGTGCAAATTGAGAAAGATAAATGGATACTTGATAGTGGCTGTTCAAGGCACATGATTGGAAATCCCGAGATACTCAAGGACATTACTTATCAAGATGGTGGATTAGTCAATTTTGGTGACAACTCTAAAGGATATGTGGTTGGCGTCGGCAATGTCGGTAACTCTAGAACTTTACTTATTTCTGATGTTTTATTAGTTAGGAACTTAAAACATAATCTGCTTAGTATAAGTCAACTTTGCGATAAAGGTTTTAAAATTAAATTTGAAAAAGATAAATGTCACATTGAAGATGACAAGTCTAATATAATTTTTGAAGGTATTAGGAAGAAAAATATTTATATCCTTAGTATGAAAATTTCAAATGATAACCTATGTCTTTTGGCTAATACAAGTGACCCTTGGATTTGGCATAAAAGATTTGGCCATTTGAATTTCAAATTATTATCTAGGCTATCAAAACTTGACTTAGTTAGAGGTCTACCCAAGTTAAGCTTTAAAATAGATAGTATTTGTGATGCTTGTCAATTAGGAAAACTTAAGAAAAGTTCATTTAAATTAAAAGGTGCTATTTCTACCTCTAGTCCTCTAGAATTACTTCATTTAGATTTATTTGGTCCATCTCAAGTTCAATCAATTAACCATAGTAAATATGTTTTTGTTATAGTAGATGATTATTCAAGATATACTTGGACAATCTTTTTAAATCATAAAAGTGATGCTTTTGAAATATTTAAAAACTTTTCTAAAAGAATTCAAAAACAACATTCTTTCAAAATTAAAACTATTCGAAGTGATCACGGTGGTGAATTTGAAAATGAAAATTTTGAGAATTTCTGTACTAAGAAGGGAATTACTCACAACTTTTCATCTCCAAGAACTCCACAACAAAACGGAGTAGTAGAACGTAAGAATAGAACGATTCAAGAGTGTGCTCGTACAATGCTTTCTGATAGTAATTTACTTAAATATTTTTGGGCTGAAGCAGTTGCTACAGCTTGTTATATATTAAATAGAATTTTAGTTAGACCATTAACAAATAAAACTCCATATGAATTACTTTATAATAAGAAACCTATAGTTGCTTATTTTAAAGTATTTGGGAGTAAATGTTTAAAACTTAATACAAAAGATAATTTAGATAAATTTGAACCAAAAGCTAATAAAGGATTCTTTATTGGTTATTCTAATAGAAGCAAAGCATTTAGAGTTTTTAATTTAAAAACTAATACTATTGAAGAAACTATGCATGTATCTTTTGATGAAAATCTTAAAGATATTGTACAAATAGATGATGAAGAAGATTTTATAAATTTAAATCAATCTAATGAAACTATTAGTGAAATAAATCAACCTAATAAGAGATTTAAAATATCAAAAGATCATCCTATAGAAAATGTTTTAGGAAATATTGAATCTGTAGTAAGAACTAGAAATCAATTAAGTAGTATGAGTAATGTAGCCTTTATATCAACAATTGAACCTAAAAATCCAAAGGAAGCATTGTCTGATGATTCATGGATTCTTGCTATGCAAGAAGAATTGAATCAATTTACCAGAAATGATGTATGGGAACTTGTTCCTAAACCTGAGGATAAAAGTATAATTGGAACTAAATGGGTTTATAAAAATAAAATGAATGAACACGCTGAGGTCGTAAGAAATAAAGCTCGTTTAGTCGCGCAAGGTTATTGTCAAGAAGAAGGAATTGACTATGATGAAACCTTTGCCCCCGTAGCAAGATTAGAAGCTATAAGAATTCTACTTGCTTTCGCTAATTATAATAATTTCAAATTATATCAAATGGATGTTAAAAGTGCTTTTCTAAATGGTTTTGTTAAAGAAGATGTTTATGTTGAACAACCTCCACTTTTTGAAGATAATAAATTTCCAAACCATGTATACAAGTTAAAGAAAGCTCTATATGGTCTAAAGCAAGCTCCTAGAGCCTGGTATGAAGGACTAAGATCTTATTTACTTCAATCTGGTTTTGAAATTGGCAAAGTAGATACAACACTTTTTATTAAAAGAAATGATCAAGATATTCAACTGGTTCAAATATATGTAGATGATATAATCTTTGGATCAACTAATAACATAATGAATAAAGATTTTTCAGATATAATGACTAAAGAATTTGAAATGAGTCACATGGGAGAATTAAGTTTCTTCTTAGGGCTTCAAATTAAACAACTAGAAAATGGAATCTTCATAAGTCAATAAAAATATGCTAAAGACTTAATCAATAAATTTGGTTTAAGTACCTCTAGTGGGAAACCAACTCCAATGTCAACAAATGTAGGTTTATAAAGAAGATAAATCAAAAGATATTGATCAAACTTTATATAGGGGAATGATTGGTTCGCTACTCTATATAACAGCGAGTCGTCCTGATACTATGCATAGTGTTTGTCTTTGTGCAAGATACCAATCACAACCTAAAGAAACTCACTTAAAAGCTGTTAAAAGAATTTTAAGATATGTAAAATACACTTTAGATTATGGTTTATTTTATCCTAAAAATAATACTTTTGATTTAATATCGTATTGTGATGCTGATTATGCTGGTTGTAAATCAGACCGAAAGAGTACAAGTGGAACTTGTCACTTTCTAGGACATTCACTGGTTTCCTGGTTCAGCAAGAAACAAAATACTGTTTCCTTGTCAACAACTGAAGAAGAATATATATCTGCTGCTCTGTCCTGTTCACAAGTCATATATATGCAACAAACTTTAAAAGATTTTGGAATTAACATAAGTAAATCACCAATATATTGTGATAATACTAGTGCAATAAATCTATCTAAAAATCCAACTCATCATGCTAGAACTAAACATATTGATATAAGACATCATTTTCTTAGAGATGATATAACTAAAGAAATAATAACTCTAGATTATATAAATACTGAAAAACAAATTGCTGATATATTAACTAAACCGTTAACCGAACAGAATTTTACTAAATTTAGAAGAGAATTAGGTATTTGTTCAAAATCTGAAATATAAAATAATATAATATAATAATCAATAAAAATTCAAAATAAAAATTACACTTTTTCTGAAAGACATGTCGACATGCCCCATCCCCTGATGTCGACATACCCAACAAAAATTTGAAAATAAAATTTCCCTCCAAAGTTAGTTATTTGGTTTTTTATCTATTTATTTCGTTTTCTCTCCTCTTTCTTCACTATATTCGCTGTTAGTAACTTCTGAAACAATAAAATAATGGCCTCCTCTTCTACTAATGAACCCACTTCACCCACATCTCCTCATTCTGGTCCATTTCAACGATCTACGCACGCTCGAGTGATCAAATTGCAAGAGAAGATGAAAGATATCCTTCAATTGTTGACTGAAATTCAAGTAAGTCAACTTAGGATGGCTAGAGAACAACAAAGGCAAGGGAATATTATTAGGAATGTACAAAAATTCCTTATGGATAACTGTACAAATCCTATTAATATTGAAGACTCTTCACAAGCCATGGAATCAGAGGAAGAAGAACCTATGGAAGAGCCACAAGAAGACCAAGAGGAAGATCAACCTTTTCCTCAACCCGAAGTCCCTATAAATGAGGACGAGAGCATTATTTGCGTTGGTGAGATCCTTGTTGATACTAATGGAAACATAATTGAACAACGTGGAAACTTTTGTCTCCACTACCCCAATTGTTCGATTCATAAGTCTCCTATAGTTAAGGATCGCCGTTAAAGCGTACTTTCATTTTATTCTTTGTTTTAAATTGTTTTGTTTGTTCGTGTTTATGTATGTTCTTATATATGTTGTAATAACTAAAATGTGTTCACTTATACTCATTGTTTCATGCTTGTTCTATACATATTATTTTTTCACACTAATCATTCTTGAATTCTTAAGTAGTTAATAGTTTTTGTTGATGACAAAGGGGGATAAAGTTATAAAAATATATGTGCTTGGTGTAAGGGGGAGTCATGGAATAAAGGGGAGTGGTACTTTTAAGAAGAAGTCACGGAGTAAGGGGGAGTTATGGGGAGTTATGGTATGGTAAGAATATTTTATAAATAAAGGTTGTCAACATCAAAAAGGGGGAGATTGTTAGGAACTGAGTTGATGATGTTTTGATGACAACAACCTTATATAGTTATTATACTTCACTTTATAAAATATATACTAACATTTTCATATAGATAGGTATATATATATATATATGTACATAGGAAGTATATGCAGGTATTATCGAAGACTGATCAGTATAAAGACTCAAGCATCAAGATGAAGATTAGAGATTCAAGATTCAAGACTCTAGAGAATCAAGATTTCAAGATCTCAAGATAAGTGTCTAGTATTTTGTTAAAACTTCATAATAGCACTCTCATCTTTCTTCCAATTTTCTTTTGGGATGGAACCCAATTTCTATCGAAACCAGTGGCTTACAAACACACGACAAGTAGCTTACAAACCTACGACAAGTGGCTTACAAACCCACGAAAATCAAAATCATTTAAACTACTTTGTACAAGTTCTCGAGTCCTATGGAGGAGCTCTGTAGGAAGGTTCTTGCAATTTCAGTTTGAATACATTTTTCAAAATGTTTTTAAATCTTCTTTTCAAAATGTTTTAGCTTTCAAAATCATGTTTTCAAAAATGTTTTCAAACTTTGTTTTAGCCTTGAAATTTTCCTCCATTCTGATTTTAAAAACTTCTATTTTTAAAACATCAAAACTTATTCTGATTTTAAATATTACTTATATAATTGACGGTCTATATCAATTATATATATATATTTAAAATAATGTTTTATATTCATTCTCTATCTCAAAATATTGTCTAAACACTTTATTTTGCTTCAGAAAAGTTTCAACTTGTTTTAAATTCAAATGCTTTTACAAAACAACATCTCTACAATTTTGAACTGAGGGATGTCGACATATGGGGATACCCCATGTCGACATGGTGACAGTTGGATTCAAAATTCAAATTTCAAAAGAAGTGTCCATTCGTTCAAAAACCTTTCGCCAATGGTTATGACTGTTGAGCATCTATATAAAAGCTTCCAAAACGAATTTTTTAACAACTACTTTCTTATTTTTCTTCACTCTTTCTTCTCCACCATTCCATATCCATAAAACTTCATATTTTCAAGATCGTGCCATCATTCTGCCAAATTCTCAATAGGAAATCATTTAGATACTCTCTCTATTTGATTCTCCATCATTCTACTAAAGATCAAAGTGCTAATCAGAGTTATAGGAATAATTTGTATTCAAAAAGTCCATAGAGTCTATCCATTCAAAAGGATTGTTATTAGAAAGTATTAGGGTGATCTTGTGTCCCGTAAATCAATAGAGTTTACCCCAGACTCGGAGATAGGAGGGTTCCTCAAGGCCTTAGAAATTGAGGGTTGTAATTTGGATATTGGCTTATAAAAATCTGTACAAGGATATTGCCTTGGTGCAGGACTGGATGTAGGAGGATTCCGAACCAGTATAAAATCCGGTGTGTTCTTTCCTTTTACTTGCTTTACTTTACTATTTGCATTTGTTATATGTTCTGTGATCACTCTGTGTTAGAATTCTGTTTAGATTTGTGTTGAAAGTTTTAATTTAGTCATATAGTTCATATATTCTTTAAAACACTATTCACCCCCCCTCTAGTGTTATTTCTGCCTTAAGATCCTTAATCCGCATCCCCAACACAAACTTCCTTTTTCTCCATTTCAAATTGCTTATATCTCCATTCTCCTTTGAAACTTCCTGCTTATCTAGAGTATCGTATCTATAACCCATATCAATTAATTCAAAAAATAATTCCTTAACGTAAGTAGTCCTCCTCTCCTGGAATTCCTTGTTCATTCCAAAACTTTTTATTCTTCTTTAATGGTGTGTTCACCAATTTTGGACCAAACCGAGATAATTCATTGGATTTGTTCAAGTATTCCTCAAATGATAAACTTCCTTGCTTCAAATATATGAACTCCTGGTACATTCTAGAGATACCAGCAGACGACATATATCGCTGCTCGAACACTTCCTTGAAATAACTCCAAGTAAATTCATCCACCAGCTCATCCAATGTAACTGTTTCCCACTAAGATAAAGCCTCTTCCTGGAGTTGCCAGGAAGTTATCAATCGCATATGATCATCTTTCAATTTTAGCCCCTTGAAAATCATTTCGCACGATTGGATCCAGGCTTGTGCTTTGATAACAGACTCTTTGCCAGTAAATGGCTTTCCACCAAGTCTAAAAAAGCTTCGATATAAATCAGCCAGGTTTGGTTGAGATTGAGTGGGAATATATGTCATTGCAGGGCCTTGACCAGTTGAAGTGGTACTTTCCCATCCCCTATCTCGTCCTCTGCTTCCACTCGTTCTTACTACCTGTAAATAGTAAGAAAACTTATTTAGGCATTCGGATGAAATATCTTAGAGAATAACAACAAATAAAGAGAATAGACTAAGTAGTTTAGGGTTTTGGTTTCACTGGTTGTACTCATTCTAGGGTATACTTCACCCTATCTCTAATGAGCCATCTAATGTGTTACACTTCGTAGCTAAAGTTCTTACTCAACCTTTAGCTCTGATACCAAATGTGACGACCCAAACTCGATATCCGACAAACAACATCAAATTCGTATCGCCGAAGCTTGCAACAACATTAGATGATAAATAACACAGCGGAAACAAAAGATATCATTGATACAACATGAATACAATATCCGATGCATCAATTTGATACAATGATAATCATCAACATCAGAGAAAATACAACACAAAATACAGCGGAACACGACACAATATGAGATGAGTCTTCAACAGAATCTAATACTGCAACTCCAATCCAAACTCCAAAGCCAAAGCTATAAAACTCCAAGATCGAATCTTCATCAAGGTTGCACAAAGCTAAGAAAGTGAAATCGTGGACTCCAAAGACTCCAAAAGGTATCAAATAGAAAGCTGAAGACTATCCAAACGATATCTACAACATGACTATCTAAAAAACCAAACTCTAAACTGCCCGTGTGGAAAATTGTGGCACCTAGAGTTTAGGAACGGAACAATAAACTCCGAGTCAGTCGTGGGACTGGTGTGAGCAAACAAAAACATTTGGTCTTTAAAACAAACAAAAGAATTTAAATTGAAAACCGCAATGCTTTTTGAAAATTAAACTACCATAAGGCCTCCTGGCACACATACCATGCAATCGCACACTTGGGGGAGGTTTCCCCTTGTGATAGTCAAATATGCTTACTACGCAAAATCCTTTTTGATATTATTATTAGTGCATAGTGGAAAACATTTCGAAAGTATAATATTAATCCTAGCCAGCATACGTACCATTATACTATGCCAACTATAGCTACCACCTGAGGTGGCAGGTAATACAACTGCAATCGAAAAGGGCTCGTATTGGATGATTGGATTTCCAACAAATGGCCAAGCTAAGGAACTTCCTATTACCACATGGGAACGCCTCTGGAGGGACGCCCCGAGAACCTACCTGGCTCTCTGCCAACACAAGGCCGGTTACCCCCTTCCCAAGGAGTAAAACCTAAGATATGCCACCCTCGATCGTTGCGACCTTTATCCGAGGATCCACTACACCAACAACCACAAAGTAAAGTATTTGCAGTAACCACATAGGTTAAATATACTCCATTCCTGATACCGCCCTTTTCCAAAAGGAATGGACATACCCTAGGGGAGCTACCCCTGAAACCTTACCGCATCTTTTCTGTTTCGACCATTACCGGTTTGTGAGGCTCGATGAGGTCTCGTCCACAAAGCTACGTTTTTTCACAAAACCATGCTTTGATCAACAAATGACCAGCAGCACTTCGTATGCCACATTAACAAATTGGGAATGTATCATTAGTAACCATCAACTACATAACCTCTGAGCTCGTACGTCTTAGAGAAGGGTGTTAAGCTAAGAGAATAAATTCTCCGCCACCAAGCAGAAATGTATTTGTTAGAAACTGGTTTTACGTCTCAAAGTGTAATGTCAGACACACATCCATACAAGTCTGTTTCGGGTCTGAACAGAACCGAAGGCACTTCCGAAGAAGCCCTTGCAATCCGGGTATTCACAATCCCGACGGACTTCCCATCACTTAGGAAATCTCTATACTTGTAGCTACTCAGTGCAAAGACAATCGATAGGTTATCCTATCGTTCTCGCAAATACTCGGTCTTCACCACCGGTCTTCAAGTGCTATCCATAACGTCGTATCATTATTCGGAATGGGTTATATGACAAAGGTCCTCTCCCGGCTAAACCGAATAATGAGCGTAAAATTTAAAAACATATGGATATGGGATTTCAGTTAAGTCACAACTTTTAGAATTCAAAACTATATCAAATGGTTTAACAAATTACCATTTCAAATCTTTATATAAAAAGATTCGTTTCACAAAGTTCACCCAGTTTCACAAAGGTTTATTCATGGATTTCAAAACAAATTCCATTTCAATTGGATTAACTCATTTAATCTTTAATCAAAGATTTTACTTATAGCTTTCAAAACCGTTTCCAAAGATTCATTCATAACTTGGAAAACCGTTTTCAATTCAAACTTGAAATTCCTATAATACAAATTGGAAATTCATTTTCTTATATGAAAGCTTTTATTATTTGGAAACAAACAATTTTCATTTCAGAAATATCCGATTTCATTTATACAAGTTAAAAACCTAAGGTTAATTCAAATTCTCAAAACAACACTTCTAAAATGGTTTAAACCCATATAAGCTTGTATAACCTTTTTAAATCACAAATTCTCAACATAGAGTTCGATTTCAAATTTTTTAGTTCAAATTTAAATCAAATTTTTAAAATTAGATTAAGTTATTTAAAAAAATAACTTTTATCTTTGAATTTTTTTCAAAAGTTTTTCACTTTAAATCCGATATATTTCCAAAACCATTTGGATTCAAAAATTCAATTTTTTAAAACTATTTCAAAAAAACCGTGACTTAACCGATTTCCACGTGCAATCCATATTTGTATGTGTATAGTGTAGTCCAGTGGGTTTTACACAATAGTGCAACATCATCAATCATCACAGATTCAATCATATCAATATAGATAAGCGGTATAACCCATAACACTTATCTTCCTTTACAGATTCATAGTTAAAGTGAATTTATCAATCACAAAGATTCATCATTGCGATTCGATGTGGGTTTCGGATAACCAACAGGAATCCAACTCCCTGTCGCATCGAAGTCCAAATTTTGTTTTACGGGCCAAGCTGTTTTCATATTCATACAACAGTATATTCATCGCAGATATAACGGCTCAACACAAAGCATTACATAGCATCACATCACATATCAAATATATCAATCCATCACACAACATTCAATAACAATCAAACATCTTCAATTAAGATGAATAAATTGGACGGTTTTTAAATTTATCAACCACATAATTACTTTCATTAGTAATCTTTAATCAATGATTTATTATCTTTAATTTTAATTGATTAAGACTTAATCACCTTCATTAATTAATCATTCTTTAATTAATTATGTAAATTAATTAACCCTTAATTATAATTAATTAAATCTTAATTACTTTTATTAATTAATTATTCCTTAATTAATTACTTTAATTAATAAATCCTTAATTATTAATTAAATCTTAATTATTATTAATTACCCTTTAATTAATTATTCTTAATTATACCTTAATTAGTTAACTACATTAATTAATCATTCTATAAAGTGATTAACCCTTAATATTTGATAAATCAATCTTTAATCTTTAATTGTCTACTCTTAATTACTTCCACTAAGTAATTATTATTTTTATTTAATCATTCATTAATTACTTGATTAATTAACTTGAATTATTAATTAATTTACTTTAATTACTTACATTAAGTAATTTACTTCAAGTAATAAGTTTCTTAATCAATAAAATTTAGCTTAACCTCAGAAAGTTAATTAAAAATTATAAAGCACCCTTAAAGTTAACTTCTTGAAATATCATTAAGTTTGTTTAAATTAAACTTTTTAAAAAATAAATAAAAATAAAAGCTATGTAAAAAAAACATTTTAAAACTTAGCTAATTAAAATAATTATTATTTAAAATCTTCTTAACTAATTCTTAAAACTTGGTAATTATTTAACATAGGAAGAAAATTGATTAACCATATTTAACAAAACTTAAAATTTTAAAAACTAGATTTTTCCTTGAATTTTAAAACTGTTTTTGGCCTATACCAATATACTCGAGAAAATCCACTGTCTGCTTCGAGTTGAACCCGATCAAATTGCTTCACTACTTCGGTTTTTTCAAAAATTGACTCGTGAGCATGCTTAGTTTTCAACTTAATATTTTTCTAAGTATTAACCCTATGCAAACAAAACACTCACTCGATCCTTACTTCGAGTCGAACACGATTCAACACGAACGAAATCCCGAGCTAACCCCACATCTCCTCCTTCTCTTACAATTTTCAAAAGATAATGTGCATGGTGCACATGCACAGTTCGTCGGAGCAACTCCGGTCGATATTCTGACCGTCACCAAGTCACAAATAAACTCATCGACAACCCCGACCAGCGAATCTGCTCAAACTCGCCGTGGCTCACTATCGAGCACGACAGTACTAACTGGAACTGCCTTTGGTCACCAAATTTGACTAGCCTTGCCGACCACGTCCTCCTGAAGCTTCGCCGTCTCGACCACACTTTACCATACAGTGACGCAACCATCCCTAAGGTCCGATGACCTAGAACGCTGCGATGACCACGATAATGTCTCGCGAATTAAATTGACAAAGTACAGGGTTAAAACCCTAGATCGATCCAAATATTCATTCATGATGAATTATAAAATCATATTGCATTTTTATCGAATTCAACCGTGTTCCCGCATCCCTGAAAACAAATTCCGAGCCTCAGTTCATTCGAGATCGCCGATGATTTACAAATTGCCCAAAATTGTTCAACTCGAGAATTTGCAACCTTCTCTAATTTAAAAATCGTGAAACCTTTATTAAAATTCATCATTTCCAATTACTAATTAAATTATGAAACGAAAACGTGAAATCAGATCATTTGATTTCCTGACTCATATTGATTTTTACTGTAAATCCCTTATTTTGAAATAATTATCTAATATAAAAACGTGAAACCATTCTTAAATTTTGTATTACATTGTTGCAGTCAGTTTACTTTTAGGGATGATAGTCAAAATTTCATTGCATGAGGAGATATGAGTTTATAAACAGATTCTAAACCCTGTAGCGTATGAACAGAGGCATGTTTTTCTTGCCTGTACACTAATATGCACACAGTCATTCATTTTTATAAAGGCATGCACACACATTCACACCATCGTCCCAACATAATTCATATCATATATCAGATACCAATCCAAACATCAATAAATATAGCAGAGTTAATAGGATTTGCTCAAAGTGAATGGAAGAACAGAGAGGAACATAAGAGACTCAGGCTTGAATACTGGAAATGAAAATTTGGTTTAAGCTTTGAATTTTGTTTTATTTGCTGCTGTTTGATTCCAGTACTTGATTTGTGTCAAGTTGCCATCTGCATGCTTGAACTTGCTTGATCACAGGCTTAACTTCTTGATGCTTTGCCTAATCCTGCTTTTTTTCCTTTTTCCTGAACCTGCTTGATGCTTTGCTATTTCAGGTTGAACCTTGAAAGCAGGCTTTTGATTATTTTTTTCTTCTTTCAATTGAAAGCTGAAACTCTTTTTTTTCTTCTAGCTTTGATTTCTTGTTTCAGTTTGAAATTTGAGGAGAATTTCAAATCCTCAGGCTTGGGAAGAACAGCCTAACTTACGCTCTTTTTTCTCTCTATTTCCTTTGGTGATGAGTTTGTGATGCTCAAGGTTTCTTTATTTTTTTTCAAAAATCTATGAGGCTAAATAATTGAAAGGAGAAGTTGAAAAGTTTCTATGTTTTTTTTTGTTTTTTTTTTCAAAAGTTGAATGCCGCTTGTTAATTTTCATTTGCATGTTTTACACTTGTCATTCATATTAGCTTATTTTCTTACAAATGTTCATTTATAGCATTTTTATGTTTATACCCTTAGTTCCAATTATTTTGTAAATTTTTATTTAACCCTTCATGTAAATATATCTTCATATGTATCATATGCCTCATTTCAAGATTGTTTATATCTTCTTTTATATTCATCTTTACACAATTAATTTTTTTATCTCCATTGTTTTTCACATTACAACATTTAATTTAGCTTACTATATTTACTTACATATATATATATTTTTATACATTCTACATTCATGCATTTCTTGTCATTTATTTTTGTACATCCTCTAAATTGTCTTCCACTCACATATTTTTATCCACTTTTAGCTTTTGTTAGCTTTTAGAAAATTATAGTTAACACTTCTAAAATTCTTGGTTTAATTTGATTGGATAAAATTTTTAAAATCAATACAATTGCTTGCAGATCGACCCATACTTGCCACGTATTACAATTGTACGATGTGCGCTTGAGGTAATTTTTAATTTAAATTTGATCGGCGGTTTTCTAATCTGATAGGAATTTAGTCGGTTAAATATTGATTTTGTTTATATTCATTTGCTTCTGATAATATGAATGTTATTAACATAGCCGTATTTAGTCATCAGAAGTTAATACTATGGATGACTATAGCATCTATAACGCTTAGCTTTGGGCCTTTAGATAGGGGATGTTACAGCTTTTTATCAGAGCAAAGGTTTATGAAAACTTTAACTAAAACTGATTTTTGAAAACATAATCCTAAGGAATTAGAGATAAGATCGGGGTATGGGATAACGCTATAGTAACGTACTTGTATTTGCCATATATATGTATGCGCTTTATCTCTAGTCTCCTATCTCTATTAGGTTATTTTTCTATATCTCACGAAGGTTCGAATGCAGATGGATTCCCGAAGAGATAATGTCGGAGGAGGATGCACTGTTGCAGATGGAAATGCTGGTGCTGATGTCCCGCAAGGTGGTATGGGAGCCTTGTATCAATTTTTCATGAATATGTTGCAAGCGGAGGTTGCTGCTGGAGTAGTTTTAGGAGGAGCCTAGAAAGCTCCAGTAGTCAGCGATTATGCTGCTTTGAGTAGAATTATGCTAGGTTAGGAGGAAAACCATTTGCTAGGATTAAAGATGCCACAGAAGTGGGGAACTGGCTGTTGCATTGTGAGAGGATTTTCAAAGATTTGGGGCTTAGTGATGAGAAGAAAAAAAGGCTCGCTTCTAGGCATCTTCAAGATGCAGCATTGTATTAGTGGAATAGTGTAACAGCTGCAGTGGATGAAGGAACGATGACATGGGCTGAGTTTAAGAGGAGGTTCGATGAGTGATTCATGTCTATGATGGCAAAGTCTACCTTGCTTATAAAGTTTGCTGATTTAGAACATGAAGAAATGACTGTGTTAGAGTATGCTACAAGATTTGAGGAGCTGGTAAGATATGGTCATGCCACTGTGTCATGATTAAGAGAAATGAGAAGTTCGTTATTGGGTTGAAACCTAAGTTGGCCAGAGGTACATTACCTTATATCAGGGATTCTTGTGATGTTGTAGTAGAGATGGCTTTAAGGCACGAGGAAATTATTGCTTCTTTAGAGAAGAATAAGGTGAAGGAGGTCCAGGTGGGGCAAAGTCAGAAAAGGAAGTTCTTTCCTAAGAAGGGAACATAGAAGGGTGGAGCTATGAAGAAAGGAAAGTCAGAAGTTGTCTGTTTTAAGTGCGACAAGAAAGGATGCTTTATTAACGAATGTTGTTTTGGAGAGGCAAAGAAAGTGACTGGGAAGAAGAGTATCAAATGCTTCAATTGCGATCAGATTGGTTATTATAAGAGCCAATGCAAGGAGCCTGCTATGGATGGAAAAGGCAAAGTATATGCATTGGAGCCATCTACCTCGAGACGCATGGCATGGGAAGAAATAAAAGCAGCATTGGGAGGTATGCTTGTGATTCTTGGTATGGCAGTTAGTGTTCTGTTTGAAACCGGTGCATCGCATTCTTTTATATCTCGCTGTTTGGTAGATAAGCTTAACCTAGAACCCTCGTACCTAGTTACTTTCCTAAGGGTTACAAATCTGATAGGTGGGTATGCGACACTTGGGATGAGATGTGACTACCTAAAATTGGACTTATTAGGTCATACTTTTGTTTGTAGTTTGCAAATGTTTGATTGCACAGGATTCGAAATTATTTGGGTATGGATTGGTTAAGTAAGTACTATGCTAGGATATTTTTCCATGATGGGAAACTAACGCTTAGACACCCCCGCTATAGGGAGCGGATTGTATATACCGTAGAAAACCCTAGTAGTGAGGCGAATGTTTTGTTGGGTGTTGTGAAGATAGCTGAATCGAGTTTAGTGGTTAGAGAATTCATAGATATTTTTGAACCTGTAGTAAGATTGCCACCGAAATGAGCCATTGAGTTTCAAATAGATTTGGAGCAGAACTAGTGAGTAGACCGCCAAGCAGGATGAAACCTACCGAAATGAGGGAGCTCAAGGTGCGGTTGGTGGATTTGGAAGGCAAGAGTTTTATCAGACGTAGTAGTTCACCCTGGGGAGCAACCGCAATGCTTACTAAGAAGACGGATGAATTGTTAAGGTTATGTATCGAGTATCGTAAGTTGAATGAGAAATTAATAAAGAATCAATATCCATTGCCTGGGATAGATGATTTGTTCGATAAGTTGAGTGGAGACAAGATATTTTCACAGTTGGATTTAGCGATAGGTTTCCATCAGCTTAGAGTAGTAGAGGATATTATTCCTTTGACGTTGTTTAGAATCAAATATTGATCGTATGAATGGTAGTGATGCCGTTCAGACTGACTAATGCACCAGCTTTCTTTGTAGATTTGATGAACCAGATTTTCCAAGAACACTTAGATAGGTTTGTATTGGTTTTCATAGATGATATTTTAATGTACTCTAAGGATGAAAGAGAGCAATAAGTTCATCATAGAGTAGTGCTTGAAATGCCGAGGCAGCATCACCTAAAGGCAAAAATGTCGAAATTTCATTTTTGGAAAAAGGAAGTGAAGTTTCTTGACCATGTAGTTTCTAAGAATGGGTTATCAGTGGATCCAGCTAAGATCGAGGCTATGAATAGTTGGAAGAGACCAAAAAAGATGACCGAGATAAGAAGTTTTCTAGAATTGGTGGGTTACTATTGGAGGTTTATTAAGGATTTTTCGTGGATAGCGACACCAATGACCAAGCTAACTCGAAAAGATGTGAAGTTTGTTTGGACTGGTAAGTGTGAGAAGGCATTCCAGAAGCTGAAACACTTATTGACTAATGCACCTGCGTTGGTTGTTCTAGAGGGGAATTGGGTTTTGGTGGTGTACACAGATGCATGTGGGACTGGGTTAGGAGATGTGTAAATGCAGAGGGGTAGAGTAATTGCCTATGCTTCTCGACAGCTTAGACCACGTGAAGTCAGATAAAACCATGACTTGGAGTTAGATGCTGTGATTTTTGCGCTGAAGGTGTGGAGACATTATCTTTTTGGAGAAAGATTTGAGTTGTGTATGGATCATAAGTCGTTGAAGTATTTGTTCTCTCAAAAGGAGCTGAACATGAGATAACAGAGGTGGTTTGAGTTTGTAGCTGCTTATGATTTCGCTATTAAGTACACACCGGGGAAAGGCAACAAGATTGAAGATGCACTTAGCAGAAAGTATCAGAATGTGGTGTTAGTGATGATAGCTGAGTGGAAATATTTGGAAGCGTTAGCAACTTGTAGAGTACAGTGGAGAACTAAGATTAGTTCAAGAAACTACTTTGTTATCATGTTTGGAAGTTCAACCTGGTATGATCGAAAAGTCTGCTTCCAAGCAGCTAGTGGATCCAATGTTGGCCGGACGGATCAGAATGTTGAGAGAGGGAACAAAGAGCGATGATTTAAAGGATTTTAGACTTGACTAGAATAAGAGGTTGAGAAAGAAGGGAAGATTGTGTGTTTCGAATGTAGAAGACATTAGGAACACAGTTTTGGAGGAATGCCACCGTTCGAGGTTCAATATTATCGGGAGGAACTAAGATGTATTAGGACATGAAGAGAAGTTTATTTTGGGAAGGTATGAAGAGGGATGTAGGCTTATGGGTGAAGCAGTCAGACTTTCCAATAGGTTTAAGCCAAACATCAGAAGCCAAATGGGTTGCTTCGGTCTTTGGACATTACACCTTGGAAATAGGATTCTATTTCTATTGATTTCATTGACGGGTTGCCAAGGTCTAATAGAGGAAACGAGAGAATATGGGTCATTGTGGATAGGTTGATCAAGAGTGCCCATTTCATTCCAATTTGGTCAACTAGAACGGCACCTGTATTAGCGAAGTTATTTATAAAGAATGTCGTTAGATTACACTGAATTCCTAGTAGTATAGTGAGTGATAGAGATTCATCATTCACTAGCGATTTCTAGAAGAGTCCATAGGATACCTTAGGTACCAAGCTCAAGATGAGTACCACGTACAATCCATAGACTGATGGGCAAACAGAGAGAGTTAACAAAGTCTTAGAGGATTTGTTACGAGCATGTGTGCTAGATTTTAGGGCATCGTGGGAAGACCATCTACATCTAGTCGAGTTTTCATATAACAACAGTTATCATGCTTGTTTAGTGATGGAACCGTTTGAAGATTAGTTTGGAAGGCCATGCAAATCTCAAATTGGTTGGTTAGAGACCGGGGATAGGTTGGTTCTTAGTCTAGATTTTGTTAGAGAAGCTGTAGAAAAGGTTGAGTTAATTCGAGCTAGAATGACGGAAGCTCAATCTAGGTCGAAGAGTTATGCAGATAAAAGATGGAAAGACTTAGATTTTTAGTTGGAGAGCATGTTTTCATTAAGGTGTCATCGATGAAGGGTGTGATTCAGTTTGGAAAATCTGGAAAGTTGGTACCGAGGTTCGTTGGACCATTTTCTATTATTGAGAGGATCGGAAAACTTGCATATAGAGTAGAGTTACCGAGTAGTTTGGCAGGAGTCCACAATGTTTTCAGTGTTTCTCATCTAAGGAAGTGTATTTGAAATCCGAAGACTACTATATCACCGACTTATTAGATGACTTAGTAGTACAACTGAATTTGACTATAGTTAGAAAGCCAGTTTGCATAGTCGCGAGAGATGAGAAAAAGTAGAGGAACAAGACAGACAAATTAGTTAAAGTCCAATGGAGCGACAGTGACAGAGACTGTACTTGGAAGACCTAGAACAGGATGAGGGATATTTATCCTTATTTGTTGATGGTATGTTTTACCTTTGATTGTTTTGATGTGTATCTTACTGTAACTTCGAGGACGAAATTACTTAAGAAGGGGAGTCTGTGACACCCGTATTCTTAGTAACATTATTTAGGATATTTAATTAGTTAAATAAAATAAAATAATGTGAGTTGATTAGTGGATTGAGATTTGTGATTAAATAAGGGGTAGCGGTGCCATGTTAAATAAGTGAACCGAAGAATAAAAAGAAAATAAAAAGGGTTAGGAAATATGCAAGGGTAAAATAGGAACAAGGCAATTCCTTTACTCTAAACCCCTCTGGAATTCATTCTACACGTTCATTCATTTTTCACAAATCAAAAATATGAGCTAAGGCCGGCCACCATTAGGAAGAGTAAAGCAGAAGAATTCAAGAGGAAGAATAAAATCACTTAATCAAGAACAAATCTCACATCCTTAATCAAAAATCTAAGGTGAATAATGACTACCTCTCGTGTTTTTGATTGATTTTGGTTTTGATAAATTCCAAAAGTATTTGCAATAGTTTTGCCATGTTTTGAATGATATATATACACACATATATACATATACATATACATATACATATACATATACATATACATATACATATACATATACATATATATATTTATTGATGATTTAGGCTATTATATGTGCATTTTGTGATGAGAATTGATCTAGAAAACCTACTATATGACATCCAATTGTCTTGTAAATTTAGATTTAGATCAGAGATGATATTTTGGAAACGGGTTTCATTTTCATAATTTTCTGAATTAATGTGGATTTTATATGAATTTTTCGGTGAAGAAAATTGTAACGACCCTGGATTTTGGCCCTATTTATTTTAATAAATATTCAAATCTATTTGAATAAAATGTATTCTTATCCATTTGAAACGGATATGATTTTGAAATAATTGCCATTGTTTATATAAATGGTATTTTTAAAAGAAAATTGATTTGGAAGTTTAATAAATTTTCTCAATAATGTTCATAATAAAATTTGTCTTTAATGATTGAATTAAAATATCTTACTTTGTTTATATTTAGTAAGTATACATATGAATGATGATGTTTGAAACAGAATCAAAGTTAATTAATATAAAATATAAATGTGAAATATAAGTTAACTTATGCTTATAATTTAAATAAAATACAAGTGGAAATAAATATAAAAGTAAGTATAAATGTAAATAAATCATATTGTACATAATTTAAATATTTATAGTTAAATACAAATAAAATAAAATAAAATAAATATAAAGAAGGAGTAAACTCACGAATCTAATTTAAATACTGACAGTTAAATTATAAATATAAGAATATTAACTATAACACATGAATATAATTAAATTAAGAACAAAGTATAGAGTAGAAGGAAAATAATAATAATAATATAATATAAAATAAAATAACATAAATAGAATTAAAATAGATAATCAAGCATACAACATAACCTTAAAAGTTGTAAGAAAAATAAAATGGAATATGACACATATATGCAAAATATTCAAACTAGAAGCTGTCAAAAACAAATACATATGAACACATCTTCTTTCACAAGCCTTAGACCTACTTGCAAGTATACTAATCAATTTCATATAAAAATGTTTGATGTCAGAGAAGATATAACATAGCAAAACATGATAACTATGCAAATATTTTAATAGTTATGCTGACATACAAAATTCTTTTACATAGCTTCTTGTGTAAGCCTGCAAAGTGAAAGAGAACAAACCAATATATTTATGCATAGTACAATAATTATATACAAAATATCTTCATACGGCCAACAAAATAATTCTGTAAACATAATTAGGCAAACAAGGCTTTAAATTGCAAATCTTCTCAGCCAATCTTTGTTAAGTCAAGATATTTATCAAGAAACTTCTGTCTAGTTGAAGCCTTCATTCTGTTCTTTATTTATATGTATCTCATACTACTTCTACTTCGTGTAATAAGAAGAAAATGAAAATGATGAAACCAGAAGAAGCTGAAACAAGAAAAAGAAAGGAAACATATTCAAAATAAAGATAGAACAGAAGACAAAGGCAGTTTCAAATCTTCAGGTTTCATAACATCAAGTATGCTCTGTTCTACAAAATCTTGCTGGTGAGTAAACATCAAGTTTAAGTTTAAGTTTAATTAAAAGTAGTAAAGATCATTCATTTATTATCTGGTATTGCATTTTTTTTTGGACTGGAATATAAGTCTGTATGTATTATGTGATGCTCTGTACATATCTGTGTGTTACAGTCTCATCAAACTCAAATTATTCTCATTTAATTATGTAAAGCTTAGAGTTTTATTGTTTCAAACAAGATGTTTAAAACTAAACCAAGATTTTTAAATTTTGTTCTAAGCATATTGCAAAAGCAGTAACCCTGAAACCATGTTTACAGTAAACTAGTAAGAAAATGTTATAAATTCAAATGATGAAATAAATTAATTCAAGTTTATAATTTGAAATATTACTGGAATTCATGATTTTTGAAACAAAAACGAAGTCAGGTCGTACCACCGTGCACGTGCACGACACGGTGGTGTATCGGTGGTTGAAGGATGGGAAGGGGGCACTGTCGCGAGTTCTTCTCGGGGTTTATGGGTTTGCGCTTCGAGTTTTACCTGGGGGGGTGTTGCGTGAGTTCATTGTAGTTTTAACTCGTGTTTATAGTATAAACTTGAAAAAAAAAAGAAGATGCAGTTGCGTGGGAATGGAGAGAAGACTGGGGGAAAACCAGTGTGCGACTCGAAGCAACGCTTGAGTTTTGCTGGGGGAATCTCGGTTTTTCATATTTGAGGGTAAGTTGTTGTAAAATCTGTTGGTGATTAAAAGGTTTTAGCAAGTTTCATAATAAAATGAATACTGTTCATTCAAGTATTAATTATCCTAGTTAAGACTTAACATTAGTTTTAACTCGTGATTAATTATTTAAAATTAACTAATTATTTTATTAAAGCTTAACCTTGTTTAAAAATCTTGTTAGTATTAAGTAACAAATTAAGTAAATTAACAAATAATGTTTCAGTTTGTAATCTAGTTGATGTCAAATTTCAAGAAGTCTTGAATGTTAATTAAGTAAATAATCAATAGTGATTGATTGAATTCAAAAGTAATTAAGAGTAATTACTTTGTAATTTTAATTAGTAATGTATTATAAATAATAAGTGAAATTGTAATTAACCACTTAATTAATTAATAAACGAGTAATAGTAATTAATCAAGTGATTTAATTAAGAATTGAAAAATGATTAATGAAGCAATTAGCAATAAATAGACAGGTGATTAAGTTCTATTTAGGTCGAAGATTAGTGATTAAGAAATAATTACTTTAGTAATTAAAACTAGATAACTTGATTAAGAAAGTAATTAGTTAAATAATGTGAATAAAGTAATTAAGTAGTTAAGCAATTAAAACATAAATATTAATAAAGAAATGATTTGTTGATTGAATAATTTGAAGGGAAATAAGTGATTAAACAGGGTTAAGAGATTAACTCTCAAGTAATTAAGTAACTGATGGATAATTAAGTTCTATAAGTTAATAATTATAGTTATTAAGTAATAATTAGGAGTAATTAACTAAGTAATTAAGATATAATTATTAATTAAGAGTTGATTATTAATTAAATAATTTGAAATGGAATAAGTAATGAATTATTAACTAATGATTAATCTAGCAGGTTTAAGAGGTTAATCCTCAAGTAATTGGTTTAATTGAATTGATTAAATTTAGAATTCAAGATGATTGCTTATGGATATTGTATGTGTTGTATATTTGTTTGTGTTGTTTATTGATAATATTCTGTGATGCTCTCTGATATGCTTTAATATATCATGGCAATTGTGTATGAATTATCTGTGATAAGTGTTATATTAATTCAATTGTTGAATTTAAATTATTAAACTGTTAAGTTAATTAGACAACTTGGCCTTTAAAATGGCGTTTGGATTTCGATGAGACCGGGATCGGGTATCCAATTGATATTCCGAAAACCACATCGATCCAAATTAAACGTTAGGTCGTGAATTCTCAAGTGAAGATCAAGATGGTGCTTTCAGAATGCAAGGGTTATCGTCGTTGACTCTGAGGGTGATTCCAAAATGAGTGTGACGAGATAATGCCTTCGGTTTCGTTCGAACCCGGAACGAACTTGTATGGATTGAATGCTTTCAACACATCGTCGGGCGGACGATGAGCATTCTAAGATATTTGTCCTGTAAAGGTAATCGCAGCCTCAAGCCTCATCAACCGGGAATGGCTAAAACAGGGGAGGTGCAGCAAGGTTAGGTGGGTCATGCCCAAGTAGGACGAGATATACCCCTGTCTAGATGTCCCTTTATTTCGGCTGTGTGGGCGGTTGGAAATGCGCACCAACTGCGGGGTTATCTTGTTCGGGACTGTTCAGTAAGGAATGGTTCCGGCCTTGTGTTGCAGGGGAGTTAGGGTGGCTCCTCGGTACAGTGATCTAGACCACGTACTGTGACGGGCGGTACCCCAGTAGCCCTGCCATTGTATGGGATCCAATTTCCAATAAGCGCCGTACGTTTTGATTGTGCCCAACTACGTTGGAATGTGAGATGTAAGCATTTCAGCTATTTTTGTATTTTACTTGAAAACCCTAGACACTATTATAATATCACTGGATTTCCTATAAAATGTTTTGGTTAGCGTAAGGTAAAAACTTACCCGTATTTATTTCTGGGAAGTCTTACGTGATACCTTTGTTTTATAAAGGTTTTCAAAATTAAACAATTTAAACCGTTTACTCATACCAGACCGATGTCTGACCCGGAGTTTATTTTTGTTTTCATAAACTCTTGGGTACCCAAATTTTTACGGGTAGCCAAGGGATTCAGGTTGGCTTTGACAAATTCTGGAGGAGCAATGGAGCAGGAGGCTTCAGCGTTGTAGATATCTCTATAGTTCCGCTGTGTTAGTCAGTTTATGATATTTGAGTTGTATGTTCTGACAGATATGTATATGATTGTCATGTTGTATGATATTGTTGAACTCTGATGTATATATATAACTATGTAATGTTAATGTTGATATATTATATTTTATTCCATTCCGCTGTGAGATTCTGATGTTGTTTTTCTTTCTTTTCTATTCTTTTCTATTTTATCCCTTTCTTTCTTTATGATGACGCGTCTTTCTGGTAGTGAGAAGGGCGGGTCATCACACTTGGTATCAGAGCGCTAGGTTGAGTGAATACCTAGGCTCTTAAGTGATTTCTTTCTTGAGAGAGCATATTTGTAATTTTGATATATATATATATATATATATATATTTATTTATTTATTTATTTCTACCTATTTATTGGGTTACCTGCTCGGGTTTTCCAATATAATTTATAAAGGTAGATAAGATAGTGGTGTGTGAAACACGACTATCGATGGTTGGAGTTTTGAATATTTGTAGTGGGAGTGTATCTGTCGAGACTGCAGACCTATTACCGTCTCAAGTGAGCTTTGGGTGATGTGAGGAATTTCATTGTTGGAATGTCATTTTGGATGAGCTTGAGTTTGGATCTATCGGATGGACAAGAGCAAATCATGATATCTTGATATCTCAAGGTGTTGTAGCTGTGTGATGAGACACAGTGATTTTGAGTGTCTCTAAAGATGTTTCTTTGGAACAAGTTAAGGAAGTATGTCCGTTTCGGAATTGTGACTAAGTTCAGTTGGGTATTTTTGGTTGAGGCCCGAGTTTCTCGAAGAGCTTTGAATAGAAGTCTTTGGACATTGAGGTTAGTCCTATGGCTGGTAGTGTTCTGTGTACTGTCGAGAAGGTTTGTTGATTAGCAGTTTTCTTGAGATGATTTCAGAAGTAGCAGAGTGGATTCATTACCAAACAGTATATGACTGTTCTGGACTGTGAAGGGAGAACAGTTTGTTGCAAACTTTTTTGGGTAGAATTGCCAGAGTGTCGTGCGACAATTCTGGAATTCATTTGAGTAGTCTTTTATTGGAATTGAGACTTCTCAAGAGAAGATTTAAGTTATTGATGTGATCCAAATTGGAAGAGAGATAGAGTTTCGTGTTGATTTGATTTCAGGGTAGTGCTAGTGATTTAGTCTAGTTGGAGGTTGGTTCTGAGAAAGGAAGAAGAGTTAGTTGAGCAGATTTAGGATCGATAAGAGTATGAACAAGTTTGTTATATGTATTCTAAGTTTGAAGAAGTGCTCAAGCTGTATTCGAGAATGGTGTTGGAAACATTGAGGAGGAATGTTTTGAAGGCGAGTTCTTTAAGTGCCATTTTTGGGAAATCGGAAGTTATTTTTGAGGTACATTATTAAGGGTGAAGATATCTCTGTAGACCCAGCGAAGGAAGAATCTATTCTAAGAATGGAAGATGAGGCTAACCAGAGCTCCAGTGATTGTTATTCCGGAAGAAAAGGGCAGATTTGGAATTTATACGAATGCTTGTATAATTGATTTGGGAAGCAGTGTTGATGCAAGAGTGGAGAGTAACTGCGTATGCGTGACAGCAATTAAAGCAACATGAAGGGAACTATGCTACGCATGACCTTAAGTAGTTAGCCATTGTGTTTGTTTTGAAGATTTGGAGGCACTAACTGTTGGGAGAGAAGTTGGGTTATTAACGGATCACAAACCGTTAAAATATTCTTTTTCTCTAAGGGGATTTTAATTTGAGGTAGCCATGGTGAGTCGAATTTCTGACCTCATATGATATTGATATTCTTTATACCCAGGAGAAGCGAATGTGGTAATTGATGCTCTTAGTAGGAATGCGGTATTGGTCTTTTAGAAATTATTTCTTCTCTCCAGGGCAGAATCATAAGTAAGCAAAGGGAGGATAGATCTTTTAAGGAATTGATTCTTGAACTAAGGATGGAAGGTGTTCAGATTGTAAGTGGATGATCAAGGTGCCTAAAGGATTAGTGGCCGTTTGTGTGCTTGATATGGATGAATTGAAGCAATAAGTTTTAGCTAAATGACATCACTCCAAACTAAATATTCACCCGGAATTTTTAAGTTGTATAAAGATATGAGAAAAATTTTCTGGAGACCGAGCATGAAGAGGATCGCAGTTGCGTTCGTTTATAGTTGTACTTTCTACCAACAAGTTAAGGTGATCAATAGAAGTTGTCTAGAACTATTGCAATCTTTAGAAATCTCAGATGGAAATGGGCGATGATTTTGATGGATTTCATCGACGGTTTGCCAAGAAACAAGAAGAAGCGATGGAATATGGATTGTTGTGGATCAATTAACTAGGAATGCTCATTATATACCAGTTAAGGTAACTCGGACTACAGTTTCTGGCCAAAATTTTCTTGAAGAAAATAGTAAGATTGTTTGGTGTTCCTGTTAGCATAATAAGTGATCGTGACCCTATTTTTCACCAGCAAAATTCTGGAAGGTTCTACAATTGACTTTGGGATCGAGTTTGAAATTTAGTATAGCCTATCATCCTCAGACGGACGGACAGAGAGACTGAACCGTATTTTAGAGGATATGCGGTAAGTTTGAGTTTTGGATTCTGGTGAATTATGGAAAGACTATCTTGTGTTCGGACCAGTTTTGTTTTGTGAAGTTTTTGCTTAGATTAGATTTATCAAAGGATTGATAAGAGCTTCTCAAGACCGTTAGAAGAAGTACGCAAATAAGAGAAGGAGACAATTGGAATTTGTTATTGGTAATTTGCTTTGGCCAAAATTTCCCGATTAAAAAGGAACTATTAGATTCAGAAGGCGGGAAAAACTTGACTCGGGATATATTGGACTATGTTGGATATTGAAAAGATTGGAACTGTAGCTTGCAGAGTCGAATTGTCAGAACAGATGTCTGGAATTTATAGTGTATTCTGTGTGATCCATCTAAAGGAATTTGTTCTTGATTCAGCATTAGTTGTAGAATCAATAATTCAGGAAGACTTGAAGATGAGCCGTATGTGACTGTGGATAGAAATCCAGTTCGGATAGTTAGTTAAGGTGAGAGGCAACTCAGGAGTATAGTAGAGTAGCTTATCAAAGTATAGTGGAACGAGGATTCCGGAGCTTTCTCCCAGGAAACTCTGTATAGTTTAAGAAAGCTTATTTGGATTTGTGTCTGGATGGCTAGCGATGTTTGTTAGGATAGATGTTGGTTGTTTGCTAACATATGAATGATATGTATGTTTGAATGGTTGATATGACAACTTTTAAATTATCTTTGTTTTAAATTTCGGGGACGAAATTCTTTTAAGGGGGGAGGAATGTAACGACCTTGGATTTTGGCCCTATTTATTTTAATAAATATTCAAATCTATTTAAATAAAATGTATTCTTATTCATTTGAAATGGATATGATTTTGAAATAATTGCCATTGTTTATATAAATGGTATTTTTAAAAGAAAATTGATTTGGAAGTTTAATAAATTTTCTCAATAATGTTCATAATAAAATTTGTCTTTAATGATTGAATTAAAATATCTTACTTTGTTTATATTTAGTAAGTATACATATGAATGATGATGTTTGAAACAGAATCAAAGTTAATTAATATAAAATATAAATGTGAAATATAAGTTAACTTATGCTTATAATTTAAATAAAATACAAGTGGAAGTAAATATAAAAGTAAGTATAAATGTAAATAAATCATATTGTACATAATTTAAATATTTATAGTTAAATACAAATAAAATAAAATAAATATAAAGAAGGAGTAAACTCACGAATCTAATTTAAACACTGACAGTTAAATTATAAATATAAGAATATTAACTATAACACATGAATATAATTAAATTAAGAACAAAGTATAGAGTAGAAGGAAAATAATAATAATAATATAATATAAAATAAAATAACATAAATAGAATTAAAATAGATAATCAAGCATACAACATAACCTTAAAAGTTGTAAGCAAAATAAAATGGAATATGACACATATATGCAAAATATTCAAACTAGAAGCTGTCAAAAACAAATACATATGAACACATCTTCTTTCACAAGCCTTAGACCTACTTGCAAGTATACTAATCAATTTCATATAAAAATATTTGATGTCAGAGAAGATATAACATAGAAAAACATGATAACTATGCAAATATTTTAATAGTTATGCTGACATACAAAATTCTTTTACATAGCATCTTGTGTAAGCCTGCAAAGTGAAAGAGAACAAACCAATATATTTATGCATAGTACAATAATTATATACAAAATATCTTCATACGGCCAACATAATAATTCTGTAAACATAATTAGGCAAACAAGGCATTAAATTGCAAATCTTCTCAGCCAATCTTTGTTAAGTCAAGATATTTATCAAGAAACTTCTGTCTAGTTGAAGCCTTCATTCTGTTCTTTATTTATATTTATCTCATACTACTTCTACTTCGTGTAATAAAAAGAAAAAGTAAATGATGAAACCAGAAGAAGCTGAAACAAGAAAAAGAAAGGAAACATATTCAAAATAAACATAGAACAGAAGACAAAGGCAGTTTCAAATCTTCAGGTTTCATAACATCAAGTATGCTCTGTTCTACAAAATCTTGCTGGTGAGTAAACATCAAGTTTAAGTTTAAGTTTAATTAAAAGTAGTAAAGATCATTCATTTATTATCTGGTATTGCATTTTTTTTTGGACTGGAATATAAGTCTGTATGTATTATGTGATGCTCTGTACATATCTGTGTGTTACAGTCTCATCAAACTCAAATTATTCTCATTTAATTATGTAAAGCTTAGAGTTTTATTGTTTCAAACAAGATGTTTAAAACTAAACCAAGATTTTTAAATTTTGTTCTAAGCATATTGCAAAAGCAGTAACCCTGAAACCATGTTTACAGTAAACTAGTAAGAAAATGTTATAAATTCAATTGATGAAATAAATTAATTCAAGTTTATAATTTGAAATATTACTGGAATTCATGATTTTTGAAACAAAAACGAAGTCTTTTACTTAAGTATTTCACGAGCATTTCGATGTTGAATGAAATTTGAAATTTTATCAAATTCACGAATTTGATCCAATATAAAATGCTGCAATTCTTACTTAAGCAAGTGTAAGGGATAGTGGACTTAGGAAAAATATTCAAAAAAATTTCCATTGCATAGAAATCGAATACGAGATCAACATAGGGTTTTCTGCGCATTTTTGTACTTGTCAGTAAAATATGAAACTCGTCTCGTACCTATGACCGAGTGAATCGAGGCTTGGTGGGAAGGTTTCTGGTGATGACGACAAGGGGTGGTCGAGATGGCATCGCCTCTGGTGAACCGTACGTGGGTGGCGAATCGATTTGGTGGATGGCCGCGTTTCTGTTTTTGGGCTGGAGGCCTAATTTTCGACTTGAATGCTTTTGCTGCTATTCGAGTTTGATTTTCGAGTTTTTGTGGTATTTGTGATTTGCTGGAATGATGGATGTTCGTCAAAGTCAGGTCGTACCACCGTGCACGTGCACGACACGGTGGTGTATCAATGGTTGAAGGATGGGAAGAGGGGCACTGTCGCGAGTTCTTCTCGGGGTTTATGGGTTTGCGCTTCGAGTTTCACCTTGGGGGGTGTTGCGTGAGTTCACTGTAGTTTTAACTCGTGTTTATAGTATAAACTTGAAAAAAAAGAAGAAGATGCAGTTGCGTGGGAATGGAGAGAAGACTGGGGGAAAACCAGTGTGCGACTCGAAGCAACGCTTGAGTTTTGCTGGGGGAATCTCGGGTTTTTATATTTGAGGGTAAGTTGTTGTAAAATCTGTTGGTGATTAAAAGGTTTTAGCAAGTTTCATAATAAAATGAATACTGTTCATTCAAGTATTAATTAGCCTAGTTAAGACTTAACATTAGTTTTAATTCGTGATTAATTATTTAAAATTAACTAATTATTTTATTAAATCTTAACCTTGTTTTAAAAATCTTGTTAATATTAAATAACAAATTAAGTAAATTAACAAATAACGTTTCAGTTTGTAATCTAGTTGATGTCAAATTTCAAGAAGTCTTGAATGTTAATTAAGTAAATAATCAATAGTGATTGATTGAATTCAAAAGTAATTAAGAGTAATTACTTTGTAATTTTAATTAGTAATGTAATATAAATAATAAGTGAAATTGTAATTAACCACTTAATTAATTAATAAACGAGTAATAGTAATTAATCAAGTGATTTAATTAAGAATTGAAAAATGATTAATGAAGAAATTAGCAATAAATAGACACGTGATTAAGTTCTATTTAGGTCGAAGATTAGTGATTAAGAAATAATTACTTTAGTAATTAAAATTAGATAACTTGATTAAGAAAGTAATTAGTTAAATAATGTGAATAAAGTAATTAAGTAATTAAGCAATTAAAACATAAATATTAATTAAGAAATGATTTGTTGATTGAATAATTTGAAGGGAAATAAGTGATTAAACAGGGTTAAGAGATTAACTCTCAAGTAATTAAGTAACTGATGGATAATTAAGTTCTATAAGTTAATAATTAAAGTTATTAAGTAATAATTAGGAGTAATTAACTAAGTAATTAAGATATAATTATTAATTAAGAGTTGATTATTAATTAAATAATTTGAAATGGAATAAGTAATGAATTATTAACTAATGATTAATCTAGCAGGTTTAAGAGGTTAATCCTCAAGTAATTGGTTTAATTGAATTGATTAAATTTAGAATTCAAGATGATTGCTTATGGATGTTGTATGTGTTGTATATTTGTTTGTGTTGTTTATTGATAATATTCTGTGATGCCCTCTGATATGCTTTAATATATCATGGCAATTGTGTATGAATTATCTGTGATAAGTGTTATATTAATTCAATTGTTGAATTTAAATTATTAAACTGTTAAGTTAATTAAACAACTTGGCCTTTAAAATGGCGTTTGGATTTCGATGAGACCGGGATCGGGTATCCAATTGATATTCCGAAAACCACATCGATCCAAATTAAACGTTAGGTCGTGAATTCTCAAGTGAAGATCAAGATGGTGCTTTCAGAATGCAAGGGTTATCGTCGTTGACTCTGAGGGTGATTCCAAAATGAGTGTGACGAGATAATGCCTTCGGTTTCGTTCGAACCCGGAACGAACTTGTATGGATTGAATGCTTTCAACACATCGTCGGGCGGACGATGAGCATTCTAAGATATTTGTCCTGTAAAGGTAATCGCAGCCTCAAGCCTCATCAACCGGGAATGGCTAAAACAGGGGAGGTGCTGCAAGGTTAGGTGGGTCATGCCCAAGCAGGACGAGATATACCCCTGTCTAGATGTCCCTTTATTTCGGCTGTGTGGGCGGTTGGAAATGCGCACCAACTGCGGGGTTATCTTGTTCGGGACTGTTCAGTAAGGAATGGTTCCGGCCTTGTGTTGCAGGGGAGTTAGGGTGGCTCCTCGGTACAGTGATCTAGACCACGTACTGTGACGGGCGGTACCCCAGTAGCCCTGCCATTGTATGGGATCCAATTTCCAATAAGCGCCGTACGTTTTGATTGTGCCCAACTACGTTGGAATGTGAGATGTAAGCATTTCAGCTATTTTTGTATTTTACTTGAAAACCCTAGACACTATTATAATATCACTGTATTTCCTATAAAATGTTTTGGTTAGCGTAAGGTAAAAACTTACCCGTATTTATTTGTGGGAAGTCTTACGTGATACCTTTGTTTTTTAAAGGTTTTCAAAATTAAACAATTTAAACCGTTTACTCATACCAGACCCATGTCTGACCCGGAGTTTATTTTTGTTTTCATAAACTCTCGGGTACCCAAATTTTTACGGGTAGCCAAGGGATTCAGGTTGGCTTTGACAAATTCTGGAGGAGCAATGGAGCAGAAGGCTTCAGCGTTGTAGATATCTCTATAGTTCCGCTGTGTTAGTCAGTTTATGATATTTGAGTTGTATGTTCTGACAGATATGTATATGACTGTCATGTTGTATGATATTGTTGAACTCTGATGTATATATATAACTATGTAATGTTAATGTTGATATATTATATTTGGTTTGGTACAAAGAAATAGTTTAAAAAGTCAAATATACATGCTTTTCCCTTTTTCAATACTTTCGGCAGCATCCGACTCCATCAAAACCAATGCACATGGTATCAGATGCCTGGTACGTAGTGAATTGGACAAAGATGAAAGGTATTGTGTCGAAGCCAGTGGTTCCGAAGGGGTTGAAGTGTTACTTTGCTTTCAAATGAAAATGCTCCTGCTTTGCTTTCGACTGAATAGCTTTTGACTTGATCTACTTTCGACTGGATTATTGACTTTAAAAGAAAGGTTTTAAGAGGTTGCGCCTCTGTTTTTAAGTAACCGCTTTCAACAAGGTCGAAACCCCTAACCATCGCTTTTTACCTTTCGGCCTAGATTGGTTTCGAAAGGGTTATTTTGTTTTTAAAATCATGCTGCTTCTTCAATGCTTTCGAAGGGATGGTTTCGACACTATCACTTCTTTACTTAGGAATGCTTTTGGAAGAGATGCTTTCGACTTAAATGGTTTATAGACCCTTTTTCTATATAAAAAATATAACCCAAATGGTTTCGAAAGAGATGGTTTTAAAGGTTTCGAAAGGTGTTTCCACATATTATAAATAGAACCCAAATGCTTCCGAAAGGCTTGAAGTTTTAATGCGTTCAAAAGGTTTTATGGAAAGTTTTTCCAATGGTTTCAAAAAGCAATGTTTAAGTGTTTTAAAGTGGACGTCTAAGGTTTTAAACTTTTCGAAGGAGGTGTTTTTCAATGCTTTTGAAAGGATAAAGATGAATGGTTTCAAAAGGTATGATTTCGAAAAGTATGTTTTGGCCTTTGGCCTAAGGTTTTACGTTTATTGAAAGGGAGACTTTCAAAGATTTTGAAATGGGCACGTTCAATGGTTTTGAAAGGGTTTTTTAAAGGTTTTAAGCAAATGTTTCAAATGAGTTCTTTTGGCAATATAGCATAAGTGTTTTAAGTTAAAAGAGGTTTTAACTTATTTTGAAGGGATGGGAAATCCTTAATAATTCATCAACATTATTTTAGGTAAAGTATATATAACATGGCAAATAGCTTAGAGTAAAGCAAAGTGTATATTTTCCTTGTATATGTATGATTTTAAGGTTTAAATCATTTTGAAAAGGTTATCGAGGAAAAATTTAAAGGCTAGTTAATCCTTAGAAAATGACTTAGATTAGAAGACCAGATGGGACTTGTGTAGGATCGCACCCTATACTCATTAGCTATTAGCCCCTAGCTAATTTAGTCCAAAATTCAAATGTGTAAGGCTTTGTCACAAGTAAGACTAAAGTTTTGTTACACATAGAAAGTAATCTAAAATTGAAAGACAGGTTAGTGTTAAGCCGGCAAAACCATTAGGATCGGTTAGATCTGGAGAAGTAAGTAAGGATAGACCGTCCAAAAGAGGAGTATCAAATAGATGTTAGATTTTTATGTTTTCTAGTAGGCCCGAGTCAACCATGGGTTAGTAGTTAACCAAACAAAACTACAGTGTATCGACAGATAGTCCATATGATAATTGAAATGTACATATACATGATATTGCATTATAGATTTAACTAGTTTTGGTTGCAAGATGATAATTTGCAAAAGATATGGTGAGAGAAAACCCGTTCCGCTAAGCGACATGGTCTCACTTAGTATCAGATAATTGAGATTTATAGTATTATTCACACTAGGCTTTATGTCTAACAAGTTTATTTTCCTTAAACTCTTGAGTGCTAAAAATTGATTTGAGTAGGCTGAGGGTTGAGGTTTACAGGTTTTAGTAAGTTGGCGAATAGAGCTTCGGGAAACGAGCAGGTGGCTGATGGATAGCTTACTAGTAGTTGCTGTTATATTTTGGATTGATTCCGCTGTATTGTGTATATAGTACTCTAGTCAACCAAGGGGGCATCGCCATATGTTGCTCTTGGCGTATATTATAATAAATATATTTTATCTGAACTTGGGAAAGCGATAGGATTATGAAATTTAAATATGGAACATGTTTTGGAAATGTATCAAAAATGTTTTTTTTGGAATCTGTTATGTTGTTTCATCTTCATTTGCTTTTGTTATTATGAATACCATTAACGTAGTCGTATTTAGTCACTGGAAGTTAACACTATGGATGACTGCAGCATCTGTAGTGCTTAGCTTTGGCCCTCTAGATAGGGGATATTACATTTTGTTATTGAGTATATACCAAGGAAATGTAACAAATTTGCAGATACGCTTAGCATGAAACATCAGAGTGTCACGTTAGCTATGTTAGTGGAATGGAAAGATTTAGATTCATTGACTACTTTGGATGTATGGTTGAGGTCGACGGCTAGTTCTAGTCGGAGCACAACAATGTTGTCATGTTTGGAAGTTAGACTGGTAATGATCAAAAGAATTGCTTCTAAGTAGATATATGATCTATTACTAGCCAAATGGATTAGAAGACTTGATGGAACTAAGATTGATGATCTAAAGGATTTTATTCTTGACCAGAATGAATGGTTGAGGAATAAGGGACGATTGTGTGTTTCAGATGTACGTAACCTAAGGAAGGAAGTTTTTAAGGAGTGTCATCGATCGAAGTTCATTATTCCTCCCGGAAAAGCCAAAATGTATCTGAATATGAAAAGGGGTTTCTTTTGGGAAGAAATGAAATGAGATATAGGCTTATGGGTGAAACAATATTTGAATCGCCAGCAAGTAAAATTCAAACATCAAAAATCAAGTGGGTCGCTTCAACCCTTAGAATTGCCACTTTGGAAATGTGATTCTATATCCATGGATTTTATTGATGGGTTGCCAAGGTCGAATAGAAGAAATGAAAACATTTGGGTCATGGCAGTTAGACTGACCAAGAGTGCACACATTATTCTCGTTTAGGCGATAAGGACGACACCTACACTTGCAAAGTTGTTTATGAAGAATATTATAAGACTGTAGGGGATTCCTAGTAGTATAATCAGTGATAGAGATACTTTATTCACTAGTGAATTTTGAAAGAGTCTGATAGAAGTGTTAGGTACCAAGCTGAAGGTGAGAATCTCTTATCATCCATAAATGGATGGAAAAATGATAAGAGTTAAAAAGTTCTTGAAGATTTGTTAAGGGCTTGTGTACTAAGTTTTGGCGGGTAATGGGAAGACCATTTGCACTTAATTGAGTTTTCCTACGACAATAATTGTCAAACTAATATAGGAATGGTGCCTTTCAAAGCTCTTTACGGAAGAATGTGCAAATCACTAGCATGTTGGCTAGAGACCAAAGATAGCTTTATTCTAGGCCCAAATATGGTGAGAGAAGCTACATAAAAGATTGAGTTAATCCGATGCAAGGATGAAGGAAGCTCAGTCTAGGTAGAAAAGTTACGCAGATAAGAGGCATAAGGATTTAGAGTTATAATTTGAAGACCACATTTGTGTTAAAGTATCACTAATAAAGGGCATGGTACGGTTTGGAATGTCAAGGATATTAGCACCGAGATATGTTGGTTCATTTTCCATCATAGAAAGAATCAGAAAACTCATGTACCGAATAGATTTACAAAATAGTTTGAAAGGGGTCCATAACATTTTTCATGTTTCTCATCTTAGAAAGCACGTACATGATCCAGAAAGCTCAATTGCACTGGATGATTTTAAGATATAGTAGTAAAACTGGATATGACCTCTGTCAGAAAACCATTTTTTGTATTAGCAAGCGATGCGAAGAAATTAAGAAACAAGACCATCAAGTTAGTGAAAGTCCAATGGAGTGACAATGAGAAAGACTGTACTTGGGAGACAGAATACAAAATTAGAGATAGTTATCCTGAATTGTTTCAATGGTATGTTATGTATCAGTTATATATACTTGTTGCTAGTAGGATATGCTAGTGTTGTTGTTATGTGTTTGTCACACATGTTTGCACGATTGTTATACATCTTGTTGTTTTCCTTATCGTAATTTTGGGGTTGAAATTCTTTAAGAAGGGAGCCTGTAACACCCATAATTTTTATTTAATATTATTCAGGGAATTTAATTCGATAAATTAAATAGAATAGTGTGAGACGATAAGGTGAATGAGATTTGTTAATTAATTTGGGGCAAGACTTATTTAATCAACTAATAAGATTGTTTTGAACATAGGATATAAAGAGATTAATGTGAGGGGCATAATGGGAATAGTTTCTTAATTCATTCCCTAAACCCTTCCCCGCTCATTCATTCTCATTTAATTTTTAAAATAAAAAAAAACCTAAAGGGGGCAGGCCATTACCTAGAGAAGAAAACGAAGAGGAAATCAAAGGAAGGCTTAGTGGAATTAATTTACATGAAATTTCAATTTCTCTTATCCAATCTAAGGTGAATAATAGTTAACCATCTCATTTGTCATTTTTTGGATTTAGGATTGGTTTTCGAATTGGTCATGATAATCTTTCACGTGGGATTGGTAATATCATTATTAGATTGAATAATGTCTAGTTGGGATTCCATGGAATTGTTCCAATGCGTTTTAAAGGAAAAATAGACTAATTTGATCTCATATTGATTTGAAATATGAACATGTCTTGGGAAATTTTTTTTGGAGATGAGTTTCAATTTCATAAGTTTTCAAGTTCATAGGAATACTTTATGAATTTTCTAAGAGGAAAAATATGTATATTTTTGGGTTTTTAACTATTAAAGATAATTAAATTAGTATTTTAGTCCCTAAAATTTTTGTATTGGAAGAAGAAGGAAATTCTGATTTTGGTGATTTTTCGAGAATTTCCCTAATTATTATGATTTTTTATGAATTTTTTATTTTAGAAATGTTAATAATTAATATGAGTTAATAACATTAATTATAAGGGTTTTGCAAAGTTAATTGAGAAGGTAGAGTGTGACATGCCAGAAATTTAACAAAAAATTGAAAAATATTTTTGTTATCCAACAATAATTTGATAATGGGGCAAGAGTAAATGAAAAGTTTTAATTTTATAAGGAAATAAATATGCTTTTAAGTTATTTCCAGAAATGCAATCGGCATTATAACTTAGAGTCTTAATATCTTTATATTCATTGAAGCTCGACAATTATAAAGGGCTAATGCATGTGATAGCTACTCAATAGCTACGTGATGTATCCTCTTACATAGGGATTCGACACCTTGTGTTTTAAGGGTTTGATATCTCATGCTTTAAAGAGAATCGACATCCCTAAGGTTTAGAGACTGAGCGACATCTTTTTGTCAAAGCTCGACATCCTCAAATTTTAGAGGTTCGATAGCCCGAGTTTTTAAGGAATCGACATCCTCAAGTTTTTAGAGGTTCAATACCTCATGTTTATAAGAACTCGGCACCTCTTGTCTTGTAATGACTCGATAGTTACCATGTAGCTACTCAAAAACTATACTTTTAGGGGCTCGATAGCCGTATAGTTTACAAACCTGATAACTATGTTTTATAGCTCGATAACCATACATTTCACAAAGTAGATAGTTATGTTTTAGAGGCTCGATAGACCATGTTTTCTAGATACTCAAAATCTTTATTTTAGTGGTTATATGGCCATATGTTATACAAATTTGAAAGCTATGTTTTAGAGGCTCGACGGCCCATATTTCTAGATTTTAGACGTTCCTATTTTGATAGCAAGTATTTTAAAAGCTATATATATAATGATAGTACTTTAGCATAAGGTTTTGGCTAATTATTGGTTTATGTTTTCCGTGTTTTAAGAATGATTTCAAGCGGTTTATCAATTTTAAAGATATATGTTTTCAAGGAAATAAAATAGTGGTTTAGTCTAATTTTATATGTATTTTGTTAAATGAAAATATTAATTAAACTCAAATTGTTTTTTATGACCATGGCCATTGTTTAATTTTTTTTAATGAATGATGTCATATATTCTTGTTATCATTTGATCAGTAAAATCTACATATTCGATCACTTGTCATGCTCACATTTTCATTACCTAATATTGCACCTTGGGATCTAGGAACAAAATTACCAGTTAGGTTATTCTAGTAGTAAGTATGGTTAGACTAAACTCCTGAGTGAATAGAGCTTTATCAGTAGCGAGACTAAAAGATGTATATGCATAGAAAGAAACTCAAAGCTCTATATGTTCACTATATTGTTTAATTGGATTTCCTACTAACTATATTTTGATTTTGGGACATCTGGTTATGTTTTGGCCCAAGTCAGCCTGATAGGTTATTAGTTGGCATGTGAAAACTAATAGGTTCATAATGACCCTAAGAAAACTCTTATTTGAGATTGACATCCAATTTCATGGGGTAGGTAAACTTGGGTAATGCATAACCCTTTAATGAAAAACTAGTCATATTTACCCATACTACATGCATATATTATATCATGTTTTGTTCTAACCATTGTGGTTGCAGGTGCATGGTTTATTTTAAGATTGACATATTCTGATAGGATACTAACAAGGGGAAACCCGTTCCATTCTGCAGTATGGTCTCACTAGATATTTGTTTTGGTTAGAGAAAGTATATTATTATTCACGGTAGAATTTTTGTCCGACCCGAAGTTTCTGTTTCTCCCTTTATACTCTTGGGTACTCATTTGAGCATACCCAGGGTAGGTTTCAAGGTTAGACGAATAAGCTTTCGATGAAGTTTAGGAGGCAAGCTAATATTGGAAGTTTATTTCTGCTATATTGTTTGAAGTTTATACTTTGTTTGAATGTATGTAACGATAGAATTTATAACTGTCAAGTAGTTAGACTTTGATCATCCAAGGAGGCATCTTCATATGTCGCTCTTAAAATATATTTGTATTTATTGTATTTTCTTTGAACGTGGAATCGATTAGATTATGTAATGAAATGCATTTCTTTTAATGAAATGCATTTTGAAATTTTTTATATTCTTGTGCTCCTGATGTTATAGGTATAATTAAGTAATCGCATTTTGCCACTGCAAAATAGCACTATGGTACAACATCAACAAAACTTATTTTCGGGTCTCAAAATTGGGGATGCTGCACATCACCTATGAATTGTCCTACTAATGTAAGAAGTCATGAGTTGCGTTACAGGTCATATAACGGATATCCTAGTATGGACCGGCTTCTGGGTTGGAGGTATTAAATGGCTATTATAGGGTCTACCTCCTTTCCACTTAAGAAGTATTAATTGGTTGGGGTTATCTTTTAAGTACTGTAAAGTGAAATCGTTGGAGCGGGTCCGCTTTGGGGTTGAGGTAATAAGTGGCAAGTATAGGGTCCGTCCCTTTTGCATCAAGAGAAGTGTTAAGTGGCCTTTTGTAATTTCTTATGATGTCAGCTAGGGAGTCCCAGAGAGAGGTCCGCCTTAGGTCTAGGTATTAAATAACGGTGATCTACCTAGGATATAGGTATCAAAATGATTAGTTTGTCTATTTCTCTTTAAAGGGGTACTAAGTGGCGTAGGTGCTTTCTCTCATATCGTTAGGACATGATTGATGGAGAAAGGCCGTTAAACCCCATAGCTACGTTGCACCCGCGTATGAGTTATAAATTTTAATGGGAAAGCGTCAGTGGCCTATAGTTGGAGGTACATTATGGAGCCAGACTGGAAGAGCCTTTGGCTTGCAGTTGAAGGTACACTTAGTAGGTTAAAGTTTAAGATGTATAGGACATAATACTTATCAAAATGTTACTACCCAAATACTATTATGGTAAGACTTGAGATTTTCATCCATCGGACATTTTTTGTTCAATTTTCCTCCTCATTACACCCCACAGGTTAGGGGGAATGATGCTGATGAAGAAAATGAAGGCGGCAGTGAAAATTTGTGGCGGTTTAGTTATTTATCTATGTTTTTTATATATTCAGATGTACCTAGATTTTTATATATGTTGGTGATTTATTTTGAGATATTGTATTAATGATATCTGGGATGTTGTATTTCTAAGATTTGACATATGTGAAATTGGTACCTACTTTTGTTGTTATTATATTTTATCCCTTCTACTGTGAGATTTTGGAAGTATAGATAGATAGCTTGAATGTTGTTTATTTTACCAATCAACAACTAGCTCTAGAATAACTTACGGTTCGGCTGGGCGTTTATTGGATCGAAAATTAGCCCCGTTTCGGATAGGATTGATATGTTTTTTATTAGAGCTTAGGTGGCCCGATCAATGGGAGTAGGTATATGCAAGAGCACATATTTGTTATTTTTTAAAATATTTTCAATACTCTATTATACACACACACACACACACACACATTTATGAACATACGCCAACACCTTAGACAAACTTTTGATACAATAAATAATACTATCTTAGGAAATCGGTATAAATCTAAAATTTTAAACCTACACATAGTTGAAATGGCGGAGAATAACACCTCTGAAGTTGTAAACTATCCACGCATGTGATACACACCATTCCTGGTATGCCATCATAGTTCCGACAATATCTAAGGCTGTAGGGGAAAGTTCATGTTCCTTAACATGCTGTATCAGCAGCACCATTTGCTACGGCTGCTGAACTGCACCCTGCCCACTAGAATTTCCAATGATGTATAAGGATTTTTAGAATAGGAGAGAATAAGCATTTTCGAGGGTGGAAGATTTTGTACGAACCAAGGCATGGATTAACGATTGTGACCATATTTTTCGAAAACTTGGATGGGAGAATGATAGATGCGTGGCACTTAAAAGAAGAGGCGATGGATTGGTGGACCATAGTCATTCAAGATAATGAAGAAAAAGGTATTACTTGGGCTGAATCTAGGGCTCACTTTGAGTCGAGATTCATATCCAAAGCTAAAGTAAGTCTACAATTGGAGAAGTTTACCCAATTAAGGCAGAGAGATTCCACAGTGAAGAAGTATATCAATAAGTTCACAGAATTAGCTAAGTCCGGGATGATCTTAATTAACACCCTTGTAAAGAAGGCAATGTAGTTTGTAAAAGGCCTAAATTTTCCATTTAGTGAATTACTTCTAACTTAAGTTCCCGCATGCGTCACCTACGAGATGATAGTGGAAATGGCCCTACTTCGAATGCCTGGCTTAGTAGAAAAGCAGTAAGTATGACTTGTGTAAAATCAAGGTGAAGCAAAGAAAGGAGAACTTTGGGTAGACAAGAAAACGAAGGGAAACACCAAGAAAAAGAGTGTGCATGTCATAGATGTCAGAAGAAGGGACACATTGCTGAGGACTACAAAATGAGTTTGATGAGAGAAGAGTTCAAAAGGAGGCACTATCGCTGCTATGAACAAGTGCATTATAAGAACCGATGCCTAAATCTTGCAAAATAGGGTCAAAGTGGGCAGGCTTATGCCATTAAGGCTACACCTACCTCAAGTAGACCTCCTTCCAAGGAAAAAAGGAAAGCTATGATAGAACAACTATTATTTTTGGAAATACTATTCATACCTTATTTGATTCTGGACATCACATTCAGTCATAGCCAAGAATGTAGTCAATTCTTTAAGATTAAAGACCCAATGTGTCACCAACCTGATAGTTATGTCAAATCCTATCTTTGGGTTGACACATCTTTCTATGATTTGCAAAGACCTAGTGTGGATATATGTAAAGTTGATTTTATATGTAACGCGTGTGTTTTGGATTTTGAGGGGTATAGACTAATCTTAAGGATGGATTGGTTGTCTTACTACATGGGTGTTTTAGATTGTCACAGGAGGATAGTATGGTTGAGGAGTTGTACAAGGTAAGATATGGATGTTCGTGGCATAAACCAAAGCTCGTTTGAGTTAAGATATTTTTATTCTCCTACCATATCAGAAGACGAGCTCTCATCTATGGCAACAGTTTGAGACTTTCCTGATGTTTTTCAAGAAGTCTTCGGCCTCCCACCATGAAGGGAGATCAAATTTAGGATTGATTTGGAGAAGGACACTAGACCCATCATGTTACCATTAAGGCATATAGCCTTCAAAGAAAGAAGAGAACTAGATAAGATGATTTCAGAGTTATTACAGAAGGGGTTTATTCATTGAAGCACATCAGAGTGGGGAGCACTAGTTTTCTGTTGAATATGCGCTTTGCGCTTATATGATTTTTGTTTGATGATAATAAACATATATACATTCATTTAAATGTATTTGTTAATGTACTATTTTTCATAGAATAAATAAATATTTGTTGAATAAAATAAATTGCACAGAATTTGAATTTGAATTCAAACAAAACAAGTTAAACAGATTTTGAATTCAAACAGAAATTTTATTCAAACAAATATTTATTACAATTTTGAATAGTATGTATTTGGTAATGTACTATTTTGTTTTTTCATAGATTAAATAAATATTTGTTGAATAAAATTAAATTACACAGAATTCGAATTTGAATTCAAACAGAACAAGTTAAACAGATTTTGAATTCAAACAGAAATTTTTATTCAAACAAATATTTATTACAATTTTGAATAGTACAATTTCAATCTCTCACTATAACTATACAACTTTGATTACAATCACATCACATTTCACATTTACAGTTAACCTCACTACATATCACTCACACTCGTATTTTTATCTTCAACTGCATTCCAGTTTGAATCCAGCATCTGAGAAATCTGCAAAAATATTCACTAACGCAGTAAAATTGAAAAAGAAATATTTTTGCAATATAAAATGAAATACGATTTTTGAAAATATGTTTTGCCTCAGTTATTTGGGTTGTTCGCCATCATTCACACTTGATTTCATCACAAAGTCATGCACATAGATATTACAGGGACAGGTATACATAAGTGGCTGCAGTACACACACATACATTTGTACACGTGTGCACTGCCTCGCCAACTCGTGTGCACAAATCAAACAAAAGCACTGCTAACAATTCAGCACAAGGTCAAACCCAAATAACACACGGGATTCAACTCAAGGCAGTAGTGTATATGAACACAATCAAACTACAACAGGCCAGAGGTGAAAACAATGCAATACTGAAGTGATGAAGTGCACATAAACAACTGCAACACACATGCACAGCTTATGACAGTGAAAATTCGAGTCACAGTACAAGTCAGCAGATACATGAAAAATGGAAGTAACTCATGCAACAAAATGTCACAGCAAGATCAGGGAAGAAGCCAGAATGGGGCTGAGACTGCATGAACATGAATGCATCAATAAACCAACTGAAGTACACATAAGTGACACAGTGAACCAAACAGTCGAAGACATGAATGCAACAAAGTTCACAAGTGCAGACACAAGGGCAGTAATACAAGATCAAGTGACAACATAGAGCAGTCATAATGAAACAACAGTGCAACAGATGGCACTGGACAGTACAAGCCTGCAGAATGCAAATGGACTCGACCAAGTATACAAGTGCTACAAGCAGCAATGTGCAACTGCAGTGATACATAGGCAACATGAAGCAATGCAAGTAAATCATGCAAGATATCCAAGACTCAAGAATGCATCACCATGACACAGTTTCAAACTATATAAAGCTGTGACAATATCAAACTCATGTATGCAACAGCAAATACTCGAGCGCAAGACAGTACAGCTACAACATGTCAACGCAACTCTGCATACAATATGGTGCAGAACCAAATGCCACCAAGAATCGGTGCAATGACCAAGAAATAATCAACTACAAGAATTCAAAGAGACGAACTAACATCACAACAACTCAACAACAGCCAGTACCAACATGGACAGAAGGAAGTGAAAATTCCAAAAGCAATGAACAGAACATCAACATGGTCAATATGCACAAATATGCATATGAAACTAACATGGCCGAGCATTGTACAAGACTGCAACAAGAAGTATGCAGTTCAAAACGTCTACGACAGCAAGTAAGTGAGTGCAACAGGCAAGCACAATGCATATATAGCAGTAATATACACAAGCATCAACATGTATGAAATCAGAATGAAGCAGATATTGATATTGACAATATAGATGCAAATGAATATCAAGCAGTGATATAAAAATCACAATGAATTAAAACAGTGCCAGAAAATCAATGCCGTGTAAAGTCAAAGGCAACAGTGGATAAACAAAATTCATCAGTGCAGATTCGAAACAGTTTGTGGCCAAGCAAATCGACCATGCTACAGGTGTGTCAAGCCAGAAGCAACACAGAGAACATAGTCAATCAACACAAATTCAAAGGCCGAAGCCAATTGTGAACCAGTCAAAATCAAAACCGTGATAAGCAAGGCAATTCAAAGCCGTGTGAATCAAGCTACTAGAAATACGAAATTGACAAAGTCAGATTTTATCACAAGCATCCAAGTGTAATCGAGTGGCCGAGATGAACAAATTGACAAATTCAAACACGAATTCGAACGCATATATAACCCAATCATCACTGGCAAATGAAATCATCGAGTTCAAGTATCAACTTAGTAAAGCAAAAGGAGACAGTACATACCGAATTCACAAACAACGAACTCGATCGAGCAACTGCAAAACGAGCAATAGTCAACCATCAGAGAAGTAGCGAGCTAGGGCAACATATCTCAGATCAATTGAAGAAACCGAAGCCCTAATTGGAACAAAGAGCTGAAGCCCTAACTGGAACAAAGGGAACGAAGCCCTAAACAGAACGAAGCCGCCATTATTCTCACGAACGAGACAAAAGGATCGGGTGAAATAAGGGAGTGGGCTGGCCTTATTAAAAAAAAAAAGGGCTTTGTTTTTTAAATTTTTATAATAAGGCTTTATTATATTGTTAATTAGTTTTAGGGCTATTTTCTATTGTTTTTTTTAATTATTGTTTTTGTTTTACGAATCAAAGAAGTTGTAAATCACCACCTAGGGTTTAGGTAGTGTCAGATTGTCTAGTTAGAATTAGTTCAGTGAGCAGGCTGTGCGAGTTTGCAAAGCTGTATAGGCGGGAGCAGAGTTTGCGAGTAAGCGAAGCTCTAAAGGCGGGAGGCAAAGTTTGCGAGTAAGCGAAACTCTATAGGCGGAGCAGGGTGTGCGAGTCTTGTAGAGTGTTTGTGAGCGTGGAGCAAATGTTTGCGAGCAGGGTGTGCGAGTCTAGTAGAGTGTTTGTGAGCGTGGAGCAAATGTCTGCGAGTCTAGTAGAGTGTTTGTAAGCGTGATACTGTTTAATTCTAATAGAAATCTGTGAATGCAGCAGTAGGCAGGGTTTGCCGAAGCTGGGTAAATTCTGTGTGTGATTTACTTTTCTGCATATTTATTTTTCTGTGTATAAAATCGATAAAATTTGCTATAACCCTATTCACCCCTCCTCTAGGGGTAAATCTAGATCCTACAAGTGGTATCGGAGCCCGGTATATTTTTTTTTAACTCTAGATTCATGAGTCTACAAAATAATGCTTTTTCTGAGGGGCAATCTATTGCTAGGCCACCCATGTTTAACGGGAACGATTATGCTTATTGGAAAGTTAGGATGAGTATTTATCTTAGTTCTGTTGATTATGATGTTTGGGATATTATTGAAACTGGCTATAAACCTCCCACTATAATCGTTGGTGATACTGAGATTCCTAAACCTAAGGATAGGTGGGATGCCAACGATAAGAAATTGAAAACGACAAACGCTAAAGCCATGAATGCTTTGATATGTGCTCTTGATAAAAATGAATTTAATAGAATTTCTCATTGTACAACAGCACAGGAAATTTGGCACACTTTGGAGGTGACACACGAAGGAACTTCTCAAGTCAAGGAGTCTCGTCTAGCCCTATTCAGCAACGAATACGAAAACTTTGTGATGGACAAAGGCGAGAGCATAAAAGACATGTTTGGACGCTTTTCAACCTTGGTATACAATGCTAGAGCACTTGGGAAGGTATTCACTGAGGTAGAGCTTGTGAGGAAGATACTACGAGTTTTACCAATGAACTTTGAGGCAAAAGTCACAGCAATCCAAGAATCGAAAGATTTGAGTAAACTAAGCATGGAGGAGTTGATTGGAAACTTGATGACATATGAGCTTGAGTTAAAAGCAAAGGAAGAACGCAACAACTCCGAACCAAAGAAGAAGACGATTGCCTTAAAGAGCAAAGAAGAAAGCGATAAAGATGAAGAAGATCCAATTGAAGAGCTTGCAATGGCTGTCAATAATCTTAGAAAATGGTCGAGATTCAAGCCACGCAAGAATAAAACAAGTTGTAATAGGCCAAAAGATTCCGAAAATTCCGATAATGAACTGACATGTTATAACTGCAACAAGCCTGGCCACATCAAACCAAAATGCCCACTTCTCAAAGACAACAAAGGAAAGAAAAAGAAAAAGAAGGCTTTTGCAGCAACTTGGGATGATGAAGAAGGAGAGGAAGTTTCGGATAGCAGCTCGGAGGAGGCTAACTTGTGTCTTATGGCAAAATCAAATTCAGAAGCAAGCTCCGACGAATCTAGTGAGGCAGGTGAGTTTTCTTATAAAGAACTTGTTTTTATGTGTTCTGATCTTACTAAGGTAGTGGATACTCTTGAATCTAAAATTGAAAAACTGAAATCTGATAGGAGAGAATTTGCTCGTGAAAATTTTAGGTTAAAAACTGAACTTGAAAATATTCAAAACCTAGAATGTAAAAAATGTAAGATTTTAGATTCAGAATTATCAAAACTGAGGAATAACTTTGAAAGTCTTGAAAATGAAAACTTGAATCTTAAGGAAACCATCGACACTAGGAGAAAGGATTTTATTAATCGATGCACCTCACTTGTCACTGAAAACTCAACATTAAAAACCAAAGTCCAAAATCTTGAGAAATCTTTGAATAACTTTTCAAGAGGCGAAAAATCTTTCAACATGCTATTGGGAAATCAAATTTTTGCTAACAATAGAAAAGGACTAGGCTTTGGGAAATCACAAAATGATGATAATGCAAAAAGTAAAAGTGTTTTTGCTCAATCTGAAATAATTGGAAATCATGTTGAAAATCATAGTCATAGGAACACAAAATTTAATCAAGTCAATTTAATGAGCTCGTTTTGTAGAGAATTTGGACATAATCGAAATAATTGTTGGTATAGACCCAAACACGTGAAAACTATACCAATTTGGGTTCCAAAAGGCACAAGTATAAAATCTTTGAAAGTCAAACAAATTTGGGTGCCAAAAGGAACATATATAAATAGTTTTGGGTCTCCAAAAACATATTTTTCATATTTTGCCACTAACAACAATGGATCTATAAAAACAAATAGGTCACATAAATCTTCTATCGTGTAGGTGTGGTGGCAGGCTAAGGAACAACAACAGTGTTCTCTGGATTTCGGCTGTTCCAGAAACACAAAAGGGCGACAAAGCAAAGTTCCTTAGCCTAGTTCAAAGGTGACAGAATCACAATGGACAATGACGAAAAATTATCGTAAAGGTAAAACAGGTAAATTTATTTTTGAATGATATATCAAATGTGATAATCTGCACCATATTATGAATTAAAATCAGCCAATATTGAGATGAACAAAAGATGATGTTTTTGATTCTATGACTTTTTCAAAATATTGACCAATCATCTTTAAATAGAATTACTTGGAGTAATTATGATGGTTGACTGATTCGGATTTAACTAATATGATTTTTAGACTTGTTCTTATTTATGACATTGATTTGTGCTTAAATGATGACCAATCAGATTTTCAATTTTGAACTAATTTATATAAATTTGTTCGGTCAAATGATGGTTACTCATGCTACACGTAGATATATTGGTTCTGACATTTTGGTCACTGCTTGTAAATTTGCACGATTTCAAATTCAAGTGAAAAAGGATTTTAAGAAATTGTTGAAATTTCAAGAAATTGTTTTTGAAATAATTATGATGTTGATTGACTGTTGATTACTCATGAATATAATTGTTTATTCTATGGTTTCTGAAATTAACATCATGATATTTGTTTGAGTGTTAACACGACTTAAATTCAAATTCAAAAGAATGATGTTATGTTTGAAATTTTTGGGGCACACTTCATGGTTCAACGAGTGAATATTGAGTGAAATTTAAATTCAGATGCAGATTACACTGGTAATATAGTTGATAGAAAAATTACTAGTGGAACGTGATTAATTTTTTTTTAAAAACATTCATTTGCTGCATCGTTTTTTTAAAGAAAATATCTGCATATTTTTTCATTTGAAATAATTTTCAATTAGCAGAAAATTTTCTTATAAAACCCCCTCGAGAAAATCATGTTTGACCATATTTACAGATTAATCATTTTTGAAAAATTGATTTTATAATGTTTAATTTGATTTTAAATGACAAATTTTTGGCTAATCTAACTCTCTTTGATTATCGAAAAGATGAATAGTGATTGAAAAAGAGATGAGTGTTGATATTTATCATATATTATAACTCGAGAAAGTATAATTAGAAAATTTCTTTAGAATTTCATAATAAGAGTTATAAAAACTTTTTGTTGGGTAATAATTCCATGACCGTTTCTATTTCTATCATCTTTCTATCGACCATCACTCTTCAAGATCATATTTAGTATGTAAATTTGTGGTAGTTTACAAAGGAAATCATTTGTTCTTCAATATCTTTAAATCTGTGAAGGAAATTATTTGTGCTTCAACTTATTATATTCAGCAATTAAAAATAAATATCCAAAGTATTCACTCTCATTTAAAAGTCCTCACGGTTATGCATGGGTGAATTACTTGGATTTTTGATTATGTGCTTCCATGCTCATTTAAAAGTCCTCACGGTTATGCATGTATGGAACGCATATCAAAATTAATTGATTCAAATAGACAAGTTGATTCTAATCCCATTTAAAAGTCCTCACGGTCATGCGTGATTAGAAGATACTTGATTTAATTTTTTAAATAAAAAAATTGTGAATACTACTAATCTCATTTAAAAGTCCTAACGGTTATGCATGGTTAGTAGATATTCAAATTTTCTGAAATAAATATACCACAAATAGACAGAATTGTATGATTTTTGATGATTCTATCCCTATCACTTCTGAAAGTGGAATATGCGCTTGACAAGGGTAATTATGATTTTTGTTTGTGTTTTATTGAGATTTGATATTTATATTTAATTGAGTTAAATGTTTGATTCACGTCTATCACTTCATCCCTATTTTATAACACTATTATTCTTTTGCTGATAACAAAAGGGGGAGAGAAAAGTTAAGATTTTGTCAAATAGAATCAAGCAAAGGTCAAATAACTTTCAATTTGCATATAGGCTCATTTACATATTTTTATTTGTATGCATATATGTAAGGGAAGCCATATATGTAGGGGGAGCATCACATAAAAAGGAAGCATTCAAATAGGGGGAGCAAATGAAATTATCAAATACATTTAATATATTCAAAATCTTAAATATATGTTTGTTATTATCAAAAGGGGGAGATTGTTGAATATGCGCTTTGCGCTTATATGATTTTTGTTTGATGATAATAAACATATATACATTCATTTAAATGTATTTGTTAATGTACTATTTTTCATAGAATAAATAAATATTTGTTGAATAAAATAAATTACACAGAATTTGAATTTGAATTCAAACAAAACAAGTTAAACAGATTTTGAATTCAAACAGAAATTTTATTCAAACGAATATTTATTACAATTTTGAATAGTATGTATTTGGTAATGTACTATTTTGTTTTTTCATAGATTAAATAAATATTTGTTGAATAAAATTAAATTACACAGAATTCGAATTTGAATTCAAACAGAACAAGTTAAACAGATTTTGAATTCAAACAGAAATTTTTATTCAAACAAATATTTATTACAATTTTGAATAGTACAATTTCAATCTCTCACTATGACTATACAACTTTGATTACAATCACATCACATTTCACATTTACAGTTAACCTCACTACATATCACTCACACTCGTATTTTTATCTTCAACTGCATTCCAGTTTGAATCCAGCATCTGAGAAATCTGCAAAAATATTCACTAACGCAGTAAAATTGAAAAAGAAATATTTTTGCAATATAAAATGAAATACGATTTTTGAAAATATGTTTTGCCTCAGTTATTTGGGTTGTTCGTCATCATTCACACTTGATTTCATCACAAAGTCGTGCACATAGATATTACAGGGACAGGTATACATAAGTGGCTGCAGTACACACACATACATTTGTACACGTGTGCACTGCCTCGCCAACTCGTGTGCACAAATCAAACAAAAGCACTGCTAACAATTCAGCACAAGGTCAAACCCAAATAACACACGGGATTCAACTCAAGGCAGTAGTGTATATGAACACAATCAAACTACAACAGGCCAGAGGTGAAAACAATGCAATACTGAAGTGATGAAGTGCATATAAACAACTGCAACACACATGCACAACTTATGACAGTGAAAATTCGAGTCACGGTACAAGTCAGCAGATACATGAAAAATGGAAGTAACTCATGCAACAAAATGTCACAGCAAGATCAGGGAAGAAACCAGAATGGAGCTGAGACTGCATGAACATGAATGCATCAATAAACCAACTGAAGTACACATAAGTGACACAGTGAACCAAACAGTCGAAGACATGAATGCAACAAAGTTCACAAGTGCAGACACAAGGGCAGTAATACAAGATCAAGTGACAACATAGAGCAGTCATAATGAAACAACAGTGCAACAGATGGCAGTGGACAGTACAAGCCTGCAGAATGCAAATGGACTCGACCAAGTATACAAGTGCTACAAGCAGCAATGTGCAACTGCAGTGATACATAGGCAACATGAAGCAATGCAAGTAAATCATGCAAGATATCCAAGACTCAAGAATGCATCACCATGACACAGTTTCAAACTATATAGAGCTGTGACAATATCAAACTCATGTACGCAACAGCAAATACTCGAGCGCAAGACAGTACAGCTACAACATGTCAATGCAACACTGCATACAATATGGTGCAGAACCAAATGCCACCAAGAATCGGTGCAATGACCAAGAAATAATCAACTACAAGAATTCAAAGAGACGAACTAACATCACAACAACTCAACAACAGCCAGTACCAACATGGACAGAAGGAAGTGAAAATTCCAAAAGCAATGAACAGAACATCAACATGGTCAATATGCACAAATATGCATATGAAACTAACATGGCCGAGCATTGTACAAGACTGCAACAAGAAGTATGTAGTTCAAAACGTCTACGACAGCAAGTAAGTGAGTGCAACAGGCAAGCACAATGCATATATAGCAGTAATATACACAAGCATCAACATGTATGAAATCAGAATGAAGCAGATATTGATATTGACAATATAGATGCAAATGAATATCAAGCAGTGATATAAAAATCACAATGAATTAAAACAGTGCCAGAAAATCAATGCCGTGTAAAGTCAAAGGCAACAGTGGATAAACAAAATTCATCAGTGCAGATTCGAAACAGTTTGTGGCCAAGCAAATCGACCATGCTACAGGTGTGTCAAGCCAGAAGCAACACAGAGAACATAGTCAATCAACACAAATTCAAAGGCCGAAGCCAATTGTGAACCAGTCAAAATCAAAACCGTGATAAGCAAGGCAATTCAAAGCCGTGTGAATCAAGCTACTAGAAATACGAAATTGACAAAGTCAGATTTTATCACAAGCATCCAAGTGTAATCGAGTGGCCGAGATGAACAAATTGACAAATTCAAACACGAATTCGAACACATATATAACCCAATCATCACTGGCAAATGAAATCATCGAGTTCAAGTATCAACTTAGTAAAGCAAAAGGAGACAGTACATACCAAATTCACAAACAACGAACTCGATCGAGCAACTGCAAAACGAGCAATAGTCAACCATCAGAGAAGTAGCGAGCTAGGGCAACATATCTCAGATCAATTGAAGAAACCGAAGCCCTAATTGGAACAAAGAGCCGAAGCCCTAACTGGAACAAAGGGAACGAAGCCCTAAACAGAACGAAGCCGCCATTATTCTCACGAACGAGACAAAAGGATCGGGTGAAATAAGGGAGTGGGCTGGCCTTATTAAAAAAAAAAGGGGTTTTGTTTTTTAAAATTTTATAATAAGGCTTTATTATATTGTTAATTAGTTTTAGGGCTATTTTCTATTGTTTTTTTTAATTATTGTTTTTGTTTTACGAATCAAAGAAGTTGTAAATCACCACCTAGGGTTTAGGTAGTGTCAGATTGTCTAGTTAGAATTAGTTCAGTGAGCAGGGTGTGCGAGTTTGCAAAGCTGTATAGGCGGGAGCAGAGTTTGCGAGTAAGCGAAGCTCTATAGGCGGGAGGCAAAGTTTGCGAGTAAGCGAAACTCTATAGGCGGAGCAGGGTGTGCGAGTCTAGAAGAGTGTTTGTGAGCGTGGAGCAAATGTTTGCGAGCAGGATGTGCGAGTCTAGTAGAGTGTTTGTGAGCGTGGAGCAAATGTCTGCGAGTCTAGTAGAGTGTTTGTAAGCGTGATACTGTTTAATTCTAATAGAAATCTGTGAATGCAGCAGTAGGCAGGGTTTGCCGAAGCTGGGTAAATTCTGTGTGTGATTTACTTTTCTGCATATTTATTTTTCTGTGTATAAAATCGATAAAATTTGCTATAACCCTATTCACCCCCCCTCTAGGGTTAAATCTAGATCCTACATTTTCATCACTATTAAGGCAGGTTGCTCTTAAGGCTATTTGTTGTTGATGCCAAAAATGGGTATCAACGCCTAATAGAATCTAGTAGAAATTAAATAAAGAATGAAATTAAAGCAAAGCAAAAATCATAAATGAACACACAGATTTTTATACTGTTTCAGCGATCTTGGCCTATGTCTACTTCATATTTTTATTGGTCATGCACTTGATTAGGTTTATAAGAATGTTTGGATAAGTTTGGATCCATGAATAAAAGAATGAAGAATAAAAATGGAAGGGCCTTGGCAGTAGAAAAATGATCCCTTTTCTCGCATCACGCCTGCTGTATTTATAGGGGAAAACGTGCACGGATCGGGCTAAAATTTCACCAGAAGAACCTCCAGGCCAAGCTGAGCCCACACAAGAATTCTGAGGCCCATTATGGCCTACAATAAGGGTTGCCCTGACCTCTATTTTGACGTCCAAATCTATGTAGTTAATGCCTTGCTATTACCCCGTTATACCTCCGCTATATCTCATAGTGGATTTTTACCATTACGGTTTTTCCATATAGCCCTAAAATATAGCCTTTCCGCTTTAAGCCCCGCTATTTCTGCTATATCCCGTTATTCCCGCTATATTCCGCTATATCTTTTTTAATCAAATGAATTGAAAAATTGCACTTATACATTGTAAAATTATGAAACTAATTTATTTTATTTATTTTTTAATATATTTTTAGAAATGAAAATACTCTAATATTCTACCAAATTAAATTATGTTATACAACAGTTATATGTTTATTTAAAGTATATTCGTACATGTTTTTATTTAAAATTATTTATGTATTAATTATAATTCAATTGAATGATAATTTTTCATTTAATTACCATTTATATATTTGTAAATACATTAAGTATGAGTTTTATATGCTATTTTAGAGCCATCCGCTATATCCCGCTATATCCTCGCTGTATCCCCGCTATGACTTTTTGCACCTCCACCGCTTTGAATCTACCGAGCGCATTAACTACACAGGTCCAAATAGGTGCGATCCCTCTGGTGGGCCCCTATGATGTTAGCTACTTGCCCTCTAAATTTCACAACATTCCAACTATCGTTTGTGAGATATCACATTTTCCATGAAATTTGTTGCATGTATTCTGATTTCAACTGATCCCTTCAAAGCATCCTATTTGATATGGGATCCCTATGGGATGTTCCACATGTTGTAATAAGATTGTGCTCCAAGTTTCATGTCAATTGGATGAGTAGAACTTGAGGTATTGCTCAATCTATGGTGCAATGTGAGTTGTCTCTTGATTCTAGCTGATCCCTCTAGAGAGAAGATGGTCGATTCCTCTTTGTTTATGCTTTTGAGATACGATCTCTAGGGTAGGCTCCCTAGATCACCACATCTTGTTCCCAACGTTTCATATTCATTGGACTTATAGACCTTGAAATGTCGAATTTTTGCCATTGAATTGTACTTGCTTGGCTGAAATATGTCGATCCCTTCTATACGATCCCTTTTATACCAATCCCTTTTATACCGATTCCTTTCTTAGGTGAACTAATTTTCCCATAACTTGAGCATACAAACTTCAAACGACGTGAGATTTGAAATGTAGCTTCATGGGGCCTACCTTGTCACTCTATATCTATCTCACCTAGTTTGAAACAAAAATTAAGGATATGTACCGATCCCCTAGGGGAAGGGATAGGCACCGCTCCCATGCTTAGGGAAAGTACAAATCCATACTTAGAGTATCTTGAAGAGTTTATCTCTTGGTCTCGGTTGATCGCCAGTTCATATCATTGTCTGCACTTGATTTCTAGACCTCACAATCATAGCTTTGGACCACTGGCCTTGATGACAGTCGAGTCTAACTTGTCCAGTCAGTTCAGATATAGTTGAGTCAAGATTTCGGATAACATGTGTCGACTATCGAGAGCTTAACATTCCAACTAAGAAAAATGTGTATCCCTTACCTAGGATCGATGACTTGTTTGACCAGCTTGTCGTGACCAAACTCTTTTTCCAACTAGACTTGACCACCATATTCCATCAATTAAGGGAAGCTGAAGATAGTAAGGTAAAGGCTACATTCACACTCTAGATGGACTATACAAATGGGTGGTAATGCCTTTTGGACTAACTAATGCCCTAGCATATTTCATGGATTTGATGAGTATGGTCTTTAGAGGAAACTAAATAAGTTCATCATAGTGTTTGTAGATGATATTCTAATATTCTCTAAAAGTGAGGGTGAGCATGAAAAACGCTTAAGGGAGGTACTAGAGATACTGAGAGAACATCATCTAAAAGCCAAATTCTCATAGTGTCTTTTTTGGAGGAATGAAATAAGGTTTCTCGGTCATATTATCTTTAAGAAAAGGTTAGTTTTTGACCATGAAAAATTAGAAGCTCTTCAAGACTAGAAAATCCAGAGGAACTTTGTGGACGTTAGGAGTTTTCTTGGGTTAGTGGTTTACTACAAAAAGTTAATTAAGGCATTTGCAAAGACAACAGTCCCATTGTTTGCCTAACCGAGAAAAATTTAGTCTTTACATGGAATGAGTGTAACGACCCAGAATTTCTGTTAATTAAAATTTGTATATTTAAATGATTCTAAATATTAATAAGTGAAATTTATAAGTCGAATAATTTTATTTCGAATAATTGGATTTAATTGGATAATTAAATCGATAATTTAATAGTTGAAATTTCAGAAATAATTGGAAATTGGGTTTAATATGATTGAAAATGATTTTTAAAATTTTATTATATCATATTGGAGTTAGAATGATGTTATAGAACTTTTAAAATCGAATTAAAAGTTAATTTGTGAAAATTGAATATTTTAATATTTAATTGACGAGTTAAAATAGCCATTTTTCAAACAGTCTCGGATTTTGATGAAACTAGTTTCATCGGATCCGTAATGTGATATTATTGTAAGCTTTCAAATTTCGTGTCAATCGGATTTACGGTTTGTCCGAGGCAAGCCAAAACGCGTAAAAATTAGTTTAAATCGATTTAATTTAAATTGATCGTTTATTGCCGTAACTCGCACAAATGATCGAATTAGCTTCCGAAACCTATTCCATTGGGTCCGGAACGTGGGGTAAACCCTAGAAACACCAGTCACCGTGCGAGATTTGGAGTTTGAAAAAATTGGAAATGAATAGTGTTCGTCGGCTGTCTATAAAAGGACCCCCTTTGTTCAAAAATTACAAAACCCTAACCCTATCTAGCAGCCGCCGCCTACATTATTACCAACGGCCAGAAAATCATATTCTTTCTCCTCCATATCCTCCAAATCCACACTTCAATTTGCAAAACTTTCAACATGTAAGTTGTAGAGCTCGTCGAGAGCTTCAATCTCAACGGTTATGATCGAAATCGAAGTCAAGAATCAACGGCAATTTGCATATGAAGCCGTGCGTTCGTGGGTCAATATCTCGGCCTAGGGGCGACCGAGTTTGCCGTGTTCAGGGGCGGTGATGGAGTTGGCGACGGCCTTCGATATGGTGGTGCTTGATTGTCGTAAAGATCGACGTGGGTGGGTCGCGTTATTAGGGCAAAGGTCGGCTATGGGTAGGGCTCGGGTGCGTTACCTGATGATGGGGAATAAATAGAAGGAGCGTCCTGGATTTCAATAGGGAGAATCAACGGCCAATAGTGTTTTTAGGTTAAAAAATTAAAATAAAATTTGTAATTTAATTATATTATAAATTCGTCAAATTTTGTAATGTTATATCTCTTTCATACGAGGTCCGTTTTGGGCGAAACGAATTGCGCCGGGTTCATTTTGTCGAGCACTACGCAATGGAAGTGGATTGGAATCGTTTGGAGCTAGTTTGAATTTCTGGTAAAATTAAACGCACGTTTAATTTTATTCGAAATAAAACGCGGAAACTGAATTGAAAGCGAGGTGAGAACTTCTCACTCATTCGAATAGTTTCGATTTAAATTTTAAATAGTTAGATTTAAAATTATTGATTGTATGCCTGAATGATAAATTATTATCATTTACTGATTGAAATAGACATTATACGCCGTTAATAAGCGGAGGTTATTTATTAAAAACATATACCGCGATAATTCCATCTTGATTGGAATTGGTATTATATATGTACTTGGAGTTGATTTTCCTGCATTATATAGCGGATGAGACCCTATTGCGCCGCATAATAGCGGATAATAGTTTATGAATCCCATATACCACGATATTCCATACTGGAACGGAATTGGTATTGTGCTAACATCTTTGGATGCAGAGAAACAGGTTGGAGGGATACAATGGGATTCCTCACCAGTATTTATTTGATTACAGATATTGTGATATTTGTTGATTGTCATATACTGATATATGATGTCTTTGTTGTCGTGATTGACTATTTGGTGTTGTTGCATCATCGGATCCATTTTTGAAGTTTAAAAATAACGATTTTGATTTTTAAGGGATTTTTTTAAAGTGATTTTTGAAAATATATGTTTTATTAAATTTTGGAATTGATTTATTTTAAATAAAAAACGTTATAATTTTTAATGTTATAAAAATTTTGATTTTTGTAAAATCTAACCAAAATGTGATTTTTGAAATAAACAGTTGATAAATTTATAAAATAGTTTAAATTGGGATTTTTGAATTATTATAAATGATTTATATAAAAGATTTATAAAATTGATATTTATAAATTAAAATATTGGAATTATAAAACGAGTTTTTATAAGTGTTAAAATGAAGAGTAAATGGATTTCATAAGTAAATGAAATTTATAGATTTATAAATTGAGAAGTTATAGAATGAATAGATTTTGTAAAATAAAAGATTTATAAGTAATTAACTTATAAATCAGATTTTGGCATTTTGATTGAGATTTTTGAATAAAGAGAAATGGTTTATAGATGAGATTTATAAAATATATATTTTATAAATCAAAAAATGGAATTCTAAAAGGAGTTCTGTTAATGTTGAAAATAAGGTTATAAATAAAATCTTATTAGTAATAAGATTATAATTTGTGAAGTTTTAAAAGAATGATTTTGTAAATAAATGGATTATAAGTTCTTAACTTATAATATGGACTTCTGGTATATAATTGAGTTATATAAATTGAATGGGATAATAAAGGAGATTTATAAATCGAAGTTTTATAAATAGAAATGGGATTTATAAACATTGTTTGTAAATTCGAAATCAATTGAATTTGGTAAATCAAACATAAAAGTTATTAAAGGAGATATATTCGTGATTTTGGACAGCGAATTATCCTTAAAGTTAAATGTGGTAATAATAAGAGTTTGGTTGGGAATTTTATCCATGATTTTGGACGGTGGATAATCTTTTAATAAATGTGTAGAAACATTGAATTGGGTAAATAAAGTATATTCACGATTTTTGGACCATGAATATATTATGAAATAAAATGGATATGTTTTGGGGAAGTGATGTTTTAAATAGAATTTAAGGTCATTTAAAGATGTTTTAAAATGCATTAAGTATCGAACATAGATTTCAACATTCATTGTTGAAATTGACGTTTTCGAGAAATAGAAGGAAATGGTGGACTATAACACTGTTGTTATAGTAAATGATTTCCGAAAGGAAATGTTATTTATATAGTATTGGGATTTATATATCTATCTAAATTTCAAATCCCTATACTAGTGATTTTGGGTCGTCGTAACGATGTTTTACGCAACATTTGTTTTGACTCAAATAAATGTGTTTAAGCGCACGTTTTCTTTAAAGAATGAAATATGTACTCAATTTCGATTTAAGTATATTGAATATTTTACAAGTGTTGAAAATAAATGGATTTGTGAATTACTTATTATTAGATAAGTATGGAAATGTTATCCAATGTGAAGTGAAATGTTTGAGATTACATCTTTTAAAGATAAATTGAAAATGAATATTAGAAATCGATTTAAAAATCGTATATTCATAGATATTTTGGAAATGTAAATTCACTATGGAATTTATAAAAGAAAGGAAATTGTTTAAAAGTAAATATTGATTTATTTTTGAAGTGTGGAAATTATATATCTTGTAAAGATATTTTTGGAAAATAAATAATTTGGGAAATTATTTGGAATCTGGTGATGTTGAGCATGCCTATTGATAGTTAAATAACCGACTATCAATATTTACCTTTAAATAGGTATTTGTTGTGATTGCTTGAATTTGAATGCTACACTTATTTTTGAATAAGCGCTCACTATTCGGGTTAGCCGGGAAAGGACCTTGGGGTCGTATAACCGATTCCGAATATGTGATATGTTGTTATGGATTGCATTTGATGACCGGTGTTGAAGACCAGATATTTGTGAAAACGGAAGGATTACCATCGAATGTTTCTGCATCGGTTGATCTCCGACATAGAAATTTATTACCCTTTGTGATGGGAAGTCCGGTCGTGATTAGTGAATATCCGGATTGCAAGGGATTCTTTGTAAGTGCCTTCGGTTCCGTTCGATCCCAGAACGGACTTGTATGGATGTGTGTCTGACGTTACAATTTGAGATGTAAAGCTGGTTTCTATCAAATATATTCCCGTTGGTGGCGGAGAATTTATTCTTTTAGCTTAACACCCTTAGATGTTATGTAGTTGATGGTTACTAGTGATACATTCCCAAATTGGTTATGTGGCATACAAAGTGTTGTTGAGCATTTGATGATCAAAGCACGGCTTTTATATAAAGCGTGGCTTTGTGGACGAGACTTCGTCGGACCTCACACCCCGGAAATTGTCAAAATAGGAAGGACGCGGCAAGGTTATTAGGGGGTAGCGCCCCTTTAGTGTATGTCATTCCTTCTGGATAGAGGTGGTATCATGGTATGGAGCCTAGACACTTAACCTATGTTGTTGCTACAAATTTATTGCTTTGTGGTTGTTGGAAATCGAGGATCCTCGGATATAGATCGGCTACGATGGGGGAATGACATATTCGTGTCAGTAGCTACCTAGTTTGAAAGGTAACCCAGCCTTGTGTTGGCAGAGATCCGGTTAGGTTCTCGGGACGTCATTCCAGAGGCGTTTCCATGTGGCAATCTGAAGTTCCTTGGCCTGACCATTTGTTGGAAATTCAAAGAAACAATACGAACCTTGTACGGTTTTAGTTGTATAACCTGCGATGGAATGTGGCGGTAACCTGCTATTGAACATGGTAGCTATAGTAGGCATACGATAATGGTCGTATGTTGGCTAAGATTTATATCTTTACTTTCGAAATGTTTTCCTACACTATGCACTAGTAATAATATCAAATGTTTCTTTTTAATGCGTATCAAGCATCTTTGACTATCATAAGGAGAAATCTCCTCCGATTCTGCGTTTGCATTGTGTGTGTGCGCGGGAGGCCTTATGGTAGTCACATTTTCTAAAAAGCATTGCGAATCTATTTTAAAATTATCCCGTTCTTTGTTTTAAAGATAAATTGTTTAAGTTCTTACACCAGTCACATGGTTGACTCGGAGTTTATTGTTTTCCTTCCTAAACTCTGGGTGCCCACCAATTTCCACACGGGCAGTCTAGAGTCAGGTTTATCAGGATATTCTGGAATTCAGGAGTTGCTGGAGGCAAGCTGGATAGCATGGCGTATTCACTAGTATATAGTATTTCTTTTCCGTTGTTTGTTGTTGTACACTCTGATGATGTAATGTAATGTAATATGATGTAATGTAATAACTGATATAGTTCTTTGTTTAAAGATTATTAATTTATCTATTATATGTTGTTCCGTTGCGATTGTGAGATTCTGATATTGTTCTGTTGTTTTCTTTTTCTTTCTCTCTTCTTCTACATTTTCTTCTTCTTTAACCATAACGGTACGGTTTTCCGGCATTCGATTGCTCGACAGTTGATACAGTGGACGTATTGATGTCGGTTTTCGAGCGTCGAAAAGTCGCGTCGTCACATTTGGTATCGGAGCTTATGGTTAAGCGACAACCTTAGCTCTGTTGGGAATTACTCATTAGAGATAGAGTCAGCAGTACTCTTAAATGAGTGTGAATGTAATAATAGATACGAGCGCGTATTTGTTAGTGAACATAAAATGATTTGTGCTGATTGATTTATTGAGTGGCATATGAACCTTCGTCAGCACGGTCTGCACAACTGTGCCGAAGGGGTTTCTAAACACTTGAATAGCACAATTCGATACAAGATTGTTTTCGAAAAGGGTTGAATGAAATAATTTCATCCAAATTATATTTTGATATAAAAAAAGAAAAGAAATATTTTCTGAAATTATTATACAACTTGGATGTTTTGAATGATAACATTATAGTCAAATAAGATTATAAAATCTGAAATAGCTTATATAACCAAGGAAAGCATTAGATTTGAAATTTTTGAAATTAAAATTAAAAATGAGGAGTTAAAAATGAAATTTAACTTGGATTAAGATTAAAATATGAAATTTAATTAATGACTGGAAGGAAAAAACTAGTAAATTTTAAATGTGATTGAAATGGGAAGATAGGAATTAAAATGGATTGAAATTCATTTAAGCTATGTGAATGGAAGTAAGTTGAATTAAACTGAAGATAAAAAAAATCAGTTGTATTTAAATAAAGTTGAATTGATAAAATTGAAAGCTATAAATCAAATTGGAAGTTAAATGGAATTTACTTTCGAATTGGAATCTGAATTGGATTTATATATGGAATATAACTTAAGTGAAGTTGAATAAATTTGATTTTGCTGTCGAAGTAAAGTAATAAGTGAATTAATGAAATGAAGTCATTAAGAATTTGAACTTGAGTTATATAAATGAAATTCAACTTGAAATGGTTAAATGAATTAGCAATTGAATTAATAGATGGATTGAATGTTAATCAATGTAATGTAAATGAATTGATATGGAATAATGATGTAGATATTAATTCATTAAAAGCAAATGGAATTGAATAAATTGAATGGAAGTCAATTTAATATCAACCAATTGGAATTGAAAGTGTAGAACCAAATTGAAGGTTGAAAGTAAATTGAATGAATTTGGTTGTTATTTGATTATTAATTGATTGTGCATATTTCATTAAGGGTTAATGAAAATGAATTAATGAAATAGAAAGCTATGCAATTGAATTCAAATTGGAAGAAAATGAATTTGAATAGAATTGAATTTGATTTGGAAGTGAACTAAATTAAATGTAAATTAGTGAATGTAAACTAATTGAATATGAATGAATGTTAGTAAATCCAATGTTAATAAATCAAATGTGATTTAAATTGGAAAACCAATTCATTGAATATTATTGAGAAATGAAAGAATATTGATTTGGTTATGAATTGATTTGGATAGACATTGATTGTTGGATGTTTATTGGTTGGATAGTTGTTTGGTGGTTGCATTCGTTGTTTTGTTGCAATTGCTATGTTGGCACATGTAGTTGTTATGTTGCTATATGATGTATATTGACATTATTTTCATATATACATGTTTGTCATTTGTTTGTTGAGTGTTTAGTAGGTGCGGATTGCGCATTGCTTCGCATTCGGAGCTCGCTTTCGAGCTATATTAGCCGTATATGCTCGCTAATAATAAATAAGGTACATATCTCGGATTACATACCGTACTTTTACATTTTCCCTGTGGGATGCCTCATCACTTGATGAGATGTATATTTGTGATATATATACTGTCATTTTTTTTTTGGATCGAGCCGCGCAAAGGAGACTCTGGCGAATTTTTCCGAAAATTTAAGGCGTTAGAATATTTTTGAGAAAATTGGGAAATTTTTGAAAACTAAGTTTGGATTCGGAAACTTAGTAAAGTTATTGAAAGAGGTTTAACTATGAATTTTGGGAAAGTTAAACACTTAAGAGATTTGAAAAATCCAATTTGAATGGTTTGTTTTGCAAAGTTAATGGATTCTGTAACTTTTTCTTACTTGGTAATTTCGAGGACGAAATTCTTTTAAGGCGGGAAGTTTGTAACGACCCAGAATTTCTGTTAATTAAAATTTGTAAGTTTAATTGATTTTAAATATTAATAAGTGAAATTTATAAGTCGAATAATTTTATTTCGAATAATTGGATTTAATTGGACAATTAAATCGACAATTTAATAGTTGAAATTTCAGAAATAATTGGAAATTAGGTTTAATATGATTGAAAATGATTTGTAAAATTTTATTATATCATATTGGAGTTAGAATGATGTTATAGAACTTTTAAAATCGAATTAAAAGTTAATTGTGAAAATTGAATATTTTAATATTTAATTGACGAGTTAAAATAGCCATTTTTTAAACAGTCTCGGGTTTCGACGAAACCAGTTTCATCGGATCCGTAATGTGATATTATTGTAAGGTTTCAAATTGATCGTTTATTGTCGTAACTCGCACAGATGATCAAATTAGCTTCCGAAACCTATTCCATTGTGTCTGGAACGTGGGGTAAACAATAGAAATGCCAGTCACCGCGCGAGATTTGGAGTTCGAAAAATTGGAGATGAATTGTGTTCGTCGGTTGTCCATAAAAGGACCCCTTTGTTACCAAATTACAAAACCCTAACCCTATCTAGCAGCCGCCGCCTACATTATTACCAACGGCCAGAAAAACATATTCTTTCTCCTCCAAATCCTCCAAATCCACACTTCAATTCGTGAAACTTTCAACATGAAAGTTGTAGAGCTCATCGAGAGCTTCAATCTCAAGGGTTATGATAGAAATCGAAGTCAAGAATCAACGGCAATTTGTATATGAAGCCGTGCGTTCGTGGGTCAATATCTCGGCCTAGGAGCGACCGAGTTTGCGGTGCTCAGGGGCGGTGATGGAGTTGGCAATGGCCTTCGATATGGTGGTGCTTGATTGTCGTAAAGATCGACGTGGGTGGGTCGCGTTATTAGGGAAAAGGTCGGCTATGGGTAGGGCTCGGGTGCGTTATCTGATGATGGGGAAGAAATAGAAGGAGCGGCCTGGATTTCATCAGGGAGAATTAACGGCCATTAGTGTTTTTAGGTTAAAAAATTAAAATAAAATTTGTAATTTAATTATATTATAAATTCGTCAAACTTCGTAATGCTATATCTCTTTCATACGAGGTCCGTTTTGGGCGAAACGAATTGCGTCGGGTTCGTTTTGTCGAGCACTACGCAATGGAACTGGATTGGAGTCGTTTGGAGCTAGTTTGAATTTCTGATAAAATTAAACGTACGTTTAATTTTATTCGAAATAAAACGCGGAAACTGAATTGAAAGCGAGGTGAGAACTTCTCACTCAATCGAATAGTTTCGATTTAAATTTTAAATAGTTAGATTTAAAATTGTTGATTGTATGCCTGAATGATAAATTATTATCTATTATTGATTGAAATAGACATTATACGCCATTAGTAAGTGGAGGTTATTTATTAAAAACATATACCGCGATAATTCCATCTTGATTGGAATTGGTATTATATATGTACTTGGAGTTGATTTTCCCGCATTATATAGCGGATGAGACCCTATTGCGCCGCATAATAGCGGATAATATTTTATGAATCCCATATACCGCGATATTCCGTACTGGAACGGAATTGGTATTGTGCTAACATCTTTGGATGCAGGGAAACAGGTTGGAGGGTTACAATGGGATTCCTCACCAGTATTTATTTGATTACAGATATTGTGATATTTGTTGATTGTCATATACTGATATATGATGTCTTTGTTGTCGTGATTGGCAATTTGGTGTTGTTGCATCATCGGATCCATTTTTGAAGTTTAAAAATAACGATTTTGATTTTTAAGGGATTTTTAATTGCATTTTAATTGAGATTTTTGAATAAAGATAAATGGTTTATAGATGAGATTTATAAAATATATATTTTATAAATCAAAATAATGGAATTCTAAAAGAAGTTCTGTTAATGTTGAAAATAAGTTTATAAATAAAATCTTATAAGCAATAAGATTTATAATTTGTGAAGTTTTAAAAGAACGATTTTGTATATAAATGGATTATAAGTTCTTAACTTATAATATGGACTTCTGGTATATAACTGAGTTATATAAATTGAATGGGATAATAAAGGAGATTTATAAATCGAAGTTTTATAAATAGAAATGGGATTTATAAACATTGTTTGTAAATTCAAAATCAATTGAATTTGATAAATCAAACATAAAAGTTATTAAAGGAGATATATTCGTGAGTTTGGGCAGCGAATTATCCTTAAAGTTAAATGTTGTAATAATAAGAGTTTGGTTGGGAATTTTATCCAAGATTTTGGACGGTGGATAATCTTTTAATAATTGTGTAGAAACATTGAATTGGGTAAATAAAGTATATTCACGATTTTTGGACCGTGAATATATTATGAAATAAAATGGATATGTTTTGGGGAAGTGATGTTTTAAATAGAATTTAAGATGATTTAAAGATGTTTTAAAATGTATTAAGTATCGAACACATAGATTTCAACATTCATTGTTGAAATAGACGTTTTCGAGAAATAGAAGGAAATGGTGGACTATAACATTGTTGTTATAGTAAATGATTTCCGAAAGGAAATGTTTTTTATATAGTATTGGGATTTATATATCTATCAAAATTTCAATTCCCTATACTAGTGATTTTGGGTCGTCGTAACGATGTTTTACGCAACATTCGTTTTGACTCAAATATGTACTTAATTTCGATTTAAGTATATTGAATATTTTACAAGTGTTGAAAATAAATGGATTTGTGAAATACTTATTATTAGATAAGTATGGAAATGTTTTCCAATGTGAAATGAAATGTTTGAGATTACATCTTTTAAAGATAAATTGAAAATGAATATTAGAAATCGATTTGAAAATCGTATATTCATAGATATTTTGGAAATGTAAATTCACTGTGGAATCTATAAAAGAAAGGGAATTTGTTTAAAAATAAATATTGATTTATTTTTGAAGTGCGGAAATTATATATCTTGTAAAGATATTTTTGGAAAATAAATAATTTGGGAAATTATTTGGAATCTGGTGATTTTGAGCATGCCTATTGATAGTTAAATAACCGACTATCAATATTTACCTTTAAATAGGTATTTGTTGTGATTGCTTGAATTTGAATGCTACACTTATTTTTGAATAAGCGCTCACTATTCGGGTTAGCCGGGAAAGGACCTTGGGGTCGTATAACCCATTCCGAATATGTGATACGTCGTTATGGATTGCATTTGATGACCGGTGTTGAAGACCAGATATTTGTGAAAACGGAAGGATTACCGTCGAATGTTTCTGCATCGGCTGATCTCCGATATAGAAATTTATTACCCTTTGTGATAGGAAGTCCGGTCGTGATTAGTGAATATCCGGATTGCAAGGGATTCTTTGTAAGTGCCTTCGGTTCCGTTCGATCCCGGAACGGACTTGTATGGATGTGTGTCTAACGTTACAATTTGAAATGTAAAGCTGGTTTCTATCAATATATTCTCGTTGGTGGCGGAGAATTTATTCTCTTAGCTTAACATCCTTAGAGGTTATGTAGTTGATGGTTACTAGTGATACATTCCCAAATTGGTAATGTGGCATACGAAGTGCTGTTGAGCATTTGATGATCAAAGCACAACTTTTATATAAAGCGTGGCTTTGTGGACGAGACTTCGTCGGACCTCACACCCCAGAAATGGTCAAAAGAGGAAGGATGCAGCAAGGTTATTAGGGGGTAGCGCCCATTTAGTGTATGTCATTCCTTCTGGATAGAGGTGGTGTCATGGTATGGAGCCCAGATACTTAACCTATGTTGTTGCTGCAAATTTATTGCTTTGTGGTTGTTGGAAATCGAGGATCCTCGGATATAGATCGGTTACGATCGGGGAATGAAACATTCATGTCAGTAGTTACATAGTTTGAAAGGTAACCCGGCCTTGTGTTGGCAGAGATCCGGTTAGGTTCTCAAAACGTCATTCTAGAGGCGTTTACATATGGCAATGGGAAGTTCCTTGGCCTGAACATTTGTTGGAAATCCAAAGAAACAATACGAACCTTGTACGGTTTTAGTTGTATAACCTGCCATGGAATGTGGCGGTATACTGCTATTGAACATGGTAGCTATAGTAGGCATACGATAATGGTCGTATGTTGGCTAAGATTTATATCTTTACTTTCGAAATGTTTTCCTACAGTATGCACTAGTAATAATATCAAATGTTTCTTTTTAATACGTATCAAGCATCTTTGACTATCATAAGGAGAAATCTCCTCCGATTCTGCGTTTGCATTGTGTGTGTGCGCGGAAGGCCTTATGGTAGTCACATTTTCTAAAAAGCATTGCGACTCTATTTTAAAATTATCTTGTTCTTTGTTTTAAAGATAAACTGTTTTAAGTTCTCACACCAGTCACATGACTGACTCGGAGTTTATTTTTTTCCTTCCTAAACTCTGGGTGCCCACCAATTTCCACACGGGCAGCCTAGAGTCAGGTTTATCAGGATATTCTGGAATTCAGGAGTTGCTGGTGGCAAGCTGGATAGCAAGGCGTATTAACTAGTATATAGTATTTCTTTTCCGCTGTTGGTTGTTGTTTGTTGTTGTACACTCTGATGATGTAATGTAATGTAATATGATGTTATGTAATAACTGATATAGTTCTTTGTTTAAAGATTATTCATTTATCTATTATATGTTGTTCCGCTGCGATTGTGAGATTCTGATATTGTTCTGTTGTTTTCTTTTTCTTTCTCTCTTCTTCTACCTTTCTTCTTCTTTAACCATAACGGTACGGTGTTCCGGCATTCGATTGCTCGACAGTTAATATAGTGGACGTATTGATGTCGGTTTTCGAGCGTCCAAAAGTCACGTCGTCACAATGAGAGACACACGAAGCCTTGGAGAAGTTAAAGGATCTGTTTAATAATGCATTAGTACTAATTACTCCAGATAAGTCGAAGCCTTTCATCGTTTAGCCCAATGCATGCATTACAGGGTTAGGAGTTGTCCTTATGCAAAAAGACAAGGTGATAGACTATGCGAGCAGACAGTTGAAGGATCATGAGAAAAAGTATCCCATTCATGACTTAGAGTAAGCAGCTATCGTATTTGCTTTGAAGATGTGGAGGAACTAACTTTTGAGGGAAATATTTGAGTTATTCACTGACTACAAACCCCTTAAATACCAGTTCTTTCAAAAAGATTTGAACCTTAAATAGTGGAGATGGATGAATTTTATAACAGCAAATGAATTTGAAATATAGTATACCCCCGGAAAAAGAATGTGGTTGCTGATGCCCTTAGCCAGAGGCATGCTACTGATAGTGTTATAAATGTGTGAAGGTAGTTGGAGCTCCTCTCAAATTTAAACTTCTAACCATCATTACAATTCACTCTAAGTTATTTAGCATCCATGGAATTAGACCAGCATTGATGGACCACATTAGTCAAGAACCGAAGAGAGATGCGATAATAGTCAGTGAAACGACCCACCGCTATACCCATATTATTAAAGAACATTATAAATAATGTCATCTAACAACATGAAGAATAAAGCTTTTTAAGGGCGATCAAATGTGAATATATCTTTAAAACTAACACTGTCACGTCGTACTTATTTATTTATTGAATCTATGGAATAAAGTTTAATGTGTACAGTCTTAGTCTAAAGTAATAAACACATCGATTTCTCAAAATCACAACAGTATAACATATAAAACAGTAATCACAGATCACAGTGGAATAATAAACATCGTATACATATACAAACCATGAGTCTACAAAATATAATACTAGATCCACATAATATACATCTAGTACAAGTCACTATCTCAAAATGTACATCTTATATACCAACATAAAATCCTATATGAGATAAACTAAAAAGTCAAATGGTTTATCTCCTTGCAAGCACACCCTTCCAAAAGTCTACCTGTCCTATAACCAAAAAAGTCTCGGGATAACTTAAGTATTATAAAATAAATGAGGCAGACTATCTCTAAATATCCAAGAGGGTGAGAGCACGAAAGAACACAAGGATATATGACATATAAATAAATATTAATGTCATATATAAGAAAGTCACCGAAATAATCTAACTCGGAATCTATCTCAAGACATAGAATATTTTAAATCACTAAACATAGATAAATCATCAAATCTTAAAATCGACCTCAAGACACAAATCACGAACATAGAATAATCACAAAATTTAGAGTCCCCGAATAAATGTAATATCTTCAAAATCCAAGAAAAAACCTAAACCATACCGATAGTCCTAATCGTCTATACCAATCATACTAATTATACTCATACAATGGAAAATAAAATCTGGTATCGTCCATACCAATCTGATATAATTGATCGTCCATAACATGAAAAAAAACAAATACCAATCGATCTCAATGGTTGTCCATACCAATCACAATGATTGTAGAAACATAACTCAAAGACCGAAGAAGATATATAACTCATCCTATCACAAGGATTGTATAAAAATCCAAGAGTATATCCCTCAAGGATTTATCGGCCTACACAAATGTAGAACACCAAAAGAGAACACACTCTAAAGTGCCAAATATTTATTGGAAGTGACTACTGTGGCTAGTTATCACTTAGGATCGTGTAATATGAAGTATATTATAGTATAAATGAGGAAACATATAATAATAGTAAAGTAAATAAAAATGAGCACGCCAGGATTTTTTATACTAGTTCGAACTTCCCATTCTATGTCCAGTCCTAGACTTTCCTCTAGAATTTCTCACAATAACCCCTCACTTAACCCGCAGGAATAGGTATACAACATATGAGCAACCGATCAGGATTTTTCCACCTCTAACAGCGGAAAGAGGACTTTACCCGCCTGAACAACTGAAATGGACTTCAACAGTTTCACTAAAAATTGCTTTGACACTTTGTGTTCTTGATAACACTGATTTGTCTTTTATAGTACAACCTTTCTATAATCTTTTCCTCAAGTATATATGTGTGTGTAAAGATTCAGAAAGGAAAATATCGCTTTGAATCAAAGAATAAGATAATTGATTCAGAGATTCAAGCAATATATGTAAGTTGTGATTGCTTTTCAGAACGCAGAGATAGTAGAAGTATGATCAGAAAGTAATCAGAAAATCAATGATTTGTAAAGTGAATATTGTGTGTTTATATAGTAGATAAAGAGATGCAACCATTCACGAAGAGTTATGATCAAAGGAAGCATCCATAACTCTTCATATTAGAACGCAACTCTTGGCAAAAGGAAGTGTCCATTCAGAAAAAATAGCTGTTGGAAGAATTCAGTCGAACCCAAAATGACCCGTCAATTGAATGTTCAGAGTTGTGAAAAAATAGAGAGGTTCTGTGCACCTGTACAGATTCAGTCGACTGGCCATATACGGTCAGTCGACTGACCTGACAGTCAAAGCACGGTCTTCTCATATTTTAAAAAATTTAAAGTTTTAAAACAGCTTAACTACTTGATGATAGATTTTAACATTTCTAAGACTAAAAACTTCAATAACTTATCATATTATACGCAGTTTCGTAGCTTTGTCTCCTTTGTAGTTTGAACAGCATAATTCTTTTTCCTTTTGTCGCTTATACATATATTCTAATTCACCGATTTGTCATGAATCAAAATATATGATTCATTATTCTCCCCCTTTTTGATTGATGACAACCTGTTATATGTGATACTATATTTTTGAAAAATATTTAACAGGAGGTATATATATCTCCCCCTGAATATATGGCGACATTTTTAATCCCTGCACGAAATGGTTAGTCATACAAATTTCTCCCCCTTTGTCATCGACAAAAAGGAAATGATAATTTAAGCATTAACACAATAGAAAAAAAAATACTAGTTATAATCACAGAAACAAAAGATTTCCATTGTTATGAATACAAACTTAGAGATAGAATGTTTGGAATAAAAATAAATAACTTACTACCACTAAAAGAGAACAACCTAATTCAGAATCAGATTCTGTCTCCTCGTCTTCAACTTGCACTGGTCCTTTTCCTCTGGAGGAGCTTCCTGCAAATTGTCTGCCACTTCCATTGCCACTTATGTCAGAACTAGTATATTCTTCCGATGTTGACCAAGTAAAGTGAGGGGCTGGGCATTTGCCTGGATAACGTTGAGAAGTCTCCATAGCGGTGGAAGAGGAGCATGATATTGCATCCCATAAAATCTCAAAGAAACTTTTGATTTTGTCAAACGTTTTGTCAATTTTCTTATCAAGATTTTTTATGCGAGAATCCAAGATGACTTGATTTCTTATAATTAAATCAATAGATTCCCATGTGCTTTGGGATGAAGTTGGCATTCGGATGTCATCTCTTGGTGGTTGTTGTTGTTGTTGTTGAGTAGAGGTTTCTTGGCGAGGTCGAGATTTCCATTCTTGAAAAGTTATGATAATGAGAGGTCTTGGTGGTAGTTTCATAAGGCTAATGGTGCGGCTATTCAGAGTTTTGGGAATAGAGGTGTCGGATTCCCGAATAGGAACCTGGAGATTCATAAGTAGCTGCACAATATATTCTTCAAAATAAATAATATTCATACGACCTTGGTTGAATGAAAAAATTTCATCTAGAATGAGTTTTGGCCAATTTACTTCAACTTCTCCCCAAATCGCATAAAATGATTTATAGTTGTTTGGATAGACAAGCTCATAAGAGCCAGTATGGGGTAAAATTATGTGCATTAAAGCACTATGCATAATTCTGGCAGTAGGTCGTAATGCAATAGACTTAAGTTCGGTCATGTCATCTTCTGAGAATCGATGACTTACTTCATCTCTCTCGCCTACGATAGCATTTAATTCTTGTAACTCAATACCACTTGTAGGAGTATGAAGAATATGACCAATTCTATCTAAAGAAAGAAACACTTGTTGGCGACATACTAAATTCTAAACGCAATTGTCACGATTGCGTGGGTTTTGATGTCCTAAGTTCAAATTCGCATAGAAAAGTTTTACCAAGGTATGATTTATCTTGATATTGTTTTGGTTATGATCTAGGAGTGATTCTAGATGGCTTCTCCTTGCTAAATCTTGAATCCTATACAACGTAAAATCAGGAAAAACAACAAAAGAACCTTTAAAGAATCGGGCTTGTTTCATCTTATCCCACCTTTGGACTACAGTTGCATCGTATAGCCATTGAGCGATTTGAGAATCAATTGGCTCAGAGGAAGAAGAAGCGTGCCTAGATCTCTTTATTTGACGAGGATCCATTTGAATTTATCAAAGTATTGAAGAACTTTGGAAAAAATTTAGGAACTAGGGTTTTAGAATTCTAAAGAATGAAGGTAAATGTAAAAAGTAAAAGAGGAGGTAAAGGGTTGGAGTGTTAAAAAGGTAGGTAAAAAGGTGAAAGTAGGCTTTAGATTCGAATTCAGTCGACTGAACGATTGTGGTCAGTCGACTGAACCACTTTCCCGAGAGTTCTGCTTCAGATTCAGTCGACTGGGCTAACATGGTCAGTCGACTGAACCACTTTCCCAAGAGTACTATATCAGATTTAATCGACTGATCCAGTCGACTGAATAAGAAAATATGCTCTCTATTTAGTCATTCAGTCGACTGGTTGCTTTCGATCAGTCGACTGAATAGTGTATGCAAAATTACAATATACAGATGCAGTCGGCTGATCGAAATTTCCAGTCGACTTAATAAGTCTTCAGCATATTTAGTCAATTTTGTACACAAAAAAATAATATATATATATTATATACTGACACAATGCATATAAAGTACTGATAAAAATAATAAAAAATATAGAGAAAACATAATTATTTGGAAGAAGAGGTTGATGGAGACTTGGAATTTGTCGGTTCATCCTTCGTCTTCTCTACATATGGTTGCAGTGGTGACCAACGGTTTCCACATTCCCATGAGTTTGGAGAGACAGGTGGAGCTTGAGGCCACCTATCTCATGGATTTCGAGATGACAATGGTGTAGGTTGATGAACCGTAGAGGAAGATGAACCGCATGACTTCCATCCACTCTGCTCTAGAAAACTCAGACATCTTGAATTCATTTTTTGTTCATAATACGTTTCACGCTGAAGTGCTATCGATTCCCTCTGGTAATGATGCAGATCATCAATTTTTTTTTGGTTTGAGGAGAACCAAAGAACAAAAACCGTCTAGCTTTCTTTTTCTCGGGCGTATAACCTGTGCGATAATTTGATGGTCTTGTAGGTTCATGGGTAGGAGTAGGTATGTTTGATGATGCAGATGATGGAGTTTCAAAGTTGACAGATGAGTAAGTTGATCCATCTGATGAATCGTGTGAAGACATTTTGATTTTGAAAAGAAAAGTAGTGTTAGAAGTTTGTGTAAAAGAAAGAAAAAAAATTTGTTTGAGATACGGATTTCTTTTGATGGAGAAAGGAGAGCTGAGAACTGAAATATATAGGAGGAAATGCAGCTAGAAAATGATGGTTCTACATGCAAATTGAAAGAATGAGGATGAGAATTAAACTAGAGTTTGTGGCTGAAAATTTATTTATAAAATAATTAAAAATATAAAGGAAATAATGTATAAGAAGTAGATGTGAAACACTAAATGGTTAGGAGGAAGTGACATAGGCTTATCAAACCCGAGGTGCAGAGTTCAAGTACCCAAAAATTTCTTTTTTTTTTAAAAATTGAATTAAATTAATTAGTGATTTTTATAATTCTTTTAAAGAAATTGTACCTAGTTCTCTTCTTAATTTTATAAAATAATTTTCATTCAGTGGTTTAGTGAAAATATCAGCTAATTGATTTTCAGAATTTAAAAATTCTAAATTTATTATATCCTTTTCAATATTATCACGAAGAAAATGATGACGAATGTCAATATGTTTAGTTCATGAGTGATTGACAGGATTTTTAGATAAATTTATTGCACTAGTGTTATCACAATATATTATAGACTTATTTAGTTTTATATCAAAATCTTATAATGTATGTGGCACGTAGATTACTTGAGCACATGCTAAAGCTACAGATATATACTCTGCTTCACATGTCGATAGTGTGAAACGCAATAATTTTGTTTCTTACTAAACCAAGATACTAAGGATCGTCCAATGAAATGACAAGTTCCACTTGTACTTTTTATATCTATCCGACTTCCTCCAAAATCAGCATCACTATATGATACTAATTCAAAAGGATAATCTTTTGGATAAAATAATCCTAAATCTTTGGTTTTGTTAAGATAACGAATTATACGTTTAACTGCTCGCATATGTGATTCTTTAGGATTTGCTTGAAATTGAGCACATAAACAAACGCTCATCATAATGTCAGGTCGACTAGCAGTTAAGTAAAGTAGTGATCGAATCGTACTATGATATAGTTTTTGGTTAACACTCTTACCATTTTCATCTTTTTCAAGATGTATAGTTGTACTTATAGGAGTTGGTTTGGCAGACGTGTTTTCCATACCAAATCGTTTAATTAGATTATTACAATACTTTTCTTGGTTAAGGAAAATGCCATTTTGCGTTTGTTTGATTTGCAATCTGAGAAAATGTGATAGTTCTCCCATATATGACATTTCAAATTCATTTGTCATGATAGTGGAAAATTCCTGACATAAATTTTCATTTGTTGAACCAAAAATAATATCATCAACATATATTTGTATAATTAAAATATCTTGTTTAGTTTTCTTAATAAATAATGTTTGATTAACTTTCCAAATTTCAAAACAAGATTCTAGTAAATAGCTTTTAAGTCGATCATACCAAGCACGAGGTGCTTGTTTTAAACCATATAAAGCTTTCTTAAGTTTATAAACATGAACTGGAAATTTTTCATGAGTAAACAGAGGAGGTTCTTCAACATAAATATTTTCTTTTATAAAACCATTTAGAAAACCACTTTTAACATCCATTTGATATAATTTAAAAATATGAAAACATCTAAAGGCTAGTAGAATACGTACAGCTTCTAGTCTTGGAAATAGAGCAAACGTTTCTTCATAGTCTATTCCCTCTTATTGATTATAACCTTGTGCTACTAATCTAGCTTTATTTCTAGTAATGTTGCCTTGTTCATCAGCTTTGTTTTTGAAAACCCATTTTGTGCCAATGACTGATTGATCACTTGGTCTAGGAACTAATTCCCAAACTTCGTTCCTTGCAAATTGATTTAGCTCTTCTTGCATAGCTATAATCCAATAGTCATCAGTTGAAGCTTCCTTAAAAATTTAGCTTCAATATTAGAGAGAAAAGCTATATGGCCCATTTGATTTAATTGATGTCTTATTCTTACATTTGAATTTACTTCTCCAATTATATTTTGAACAGGGTAATCTCTATGAATTCTTGGAGAGGATCTTATCATATTATCACTATTAATAGTATTTACATTTTCTAAAGTAACAACAGAAGTATTATTTTGAAGAATAATATCATCATCTTCTGAATTATTTGTTAGAATAATATTTGTAATATTTTTTGAATTTTTAGAAGAAGTATTGATATTTCATCGAATGAAACATGAAGAGTTTCTTCGATAACTTTAGTTCTTGTATTAAAAACTAGATAAGTTTTGCTTCTTTCCGAATATCCTATGAATATTCCTTCATCGGATTTTGGATCAAATTTGCCAAGCTGATCTTTAATGTTAAGTATAAAACATTTTGAACCAAAAAAAATTTAAAATATGATATATTTGGTTTTCTACCATTTAAAAGTTCATATGGAGTATGTTTTGTTAAGGATCGAATAGAAACACGATTCAAAACATAGCAAGCAGTTGCAACAGCTTCTGTCCAAAAATGTTTAGGAAAAGTGCTTCCATTTAATAGAGTTCGTGCATATTCTTGTAATGTTCTGTTTTTCCTTTCTACAACTCCATTTTGTTGTGGTGTTCTAGGAAAGGAGAAATTATGATTAATTCCTTTCTTGTTACAAATTTTTTCGAAAGCTTCATTTTCAAATTCACCTCCATGATCACTTCTAATATTTTTAACTTTTAAATTCTTTATATTTTGAATTCTCTTTATAAAAATTTTAAAATTTTCAAAAGTATCACTTTTATGTTTCATAAAAATAGTCCATGTATATCTTGAAAAATCATCTACAATAACAAACACATATCTATTGTAATTAATAGATTGAACTTGAGTAGGTCCGAAAAGGTCCATATGTAAGAGTTCAAGTGGTTATGTTGTAGATATGATTTTCTTAGATTTAAAAGAAGATTGCGTTAATTTTCCTAACTGACATGCATCACAGATATTATCAATTTTTGAATTTCATATCAGGTAGTCCTTTAACAAGTTTATTTTTAGCTAATTTATTAATAGTATTAATATTTATATAACAAAATCTTTTGCGCCATAGCCAAGAATCATTTTATGCAGCTACTAAACACATATTTGTGTTATGATTTATATTCATATTTAAAATATAAATATTTTTATCTCTTATACCTTCAAAAATTAATTTTTGATATTTATCAAAGATATTGCATTTATTTTCTGAAAAAGATATATTTAAACCTTTATCACATAATTGGCTTATACTTAATAAGTTATGTTTTAAGTTTTTAACTAATAAAACATCAGTAATGAGAGGTGAGTTAGAGATGTCGTTATTGCTCACATCGCCTTCGTCAATGACATAACCTTTTGAATTATCTCCAAAAGCGAGTGGTCCTCCAATTGAGTAGACTATGTTTGTTAACATGTCTTTATCACCAGCCATGTGTTTTGAGCAACCACTGTCTAGAATCCATTTTCCTCCCCTTTTAAGTGGCACCTGCAAAAAATAAAGTTTAAGATGATACCCTCTTTTCTTTTAGGGTCCTAAGAGTTAGATCTTAGGAAATCAAACCCAAGAAGGTTCAGAATTCCCTTTAAAAACATATTCTTATTTTTATGAATGGTTTCTATAAATGTTTTGGTATGTTTATTCCTAATCAAGTTATTATTTGTTTTAGGAACCCATATTTTAATAGTTTTAAAATTTTTGAAACTATTTTCCGTAAATCTTCACTAATTTTGATTTAAACTTATTTTTAAGCTTTCTAGATTTTTTAGGATTTTTAATTTTCTTAAATCCTAATCCAATTTTATTTGAAGTAGACTGAGAATTTTCTATTATTTTAGAAAGATTATCTCTTCCTTTATTAAAATTGAAAATATTTTTATTAATATCTTCTACTTAGTTTTAAGACTAGATTTTTCTAACTCGAATACTTTAGTGTTAGATTTTAAATCATTAATTTCAACAGATAAAACATTATTTTTATTCTTCTGAATTTCTAACTCTTGAGTTATCATAGAAAGTTGAGAAGCTAAATTAGAATTAGATTCTTGAGATTTTTCAAGTTCTTCTTCAAGAATTTTCTTTTCATCTCTAAGCGTACTAATTTCTAATTCAGATCTATTCAATTTTCCTTGTAACTCCTTATTATGTTTCTTGGTTTGTTTTACAAAATATACTAGTTCAGAATTAAGTTCAACTAAATGTTCAAAACTTAGTTCACTTACATCATCATTTGTAGCCATGAAGCATACATTTGCTTACTCTATGTCACTGTCACTGTCGCTTTCTGATGATGAAGAATCTGAATCATCCCATGTTACAGAAAATGCTTTCTTCATGAATTTGTTCTTTTTGAATTTGTTTTTCTGTTTCTCTGGACAATCTTTCTTCATATGACCCTTGTTATGACATTCATAACATTCCACGACAGACGACGATGGTTTATTGCTATTATTGTTACTAGAGTTATTTTTGTTACTCTTCCCCTTGTTATTCTTTTTGAATTTCAAAAACTTTTGAAATTCTTAGCAATAAATGCCATATCCTCTTCATCTGAGTCAGAGACATCTTGTTCTGCTTGAAATGGTAGATTCTTCTTATCTCCTGCTTGAAACATTAGATTTCCTATTAACTCTTCTGGTTTCATAGTCGAAAGATCGTTTGCTTCTTCAATAGCTAGGACCTTTCTTTCCCATTCATCCGTTAAAGAGTTTAGGATTTTTGATACTATATCAAAATCAGAGAATTTTTCTCCTAGTTCCAATAGTGAATGATATATATCTTAAAATCTAGAATACATGTCATTTATAATTTCGTTTGATTTTGTTTTGAAATTTTGAAATTGATTTTTCAACAACGAAATTTTGCTTTGTTTGACTTTGTTAGTTCCTTCATGAGTTACTTTTAGAGTTCTCCATATCTCATAAGCATTTGTGCACATACTAACTCTATTAAACTCATTTCTATCCAATGCACAAAATAACATATTCATTGCTTTTGCATTTGTAGTAGCATAACATTTCTGTGCAGCAGTCCAAGTTGAAAAATCTTCTGTTGGAGTAGTGTATTCGTTTTGAGTAATGTTCCAAGTTTCAAAACCATTATATTGCATATATATTCTCGTTCTAGTTGGCCAATAATTATAATTCATGCCATTGAATAGTGGAGGTCGTGCAATACATTGACCTTCAATAAAACTAGTGCTAGTAACTGTGCTTGTGATGTTGTTATTTTCCATATTAACAAATGAAAAATTATCAAATAAATATGTTACGGTTATAGGATAACCTTGCTCTGATACCAAATGAAAGTGACTACTGTGGCTAGTTGTTACTTAGGATCGTGTAATATGGAGTATATTATAGTATAAATGCGAAAACAGATAATAACAGTAAAGTAAATAAAAATGAGCAGACTAGGATTTTTTATACTGGTTCGAACTTTCCGTTCTACGTCCAGTCTTAGACTTTCCTCTGGAGTTTCTCATAATAACCCCTCACTTAACCCAAAGGAATAGGTATGCAACACCTGAGCAACCGAACAGGATTTTTCTACCTCTAACAGCCGAAAGAGGACTTTACCCTCCTGAAAACCAGAACAGGACTTCAATAGATTCACTAAAAATTGCTTTGACACTTTATGTTCTTGATAACACTGATTTGTCTTTTATAGTACAACCTTCCTATAATCTTTTCCTCAAGTATATATGTGTGTGTAAAGATTTAGAAAGGAAAATATCGCTTTGAATCAAAGAATAAGATAATTGATTCAGAGATTCAAGCAATATATGTAAATTATGATTGCTTTTCAAAATGCAGAGATAGTAGAAAGTATGGTCAGAAAGTAATCAGAAAATTGGTGATTTGTGAAGTGAATTTTGTGTGTTTATATAGTAGATAAAGATTGCAACCATTCACGAAAAGTTCTGATCAAAGGAAGCATCCATACCTCTTCATATTAAAACGTAACTCTTGGCAAAAGGAAGTATCCATTCAGAAAAAATAGCTGTTGGAAGAATTCAATCGGCTGACCCAAAACGACCAGTCAACTGAATGCTCAAAGTTGTGCAGGAACAGAGAGGTTCTCTGTACAGATTCAGTCGTCTGGCCATATACGGTCAGTCGATTGACCTGACAGTCAAAGCACAGTCTTCTCATATTTTAAAAAATTTAAAGTTTTGAAACAACTTAACTACTGGAGGATAGATTTTAACATTTCAAAGACTAAAAACTTCAATAAATTAACATACTATACGCAGTTCGTAGCCTTGTCTCCTTTGTAGTTTGAGCAACATAATTCTTTTTTATTTTTATCGCTTATCCATATAGTCTAATTCACCGCTTTGTCATGAATCAAAATATATGATTCAACATTTATCACACTTAGTTATCATGAGCTTAACCAAAATGTCTCATACCGCTTGGTGAAATTCAAGTATTTACTAGAGCTAGTAACCCTCCTTTATTACAGATATCATTAGAGAACCTGAACTATATCTCTTAAGGATTTATCAGCATATAATAATTCTGAACATCAAAAGAGAATACAACACATAAGTGTTAAATACTTTCTTAGAAGCAATCACAGTAATTTAACCAAAGCTTCCTATACCACCCGATGAAATTTAATTATTTGCTAATACTTTTCAACAAGAAAAGGGTCATCAAACTCAGACATACGATTCAAAAGTTAAGGCTGAAACAATTCTCAAGTTTAAAACTCATTACCCCTATCATTCATTTTCAGGACAGCGGCAAAAAAGTGCAATTTATCCAATTTTAATCTTATATTTCACAAATTTCAAAACATAAAACTTTTAGAGCAGAGTATAAGCTTTCTATAATTTCAAAAATTATCAAATTTGGACAGGAAATGAGACAGATATATGCAAATTACCAACCATGTTTAGCTCAGAAATTGAAAATTTTACAGAAGCAGGGCACAAGTTTGCAATAGGTTTTTGATCAACATATGCTTAGAATTTTTTAAAGTGTTCAACATGAAAGTTGACACACATGATGTAAGATTTTCAAAACATTATAAATTATCAAATTCTAATGAATTCAAAAAAGATATGACCAAAATAATGACTATGATTAGCTCAGGGAATGAATTTAACAAGCATAATTCAATTAGCAACCAATTCCTAAGAAAAGAACTTGCAATCTCGAGCAACCAAGCAACCAAATCAATCATTCCATCATAAAATCACAAGCACGCTATAATAAAATTTAAAGACAGGTCTTGTCAGTTTTAGCTCACCTTGAGTTCTCAAAAGGTTTGCCAAATACTTCCATTCTCAACAAATCCTAGTAATAGCTCAAACGCAAAGCAATAACTAAAATCAAACACTATTAAAACTTAAATTGACTGTTAAAAAGAATAAACTAGGGTTTTAAAACCATTACCCTGATTCTTTAGATTTATTTGCAGTTTCCTCCTATTTTTATTAGTTGATTTAGCTTCTAGATCTGAAAGGGAAAACTAAGTTTTCTCTTTTCTTTTTTACTTCTGTTTCTCTTTTACTATAGGTGAATGTACAAAATAGGAGAAAGTAAAATTTCTCTTTAGCTAAATGGGCTTGGGTTAGGAAACAAACCTATAAAGAAAAGAAATCATTTTTTTTTGAATAACAAGCAGGGTTAAATGGACCCTTACCATATTTATTAACCGAAAACACAAATAAAAAAATAAAAAGAGCACTAACATACTAGAGCTCACAAGGAGAAACAGAAGTAAAAAGAAATCATATTTGTTATAAAAAGAACTATTTCTCTTTTCACTTATTTACCACCTGGTTTGACAGAAATAACTGCATTCCAATTCAACAACAAGACCAATTTCCTTTTTGTTAACACAAAGCCTTTGTTTATTTAAAAAACTTAGAACTCTTTTCAACTATGAACTCAAGAATAAAACTCAACTCTACTTATTAACTTCTTATTTATCTTCATTGAGATAAATTTCAATAAATATTTAAAAAGAGAATTTTATACTTTTAAATTTAGAAATCAATTTAAACAATAAGCAGATCTATTTATCATAATTGAAATAAAATCTAATTAATTATTTTTAAAGTGATTTTTAACACTTTGAAAATTCCATCGTTTTTAAATTTCATAATATTTAGAGTTAATCATTCTGATAGAAATAATCTTTTTTGCAAACTCTAGATTAATGATTTAAATTCTCCAATTTAAATGATTGTTTATTTTATTTAATTAGGCCAAAAATCTGGGATGTTACAATCAAGATTTTGGACAAATTAGGCAAGGGAGACCATTTTCCTCACACCGTAGGTATTCGATTGATGAAAGAGGATGGCTAAGGAGAGATGGGCTGCTATATGTTCTAGTGGTGGAAAATCTTCAAGAGGAAGTACTAGTGGAATGCCACCATTCTAAGATGACTATTCATCCCGGTTGGGATAAGATGTATATGGATATGAAGCAGATTTCCTATTGGCCATGAATGAAGAGGTTAGTAGTAGAATATGTCATAAAATGTTTGACGTGCCAATGAATAAAAGCAGGACAAGGGAATCTAGAAGGTCTATTATTACCGTTAGAGGTACTGACTTGGAAATGAGAGCATATATCGATGGGCTTTATAGATGGGTTTCCTAGAAGACAAAGAGGCAATGAATTTATATAGGTTATAGTGGATAGACTCACTAAGATTGCCTGCTTTATTCCTGTTAGGAGTAATAGGATAGAAGCATCTCTAGTGTAAATTTATATTAAAGAAGTGGTAAGACTGCATGGAGTTCCGGTCAACATTGTTAGTGATAGAGATCCCTTATTCCCTGTTAAATATTGGAGGAGATTGCAGTTAGCCTTTGGAACGACATTGAATCCTAGCATCGCTTACCACCTATAGACCGACGGATATCCAGAAAGGGGCATCATGGATTTTGGAGGACATTGGAAGCAACATTTATCCTTTATAGAATTAACATACAATAATATTTATCAGACGACAATTGGTATGACACCCTTTAAAGCCTACATGGGAGGCCGTGCTAGCGAACTAATTGTTGATGTGAAACTGTCAATAAAATCTACTTGCACCAGATTTGATTTGCAAGACAAGGGTAAAAGTTGAAGTGATTAGGCTATGGATGAAGTTTACTCAAGACCCATAGAAGTCCTATGTTGAAAGGTGATGAAAAGAGTTAGATTTTTTGGGTGGAGACATGGTATTTGTTAAGAATTCCCTTCTTAGGAAGGTTATGAGGTTTGGGACATTGGGAAAATTGACACCGAGAAATAACTCAGCGGTAGAGTGTCACCTTGATGTGGTGGAAGTCATTAGTTCGAGCCTGATTATCCCTAAACCCAATAGGAGTTTTTCTATTTTGACTTTCTCCCCGCAGCGATCGAATGAGAATGGATAAGAGGCTTATGGGATTGACGTGATAGGGTAGGGATGGCTATATTGCTGGGAGCGGACTCCAGGCTAATATGAAGCGTGGGTATTTGAACCCGAGTTTCCGGGAAAAAGCAGAATATTTGATGGAAGAACAGGAGATCCTTTTGAACAACCTGTTCTAATAGGCAAGTCCAATATCCTAAAACTAATTCATCAAGTTGATGATAAAATCCATGGACGTTCGAGTGGGTATTACGCTTTCATGATTTTGGAAAAGGCGGGGAAACTTTCATATTGATTAGTGCTTCCATTAAGTTAGTGGAATTCCATGATGTTTCCAATATATCGCATTTGAGGAAATGTCTACATGATACGGCCACTAGAATAGAGCCTAATCATTTAGCTGATGTAGAGACGATGTCGATAGACCTTGTACCACCTCATGCATAGTGAAGCATGGAGTTAAGAAGCTTCTAACAAAGAGATTGGGTCAGTCTAAGAGCAATAGGTAGATAATCCATTGGAAATCACATGAGGGACCAAAGAGAAAGCAATGGTTCGTGGCAATTTTTTGAGCAACTTTTATATGTAAAGTGAGTTGAAACAGAGAAGTTTTTGACGTTTACATTTTATGAATTTAAAACAATTCAAATGAATTTAAATTTAAAATGTTAACAACATTTACGTCTGAAATTAAAAAGGGTAATAAAAGAATTAACATTAAGAGCAAGTTTAACATTTATGTAAATGTTAACATTAAGGACTAACGGTTGGAAAAAAATTAACGTCAAAAATAAAAGGCAACAAATAAATTTCGGCTAGTAGAAGAAAGCCATCCAGCCACCTTCACTAGGTTGGTCAACCACTACTGTCAACCATCCCAAGCAGGTCGGTCGACATGTTCTCTTATGGTGGCTAGGGTTTTGCTAGGCTTAAACGGCCTAGATTTCTTTATTTTGAATGGACTTTGATTGTACGGTCTAGATGTGTTCTAACCACTATAAATAAGACGCTAGCCCCTCACTTTTATTCACAAGAAAAATAGAAAAGCTAGCAAAACTCTATATGTTCTCTTCCTCCTTCATAAGCCTTTAGGTTCAAGATTCAACGTTTAGGAATGGAATTAATCAGATTATAAGTAACAAGTTTTATTCACACACACATGTTTCTCTATCTCTATTCTTCTCTTTATGAATTCTGAATCAAATCTTACATAAATATTGTAAAATCAAAAGGAAGATAACTGAAGGAGGAATTAGGCGTAGGCGTGGAATCGAATGCAGAAAAATTCGGGAAAGCTATTCTTGAGTTGAAATCTTAGTTTTTCTTTTATAGTAATTAGTGTAGTAAAATTTGGATTTGTTTTATGCCTTGGAGAATTTTATACGAAAACCTTACCCAAAGCCTTAAAATTCAGTATATGTTATACTCAACTTCCACTTTCATATTTCTATTGATGTGACGATGGATTCTAAAATAAAAGAATTAGGAAAACGTGTGCAAAGTATAGATTTTCCTATTTTTATTTTGCACCGCCTATTTTCATAATTTTAGTAAATATGAATCTCTTCTTCACTTCAAACTTTTATATGTAAAAATTAAATAAAATATAAAGGATTTAAATTGTAAAGTTTTGTTTCCTTGAAGCAAAGGCACTGATTCTACTTTGTCAATGTAAAATAAGATAGGTATTTTGATTCCATTTTTGAATATGTCTTCAAGTATGTTATGTTTATCTAAGGATATTAGCTACTTTGCAAACTATTATATGAGACTGAGACTTGCATGAATTAGGAAGTTTTGACATTTTAACATCTCATTTAGAAAGAGAACACTTTAGTATAGAAACTATTTTACGCACGCTTAGGAATATTTAGTTAAGAACTAGTTAGCCTAAAATTTAGGCTAAGTATAAATATATTAATAACGTATAAATAGTTATGTATATTTCGTATCATACAAAATAAATAGGTTAATAGACATCACTAAACCCTAAAGGAAGGAAACTAAGAATAATTATGGAAATTAGTCTGTAATTAAAGGCCAAATAGGGAGTTCCTTATATGGCCTTAATGCGTAAATACAGTGAGTTATATTATACATATATAATATACATATATAATATACATATATATATATATATGTATGTGTATGTGTATGTATGTGTATGAGCACACAAATAGAGTATATATATTGTAATATTGGAGATCGAAAATATGACTAAGTTATAGAGGTACGAGGTTAGTCAAAAGTACATAGAAGTCAGCCCATCTAATCTGGCTACAAATAGTGTGACATTGGGATAGAAGTGAGACATCGCATATAGTAAATACCCATGGTGGATATGAGATTGGTCCAAATTATGTAGGGTTAGTCTGCGCAACTAATCTGGCTACTAGCACTTACCAATAGTCGGAGTAATATGAGATGTCATATGTTGGGTTACGGATCATAGAATGGATATCCCAGTACTTGTCTACTTCTAAGATAGAGGTATTAAATGACTGTTGTAGGGTCTGCCTCTTTGCCACTCATGAAGTATTAAATGGTTGGAATTATATTTTTTGTATGGTCGTGGAAAATCTCCGAAGGGGGTCTGCTTCGGGGTTGGCTATTGTAGGGTCCACCTCTTCCACATCAAAGAAGTATTAAGAAGCTTTATGGGATTTCACACGATGTCAGCTCGAGAGTACCGAACAAGGTCCCACCTTATGTCTGGGTATTAAATGATGAGGATATTCCTAGGATACAAGTACTAAATGATCAGAGTGTGCCTATTTCCCATTAGAGAGGTATTAAGTGGCTCGGGTGCTCTTGCATCGTTAGGACATGATTGAGGAGATGGATCGTTAGAACCCATAATTGCAGTGCACACGCATTAGATTTATAAAGTCGGAGTGGAAAGTGTCATTGCCCAATAGTTGGAGGTATGTTATAGAGCTAGACTGGATGAGCCTTTGTGTAATGCCCTACTTCTATACCCATACTACCAAAGAGTGTTATTTAATAATATCATTTGGCAATATGAGGAATAAGGCTTGTTAGGAGTAACCATACAAGAATATTCCCTTGGGCTAACACCAATATGTTTCTCATCTCAAAATATATCAATAATATATGTATTCGGTATCGGCGCAAATCAATAAATATGTGGGTATATCTGGCATAAACAATATACAACTTATATAAAGGATCGCAGAGTCATAGATCGCAGTAAAAAAAATATAATACATAACAAGTCAAGTTCACAATACATAACTCTTTTCCATCTCTTCAAAATAAATGCAAGGAGACACCCAAATAAAACATATACACAGTCATCATCTCAAAGTACGATATAATAATTCTATATTATCTCCTTTAAAGCCCAATCATCCAAGATGGCTAATGCCACTATACTTCAAAAGTTTCCGATTGACCCAAGTGTTATATAAAAAATAAACTAGTCAGACTATCTAAATCCAAGGTGAGTCCATAACAATAATCGTGGTAATAAAAGGCAAAGTACAAATACACACAACTCAACATCCATCATAACATCATAATGAAATTGCATGCTACATATCTCATGTATCTCCTATGAAAAGCATATATAAACAAGTGAGAATCACAATAATCTATAAAATGGGTGATAACGATCAAATTCATTGAAATCTCAAAATATTATGGATAAGCACGCAGCATGTCCACAAAATCACTAATAAAGTAATGATTCACAAATAATACCAAATAAAAAAGTCGATAACCAAAATATATGTCTTGGCTTACAGTCCTAATGGAAGTATGGACTTTAAAATGTTAAGTACTAAAAGATGAACCAAGAGATGTAGAATCCTAAATAAATAATCGAAGCATCAAATCTTGTCTTATATACCTAATGAAAATAATAACTTTCGACTATTAAGATATAAAAGATGAATCAAGAAATACGGAACCCAAATGGAATGAAACCCAAACCAAGTACAAAAATCTATATCCAAGAATGCAATCTAGACTTAGAATCCTGTTGGAAGCAAAATCTTCCATCCGTTAGTTCTAAGAGATAGCAAAAAACATAAATCCCAACAAAAACACAACACGTGCAAAATATCAAAAGCAATATTCAATTAATTATCTCGACCTACAGCCCTAATGGAAGTGATAACTTCTGATAATTAAACCCTCAGATGGTCCTAGGAGATAGAAACAACAAAACATACAAAAATGAGATCTCACAGCCATAGACTCTACTGAGAGAATAACAGACAAGATCGCAACATGTCTCTAATGTCGTAGATGGAGAACACGCAGTTGTCTTAAGTTAGGGTATCTCAAAAGACAGACTAACACGCAATCAATCTCTAATATCATATGATCATCCTCTCTAATGAGGTGATTATATCAAATATCTCAAATATAATGGATCTACCTAAGTCATCCAGATAAGAGACTGACATACCACAGCACTGCTCCAGGAAACGCTAATGACCACAACCTGCTTCTTATAGTCCTTTAGTTACTCCTAGAATGGTGACTCTCGTATCCATCACATGTCGTAAACACACTACCTAGTTACATCGTGCATTGGCCATGATTCCTGCTGGTCCTTAATTGCATCAGGGTAATGGCTCTAATGAGATAAATAACTCTCAACCTACAAACTCACCAAGGTGACATCATGGATCCAGGGTGCAACACCGCAATCGGGACTGGTAGGATGGATAACCAGCCTATCTGGAAGGTCTAATTCATGAGCTCTCTATAGTGGTGTGAACCCTATGATGTAGATTCCCAACAAATACTCTCGATTATATAAATCTTAATGAGAGTTATAACTAGTACTCACATATGTAGAAGTCCTGATGAGAGTGACAATAAATGCTTCAATAAGTCCAGTTAAGAGTAATAAAGGTGCTCTCAACTAGATGGGTTCTAACGAGAGCATGTCAAATACCCTAGATTTTAGGATTTCTTATGAGATTTGTTGCTCTTGACTATATGTCTTGATGAGATCATCTTAGTATAAAAAATCCTTGAAAATTAGCCCTAAAAGCAGATAATGATACTCGTTTGGTTAGTCCTTAGAGGGTAAAATAGAACTTTCTGATGAGATGGGTCCTAATGAGAGTAATAATAAGTACTCTCGACTCTATATGTGCAAATAAGAGTGTCACAATATACCAATTCCTCGACTACTAGCCCTAAGAGTAAATAATAAAATCATGCGGTCGGTTAGTTCTTAGAGGATAAATCTATAAATCTCAACATATCTATAGCTTGTAGCCCTTGGAGAGTAACATAACTCTCGACTAGTAATCTCTAAGGAGTCACCTTTAGACGATATCACAAGTCCAAATCCATCTCCATATTATAAATGACATATACTCACAAATAGTAATCAAAAAAGTAGCAATTGAGTATTCCATATCACTCAGTCTTACTCGAACATTTACTAGAAGCTAGTAAACTATGCTCATCAAATCAATAGTTATTCTATAATATGAGTCAATAGAATAACCAAAAAATATTACCGGGCCTCACATACCATCCGGTGCTACTAATGTTTGTCCTTGGTATGATGGTTTTGATGACAACAACCTTAGGACTTGTTATAAAATATAAATGCTAACGTTATGGTTTAGATATATATGTATATGCCGGATTTAACCATGCATGTACCAAGAATGAAGACTGTACAGTATAGAGATTCAAGATTGAAGATTGAAGATTGAAGACTCATGAGTATCAAGATATCAAGAGTTCAAGATTCCAAAGTACAAGACAAGTATTGAGTCTAGAATTACGTTAAAACTTCTTGAAAGCACCTACATCTTTATTCAAAATTTATTCATGGAATGGAATCCACTTCGAGCCTGTTAAAGGGATGGAACCCTAGTGGGATGGAACCCATGACAATATCTAGTGGAACATATAGTGGTCCTATTTTGATATCCACTAATTTTATGAAAATGTTTTTCAAAAATATATCTCTTATTTTAAATGTTTTCAAAACCTTCTTTTCAAAAAGACAGCTCTCTTGTTTGAAATATTTTAGCCTTAAAAATTATCTTTATCATTTTTAATATTTTGATTTCAAAATTGTCCTTGATTGTAAACTATCTCTTGTTTTAAATAGTTATATACTCATATTTTAAATGACTGTATAAATTAAGATTATATATTAAAACTTACTTTTATATGTTCAAACTATATTCAAATATATTTACAAAGTTTAAAAATTGTTTTAACAAATTATAGAAACCAATTTTAATAAGAAACTCAAAATCACCAATTTTGCCTAGAGCATGTCGACATCCTTCAACCCCCTATGTCGACATGGTGCCCATTAAATTCAAAATTCAAATTTTCAAAAGAAGTGTCTATTGGTCATATCCTTTCACGAATAGATATGATTGTTGATCTTCTGTAAATACCAGTAGTTCTAGACGAATTTTCGATCAGATTTCACTTGTTTTCTCTCCTCTTCATCTTCCTCTTTTATTCTAACGAATCTAAAACTATATTTTGCCAAAATACTAAGTGAATCAAACTTGACTATCTATTGTTTGATTCTCTGCTCCTCTCTTCATAAGATCTTAGTGCTATTTAGAGTGATAGGATCTTTTGTAAATCAAACTGTTGAATAAAAGGTGCATTTGAGCCTTGAAATCAATTGGATGTGATTGTAGCCTCGAAAATCAATTAGGTGATCTTGTAGCCTGGTTAAATCAAGAAAGTTTGCCCCGGACTCGAATACAAGAGGGTGTTCCTCGTAGCCTTGAAATCAAGGGTATAATCTAGGAGATTATTTTGAAAAGAAATCCTTACAATTGTGCGGGACTGGATGTAGGGTAACTCCGAACCAGTATAAAATCTTGGTGTTTTCTTTCCTTTACTGCTTTTATTTAGTATTTGCATCTCTGTTTGATTCTATGATTATACCCGTGTCTGTGAATTGCATTTGTTGGTGATTAAATTGCATAAGTTTCAAAAAGATTTAGAAAATCCATAAAACACTATTCACCCTCCTTCTAGTGTTATCCCAGCCTTAAGATCCATAATCCGCGTTTCTCACAACTAATTCGTTCATTTAACATCCTCATCATATAGAATTAAATTACAAAATCATCAATTAAACTAATTCCAAACCAATAAATATATAAAAAGTTGAATAAATTTCAAATGCCTTAAAAATAGATTTTTATAATCAAAAATCCCCTTTTTAAAATTATCTTTAAACCCTTTTAAATATTTCACAATCTGGCTTATTTTTAAAATAAATTATATTCTCAAAAAAAATTTAAAATTATTTCTTGAATCCATCTCATTAAATATACACTTTAAAAAATAATTTCTCATTCAAAAATATTATTAAAAACGCTTTATTTATGCTTATAAAATTCCACATATTCCATTAACATTGGGAATCTATATTTTCATTATTTTTAAACAAATTTTATTTCCAAAACAGTTTCCAACAACCCAAATTATTTCAAAACCACTTTTATTTATTAATAAATATACTTCAAATAAATTTTACACACCAAAAATAATTTCCCAAAGCTTCTAAAAATATTTTTAAAATAGGAAGATCAATAAATCATCTAAAATATAAATTATATAGCAAAATACTCCAAAATCAACAATAAATCATCAATTCAAATTTTATTGTTTGACTCGAGTAGAATTACAATGAACTCCAATCATCCATAAATGCATATAATACAAATAAAACTTCACGATCCATCTCGACTAGTAGTTCTAATGAGAGGAAACACTCTTAACTGAATGGCCATAAGAGATGTAAAATATACAAATCTAGATGCAATCAGGAGAATCTCCTTTGCATTTTGGAAAATCCAACTACACAAAATTCCACTATTAAACACCAAAGTAACATCCAACATTGCAACGATCAATCAAACATCTTAAGAAAACATTTCAAGCAAGCAATTCAATCGATAATGGGATAAATATAGTATGAAGTGGAATATAAATATAGTTGTGAGCATAAAACTTATCTTAAGTGATTACCGCCCTATACTTCAATTTGCTCATCAGTCGGCACCAAATGCCAAACAACCGATGTCCAAACCTATCGACTCGGCACTAGATGTAACCATCCACGCCTATGTCACCTCATTGTCCTCCCAATCATACACACACATCTGCACTCCTTTACCTTTAGCCACTATGTCACAATTAGCCTCCAACATTCCCAATCGCACACACCCAACCAACAACCACTCCTTAAAGATCGTGCGGCCTGACTACACATGCGTGTTGTGCCACCATGCTTCCACTATCGCATGCCATCACCTAAGACCCTCTCAGTAATGATTGATCATCGCACCTCCTTCATAACAACCTCCAGGTCGTAAATGCATGAACCTCCCACAATTGCATGCCCCTGGTCGACCTCCCTCCCCAATCGCGAGCTCCCTTGACATCATCGACGTTATGAACGAAAGCGCCTGTGCATGATTTTTAATTTCTTTTTTTTAACTAAGCGGCATTTTTAGATTTTAAGGGTATTAGGCCAAAATATTAGAACAAGAGAGGGAGGGAGATTACGACTAAACAAATTTTTTGGAAGAGAAGGCTTGGGTGATTATATACTATAGGTTTTAGTGGGCTTGGTTTAGCTTTTGGGCCAAATTTAAATCAGTTAACTTTCCTTTCTTTTCTATTAATAATTCTTTATTTATTTATTTATAACTAAATCTCAATCCAATAAAAGTTGACTTGCACTTCATTCTATAAATCATATTTCGATAACTACACAATTTATTCAATTCAATCCTTATTTATTTTATTTAATCATTCATTGTATTATTAAAAAATCAGTATATTCTTCAACTATTTTGATCATATAAAAATAATTCACACTTTTGAAAAATATTTTATATTGATTATTACCTTTTATTCGATTTCAATATATTATTTGGAATGAATATCATTAATTTAAATCAATTTAATAAATATAAATCTTTCATTAATAGCCTTTAACTAAATAAATGTTTACTTTCAGAATTAATAAATATCTAAAATCAAATTTGAATACTTTTATTTTAATTAAATTTATTTATTTTACAGCGTAGAAATCAAGGTTGTTATACTTTGGCTTGCAGTTTGAGTTACACTCAGCAGGTTAAAGTACATGATGCATAGGACGTAATACTTATCTAAATAATACTACCCAAATTGTATTATGGTAAGACTTGAAATTTTCATTCATTGGAAATTTGTTGTTCTAATTCCCTCTCCATTACAACCCACGTCTTAGGGGGAAAAATGTTCATGAAGAAGATGAAGGCGGCAGTGAAGATTTCTGGTAGTTTAGTTATTTTTTTTTTGATATAATCGGATGTGCCAAGATTATTAGATGTGTTGATGATTTATTTTGAGACATTGTATTATAGATATTTGGGATTTTGTACTTTTAAGACTTGAAATATGCGAAACAGGTACTTATTTTTGTTACTATTATATTTATCCCTTCCACCGTAAGATCCTGAAAGCATAGATATATAGCTCTGTACGTTATTTATTTTACAAACTTACAATTAATTCTAGAATAGATTTAACATTCGATTGGGCATTTTTGCATCAAAAATTAGGTTCATTTCGAAGAGTGTTGTTACTGTAGATGCAAGAACTAGTTAGAATCGACCGTGAGTGGGTGGAGGGAATGAAAAGACACTCTGTAGAGTCGGAGCTCTGACCAGGTGACGGTCAGATGGGTCTATACTCACATCATACTTGTTAAAGGGTGGCGAAGCATACCTTTAATGGATATAATCATCCAGGAATTCATCAGGGAATGGATTCACTTTCTTGTTATCGAAGAATGCCTCGCCCCTAGCATTGCGAGCATACATTTTATTTAGCTGTTGGTGAAGGATATGCATATCTTCCTTAAGGCCAGCAATGGCCAGTTGCGCAATGTTCAGGCTGGCTATAGGCTGAAGGCTTAACCTGTGCCTTGGTGGAGTAGGGGATCGATGATGAGATGGAGAATGATTATGACGAGCAGGAGATCTTTCCCATGCATAAAGGGCGATCTAGAATGCATGGCTCGCATTTCTCTTATTTGTTTTTGGTCATACGCTTATGGGACCTGGAGTGTGCCAAGAGGGTCATGCATTCCCTGCCGATGGCAAGGGAACACCATTGAGATGGTCTAAAGAAGAAGCTCATGGGAAATCAAAGGCAGGTGGTCATTCCGTTAAAGAGGATCGATGACAACTTGGGCCTATTGGCGAAGTCATATCTGGCGCAAGATCAATTTGACTAGGTATGTATACAATGTATAGGATGGAAGTGAACGTCCATAAGCAAGGTTTCGGGTACCACCCTTTCTTAGGATTTTGTGTTGTTCAGAAGTTTATAATTGTTAGGAGGTACGTACCAATGAGAAGGTAGGTCGACCAAATCGACCATTAATGGAGCTAGTGGGACAAAGTTTACGGTGGCTTGAGCATCCAACCGCACCTTCAAGCCATGCACTTTGTGGGTCAGTTGACATGTGTTTGATAGTCGTAGCATTATAGTATGCCATATTTCTTCGTTGTCGTCCAAATTGGGCTTGGCACCACTGGAGAGAGTGTTGCCATTGGTTTGGTGCTCGTTGGGGTTGCTATCTTCGAGTGTTGGGAGATTCAAATGGTAAAAAATCAAATCGAGTCTTTGCGAAGTAGAAAGGTGTGGAAAGGTGAGAGCTTTACGTGAGGCCCTTCTTCTAGCATCAAAAAGATAATGAAAGATTTAGCCAACCTCAAAATTAGACTAATGCGCAGAAGTTAATTGCTAACATCATGATTAAAGTGAAGAAATGTAGAGTTAATTATGCAATTGAAAGGTGAATAATACAAGATGTAAAGTGGTTCAGCAAAGCAATCTACGTCTCCTATGAAGTTCTCTTATTATATATTTTTCTCATGACTTTAAAGAAATACCAAAGAATGATTATAAAGCAGGAGGCACTTAAGACTAATAAAGTTGTGTAATCCTAAGGACTTGCATTATTAAGATCCTTGAATTATGTATAATATTTAGAATCCTTGTATATTCCAATCCCTTTGAAGTTGCAATGCATGAGATATTTGTAGCAGCTGAACTAGACGATTAACGACTGAGACTGAGCTACAGAACCTGGTAGGAAAAATGCCTGACCATTTATTTGGCTACAAGGGTACATGGATGGAAACTGTGAAGGTGTAAGGAGATGTGCGGTGGATGAAAATATACTACATTGCTCCACTGCACTATGCATAGGCTTCACATTTAATACACAAATTTTGTATTAAATATGCTTTAATGTTGATGGTAAGCCATATCACTTCAGCCACTTAACACAATGCTTTAGATAGGTGGATGGATAACTTGTTGTTTATTTGAGCTCTCATGTGACAAGTCTTGCAGAGTCGATGGACCAACTGTCGATGATATAAAAGAAACTTGGAATCTTCCTAAGGACCATGTTAAGAAGATGGTCCATGGCCGTGCACGAGGCGACTGGGAGGGCTGCTTGCGATTAGTCGCGGGTGGCTTTACTAAAGCTGGGCTAAGGATGGGACTGCTTGGGCTTATCTTTCTCAACATTCCACTTGTTAAGGCAAGCTTGGCAAGGTTCCAACTATCAACTGGGGTGACGTTGGGCAAACACATAGACTTGGAGTTGTGTTGGAAGTAGATTAAAATAGGTTGTGTTGGAAATAGGTTAAAATAGGAAGGCCGGTCATCACTGTGATGAGATGGGGCTCAGACCTTGTTTAAAGGTGGTAGATGCCTAGGGACTAGGCAATCGGGCCTTATCTTGGCCTCGTTGAATGTAAAAGATGGTTCGAGACAAACATGGGTTTGGGCTGGCCTACGCGTGATGGTTTTAAAGTAGTTGGGCTAGCTTAAATTGGGCCAGGATGCCATAAATCAACCTGCTAGTTACTTAAGAGAAAATTAAGAAATAATATCATATTTAATGATTAATTTTATGCTTGGTCTTAATATTATAATATATTCCTAGAAAAACTACACACACATTCAGATGTAAACAAGATTATTTAAATTTTCAAATATCAAATGTTATTTAATTTATTAAACATTGTTTATTTATTAGCAAACTTTTATGCAATCAAAATTCAATTTAAATAATATATAAAAAATTTGTTGAAACACGCGCGCGCGCACACACACACACATATATATCCTTTAATAAATGTAAATGTACTACTGTAATTGGTAACTAACTTAAAGTCATATTATTTGGCTAGAGCAAGTAGATTAGTTGGTAAATGTTATCAATTTGAACCACGAGCTTTAATATTGGACTTCACAATTAAGTAAGGATACATTTTGAGTTTTGACTTATGTTCGAGTTCCAAACATCTATGGGATACATTGATGATGTAAAGAAACATGCACTATATATCATTAATAAAGGGTGCGGCTTAATGATTAAAAGTAGGACTTTATCTGGATGGTATATTGACAATCATCTCATGTCTACTACCGCACATCATCAAAGTTCATCCATAATTAGTGTTTAAATTGTTTAAACATTATCAACGTCTAAGCTTTTGGAAGTCTCATAAAATCATAACTTTCATTTTGCTTATAAGATTAAATAAATATTTTGTTAGTGTTATAAATGTTGAAGATATTGATATAATCGTCAATTACATTGATTTAAGAATTATTTCGTTGATCTAAAAAGATTCCAAAAGGACAGTGACCACTAAGGAAAACTTAACCCTAATCTATCCTTCAACAACCTCTCTCTCAAATTCATTTTATCCTAATTGCGACTATAGCTCGCCAGAGACTACCTTCCTAAATACACTCGTAGTCTTTCGCCATCTGTGTTCAAAATCACTTTGCATCAACCTACCTAGTCTCATCGCTAATTTTATGCACATATCTTCAAGTGCGACCACCCTCAACCTGCTCATTCTACACACTCATATAAACCTGTTACCAAAAGTTTTACTCCCTGGATTCAATATCAAGCATCATCCTCATTATTTATCCGATGCATTGATGCCAATTATTAACCTAAGAAGTGTGGTGATTCCCTCTGTTGCTTTTTCTGTAGTACCCTTTGGACTTAGAGAATCTCCAACAGTTCAGAGTGCGGAAATTCGATTTTCCACACTTTCAAATGTTGGAGCCCTTATTTCTACAACAGAAATGAGAGCAGGCGCCTGTTGAACAGGCGCCCGGGCTACAGGCGCCTATTTAACAGGCGTTCGTGTTTTTAAAACAGCGGGTGCCTGTTGAACAGGCGCCTGAAGACCAAGCGCCTATTCAACAGGCGCCTGGTGATCGCACCTATATCTGGTGCTTTCCCCACTCTCCCCCTCGTTTCTACCTCTTCCATCCTCTTTTCAGTTAATTTTTTATTCTACTTTGCGTCCAAATGCCAGCCCGTTCGGTCAAAACTGGTAGACACACCTTTCGATATACGACCAATGCCAATATCAGACCTGCTCATGTCCCTTCTGATGCTACCGTGATTCCAAACGATCTTCGATCCTTGCACGACTTGCCCCCTACTGTTTCGCATCGACTTACTATAGCTATAGCGATTCCACAGGTATAAATTTATTTCTTTATTGCTTGATGAACAACCATGTAACTATATATGTATGATAATTCTTTGTTTATTTTAACATTAAATAATCATATATTTAGGTTCGTCACATACCGATGCGAGGTAGTTGGTATAGGTGTATGTCTGAGTATTTTGATCAGTTACCGCAGCCGATTTAGGATAGGCTACATGCGTCACCTTTTGGTGAATTTCTAGATTTACCTAGATTTGCACATGTAGATCGTTGCCTGGTAGAGGCCCTTACCGAGAGATGGTGGCCTACCACTCACACATTTCATTTTCCTGATTTTGAGCTAGGACTGACTCATCTAGATTTTTATATGCTCATTGGCATAAAGGTTGGTTGACTGGACCATCTCCCTGTTCCATTTGATAGTTCATTTGAGGAGTTCGAGTCATATTCCACTTATTTACCGACTTTGGCCGATGAGGGGGTTAGAGGAGGAGCTGTTACGCTCCCTTGTTTGCAGCGGTATATAGTAGAGTACATGGTCGTTGAGGATATGCACACTCCGGTTATCCTTGCCTTCATATTATACCTTTTTGGGTCTACATTTTTTAGTAACAATAGGGGTACTATTAGGCTTGGTTTTTTGGCTGGATTAGTAGATGTGGATGGACTTTATATATATGATTATGGTACTGCTATTATTGGTTATTTATATGTAGCATTAGATACTTATGTGCTTCAGCAGTCTAAACAGATGTATGGATTTTGGTACATTCTTCCATTTTGGTACTACGAGTATACTGCTAATATGCACCCCCGACTTATGGTAGAGGCGAATGCCACACCTTGTATTTACTTTCCTAGATTACGTCATTGGTGTCCTCCTAAGCATTTGCCCCGTGTTGCACAAGGGGTGCATAATGAGCTGATGGAGGCTAGACAACAGATGGATATGAAGCGGCGTGGTAACATTATCGTTCGTCCATGGGATCAGTACTTACAGTTCCTAGAGCCCGGTCATGATCATCCACTCACTTTTCAGTTTCCATGTCGCGACGCAGGATTTGCTTTCAGGTTCTTACATGTCCATTCATATGGTATATAGGGGAGCGGTGTTGGCTACAGTTGTATAGTATAGTTCGCATTCCATCAGATCTGCTACCATGGGATGATATATATGGTGATATTAGGGTTGGACCAGCTTACATTCTTGTGATGAGGGGTGCGGGATGGGTGGATGGTGAGCCTTTTACAGTTCTTGGAGACTTTGATTCATATTGGGCTCGAGTAGCCCCACGTGCTTACGTGTTGCCTGATTATATTCAGGGTTTGAACTCCGGTCATATTGGTCTGCGTACCTCTTCCGATAGAGTTCCACTACCGCCTGCCACCTTTGAGCCTACATCATCTCAGTACACACAGCCTCCTACTTTTGACCCCCCTCCTCATTCGTTCAGAGCGTATGATGTATATGGTCAGGTGGTGGAGTATTCCTTGCAGTATCCTACAGATGAAGGTATTACGGGTGTACCATCCACTGGATTGTATCAGCCTCATCAGGTTTGTATGAGTTTTAACTGTTCTTTAAATTACTTGTCATTATATTCTCCAACTATGAATAATTTTTCTTGTGCGCATATCAGTATTCTCAGTAAATAGATTATGATAGACGAATGATTGCTGCATCTGACGCTCGATTATACACAGATGATGTATCAGAGTTACCAAACCGCGGTCCAGTAGCAACAGACTCAGTATGATACGTAGATACAGGGATTACAGACCCAGAATCAACAGGTTCAGGAGCAGCTCCTTGCCGGACCTGAGCCTTGCGACTTTGATGACGCCAATGATGACAGTGACGACGATAGTGGAGGCGATAAGGAGATTGATAGCGGTTCCGATCATAGAGACAGATGTGCTACATTTAGATGTTTTAGACTGTGTTATTATTTTTCACACCTTACATGATTTGGTTGCATATTATGTTGGTGATGATGCTAATGTTATATGTGATTGTCTGTATGTTATAGTATTGTGTCGATTATATCTTACGTTGAGTATTGTATTGTGTTGATTATAATTTACGCTTGTTTTTTATTAAGCGTATATGAAGTCAAAATGTTGAAGTAACAAACACAGTTGTGTTTGTTTGTCAAAAATTTTATGGATGTTTGACACGTGGACGTTAATCTCATGTTTTATTTTTTTATGCGGATCACGACCTCTTTATTTAAGATAAAGTGTTATATTCTAATGTCACAACATTCAAAAGTTCGGTAAATTCAATCAATGTGTAACATAATATTTTCGGCCATAGAATTGGGACTGTTAGTAAAAAAAAATATACAAACTAATCAGATGTGCGATGATGAAGAGATAATGGAAACTCAGTTTTGGGACACTATTGCTGAACTTTACAATAGCAATGTTGAGTGTAGAAGTAGATGTACGAAGGTAGAGTTGAGGACTGGTTATGCGAACTTCTGCAACGCTTGTACGCGGTACGGTACGGTTATCAATGAGGTTATATTTGAAAATTTATTTGAACAAACCCGTTCCATATTTGAAGATCATTACTTTCTCAAATATCACAGCACATTCACTGGACATGAGGCTTATATCATACGTCAAAATTGGCTAGAACGATTTAGATATCCATAATTTGAGTGTATTATTGTTGAGTGTATTATTGTTTCTGTGTATGCATATTTGTTATTGTCTTGTTTATGAGTAATTTAACTTTCTACTGTATTGTCAGATCAAAATACAGTGCTCATATTTAAACATAAATAATTTTTAACGTTCACACACTTCAATATATACGTAAGAGGTTTTCTTCTCAAACATACAGTTCAGTTCTCTGCTCCTTTAATCTTCTAATCCTCATATCAATGCCTTCCTGGTCATCATCTATTGACTCTGATGTCGGGTACGTTCCAACGGAAAGTGAACACACCGATGAAGATTGGAATATCAATTACCAAGACCAGCACTACGAGGACGTTGCTCGTGAATTCCTAAATTTTGACCAACTCACACTTCAAGAAGATGTTCAACCTGTACATGAACAGTTGGTTCATCAAGAACCACAGGAGGTTGAACAAGTACCAAATTTGCAACCTTCAGTTGAACAAGAGGTTGACTCTTAAACAGTATTTTGCCAATGTGGTAATAAGGTTGAAGTTATGGTTAGAGCTAATGGCGAAGATATTGGTTGTCGAATCCAGTTGTGTCCTTTCTAGCTTGAAGGGTGCAATTATGCATAATGGGTTGATGAAAGGCGGTGCCCAAGGGTCATAACATATGCCAACGAGCTGGAACAAGAAATAAGACGTCTTTGAAATGTCGTGCACAACTTACAATCTGACCATAACCAGTAGTTTCTTAGTGTCAGTTCTAAGTCCTAGTCGGGGTATTTTTGTTGGTTGTATTATTGTGGAGTGTATTATTATGGAGTTTATTATTGTTTGTGTATGTATTGTCGTTGACTGAATTAATGTTTGGGTTTTCAGTAACATTGTCTTGTTTCTTCCTATATTATTGCGTTAAGAACATGGCTACAGTTGTATGATGGGATGAGACACTGCATCAATAGTCAATAGTGTATGGAGGGGACAAGACAGTGCAGACGTGACACTGCAGACAAGACACAACATCAACAGTTAATAGTGTATGTTAATAACATGGCTACAGTTGTATGATGGGACAAGACACTGCATCAACAGTCAATAGTGTTTAGATGGGACGAGACACTACAGCCGTGACATAAATGGAATCTACTTTATAGATGGTGGTTGAATTTAATTAATGCTACCCGCATGTGATTGTTCGTTTTGTTGTGAAAGCCAGCATGTGATTTAAGCTATAAAAAGCTTGTTAGACGCTGAAAAGTATTATTGCTCATTATTATTTCATACAATTTCAAATATAACAAATGGCGGCAGAAGATCATATTTTTTTTGATGATAACGACGACGAATTTGGTGAAATGATGGAAGATTATTTTCGTCGCGAAAAAGAACTAATAAGTATGGTTGCACTACAGGTTGGTCAATCGAGCGGGCAACATGGTGGATCAGTTGTTGGTCATCGGTATAAAAATCATAGACATTCATGGCACAACGACAGACTGATGGAAGACTACTTTGTTCCAAATCCTACTTACACAGATGTTGATTTTAGAAGAAGATTCCACATGCGGCGTCCTCTATTTCTTAGAATCCTATAATGTATCAAGAAGATGACAAATATTTTATCTTCAAACCCAATATATCTCATACAATGGGATTGACTGGAATTCAAAAAATGACAGTTGCACTAAGAATACTTGCATATGCAGGACCGGCGGACGCGCTTGATGAAAATTTGAAAATGGCGGAAAGCACGGTATTAGAGTGTTTGGAGCATTTCTGTCAAGCTATCGTGGACATTTACGGTGATCAATACTTACGCAGACCGAACGAGGCAGATATAGTAATGTTATTAAATATGCGTGGTATTAAAGATTGGCCCGGAATGTTATGCAGTATAGACTGCATGCACTGGGAGTAGAAGAATTGTCCAAAGGCGTATGTTGGAGCTTATCAGGGTAAGTCTCGTAGGTCCTCTATTATTCTTGAAGCCGTAGTGTCATATGACTTATGGATATGGCATGCATTTTTTGGAATGCTTAGTTCGAACAATGATTTTAACGCAGTCGAACGAACTACGTTGTTCAATGATTTAGCAAACGGTTGATCCTTGTACCTTTACTTTAGGAGGTAACACGTATGATCATGGATATTATCTTGGCGATGGTATATATCCTAAATGGAGTACTATTGTCAAGAAAATTCCTAACCCACAAAACAATAAACAATTAAAGTTTGCAGCGATGCAAGAAGGCCAGAGGAAGGACTTTGAAAGAGAATTTGGGGTTCTTCAGTCTAGATTTTCCATAGTCAATAATCCATGCAGACTTTGGTCACCACTTAAAATGACCAAAACAATATACACTTGTATTATTTTACATAGTATGATTATAGAGGATGAAAGAGACATGGAAGAAGATTACTTTTACGAGGGTGCTCCGACACACCGCCTGTTTGGCGCAACAATATGATTGGAAGCACACTACAACTCGAGTTTCATTTAGAAAGCCAAATGTCCTACCGTAGTGTTCAACTGCATCAAAGACTGCAAAATGATCTCATAGATCATCTTTGGAGGTTTTCTGGAAATCAGTGAAACTTTATTTCTGTTGATACTTTTTCTACTGTTGTTTATGTTGTTGTTACTTATTATTGTTATTGTAATCTGTTTATGTTTAATTAACGTAATGTTGTTATAATCTTTTTTCAATGTAATGCAATTTCAATGAAAATACTTATATTAATAACAGAACACAATACAAATAACGGTAATTAAAAGATACAAAGGTTATAGAAACGATAATTCATTTAATGACCCTCTTCAAGTTTACGCCTCATAATTTCTCTCCTTCTTTGCTTCGTATACTCTAATTGTTCTGCAGACATGTGCGATGTATCCATGAACTTTATTGCATCTTCATCTCTTTGCCGGTTTCCAGCAAGAAGTTGATCCATTCTTAATAACTTTTCTTGGTGTCGAATTGCTCGAGCTTCCATTTGCCGGTTAAATCTATCTTCAGATTCAAGTAGGATTTTTTTTTATACTTGATTCGGTCTAGCAGTCTGCTTCTTTTTGGCCGCTTTTTCTCCCTATGGCCTAACAAAATGGTCTTTGGTTGGGGTTGGGTCTTCTTCTGATCCTAAACCGTAGCTTCCTAGTGATTCCCTAGGACTAGAGCTTTCTCCAACTCTAGGCGTTTTACCCCAACCACTGTTTGATTGAACTTATTGAATAGTTTTCTGAAGCGATGATTTCCATTTAACGTGCTCGAATAATATATCATAAACATGCATGAACTGATAAAAATGTGGTGCTTGTTTACTATCAGGTTTATAGATTTGTTTGAACAACTTGTTTACGGCCATTCTCTATTAAAAAAATAACTAGTATAATTAAAGAACTATAATAAAAGGTGGAATAATGAAATTATATTACAGCTTACCAAATGCGTTTCATTTCCAAACCACTAGGATTCATTTTCTTTAGCTTGAAAAATTTGGGAATCGAATGTTTGCGTTTGACGATTTTTTTCCATAATGACCTTTGATTGAAGGTAGCGTTCTTCTCTGATTGATGTTCTTTTGATTGTAGCAATTAGTAATTTGCCCAAAAAGTCTCACCACATTGATCGGTCCTTCGAATACGATCAACCGAGAGTGCACAGTAAATGTAGCAAAGAACGTAGTCTTCTGCAGCGCTCCAACTTGCATTAGTTACTTCTCCCCCAATTGGAACCGTAACATCTTGTAAGTCGTAGTCTTCAAAACTAGACCTTGCAGCATCGATGTCGAAATCAGAGTACATTTTTAGTTGAGATTAGTGGTAGTAGAAAATTGTGATGGAGGAAGGAAATTGGTTGTGAAGGAACGAAGGGGGGTAGTATTTGACGGGAAAATATGGCCGTTGGGGGTAACCGTTGGAGGGGGATTAAGTGGGTGCCTGTTAAACAAGCGCCTGGATACCAGGCGCCTGTTGAACAGACACCTCATCATGATGCGCCTGTTCAACAGGTGTCTCGCCGAATCCCCCATTCCCGCCCTAGAGCCCCCCTTTCTGCACTATCTCATATTCTTGATCACTGTTGGAGTGCTTCGCAAGTGCGGATTCGAGAATTTGCAACCGGTTGGAGATGCTCTTAAGCAGCGAAATGTGCATTGAAAAATCTATGGAGATCGATTAGTCCTTCTAGATCTATTTATTCCAATAATTATTTCTTCTTCCATGAGAAGTTTCTAGCTGTACGCACTAGGATCCAGGCAACTCTTCAAAATTCTATTTTGTTCCACCTTCTGAAAATGAGGGATGAGTTATTTTAGATATGTTCATCAGTTTCTTCATCCGTTTCTCTATCTTTATCGGAGATTAAAACTACCGAGTCTGATGTTTAAAAGCATAAAAGAGCTATTGCTTTCGATTCTGTCATTCTAGCTGATTTACTGAAAGCTTCAACTTACCTAGATATATATATCTCAACAACTTCAAATCCAGAGCCTGCTACACCTTATGGATCTCCATCAATGTAGAATTGGGAGGAAATCTGATTGTAGCCACGGTGCTTGAGAACAGTTTTAATTCAATGGTGGAGTTTGATTGTGATTTTATACTTATGGACCCTGATATTGTGCATTCAATCTCTTGAATTGACCAGATGATGAGAGCTTCTATTTTGACCAATTCAGGGGATGATTCCCTTGCCAAGATTTAGCAGAATATAGTTCTCCTCCTTGGGTTTTGACTATGCACTAATTGTGTATGGTTCACTTGGTTTGTGAACAGTTTTGATTTGTAGGCTATGGAAGGACCATATCCACCACTAATGTAACACTCCACCTTTATACTCATAATAATAAAAAATGCAGAAAAACACAAATTTAGAGCGGTTCGGCGTATTGACTACGTCCACTATGAAATGATTGATGTTTATTGCGTTTGACTTGCTGATTACAAGACAACAATACAACTGAAGTATAGTAGTGATTTTGGTAGAGTGTCAACGTAGAGATGCCAAAAGTCCCTTTTTTGAAGGCATTGGAGTGCAAATATCTCGCTCAAATCTCAAAAGACTTCTTTACTCACATGGGTGGGCCCATAGATCGATCCCTGGACGTTTGGGTTCGATCCACGATCGATACGTATGGAATATGTATTGATCAAGAAATGATCTTTTTTGGCTGAGATTGATCAGGTACTTCTTGAGGTAGTACGCAAGCTTCTATGAAAATTTAGTGGCATTTGGACTTGTAGATTTTGTTATGATCGATCCAAGTTGGGATTTTCAATTGGTTGGCGTCTTCATATCAATTTCATTCGTATCGATCAACTTTGGATCGATAGTAGTTCGTATTGATCAGCTGCACTTTGATGACGTGGAGCTATAACCTAGAAGCGATCCACTTTTCATGCCGAACGATCATTTCCTTCTTTGAACATGCTTCGTACGTATCGACCTGGAACACTTTATTTTGTATCGATGATTTGGATTTCAATTCTTATCGATGCTTGAAACTGCTTCGTATCGATGGCTTTCATTCCAGTTCGTATCGATGTATGCTAATACCCTTTGTATCGATGATCAAAGGACTCCTTCGTATCAATGCTCATTGGATCCTTTTGTATCGATCGTTTGTCGATCAATATGAAGTGTATGGGCGGAGGGATCGATACGAAAGGTGTTGAGGGATGATGGGTATGAACGAAAGGGAAGTTGATGGATACTAAATAAGGCTGCCTTCATGGATACGAGCAACACCAACTCTGATGGATACGAAGCTGCATTGATACGAAGGAGGTCGGCCTATGATGGATACGAACATGATGGGTCCAAGATTACATTTGCCCTCCAAAGTACGTCATATATGAACATGACATGCTTTGAAAAGCTGCAATCTTTAGTCTGAAAAGTTCTGTCCGATTTGTTGTGTAGTTGTTATCTTCTCATCAAAAGATGTAAACTTTGATTGATTACCGACAATATAAATACTGGATTGTTGACTGCCAATGATTACACGGTGCATTGTTGTAGTTGAGCATCGAGTGTTAGCAATTTGTTATTGACTGTTTTAATTATCACCAGATAAGCACTCAACTCCTGTGAATTTCAAAAATTAAAAGTTGGTTCATCGTGCACGAACGTGTGTTAACCTGACTCTTGTTAATGTTTGCACGTTCACGAGTCGTTGCCAAGTTTTTTTTCGAGTTCCGTATCGATCCTTTCCTGGGTCATTGTGAAATTTGGGCTATAACAATGCTTGATGGTCGTCTTAGTGTATCCCTTCGTATTGATCTTCTCCTGGATCGATATGAGAAGTTTGGATACGTATTCCGCATCGATGGTTATCGATACAAATTAGTGTTCGTCTAAAATGCCATGTATCGATGGACACAAAGGTGTCACTTCGTATCCATGGACCGATGATGGGTATGAACAGTTCAAATGATCCTCCGTGTATGTTTCGTATTGATAGGTCGATGGATATGAAAAAGCCTTGTCCTAGATCAATTCGAGTTGATGGTTACGAACAATTGCATTCTCGATCGATGCGGGTGAATGGAGATGAACATTGTTTCGTATCGATGATGTGTGATCTGCTTTTACCAGTCATTTTTCACTGGGAGACGAATCGTTTCCTTTTGGTTTTCCACCCATATAAATAACTTCCATACTTAGAAAAATTTCATATATCTTCATTCCCACATATTGACTTCGTATCCATCTGAGCTAAAGAGGAAATAAAAAACTGCCTTTTCCTTCAAATTGAGACCTTAATTCCTTCGTCCAATCACTCAAATTAGGTAATTAATCGATCAAATTCAAGCTAAAATGATGTGACTCGAATTCTAGTGTCATCACATACATGTTCGAGGCTGATTCCGATGATGAGGAGGTCGAGAACGGGGCGGAGCAAGGTCAATGAAGGTTGAAGTGGCGTCTTAGTTATTTGGAGAAGTAGAAGTGTAGAGGGATACGAGAGGAGCATTCGCATCGATGACGGCTGAAGGACAGATTCATATCGATTCATATATAATGCTGCTTCATATTAATTGAAAGAGTTTCTTTGTATCGATGGAAGGTGGATAAGTTTATATCGATCAACGATGGCATTTGTATCGATGTGTAGAGATTGATACGAATTTTGGGGTTGGCAACCAATGCGAAGTTTTCCTTGTCGATCGATGCGAATTGATGGTTTACCGATTGACACGAATTACTTTGCTAATCGATACGAACTGCCTTTATGATCGATATGAATTGCTCATTTGGAGACCGATCCAAGTCTGAACTCGATGGAGACGAAACCTTTTGCACATTTGAACATCTGACTCCGACGAGCTTCTGCCTTGCATAATTGTACCTAACCATTTCACTGCATATTTGACTGCCCTTCAAAGCTCGTCGATGGAACTGTAACTTGAAAATTTTGACGAACTTTAACTTGGATCATTCTTATAAGTTTGGGTGGCACGGTTGTGGCGGTCAGCGATGCCGTTAACTCCAGATGAATCTCGAAGTCTTGTCGTTCGAACATCTTTCAAATTCCATAGAATTATAAGTTTTGTGTAGCACTGCACTGCACAACACATTCACACACTTCACACTGGGGGAAACAAAGATTTATTGTCATCTAATGATGATTTTTACCAAGTTCAATAGCTATGGAACTCGAAAGTTTGCAATCATAGGATGTCCAGAGTCCACCCCTTCTCACGATTGAAATGCCTGTTATTGCAGTCGAAATTATTAGCACGGCTCAAGATGAGCTACCAAGAGCAGTCTTCATCGCACAGCCACAAGATTCTGTCTATGGCTTGGGTTGTTACTGGATGATGTCTTACTATCGGGGCTAGAAGATATAGCCCATAACCCCCCGGAAGGGTACATAGCTTGCAACAGATTTATGTGTGCAGCCGGGACACTCCTCCTTTCAACTAGTTCATCCGGGAAGTCCTACTTCTTTTGAGGATCGCTCTGTCTCAGCTGCACCCGAATGGATATGCCTTGCTCAATAGTTTTTTGTCATCTTCATAGAGCACCTCTTCCGTCCTTCGACGCTAGAAGAAATCAGATAGTTATTCAATATAAAGAGTCACGGGGACAACCCTTCCTTTACTTTCCTAGAAGAAGTTTGTGATAACCCGAATTTTTGGACATCTGTAATTGATTAACAAACTGGGTTAATTAATAGAATATTGAATTATAGGTTGAACAAATGAATCTGATCAGATAAATATTTATATTTGTAATTGTGTTGTATATATATATACATAGATTTAAAATAAAATTATTGATTACAAATTTAATTTGTGTTGCTTAATACATACATATATTTGAGTTGATTTCAAAACGGGACTTTAAATTGAAAATGAATTTGAATTTGGGATAAAATTTAAATCTAAAAGATAATATCTCAAAATAAATTGGATTTAAGATAACGTTTCTAATTTTTACAGATATACATGTAAATTGTGAGTAGAAAGCTTTGTTTGAATTTAATCTAATGATTTTCAAAAAGGATATTTAAAATAAAGTGGAGCTAAGTGAGGTTTAATAGGGGTTCATACCTTATTTAAATATATATATGTTGTCTATATATATTAAGGTGTTAAGCATAAAAGAAATATAAGTATAATAGAAATTATATACAAGTGTAAAAGTAATATAAATAAAGGTATTCTTTTACACTTGTAAGGTAATAAAAACATGTATGGACATGTGTAAGTTAAATTAGCATACAAGAAACAAATGGCAACATTTGTTTTCTTAAAAGTAAATTGTGTAAGTAAGTGTTTTTAAAAAAAATGAAGGAAAATGAAATGAAAGGAAAACAAAAAGCAAAGATGAAATTCAAGTTCAATTTATCTCAGCAAAACCTGAAGCAAAAATTTTAAGTGCAAATCAAAATTTTGTCCAATTCAAGTCCAGATCAAAACAAGAACCTAAAAGCAAACTAAGAATCAAATACAAGTTGCAAAGGAAAAAAAATCAGATCGCCTAATGGTCAAGCAAGTCAGAGCAAGATTCAAGGTTTGATTACAGTTCAAAAACAAAAATCAACTTCCAGACTTGCTTTCTGTCGACTTTGAAATGTGAGTAAATCCACATCCTTTAATGCTAGATCTGATGTATAATCTCGTGTAGTATTGTGTGAGTAAGGCTTGCATTGATAGATTCTTATGTTGATAAAGATATGTGTATATTTGCTTATATAAAGAGGTAGATAAGCCTCTATTAACTGTAGGTTCAAGCCCAAAAACTATGAAAGTCAAACTCTTTTCGTATTCTCAGTTTCAAGTTATGATCTTTAAAGGAATAATGTTTGTAATAACTTAAGAATATTATTAAAAATATTTTTGTGTGTTAGTAACAAACAGTTATCTGGAAATTTGGAATTATAGTAGAATTTTCATACATATCAAAATCCTGACCCTAACAAATTGTTGTTTCAGGAATAAAATTTGATTTGTCATCAAAAACTAGGAATTTTAAAAGTGAAATCATGATTTTTGGACATGTAAATCAAAGGAAATTGTTACTTGACCGTGAATTGAGATTTCGTCATTCTCTGATGATCGGGGGAATTAGGGGTCGCGAGTTTCTAGGTGAAGCAAGTTTGGAGTCTTGTGATCTCGGTAAAAAAAATTCGTTATTTTTCTGATGATCAAAATTGCTTGGCAAAGCCAAATTAGGGTTTAACTGCTGTTTCTGGCCGACACGATGTATGGGTTTCGTGTATCGTCGTGTGATGATCGGAGATGATCGCGTGGGTGGGGATAGTTGCTGGAAGGAGTAACATAGCTTCTGAGAAGATGGCCGGTGTTCTCGAGGTCGGAGGCAAAAGGGATGAGGGGTTTTTCGGTGATGTTTTTTACAGGGTGTATGGGTTTTCATCGTATTTGATTCCTGAGCAAATCGAGATCAGAGTATGTTTGCGTGTTGTTGCCGTGGTCGTGGGCGATACCTCGGAGGGCTGAATGATGTTTGTCGACGGCCAGAAGCGTTGTGCACCTTTTTTCTGTGCATCTAGAGTCGTGTTTTGGGAATGTTGGTTTATCTCGAGTTTTGACTTGAGGTAGGGAGGGTTTTACTCGTGTTGGCTATCGTGTTGTTGTGTGATGTTTTAAGGAATGACAGTTTAAATTTATATAAGTTTTTTTTTTAAAAAAAGAAGAAAGAAGGAAGTTAGGGGCAGGGAAGGATAGCTCGGGTTTCCATTTAATCGTTCCTGAACTGCCTCAGTATTTAAAATAAGGATGTTATCATGTAAGCTTAACAAAAATTAAGCTTTGAAATTTATTTCTTGAACTATTTATTGCAAATAAGGATTATTTCCAAAGCTTGGTTGAGCAAAGATGTGAAGACTATTTTAAAGAATGAATTAAGTGATAAATTAAGAAAAATTAATTGGTAATTAAGTAAGGGTTATAAATTGATCAATTAAAAGTTAATTAATTGTAATTAAGGATTATTTATGTGATATTGTTAATTAATGATCAGAGATTAATTAATTGAGAAATATATTAATTAAGAATAAATTAATCAAGTAATTAAGTTTGATTAATTTAGCGGTTAGAGAGTTGATTAGATAATCAAAGGTTACATAAATTTAAATCAAGAAGTACTTAATATGTAATTATGTTTTATTAATTAATAAGTTAGGTTTTATTAATTAATACTTAAAGGAAGATTAATCTATAATTCAAGATTAATTAATTAAGAATTAATCAATATAAATTAAGGATTGATTAACTATTTAATCAATTGGTAATTATGGTTTAATTAATCTATATCAAGAAATATTAGTTAACAATTAAGATTATTAATCAATAGTGGATGGTTAATTAATCAGTTATTTAGAAGTTAATTAATGGATTATAAAGAAATTAAGGATTGATTACTTTGTATTAAAGAAGACTAATTATTAATTGAGGTTTATAATTAAATGATAATTAATCTATGATTAAAGTTTAGTTGATTGATTGATAAGGTAATCAAGGGGTGATGAATTAATTAAATGATTATCATCAATTAATGGTTAATTAAGCAGGATTAGATAATTAATTATGATATGAATTGATAATGCTTGCTTATGAATGATTGTTTGTTGAATGTATGAATTGAATGATATCTATGGGATGATATGATGTGACATCCAGTATTTGAATTTAATCACTTGAATAACTTGGGTTAAGGTAACATTGGATTCGAAGAGACCGGGGTCGAGTATTAGGAAATACCCGAAACCACTTCAAATTTTTAAAGATTGATATGTGAAACCTATAGGTTGGTATGAAGTGATTTAAAGGAGTTGGACTATTTAAATCTAAATCTTAGTACATAGAAAATGGATGTGTGGAATAAGTAATATCTATAATAAATTATGGCTTTATGAATTGAATCGAGTTACCCTGGGTTCTATATAAGTTATATGCTTTGTATTCCTTGTTGGATAAGTTTACTTACGCTGGTTTCTAGCCTGACCAGGGTGTTACTTTGATGTAATGCTCGGGTCAGACCGAGTATTACAGGTTTTCAGGTAGGGACGTTTTGGAGCTCAAGAGTCGAGCTGGATCGCAGGAACGTGTAGAATATTCCATTGTATTATAAAATTGTAAATCTGAGGCATGTAGTGTAACATCCCGCCTTTTCGCACACTTTATACCGACACATGTGCCAATTAAAAGCATACGCAAGGGCGGATTGTTATGGGGTAAATAAGAAAAACAGAGAAGAAATAAAACAAAATAGAATCTCACAGCGGAAGGATAAAATATAATAATAAATATGCAGTTCATATCACGGTTACAAAACAGTTAATTCTTCTTTATACAATAAATATCAGAGTTACACATACCAATACAAACAATGCAGCGGAATAGAAAGAGTGTGGTGCAATACTATAAATAATATAATACGGATTCTTCGTCTTCGTCCTCCAAAGCTAAAGCCTTCGATCCTGAAACGCTCGGACTGACCCGAGCGAATTTGAAAAGACAAAAACACTCGAGTCAGACTAAAAGATCTTATGTGAGTTAAATTAACAGAAATAAATATGAGTACAGTAACTCAAGAGATGTTCGGGATTTACATCTCCTAAGGATCCGTTAAACTATTTACTATGTAGTATATTGCGCTATTATAATAGTGTCTATTTATAAAATAAACATACTTTTAAATAGCGTTAAGGAGTGACCCAATATTCCCCTTAACACGTAATAGTCCCAGTAGTCCATCCAATATCATAGTCCCTCCTGATCGGGAAGCCACCAGAGGATACCACACGGGCTACGGGAGAAATCCAAACTCGTACAAGGCTCGGTATGGTAGGTGACACGGCACAACTAGGCAATGTCAGGGTAGATATACCAATTGCTATACAGGCTGGTGGAAACGCGTAGCCGCAGTTACCGCCCACCTCGGACTAACTCCCCAAAATCAAAATATAGAAGTGGCCACTAAATCAATCCAAAATCAAAGTATAATATCGAAGAGGAGGGTCCGATCAGAGGAATGACCTCATTGGCCTGAGAATCGCTCCTGTTTTAGCCACCTTATGCCAACTCACGGGAGTCGGGTCCACGTATTTACCTTACAGGAAACGTCACCACCACCTACTTCATTCTGGAATCTCCACCACGTACACGGTTAGTCAAAGTGGTTTTCGGTATCGACAGAGAGTATGTCAGATATCCGATCCCGGTCTCTTTACCAACCCATCGTTATTATAACACCGCGGTCATTTAAAAATAGGTTATACTTTAAAAATCAGAATAAACATTCCATTTCATAACCATGAATACGATATCATTTCAAAACCCAAAACCATATTTTATAACTTATCCCAAATATAATTCTTTTCCAAAATCATAATGCTTTAACTTCATAACGTCTGAAAATCAAATATTTTCAAAGCATAATATTTTGAAAATCATAATTTAAAACCATAACTTCTAAACTTGAATGGTTTGGACATTCAACGGTATATGAATTAAATGGTTTAACTTAAATGTTACTTTGTAAAGAAAATAGTTCTCATGGCTTTACAAATACATTTCTTTATTAAAGTCTAAACCAAAATTTATATTATCTCTCTCAAGTTCCAAAACCACTTCAATTTATTTATATATACGTATATCCATTTTGAGTAACAATATTTCAAACTAAAATTGGATTTTATTCTTTCAACAGATCAATTTTTCTATTAATTAGTCTTGAATATTCACATAAAATCCATAAATAATAAGACTTCAATTTCTAGTAATAAAATATATATATTTTCCCAATTCAAATTATACTAGAATATTCATTTCAATTTATTTCGGGAAAAATCCAATTATAAATATCGTATCTTAAAATTTCCAAACTTAACATTTAGACATATGATATAAATTATTAAACTCCATTTTCTTAAAATTTCTTCCATTTTTAAATAAAGATTTTTATACACCTTTTAATTTCAAAATTTTCAACTTCATGTGTACATATATGGAAGAATAATATTTATACAATATAAAATTTAAGATTATTAGAAACCGTATTCCATCCAAACCATCGAAATCACATTAAAATAGTTATATATAGACCGCGGTGCCTGTATATAGTTTTCTATCCTATGGTCAAATGATACGGATATTTATCATTTCAATCCGCAATTTAAAAGATATAAAATTTTGCGGTTGTATATCATTTCAAACCACAATCCCGAATGAAAGGAAATATGCATGATAATTTGCAATTTAATGATATACAATATACATCAACATCACCCATCATCCAATCACAATCATCAAGCAATATCAATCAATAACAATTTATATTTGATAATATATAACAGGTAATAACTGGCTATTTTATTCAGATTAAATTTAACAACTATTAATCTAACAGTTTATATTCAGTAATAATCTATATAACTGTTAACTAGCAGTTTATAGGCAAACAAATAAATTCTAACTATCAATTAATACGCAATAAATAAATTAAATTAACAGTTAAACTTAATAAATGCAATTCAACAATATGAGTGAAATAAACATGCCAAATACTCATAAATAAATTTCTATTCATTTCTAAAACTAATTTAACAAACATAAAAACTTCTAGTAGTTGTGAGTGGGTTTAAACACTCACCTTTTGAATTTAAATCGAATTTAAATTCGATTTAAACCCAAAAATTTGACCGTCTCAGAATTCATCCAAACCAGCGTCATCAGGTCCGGAATTTAATTACGATCCTGATAAAAAAAATCTCACGTGAATCGGAGATCGTATGCGAGAGTTATGTCGAAATTTGCACTTGAATTTAAATTTTAAAATAGCAAAGAATGGTACACATTTACATACACAACATTCCACGTCATCATCTTCAACGCGGGCCCAGGTTCCTGCCGTTCGAACCCAACCGAACACGTCCATAGACCAAGCTTTGACCGTGAATACCCATCCCCTCCGACCACCAGACCGCCTCTAACCACCACCACCTCGAAGCTCTTGCCACGCCGCCTGCATCTGTCCCCCTGCGCACGCCCCTGGTGGCCTCCGCCGCCGCCACCATAACCCTAGGCCGAACCCTAATTCGAATTATACGAACCATCCAACCATCGAATCGACGAACGAATTATACTGATGTACTCCCCATCGTCCATACTACAATACCCAGAAACAGAATTTCGATCAGACGAACTTTGATGCGACGCTGATGAACGGCCACGGACTGTTTGAATTTATTTTGGGTAAACGGTAACTCCAACTGAAAAACGAATTTCACCATGGGATTACGTGTTTCGAGAAGATTAACATATATTTTTGTGGAATTTTTCTGGAGATTTTGAATTTTCATTTTGTTTTTGAACTGACTGGATCTAGGGTTAGCCCCATTGAAGAAGAAGAGAAGCTTGAAGAAATACGCGCAGATAAATGAAATTAGGCGGAGGCTAGGGCTGGATAGCTGGGTTTATATAAAGGGTTAGAGGTAGCGTAGATAGACCGTAGAATGAATGTGCGGAACAAACTATGGCCCAAAAATCCCGCTATGTCTCCGGAACGAAATTTCGTAAATCTATATATCCAAATAGGTAATTTAAAATATTCTGAACGCGATGGAAAAAGTTTCACGTCCAAATTTGATCATATGAAGAAGTTATGCTGAAAACAAAATTTCCAAATTGATTTCAAATTGATTTTATTAAAATTGATTTCAAGGCATTTCACGCCCGTACGATCAAACGACAAGTCCGATCGATACGAAACTTGAAACCCTATAATAATTCACCGATACGGATCCGATGAAACTGGTTTCGTCGAAATCCGAGTCCGTGGCCAAAATGGCTATTTTTAATATTCATTAAATAAATTAAATAAATTATAAAAATCCAAATTTTATATTAAATTCTAAAATTTGCCAAATTTTATTTCTTATATGATTCGTAATCAATTGAAAAGATTTAACAGGCTTAGCTGTGAATTAAAAGTTGACAGTATATTAGTTGCAATGTTAATTTCTACACTTTCTTATATTTAAGAATTTTATAAATTATATTCTCAAAACCCATACTTTAGATTTTTTAATCTTTATATTCTCAACTTTCACCTAAAATAAAGATGCCATAAACATTAGTTCCTGATTCACATCATTATTCTTTAAGTCTAATTTAAATCTCAATAACGTAGTATTTAACGTTAGAATCCATTTTATTATGCATAAATTCCAAATTTTACTGACCCAAATTTTCTTCTTTTCATTCCATATCAATTGTCAATCCTATAAGAAAAATTAACATTAGGTTCATACTTATTACAAATAACTCCAATTTCTTCCAAATAATAATTACATAACTATTAAATATTAAATCCATTTAATTGCAATAAATTCAATTGATTGCAATTAATTTCCAAATAAATTTGGATATTTATTTGGTTATACAAAAAAAAAAAAATCCGTTATCACTTACCTAACAAAGTTATTATTACTTAAGATCTCATTGCATCCACATTTTCACATTTTCATTTCCTGGTTTCTTTACTTTATTCTACATAAATTATTATAAATGGGATTTTTCTTGGTTACATCTTATTTGTATTTAACATTACTCATTCACCAATTCATTTCACTTTAACTGCGGTAAATTGGCGGATAAATTGAATTTGATTCCCAAAATTTAAATTAACAAGCAACAAGAATAGGTAACACACAATAGTCGTTACGCTAAATTCTAGTCACCTAAATAAGCTTTTATTACTTTACAAAATGGAATAACTTTTAAACTCATAAATGTAATACCAAAACCGTTATAAATCCAATAAATTTCCAAGTTGTAGTTTGTACACATTTTACACAACTATTATGATTTCTCACAGAACGTTGAATTTATTAAATGACCATTTATTATAATTTAATTCCCTTAATTGAATCAAATGCTTATAATTTTTACATTCTTACCATTCCTTCCCATTATAAATTTATTAACGGATTTACAAATCTCTATCTTCCAAATATTAAATAACCAAACTGATTACAACCACTGTTCTTATCAAATTTTCATAAATTTGTTCAAATCTATACTCTTTTTCCATATAAATAAATTTTATGTTACTACTAGATTTTTTTATCCACTACAGCCATTAAATTTTTACTATCTACACTTATTACATCTTTGTATTAATGAATCCCATTCAAGTTAATATTTATATTAATATTCACAAATTCAACATTTATATGTTTCTTAAAATTAACTTTCAACCAAATGTGCCAATTTACATTTCATTTCCATTCAATATATATTCATTTTATTCCGTTCATTCGGGTACTGCATTGAAATATTTTTATTCTCTAATACTAACGTTGTTATCATTAAATTATGATTGGATTCCAAGTTTTTATTCAATACCTTGAACAATAACTTACATATTAACCAAATCCTTCTTCTACTTAATTCAAATTGGATTATGTTCCAATTCCTATAACCTAGGTCTTGAGTCACCATTGACATAATTAAATTTATCGTTTATTTCAATCTTCATTTATAATTTAAAGTTCTACTAAACTAAATTACAAAACTTATGAACTTTAACAAATTTAATCCACCAATTAAATTTTTCTGATGTTTATATATTGCAATTAAATTCAGTTATTATTTCATTAATACCATTTTAATCAACTAATTATGACTTATAACCACAAACACAAATTTTCGTTATTTCAATCTATGTCATATAAACATTTTAAATTATTTACTTTTAATTACAGTTACTAGCTAACCCCTACATTTACTCCATTAAAAATCCTAAGACTTCTATTTCAATTTAAATTAGATTAGAAAACATATCAAATTGATTCATTTAATATCACTGAATTTAACGGGTCGTTACACTCTCCCCCACTCAAAACTTTTCGTCCCCGAAAAGGAAAAAGAAGGGAGAAGGAAGAATAAACAGTACATCTTATTTCAAATATTAACTTATAATCAATAATTTACTAAATTAATTACCTTACATGAGCTATGCCCGTATTATAGTCATTATAGCCTTTATACTTAAATTATTAAAGTTGGAAAACATTTTCACAAAATTCTAAGTCCAAAATTTACGGAAAATTTTGGCAGAGTCCCCTTTGTACGGAGAGATTCTGGAGAAAATATAATATTAAAATATAACAAATATATTACAAATATTATCAAAATATTATATCCCAACACGGGAAATTATATAAAATAGCGCTTCAAAACGAAATCCGAAAACGTACCTATTTGTCGGGCAATATACGCTTATTATTTTGGAACCAAAAGCAGTAGCAGTTGCTTCCATCACCTGTATTCACTTATATAATCTAAAAGGTTAAATATTTATATGAAAGTGAAATGTTTAGGTGGTTTCGACCATTAATCAACCAATCAAATGCAACAACCATAGATTTTTAACAAACAGCACACACCACAAACAAGCAACCATTAATCCATCAACCAATTTGTTGTTTGGGTTCAAACTTGAAATTTGTATGAAATGAAATTAACTATCAAGTGCATCCTTTACTCAACAGTCTTAGATGGAACAAGGATAGATTATTTATTCATCCAACAACTTCAAATTCCTTACCCAACAAACATAAATCAACAATAACAATTCAAACCAACAACCAAATTAACTTATTATATATTTATTTCATGCTTCAGTGGGTTGATTTTCTTTCTTTCATTCATGGAGGGATTTCTTTGTTTCTTACAATTTTATTTTCCATTTATTACAAAATTCATTATATTTGTATTCCAATTTATTGACTAAAGTATATATCATCTATTTATACTACTTACCTTTACTTATATAGTAAAATTTCCAATTTATCTTAAGCTTATACAATTAATTCTCATTAACAATAGCAAATTAATAGAATACCTTTATTACCTCAAGCTTCACTTGTAAGATTTCTCCTTTCATTTTCTTAATAACATTGCAACTTTTATTATATGGTAAGTTATGTATGTTTTAAGAATGTAAGTGAAAATTTACAAGTTTCTTCTCAATTCCATTTTATTAATTTTAAACCAGTAGCTTTCATACCGTACTGAAGTTTATAACCCTCCACATCAATCCTTATTTAATAAAGAATTTCATTTTATCTACTTAAGTTCATATCACCTATTTATATTACTTATCTTTAACTTGAGATTTCAATTATAACTTAAGTTTATACCAATAATTTCTCATTTATAACAACAATTTATTGAATGCTTCACTATTTCCAAAATTTCTACTTGTATAATATTCTAATCCAATTTCTTAATTAACATTTCAACTTTTATATTTGGTAAGTTATTTATGTCAAAGAAAAATGCAATTAAACTTATACAAGCTTTATCTCATCTTTTAATTAAATTTAATGTTAATCAATATTACTCTTTGTAACAATTTCAAATTTCTCTTTATAACTTTTCATTAATTCTCTTACCTACATTAGAGGTTTCAATTAATTACTTACCTTTTATTTCACTAAAATAATTTAAAACAATTAATTAATGGAAATTTAAGAATTAAATACCGGGTCAAACCTCAAAATTACTTTAAAAATAATAGATAATTAATTTCTTACAACTTTTATATCTCTATTTATCCTTTAAAACAATTAAAATTTTAAAAAAATTTCAAAACAAATCTGCAGTAGAATTTACTACAGTGGCCTTTCCCCTTCGAAACTCGAAAATGAAAGTCGATGATGCGGCCGCCAACACCGAAATTATTTTCCAGCGACAGAGAGGAAAGTACAAACTTATTTTCTTCAAAATCCTCTTAAACCAATTCTTTCGAATTATACTAAATATTTATATAAGAAAATATTTATAAACCAAATCATTATATTTCATAAATCCTTTGAAAGCAGATTTTCAAAATCCCGGACTTAAGTTCTAAAATCTCCAATTTGATTTATTATAATTTCAACTTAGCTTCAATTGTTATAAATATTTTTATTTCCTAACACCCAATCTATAGCAACCAAATATATATATATCTTTATAAAAATATTTTTATATATAGAAAATATAATAGGCAAAATTATTTCATTCACCTATATTAAAAATAAATATTATGTCGGTCTGTCCTATTAAGTGTTTAGAAATTCCTATTGATGCCATAGCGTCCCATGCATCAACCAGAATTTATAAATACAAAGCGGAACAGATTAACACAATATCAAAATCCTTTATTAACACTAACAAATACGCTCTCTCATATATATACACTCAACGACTCCCATAGGGTATTACTACCCTATTAACAAAGAGTCAAACCCCACAAAGCCAAAGTTTATCGCTAAACCAAAGCTCTGATACCAACTGTGACATCCCGCCTTTTCGCACACTTTAAACCGACACACGTGCCAATTAAAAGCATACGCAAGGGCGGATTGTTATGGGGTAAATAAGAAAAACAGAGAAGAAATAAAACAAAATAGAATCTCACAGCGGAAGGATAAAATATAATAATAAATATACAGTTCATATCACGGTTACAAAACAGTTAATTCTTCTTTATACAATAAATATCAGAGTTACACATACCAATACAAACAATGCAGCGGAATAGAAAGAGTGTGGTGCAATACTATAAATAATATAATACGGATTCTTCGTCTTCGTCCTCCAAAGCTAAAGCCTTCGATCCTGAAACGCTCGGACTGACCCGAGCGAATTTGAAAAGACAAAAACACTCGAGTCAGACTAAAAGATCTTATGTGAGTTAAATTAACAGAAATAAATATGAGTACAGTAACTCAAGAGATGTTCGGGATTTACATCTCCTAAGGATCCGTTAAACTATTTACTATATAGTATATTGCGCTACTATAATAGTGTCTATTTATAAAATAAACATACTTTTAAATAGCGTTAAGGAGTGACCCAATATTCCTTTTAACACGTAATAGTCCCAGTAGTCCATCCAATATCATAGTCCCTCCTGATCGGGAAGCCACCAGAGGATACCACACGGCTACGGGAGAAATCCAAACTCGTACAAGGCTCGGTATGGTAGGTGACACGGCACAACTAGGCAATGCCAGGGTAGATATACCAATTGCTATCCAGGCTGGTGGAAACGCGTAGCCGCAGTTACCGCCCACCTCGGACTAACTCCCCAAAATCAAAATATAGAAGTGGCCACTGAATCAATCCAAAATCAAAGTATAATATCGAAGAGGAGGGTCCGATCAGAGGAATGACCTCATTGGCCTGAGAATCGCTCATGTTTTAGCCACCTTATGCCAACTCACGGGAGTCGGGTCCACGTATTTACCTTACAGAAAACTTCACCACCACCTACTTCATTCTGGAATCTCCACCGCGTACACGGTTAGTCAAAGTGGTTTTCGGTATCGACAGAGAGTATGTCAGATATCCGATCCCGGTCTCTTTGCCAACCCATCGTTATTATAACACCGCGGTCATTTAAAAATAGGTTATACTTTAAAAATCAGAATAAACATTCCATTTCATAACCATGAATACGATATCATTTCAAAACCCAAAACCATATTTTATCACTTATCCCTAATATAATTCTTTTCCAAAATCATAATGCTTTAACTTCATAACGTCTGAAAATCAAATATTTTCAAAGCATAATATTTTGAAAATCATAATTTAAAACCATAACTTCTAAAACTTGAATGGTTTGGACATTCAACGGTATATGAATTAAATGGTTTAACTTAAATGTTACTTTGTAAAGAAAATAGTTCTTATGGCTTTACAAATACATTTCTTTATTAAAGTCTAAACCAAAATTTATATTATCTCTCTCAAGTTCCAAAACCACTTCAATTTATTTATATATACGTATATCCATTTTGAGTAACAATATTTCAGACTAAAATTGGATTTTATTCTTTCACGAGATCAATTTTTCTATTAATTAGTCTTGAATATTCACATAAAATCCATAAATAATAAGACTTCAATTTCTAGTAATAAAATATATATATTTTCCCAATTCAAATTATACTAGAATATTCGTTTCAGTTTATTTCGGGAAAAATCCAATTATAAATATCGTATCTTAAAATTTCCAAACTTAACATTTAAACATATGATATAAATTATTAAACTCCATTTTCTTAAAATTTCTTCCATTTTTAAATAAAGATTTTTATACACCTTTTAATTTCAAAATTTTCAACTTCATATGTACATATATGGAAGAATAATATTTATACAATATAGAATTTAAGATTATTAGAAACCGTATTCCATCCAAACCATCGAAATCACATTAAAATAGTTATATATAGACCGCGGTGCCTGTATATAATTTTCTATCCTATGGTCAAATGATACGGATATTTATCATTTCAATCCGCAATTTAAAAGATATAAAATTTTGCGGTTGTATATCATTTCAAACCACAATCCCGAATGAAAGGAAATATGCATGATAATTTGCAATTTAATGATATACAATATCCATCAACATCACCCATCATCCAATCACAATCATCAAGCAATATCAATAAATAACAATTTATATTTGATAATATATAACAGGTAATAACTGGCAATTTTATTCAGATTAAATTTAACAACTATTAATCTAACAGTTTATATTCAGTAATAATCTATATAACTGTTTACTAGCAGTTTATAGGCAAACAAATAAATTCTAACTATCAATTAATACGCAATAAATAAATTAAATTAACAGTTAAACTTAATAAATGCAATTCAACAATATGAGTAAAATAAACATGCCAAATACTCATAAATAAATTTCTATTCATTTCTAAAACTAATTTAACAAACATAAAAACTTCTAGTAGTTGTGAGTGGGTTTAAACACTCACCTTTTGAATTTAAATCGAATTTAAATTCGATTTAAACCCAAAAATTTGACCGTCTCAGAATTCATCCAAACTAGCATCATCAGGTCCGGAATTTAATTACGATCCTGATAAAAAAAATCTCACGTGAATCGGAGATCGTATGCGAGAGTTATGTCGAAATTTGCACTTGAATTTAAATTTTAAAATAGCAAAGAATGGTACACATTTACATACACAACATTCCACGTCATCATCTTCAACGCGCGCCCAGGTTCCTGCCGTTCGAACCCAACCGAACATGTCCATAGACCAAGCTTTGACCGTGAATACCCATCCCCTCCGACCACCAGACCGCCTCTAACCACCACCACCTCGAAGCTCTTGCCACGCCGCCTGCATCTGTCCCCCTGCGCACGCCCCTGGTGGCCTCCGCCGCCGCCACCATAACCCTAGGTCGAACCCTAATTCGAATTATACGAACCATCCAACCATCGAATCGACGAACGAATTATACTGATGTACTCCCCATCGTCCATACTACAATACCCAGAAACAGAATTTTGATCAGACGAACTTTGATGCGACGCTGATGAACGTTCACGGACTGTTTGAATTTATTCTGGGTAAACGGTAACTCCAACTGAAAAACGAATTTCACCATGCGATTACGTGTTTCGAGAAGATTAACATATATTTTTGTGGAATTTTTCTGGAGATTTTGAATTTTCATTTTGTTTTTGAACTGACTGGATCCAGGGTTAGCCCCATTGAAGAAGAAGAGAAGCTTGAAGAAATAAGCGCAGATAAATGAAATTAGGCGGAGGCTAGGGCTGGATAGCTGGGTTTATATAAAGGGTTAGAGGTAGCGTAGATAGACCGTAGAATGAATGTGCGGAACAAACTATGGCCCAAAAAGCCCGCTATGTCTCCGGAACGAAATTTCGTAAATCTATATATCCAAATAGGTAATTTAAAATATTCTGAACGCGATGGAAAAAGTTTCACGTCCAAATTTGATCATATGAAGAAGTTATGCTGAAAACAAAATTTCCAAATTGATTTCAAATTGATTTTATTAAAATTGATTTCAAGGCGTTTCACGCCCGTACGATCAAACGACAAGTCCGATCGATACGAAACTTGAAACCCTATAATAATTCACCGATACGGATCCGATGAAACTGGTTTCGTCGAAATCCGAGTCCGTGGCCAAAATGGCTATTTTTAATATTCATTAAATAAATTAAATAAATTATAAAAATCCAAATTTTATTTCTTATATGATTCGTAATCAATTGAAAAAATTTAACAGGCTTAGCTGTGAATTAAAAGTTGACAGTATATTAATTGCAATGTTAATTTCTATACTTTCTTATATTTAAGAATTTTATAAATTATATTCTCAAAACCTATACTTTAGATTTTTAAATCTTTATATTCTCAACTTTCACCTAAAATAAAGATGCCATAAACATTAGTTCCTGATTCACATCATTATTCTTTAAGTCTAATTTAAATCTCAATAACGTAGTATTTAATGTTAGAATCCATTTTATTATGCATAAATTCCAAATTTTACTGACCCAAATTTTCTTCTTTTCATTCCATATCAATTGTCAATCCTATAAGAAAAATTAACATTAGGTTCATACTTATTACAAATAACTCCAATTTCTTCCAAATAATAATTACATAACTATTAAATATTAAATCCATTTAATTGCAATAAATTCAATTGATTGCAATTAATTTCCAAATAAATTTGGATATTTATTTGGTTATACAAAAAAAAAATCCGTTATCACTTACCTAACAAAGTTATTATTACTTAAGATCTCATTGCATCCACATTTTCACATTTTCATTTCCTGGTTTCTTTACTTTATTCTACATAAATTATTATAAATGAGATTTTTCTTGGTTACATCTTATTTGTATTTAACATTACTCATTCACCAATTCATTTCACTTTAACTGCGGTAAATTGGCGGATAAATTGAATTTGATTCTCAAAATTTAAATTAACAAGCAACAAGAATAGGTAACACACAATAGTCGTTACGCTAAATTCTAGTCACCTAAATAAGCTTTTATTACTTTACAAAATGGAATAACTTTTAAACTCATAAATGTAATACCAAAACCGTTATAAATCCAATAAATTTCCAAGTTGTAGTTTGTACACATTTTACACAACTATTATGATTTCTCACAGAACGTTGAATTTATTAAATGACCATTTATTATAATTTAATTCCCTTAATTGAATCAAATGCTTATAATTTTTACATTCTTACCATTCCTTCCCATTATAAATTTATTAACGGATTTACAAATCTCTATCTTCCAAATATTAAATAACCAAACTGATTACAACCACTGTTCTTATCAAATTTTCATAAATTTGTTTAAATCTATACTCTTTTTCCATATAAACAAATTTTATGTTACTACTAGATTTTTTTATCCACTACAGCCATTAAATTTTTACTATCTACACTTATTACATCTTTGTATTAATGAATCCCATTCAAGTTAATATTTATATTAATATTCACAAATTCAACATTTATATGTTTCTTAAAATTAACTTTCAACCAAATGTGCCAATTTACATTTCATTTCCATTCAATATATATTCATTTTATTCCGTTCATTCGGGTACTGCATTGAAATATTTTTATTCTCTAATACTAACGTTGTTATCATTAAATTATGATTGGATTCCAAGTTTTTATTCAATACCTTGAACAATAACTTACATATTAACCAAATCCTTCTTCTACTTAATTCAAATTGGATTATGTTCCAATTCCTATAACCTAGGTCTTGAGTCACCATTGACATAATTAAATTTATCGTTTATTTCAATCTTCATTTATAATTTAAAGTTCTACTAAACTAAATTACAAAACTTATGAACTTTAACAAATTTAATCCACCAATTAAATTTTTCTGATGTTTATATATTGCAATTAAATTCATTTATTATTTCATTAATACCATTTTAATCAACTAATTATGACTTATAACCACAAACACAAATTTTCGTTATTTCAATCTATGTCATATAAACATTTTAAATTATTTACTTTTAATTACAGTTACTAGCTAACCCCTACATTTACTCCATTAAAAATCCTAAGACTTCTATTTCAATTTAAATTAGATTAGAAAACATATCAAATTGATTCATTTAATATCATTGAATTTAACGGGTCGTTACACTCTCCCCCACTCAAAACTTTTCGTCCCCGAAAAGGAAAAAGAAGGGAGTAGGAAGAATAAACAGTACATCTTATTTCAAATATTAACTTATAATCAATAATTTACTAAATTAATTACCTTACATGAGCTATGCCCGTATTATAGTCATTATAGCCTTTATACTTAAATTATTAAAGTTGGAAAACATTTTCACAAAATTCTAAGTCCAAAATTTACGGAAAATTTTGGCAGAGTCTCCTTTGTACGGAGAGATTCTGGGGAAAATATAATATTAAAATATAACAAATATATTACAAATATTATCAAAATATTATATCCCAACATGGGAAATTATATAAAATAGCGCTTCAAAACGAAATCCGAAAACGTACCTATTTGTCGGGCAATATACGCTTATTATTTTGGAACCAAAAGCAGTAGCAGTTGCTTCCATCACCTGTATTCACTTATATAATCTAAAAGTTTAAATATTTATATGAAAGTGAAATGTTTAGGTGGTTTCGACCATTAATCAACCAATCAAATGCAACAACCATAGATTTTTAACAAACAGCACACACCACAAACAAGCAACCATTAATCCATCAACCAATTTGTTGTTTGGGTTCAAACTTGAAATTTGTATGAAATGAAATTAACTATCAATTGCATCCTTTACTCAACAGTCTTAGATGGAACAAGGATAGATTATTTATTCATCCAACAACTTCAAATTCCTTACCCAACAAACATAAATCAACAATAACAATTCAAACCAACAACCAAATTAACTTATTATACATTTATTTCATGCTTCAGTGGGTTGATTTTCTTTCTTTCATTCATGGAGGGATTTCTTTGTTTCTTACAATTTTATTTTCCATTTATTACAAAATTCATTATATTTGTATTCCAATTTATTGACTAAAGTATATATCATCTATTTATACTACTTACCTTTACTTATATAGTAAAATTTCCAATTTATCTTAAGCTTATACAATTAATTCTCATTAACAATAGCAAATTAATAGAATACCTTTATTACCTCAAGCTTCACTTGTAAGATTTCTCCTTTCATTTTCTTAATAACATTGCAACTTTTATTATATGGTAAGTTATGTATGTTTTAAGAATGTAAGTGAAAATTTACAAGTTTCTTCTCAATTCCATTTTATTAATTTTAAACTAGTAGCTTTCATACCGTACTGAAGTTTATAACCCTCCACATCAATCCTTATTTAATAAAGAATTTCATTTTATCTACTTAAGTTCATATCACCTATTTATATTACTTATCTTTAACTTGAGATTTCAATTATAACTTAAGTTTATACCAATAATTTCTCATTTATAACAACGATTTATTGAATACTTCACTATTTCCAAAATTTCTACTTGTATAATATTCTAATCCAATTTCTTAATTAACATTTCAACTTTTATATTTGGTAAGTTATTTATGTCAAAGAAAAATGCAATTAAACTTATACAAGCTTTATCTCATCTTTTAATTAAATTTAATGTTAATCAATATTACTCTTTGTAACAATTTCAAATTTCTCTTTATAACTTTTCATTAATTCTCTTACCTACATTAGAGGTTTCAATTAATTACTTACCTTTTATTTCACTAAAATAATTTAAAACAATTAATTAATGGAAATTTAAGAATTAAATACCGGGTCAAACCTCAAAATTACTTTAAAAATAATACATAATTAATTTCTTACAACTTTTATATCTCTAATTATCCTTTAAAACAATTAAAAATTTTAAAAAATTTCAAAACAAATCTGCAGTAGAATTTACTACAGTGGCCTTTCCCCTTCGAAACTCGAAAATGAAAGTCGATGATGCGGCCGCCATCACCGAAATTATTTTCCAGCGACAGAGAGGAAAGTACAAACTTATTTTCTTCAAAATCCTCTTAAACCAATTCTTTCGAATTATACTAAATATTTATATAAGAAAATATTTATAAACCAAATCATTATATTTCATAAATCCTTTGAAAGCAGATTTTCAAAATCCCGGACTTAAGTTCTAAAATCTCCAATTTGATTTATTATAATCTCAACTTAGCTTCAATTGTTATAAATATTTTTATTTCCTAACACCCAATCTATAGCAACCAATATATATATATATATATATATATATATATATATATATATATATATATATCTTTATAAAAATATTTTTATATATAGAAAATATAATAGGCAAAATTATTTCATTCACCTATATTAAAAATAAATATTATGTCGGTCTGTCCTATTAAGTGTTTAGAAATTCCTATTGATGCCATAGCGTCCCATGCATCAACCAGAATTTATAAATACAAAGCGGAACAGATTAACACAATATCAAAATCCTTTATTAACACTAACAAATACGCTCTCTCATATATATACACTCAACGACTCCCATAGGGTATTACTACCCTATTAACAAAGAGTCAAACCCCACAAAGCCAAAGTTTATCGCTAAACCAAAGCTCTGATACCAACTGTAACATCCCGCCTTTTCGCACACTTTAAACTGACACACGTGCCAATTAAAAGCATACGCAAGGGCGGATTGTTATGGGGTAAATAAGAAAAACAGAGAAGAAATAAAACAAAATAGAATCTCACAGCGGAAGGATAAAATATAATAATAAATATACAGTTCATATCACGGTTACAAAACAGTTAATTCTCCTTTATACAATAAATATCAGAGTTACACATACCAATACAAACAATGCAGCGGAATAGAAAGAGTGTGGTGCAATACTATAAATAATATAATACGGATTCTTCGTCTTCGTCCTCCAAAGCTAAAGCCTTCGATCCTGAAACGCTCGGACTGACCCGAGCGAATTTGAAAAGACAAAAACACTCGAGTCAGACTAAAAGATCTTATGTGAGTTAAATTAACAGAAATAAATATGAGTACAGTAACTCAAGAGATGTTCGGGATTTACATCTCCTAAGGATCCGTTAAACTATTTACTATGTAGTATATTGCGCTATTATAATAGTGTCTATTTATAAAATAAACATACTTTTAAATAGCGTTAAGGAGTGACCCAATATTCCCCTTAACACGTAATAGTCCCAGTAGTCCATCCAATATCATAGTCCCTCCTGATCGGGAAGCCACCAGAGGATACCACACGGGCTACGGGAGAAATCCAAACTCGTACAAGGCTCCGTATGGTAGGTGACACGGGACAACTAGGCAATGCCAGGGTAGATATACCAATTGCTATCCAGGCCGGTGGAAACGCGTAGCCGCAGTTACCGCCCACCTCGGACTAACTCCCCAAAATCAAAATATAGAAGTGGCCACTTAATCAATCCAAAATCAAAGTATAATATCGAAGAGGAGGGTCCGATCAGAGGAATGACCTCATTGGCCTGAGAATCGCTCCTGTTTTAGCCACCTTATGCCAACTCACGGGAGTCGGGTCCACGTATTTACCTTACAGAAAACGTCACCACCACCTACTTCATTCTGGAATCTCCACCGCGTACACGGTTAGTCAAAGTGGTTTTCGGTATCGACAGAGAGTATGTCAGATATCCGATCCCGGTCTCTTTGCCAACCCATCGTTATTATAACACCGCGGTCATTTAAAAATAGGTTATACTTTAAAAATCAGAATAAACATTCCATTTCATAACCATGAATACGATATCATTTCAAAACCCAAAACCATATTTTATCACTTATCCCAAATATAATTCTTTTCCAAAATCATAATGCTTTAACTTCATAACGTCTGAAAATCAAATATTTTCAAAGCATAATATTTTGAAAATCATAATTTAAAACCATAACTTCTAAAACTTGAATGGTTTGGACATTCAACGGTATATGAATTAAATGGTTTAACTTAAATGTTACTTTGTAAAGAAAATAGTTCTCATGGCTTTACAAATACATTTCTTTATTAAAGTCTAAACCAAAATTTATATTATCTCTCTCAAGTTCCAAAACCACTTCAATTTATTTATATATACGTATATCCATTTTGAGTAACAATATTTCAAACTAAAATTGGATTTTATTCTTTCAACAGATCAATTTCTCTATTAATTAGTCTTGAATATTCACATAAAATCCATAAATAATAAGACTTCAATTTCTAGTAATAAAATATATATATTTTCCCAATTCAAATTATACTAGAATATTCATTTCAATTTATTTCGGGAAAAATCCAATTATAAATATCGTATCTTAAAATTTCCAAACTTAACATTTAAACATATGATATAAATTATTAAACTCCATTTTCTTAAAATTTCTTCCATTTTTAAATAAAGATTTTTATACACCTTTTAATTTCAAATTTTTCAACTTCATATGTACATATATGGAAGAATAATATTTATACAATATAAAATTTAAGATTATTAGAAACCGTATTCCATCCAAACCATCGAAATCACATTAAAATAGTTATATATAGACCGCGGTGCCTATATAATTTTCTATCCTATGGTCAAATGATACGGATATTTATCATTTCAATCCGCAATTTAAAAGATATAAAATTTTGCGGTTGTATATCATTTCAAACCACAATCCCGAATGAAAGGAAATATGCATGATAATTTGCAATTTAATGATATACAATATCCATCAACATCACCCATCATCCAATCACAATCATCAAGCAATATCAATCAATAACAATTTATATTTGATAATATATAACAGGTAATAACTGGCAATTTTATTCAGATTAAATTTAACAACTATTAGTCTAACAGTTTATATTCAGTAATAATCTATATAACTGTTAACTAGCAGTTTATAGGCAAACAAATAAATTCTAGCTATCAATTAATACGCAATAAATAAATTAAATTAACAGTTAAACTTAATAAATGCAATTCAACAATATGAGTGAAATAAACATGCCAAATACTCATAAATAAATTTCTATTCATTTCTAAAACTAATTTAACAAACATAAAAACTTCTAGCAGTTGTGAGTGGGTTTAAACACTCACCTTTTGAATTTAAATCGAATTTAAATTCGATTTATACCCAAAAATTTGACCGTCTCAGAATTCATCCAAACCAGCGTCATCAGGTCCGGAATTTAACTACGATCCTGATAAAAAAAATCTCACGTGAATCGGAGATCGTATGCGAGAGTTATGTCGAAATTTGCACTTGAATTTAAATTTTAAAATAGCAAAGAATGGTACACATTTACATACACAACATTCCACGTCATCATCTTCAACGCGGGCCCAGGTTCCTGCCGTTCGAACCCAACCGAACACGTCCATAGACCAAGCTTTGACCGTGAATACCCATCCCCTCCGACCACCAGACCGCCTCTAACCACCACCACCTCGAAGCTCTTGCCACGCCGCCTGCATCTGTCCCCCTGCGCACGCCCCTGGTGGCCTCCGCCGCCGCCACCATAACCCTAGGCCGAACCCTAATTCGAATTATACGAACCATCCAACCATCGAATCGACGAACGAATTATACTGATGTACTCCCCATCGTCCATACTACAATACCCGGAAACAGAATTTCGATCAGACGAACTTTGATGCGACGCTGATGAACGGCCACGGACTGTTTGAATTTATTCTGGGTAAACGGTAACTCCAACTGAAAAACGAATTTCACCATGGGATTACATGTTTCGAGAAGATTAACATATATTTTTGTGGAATTTTTCTGGAGATTTTGAATTTTCATTTTGTTTTTGAACTGACTGGATCTAGGGTTAGCCCCATTGAAGAAGAAGAGAAGCTTGAAGAAATACGCGCAGATAAATGAAATTAGGCGGAGGCTAGGGCTGGATAGCTGGGTTTATATAAAGGGTTAGAGGTAGCGTAGATAGACCGTAGAATGAATGTGCGGAACAAACTATGGCCCAAAAAGCCCGCTATGTCTCCGGAACGAAATTTCGTAAATCTATATATCCAAATAGGTAATTTAAAATATTCTGAACGCGATGGAAAAAGTTTCACGTCCAAATTTGATCATATGAAGAAGTTATGCTGAAAACAAAATTTCCAAATTGATTTCAAATTGATTTTATTAAAATTGATTTCAAGGCGTTTCACGCCCGTACGATCAAACGACAAGTCCGATCGATACGAAACTTGAAACCCTATAATAATTCACCGATACGGATCCGATGAAACTGGTTTCGTCGAAATCCGAGTCCGTGGCCAAAATGGCTATTTTTAATATTCATTAAATAAATTAAATAAATTATAAAAATCCAAATTTTATATTAAATTCTAAAATTTGCCAAATTTTATTTCTTATATGATTCGTAATCAATTGAAAAGATTTAACAGGCTTAGCTGTGAATTAAAAGTTGACAGTATATTAATTGCAATGTTAATTTCTACACTTTCTTATATTTAAGAATTTTATAAATTATATTCTCAAAACCCATACTTTAGATTTTTAAATCTTTATATTCTCAACTTTCACCTAAAATAAAGATGCCATAAACATTAGTTCCTGATTCACATCATTATTCTTTAAGTCTAATTTAAATCTCAATAACGTAGTATTTAACGTTAGAATCCATTTTATTATGCATTAATTCCAAATTTTACTGACCCAAATTTTCTTCTTTTCATTCCATATCAATTGTCAATCCTATAAGAAAAATTAACATTAGGTTCATACTTATTACAAATAACTCCAATTTCTTCCAAATAATAATTACATAACTATTAAATATTAAATCCATTTAATTGCAATAAATTCAATTGATTGCAATTAATTTCCAAATAAATTTGGATCTTTATTTGGTTATACAAAAAAAAAATCCGTTATCACTTACCTAACAAAGTTATTATTACTTAAGATCTCATTGCATCCACATTTTCACATTTTCATTTCCTGGTTTCTTTACTTTATTCTACATAAATTATTATAAATGGGATTTTTCTTGGTTACATCTTATTTGTATTTAACATTACTCATTCACCAATTCATTTCACTTTAACTGCGGTAAATTGGCGGATAAATTGAATTTGATTCCCAAAATTTAAATTAACAAGCAACAAGAATAGGTAACACACAATAGTCGTTACGCTAAATTCTAGTCACCTAAATAAGCTTTTATTACTTTACAAAATGGAATAACTTTTAAACTCATAAATGTAATACCAAAACCGTTATAAATCCAATAAATTTCCAAGTTGTAGTTTGTACACATTTTACACAACTATTATGATTTCTCACAGAACGTTGAATTTATTAAATGACCATTTATTATAATTTAATTCCCTTAATTGAATCAAATGCTTATAATTTTTACATTCTTACCATTCCTTCCCATTATAAATTTATTAACGGATTTACAAATCTCTATCTTCCAAATATTAAATAACCAAACTGATTACAACCACTGTTCTTATCAAATTTTCATAAATTTGTTCAAATCTATACTCTTTTTCCATATAAATAAATTTTATGTTACTACTAGATTTTTTTATCCACTACAGCCATTAAATTTTTACTATCTACACTTATTACATCTTTGTATTAATGAATCCCATTCAAGTTAATATTTATATTAATATTCACAAATTCAACATTTATATGTTTCTTAAAATTAACTTTCAACCAAATGTGCCAATTTACATTTCATTTCCATTCAATATATATTCATTTTATTCCGTTCATTCGGGTACTGCATTGAAATATTTTTATTCTCTAATACTAACGTTGTTATCATTAAATTATGATTGGATTCCAAGTTTTTATTCAATACCTTGAACAATAACTTACATATTAACCAAATCCTTCTTCTACTTAATTCAAATTGGATTATGTTCCAATTCCTATAACCTAGGTCTTGAGTCACCATTGACATAATTAAATTTATCGTTTATTTCAATCTTCATTTATAATTTAAAGTTCTACTAAACTAAATTACAAAACTTATGAACTTTAACAAATTTAATCCACCAATTAAATTTTTCTGATGTTTATATATTGCAATTAAATTCAGTTATTATTTCATTAATACCATTTTAATCAACTAATTATGACTTATAACCACAAACACAAATTTTCGTTATTTCAATCTATGTCATATAAACATTTTAAATTATTTACTTTTAATTACAGTTACTAGCTAACCCCTACATTTACTCCATTAAAAATCCTAAGACTTCTATTTCAATTTAAATTAGATTAGAAAACATATCAAATTGATTCATTTAATATCATTGAATTTAACGGGTCGTTACATGTAGATTTGTATATGTCCAGTGTTGAATATATGTATAACTCTGACGTATTTCAATGTAATCGATATTTATAGTATTCTTCTGTAAACTGTTATTATTTATTATTATATTTTATCCGCTGTGAATGTGAGATGTTTGGTGTTTCTGTTCTTCTTCTTCTTCTATCTCTTTCTTCTTTTTCATAACTATCTGGAATTTTCGGGTTCGAAAATTTCGGGTCGTTACATTTGGTATCAGAGCAGGTTAAGCGGGAACCTTGGCTCTGGTGGGGGATACTCATTAAGGATAGGGTCAACGATACCCTAGAATGAGTTGAGCGTGTATGTGTTTGAGTGCGTACTTGTTATTTGATTATATATAGATTTTAAATGATTTTATAGAAGAATATATTTTGATATATAAAGCAATATTTCTCTCTAATAATTATTTAGGTAATTGGTTATTAAATTATTGGAATTAAATTAAATGGTAATAGAAATACAACAAATTGAAATTAAATAAAGATAAGTTTGAAATGGATTCAAAATGAAATTAAATCTTGAATTAGGGAAGGTGTTTTAGAATAAGATAATTATGAATTGGTTTCCAGATATGATAATCTTGGTTATTATCATAAATGGTTGTTGTATTTAATAATAAAATGTGTATTAATGGGTAAGCAAAATGAAATGTTTTAGGGAAGTAAAACATTTGGGTAAGTATGAGTTATAAATTGGAACTAAAGATGGCCTGAATTGTGAAGTTTGGAATCTAGGTCCAGAATTTGAAAATTTTCAAAGTGATATAGAAATAATAAATAATTTAATGTATTTGAATGAAGGTGTTCTATTTCAAACAAGAGTTGTTTGAAAATTTAAAAGAATTTGTTTTGAATTAAACCAAAGGTGGTTTAAATTTTAAAATTTGGTTTGGTGGGCCAAGAAATAAATATGTATATATATGTATGGATATACATAATATTTTGAAATAACTCTAAAGTGATGAGTTTTGATTTTCCTTGAAGTGTGATATAAAACCCAAAGGGATATAAATTTTGAACTTATAAGTGGGAAAGAATTTTGAAATTTGAAGCGGGAATTCAAATTTAAGTAGGGTTGACTGGATTAAGTAAATTGAATTTAACTTTGGGAAAGTTAAATAAGTTAACAAGCAACCTAAATTGGAAATTTTAAGATGAAATTGGGATTTAACCTGAAAAGTTAAATGGTTGATTTATAATGGGAGTTATGAGTGATCTCAAAATGGGTTTGAGATTTGAAAATTGAATTTGGATATTAATAATTGGTGTTGGATAAATGGGTGTTTATTTATCCTGATATCATTCCATTGTTACAAATAATTTATGAAACGTGAATTGATTTGTTTAAATAAATGAAGATATGGATTGTGGTAATATATCCATTATAGAGATAATAAAATTTATTTTAAATTTAAAATTAAGGATATGGAATTCCTTTGAACTTAAGATTTGAATGTTAAGAAATGAATTTGTAAATTAAAATTGTTTGAAACTCCTACTTGAACCTTGTAATGAGTTAAGTAAAGATAATTTAAAATGAAATTTTGAAATTTGGACTCAGAATTAAATTGTTTAAAAACTTTAAATAGAGGATAATTTGGTCTGAGAGGCTAAACCAACATTTGAAATTTAACTCGAATTTATACAATTCAAGATGATTTAAAGTCAGATTGATTTTGAAATTAGTTCAAATTGGAATTTGATTTAAAATAATTTGGATTTGTGATTGAATAGTTTTAAATTCGAATGGAATTTGATGTGAATTTGGAAAGAATCAAGGATAATTCAACTTGAATTGGGATTAAATTCAAATTGGAGTTGAAATAAATTGAAAATTTAAATTGGCTCAATCTGGAATTTATTTGAATTAATTGGAATTACGATGGAAGATGGATAAGTTTAAAAATTCAAATGGAAATTTGAATTGGATAATTTGAAACGAAATTAAAAATTGAATGAGTTCAAATTCAAATAGGAAGTTGATTTGAATTTGTGATGAGAATGGAAGTTAACTTAATTTGAATTGAAATTGAAAGTTAATTGAAAATTGGCAATTGATTGGAATTGGGATCAATTCAAATTGGAATTGGATAAATTTAAACAGAAATGAAAATTTAAATGGAATTGATGGGAAATGGAAGTAAGGAATTGAACAGTTTGACTCTAGACTATTTTCAAAATGAATTGCTTTAATATAAATCTATTTTTCCAAACTATTTACTATACAACTTTTCTTTTTAAACCTAAAACTATCTTATACTTGTTTTACAATTATTTTTGGAACTATTTAACAATTTTTCAATTATTTTATATACTAATTACTATTTTTAACTACTAATTACTATTTTATCGCTATTTTGCAATTATTTAAAATTTCTATAACTATTTTCCAATTATTTTACAATTACTGAACTATTTTACAGCTATTTTACAAGTTAATAATTATTTTTCAACAACTTATCTATTTTAAAATTTATCAAGCTATTTTCTAAATTTAAACAGGACAGAGTTCAAACTTTTTATGATTGAATATCCATTTGGGATAAGGATTAAAGTTATAATCCAATGGAATTGAAACAATTGTGATTACGTGGATAGAAATTAAAGGAAGTGTGAATAGAAAGAGAAATTGATTTGGTTAATAATCAATGAAGATAAATACGTAGGATGTACGTATATTATTATGTTCGCATAGTGATTTGATCCAGATTCGAGCACAGAATTTCGAGATAGTTATATCGATCCGAGTTGGGATTTTTCATTCGATTTTCGAAGGCGAATCTGGATATGGATTGTTGATCAGATCTGGATAATCTCTATCATAGTTATGACTATGCAAGGAGAATAATGATTTCTGATCAAGAAACCAGATCTGAGTCTGCACTAGGAAGTCGGGTGGACGATACTAGTTTGGAACTGAAATTGTGTGATCGAGTGAGCGATCAGATTGGTATAGCATACGAATGACATGTGTACATCGTACGGGTTCGAAGGAAATTGGATATTTCTGTGGTAAAAATTTACTTTATGGATGTAAGTAATTTGGTAAGTGACTTTATAGAGTAATCAAATTTGAATATTTGATTTGGAATAAACAAAATTATATATCTTTGCTATATAAGATAAATCTTCCCTTGTTGAATCTATTGCCGGAAGGAAAAGATTTTTGAAAGTTTTTGAAGTATAAAAAGGGGTTTTATACGAGTTTGAACCAAAGTTTTAAGAAGTTATATATATTTATATATATACGTATAGAGGATCTTATGAGAATGATTTTGGAAAAGGTTTTGAGAACCTATGAATTTGGGAAAGGCTTTTGATTTTTGGGTAAAATCAATATTGGATTTGGAAAACCTAGTTTGAGAATTATCGATTTTAGGATAATTGATTTTGAGAAAGGAGATTTATATGAGATTCATACTAGGTGTATGATTTGGAAGATACTATGTGTGTATAGTATAAAGTGTTCTGAAAATGGCTCTGGAGAAAAAGGCTCTCCCTTGGGATGAACTTCTCAGGATCACCATAGGTTGGTACTGCCTTGAACTTTAAGGGGAGGTTCTAAAGTAGATCCTGTGAGGAGTCCGAACAAACTAGTTCCTGAGGATTATTGGGTAGCGAAATTCGAGGGCATTGAAGCCTACAGAGGCATTTGGGTTATGCTGTGACGACAGTGTAAGTCGATATCGCTGCGATCTACTGTGTGGACCATAGTGGAAATCGTGTGGAGGTGAGTGTCAACGGTCTACGTTTGATTTTTCCGGGAATGCAACGTAACATCTGTAGACTGCGATCTATGGTCAAGTGGAGTGGAGAAGTTTCATTCTTTTGGAAGCAAAATTTGAGGGCGCTGAGGCCTACAGTTATATGGGTTTTTGCTGTGATAGCAACGTAACCCCAGTTGTAGCTGCGATATGTAGCGGGTTCCATGGTGTAATCGAGAGGCACGGAGGCCTACAGCTATCTACGAATTTTGTCGGGATGCAACATAACCATCGGGTTAACTGCGACCATGGATGGGGGTGATGATTTTCAGAGCATTCTCACCAAAGATATTTCCTCTATTTTCAAAAATGTTTTCGATATTTTCAATAAAATTAATTTCTAAGTATTTTCTATATTTTCAATAAAATTATTTTCTACAAGTATTTTCACTGGGTGTTGAAAATGGGTCTGCTAAGTACTTATAGATTTTCAGTCTTACGCCTGATCAACGTATGGCCAAATTTCTGTAAGAATAAGGATGGACTTATTGGAACATCGATTTATAAAAGTATTTTTATAAAAACTATTTTAGTAATATTATATAGATTTTTTTTAAAAAGGAGTTTTAAAGATGATCAAAGGAAATTTATCCGATCTTAAGCGTTTTAACAACTCTGGCTTCGTTCCTTTTCGAGGGCGAAAAGATTCTTAGGGGGGGCAATGTGATAACCCGAATTTTTGGACATCTGCAATTGATTAACAAACTGGGTTAATTAATAGAATATTGAATGATAGGTTGAACGAATGAATCTGATCAGATAAATATTTATATTTGTAGTTGTGTTGTATATATATACATAGATTTTAAATAAAATTATTGATCACAAATTTAATTTGTGTTTCTTAATACATACATATAATTGAGTTGATTTCAAAACGGGACATTAAATTGAAAATGAATTCGAATTTGGGTTAAAATTTAAATCTAAAAGATAATATCTCAAAATAAATTGGATTTAAGATAACGTTTCTAATTTTTATAGATATATATGTAATTGTGAGTAGGAAGCTTTTTTTGAATTGAATCAAATGATTTTCAAAAACGGATATTTAAAATAAAATGAAGCTAAGTGAGGTTTAATAGGGGTTGATGCCTTATTTAAATATATATATGTTGTGTGTATATATATATATTAAGGTGTTAAGGATAAAAGAAATATAAGTATAATAGAAATTATATACAAATGTAAAAGTAATATAAATAAAGGTTTTCTTTTACACTTGTAAGGTAATAAAAACATGTATGGACATGTGTAAGTTAAATTAGCATACAAGAAACAAATGGCAACATTTGTTTTCTTAAAAATTAAATTGTGTAAGCAAGTATTTTAAAAAAATGAAGGAAAATGAAATGAAATGAAAACAAAAAGCAAAGATGAGAATCAAGTTCAATTTATCTCAGCAAAACCTAAAGCAAAAATTTAAAGTGAAAATCAAAATTTTGTCCAATTCAAGTCCAGATCAAAACAAGAACCTAAAAGCAAACTAAGAATCAAATACAAGTTGCAAAGAAAAAAAATCAGATCACGTAATGGTCAAGCAAGTCAGAGCAAGATTCAAGGTTTGATTACAGTTCAAAAGCAAGAATCATCTTCCAGGCTTGCTTTCTGTCGACTTCGAAATGTGAGTAAATCCACAACCTTTAATGCTAGATCTGATGTATAATCTCATGTAGTATTGTGTGAGTAAGGCTTGCATGGATAGATTTTATGTTGATAAAGATATGTGTATATTTGCTTATATGAAGAGGTAGATAAGCCTCTGTTAACTGCAGGTTCAAGCTCAAAACCCATGAAAGTCAAATTCTCTTCGTATTCTCAGTTTCAAGTTATGATCTATAAAGGAATAATGTTTGTAATAACTTAAAAAAATTTTTAAAAATATTTTTGTGTGTTAATAATAAACAGTTATTTGGAAATTTGGAATTATAGTAGAATTTTCGTACATATCAAAATCTCGACCCTAACAAATTGTTGTTTCAGGAATAAAATTTGATTTGTCATCAAAAACTAGGAATTTTAAAAGTGAACATGATATTTAGACATGTAAATAAAAGGAAATAATTACATGACCATGAATTGAGATTCGTCGTTCTCTGATGATCGGGGGAATTAGGGGTCGCGAGTTTCTAGGTGAGGCAAGTTTGGAGTCTTGTGATCTCGGCAAAAATTGTTCATGATTTTTATAATGATCAAAGTTGCTTGGCAAAGCCAAACTAGGGTTTAACTGCTATTTTTGGCCGACGCGATGCATGGGTTTCGTGTATCGTCGTGTGGTGATCGGATATGATCGCGTGGGTGGGGATAGTTGCTGGAAGGAGTAACATAGCTTCTGAGAAGATAGCCGGTGTTCTCGTGGTCGGAGGCAAAGCGGATAAGGGGTTTTCCGATGATGTTTGTTACAGGGTGTATAGGTATTCATCGTATTTGATTCCTGAGCAAATCGAGATCGGAGTGTGATTGCGTGTTGTTGCCGTGGTCGTGGGCGATACGTCGGAGGGCTGATTGATGTTTGTCGGCGGCCAGAGATGTTATGCACGTGGATGTGCACGTTTTTGCGTGCATCTGGAGTCGTGTTTTGGGAATGTTGGTTTATCTCGTGTTTTGACTCGAGGTAGGGAGGGTTTTACTCGTGTTGGCTATCGTGTTGTTGTGTGATGTTTTAAGGAATGACTATTTAAATTTATATAAGTTTTTTTTTACAAAAAACAAGAAGAAAGACAGAAGTTAGGGGCAGGGAAGGATAGCTCGGGTTTCCATTTAATCGTTCCTAGATTGCCTCAGTATTTAAAATAAGGATGTTAACAAGTAAGCTTAAAAAAAATTAAGCTTTGAAATTTATTTCTTGAACTATTTATTGCAAATAAGGATTATTTCCAAAGCTTGGTTGAGCAAAGATGTGAAGACTATTTTAAAGAATGAATTAAGTGATAAATTAAGAAAAATTAATTGGTAATTAAGTAAGGGTTATAAATTGATCAATTAAAAGTTAATTAATTGTAATTAAGGATTATTTATATAATATTGTTAATTAATGATCAGAGATTAATTAATTGAGAAATATAGTAATTAAGAATAAATTAATCAAATAATTAAGTTTGATTAATTTAGCGGTTAGAGAGTTGATTAGATAATCAGAGGTTACTTAAATTTAAATCAAGAAGTACTTAATATGTAATTAAGTTTTATTAATTAATAAGTTAGGTTTTATTAATTAATACTTAAAGGAAGATTAATCTATAATTCAAGATTAATTAATTAAGGATTAATCAATATAAATTAAGGATTGATTAACTATTTAATCAACTGGTAATTATGGGTTAATTAATTTATATCAAGAAATATTGGTTAATATTTAAGATTATTAATCAATAGTGTATGGTTAATTAATCAGTTAATTAGAAGTTAATTAATGGATTATTAAGAAATTAAGGATTGATTACTTTGTATTAAAGAAGTCTAATTAATAATTGAGGTTTATAATTAAATGATAATTAATCTATGATTAAAGTTTAGTTGATAGATTGATAAGGTAATCAAGGGGTGATGAATTAATTAAATGATTATCATTGATTAATGGCTAATTAAGCCGGATTAGATAATTAATTATGATATGAATTGATAATGCTTGTTTATGAATGATTATTTGTTGAATGTCTGAATTAAATGATATCTATTGGATGATATGCTGTGACATCTAGTATTTGAATTTAATCATTTGAATAACTTGGGTTAAGATAACATTGTATTCGAAGAGACTGGGGTCGAGTATTAGGAAATACCTGAAACCACTTCGAATTTTTATAGATTGATATGTGAAACCTATAGGTTAGTATGAAGTGATTTAAAGGAGTTGGACTATTTAAATCTGAATCTTAGTACATAGAAAATGGATGTGTGGAATAAGTAATATCTATAATAAATTATGGCTTTGTGAATTGAATCGAGTTACCCGGGTTCTATATAAGTTATATGCTTTGTATTCCTTGTTGGATGAGTTTACTCGCGCTGGTTTCCAGCCTGACCCGGGTGTTACTTTGATGTAATGCTCAGGTCAGACCGAGTATTACAGGTTTTCAGGTAGGGACGTTCTGGAGCTCAGGAGTCGAGCTGGATGGCAGGAACATGTAGAATATTCCGCTGTATTATAATATTGTAAATCTGAGGCATGTTGATTTGTATATGTCCAGTGTTGAATATATGTATAACTCTGATGTATTTTAATGTAATCGACTGATAAAATATTCTTCTGTAAATTGTTATTATTTATTATTATATTTTATCCGCTGCGAATGTGAGATGTTTGGTGTTTCTGTTCTTCTTCTTCTTCTATCTCTTTCTTCTTTTTCATAACTATCTGGAATTTTCGGGTTCGAAAATTTCGGGTCATTACACAGTTAGAAATTGTCAAGTCATGACCAAGGCTTGGAGAAAGCTGAGTTACTTTATGACCAAATGGTTCTACGTTCAGTGTCCACAGGGTTCGCCAGACGGTGGCTAACAAGACGTAACTGCCTAGCCTCTTCGCTGACTGGATAGTTGTATTCCATGTCAGGTCTAACATTTTCTTCCTTTTACAGCTTCAATTCCACGACCTGAAGGTGCCCAGTTTAGGGAGATAGTACGAGTTCTTCAAGAGGCGCCTGCAGAATACAGAGAGATTGATGAAGTCCTTACGGAGGAGAATCTGGTTGCCGTTGGGCTAATTGATCGAGATCGAAGTGTTGGACTCGCGGGAGTTCTTAGGACGGCCTCGATGAGACAAGCTTGAAGGAGAACTCCCTGGATAGTAATTACTGAACAGGACAGTGATGAGAATATGACTGCTGGAGATGAACCCGCAGCTCGGACTCCGTGAAGTCCTCGATCTTTAGTTCATAAGAGAAGAAGCAAGTCTACTGCTCAAAAATTTGTAAGGCGCAAAACTCTCATAGTCTCTTTTCCTTGCTGGTAGTCAAGAGATTCCTCTCTCGCAGATGGAGTGTTCCTTTATAGGATTGGCGGACATCCACATTTCCAAATGACTTGCCTTTGCATTAAGATATCGGCGTAGAGGGGCTTCAAAGTGCCTCATACATATGAGAGCCAACTCCTCCAAATATGGCTGTTACAACTGGTTGGATGGGGGTGTGCACATGAATCCACACACTTCACGACACCACCCAATTTCTAGTTACTAGCCATTCATCTCTGGAGATTACCAACTTTATTTCTCTTTTCATTTTGATAGATACAATGTCGAGGCAGGAATCTATGCTTGGTAGCCTCTGTTCTGTGCGCCGTTCATCTAGCTCATACTCTAATTCTCGTAGATGTGACACCATTAGAGACCACAATCATGGCTACTCCAATCAAGTAAGGAAGCACTACAAAAGGGAAAGGGATAGGGAGGAGGAGAGATAGTATTATCATTGTTCCCGATCGCACTCCCCGCCACCTAGAGGTCCAACACAATCTTCTGGCTCTGGCAAACAACCCCTTGAATCTTTACGTCAAATACCTCATTCGTAAGCATCAAGGCCTGACCAACAGCATCGAAGGACTGAAACTGAAACGCCCGTCGCCACCGGACAAGCTGTCACATAACCCACCAGGGAAGGAGCGATTAGAATCACTAAGTTGAAAAAGAATTTTTCGGATATCTATTTTGACGGTTTCATATTTCCCCCACATTTAATGCGAATTCCCAATGAGGCAGAACATACGATGCATGACTACATATACGATGTTTATAGCCAATATCGGGAACGGATAAAGACCATAGATAAAGTATCAGCGGTGGCCTTTGAGCCGGCGAAGACAATCGAAAAACTAGGAAACGATCTCGCTTAGAAGGAATGCATAATTTAGATGTTTAACGATGAAAATGAGTCTTCTAGAAATTCAGAAATGGAGGCTAATAAAAGAGCCGACGAGATAACCCGAAAGATGGAGGAGATGAGGTGAACACATTTAGACTTGGTCGAGAAAATGGGGCACCGGACCACCATAGTCATGGCTGAAAGAGATGCGATACTAAAAGAGCTTGAGGAGCTTAAAGCTAATTTTTCTAAAGTTTTCAAAGAAAAAATGATGCAAATAAAGCTGCTCAAGAAGCATGCGAGCAGGCTGTGGCACTCAGGAACGAGTGGGATGCGGCAACGCTAAAGGATCTGGAAGCCGAAGCAAGGGTTGAGGGTGAAGTGAGAGCGGCAGAGGCCAGGTTGTAGGGTGACATTGAAGATCTCCTCATTACATATAATGTCAATGTTTTGAAGCATCAAAATCTAAGCTGGCTCGAAGATTATCCATCGCATCTATATAATGCTTAGTGCTGCTTGGTTGAAGATGAAAAAGTAGAGCACCATACAAAATCCATCGATGAGTTTGAATTAGAGAATCAGGTGTTGAATGAGGATGAGAGAAGAGTTCTCGACGATGCCACTATCATATTTGAAAAAGAGAGACTCGATACTCAGCATATAGAGGTTGGAGAGGGTTCTGGTGTTGAGCATCATGATACGTGCTTTGAAATTTTTATGCCAACCAAGCTCGAATCTACTCCTGCTATTGATCCTCTATCTGTGCCAGCTTATAATCTCAATCAACCGCAATTGTCTCCAGCTCGCGAGCATGCCCCTAAAGCTGCTCTAGCTCCACTCACGAGCCAATCTGAGGAAGGTATTCTGAACATTTCTCACATTTATCCAAAGTCAGGAGCATTGTTTGAAGTAGTCACCAACACCTTTTCTCTTACCTTTATTCAGTGACAGGGCCGCACCGGCCATGCCTCTTGCACCCAAGAGCTGCATCAATAGTAGGAGGCCCTTATGATGGAGGCAACCACAACAACGGCCGCTGCACCAACTAAGGGAGTGCAGGGGAGCGCTTTTACTTTTGATGACCAGATGATGGAAGAACTTTTCGTTCATCAAGGCGACCATCTTACCGACCTGCCATTTATCATGAGTGAAGGCGCATTAACAGCCATCTCTTCGGGCCTAACAAGCAGCATTCTCATGGATGCTCAGGCAATTCATGAAGAAGAGATAATAATGGAGATTAATGCCGAGATGGAAGCAACCGCACAGGCTAGTGGCTTTGGAGGTGGTATGGCAGGCCTGGTCCGGCTCCTCTATGAATGATCTCTCCAAGTGGTACAGTTGTTGACGCTGGCATGCCTCTCTCGTCTTCTAACATCGAGTGTGTTCCTATTCCTATGACTTCGCATCCAGAAAGTACTCTAATTCCCATGAATTCGGAGGAAGACATTACCATAATTCCTTCGGCTGGGAACTAACCACCAAAAGGCAAAGGCTCGAGGAGGCACCCTAGTCGTAGCTTTAGTGGGCCAACGCTAAAGAAGAAGAAGAAACCGAGGGAGTGGACATGTCTTCTTGCTCCTTTTTTTGATGGATAGATAGTAATTTCTTTTTACTTCCTGTAGGCCATGTATAGATAACAGGTTCAGCCCCTGTTAGTTGGATTTCTTGGAATAATTTTTGTACTTATCCTTCTTTTTCAAAGAATAGTTGAAATAAAATTCCATTTTGTTTTCATCACAGTTTTGTGTTTATTTTCTAAAGAGTTTTAGAGCTTGAATTTCCATTCAATGCACTAGGGAAGCTTTAGTCTCTGAATCAGACCTGAGTTCAGTTGGTAAGTCCCAAAATTATAGCTTCGGATCATAACCAAACGTTAAGTCGAGACTCAATGTTGAACTTTCTCGATCAGTAGCTGGTACTTGAGTTTTTCCCCTAGTCCCGGGGATAAGCTGAAGTGGTCGTCCAGCAATCGCTTTCTTCCGTTGATAAATCGAGCTTAACTTAGTTGAAATGAAGTTGAAAAGAGATGGGTTCAAGTAATCAAATCATACTCGCTCATCTATTGGTAATTGCATCCACATTCTAGGGATTTCACTTGTACATCGACAGTCGGTCACGACCGTTTAATGTTAAAAGATATGTCCGTGCTCTAGGGACTTAAGTTATTTTACGGGTGGTCAGTCACACCCGTTTTTACATTTCGAATTTCGTCTGCCCTCTAGGGACTTAGATTGATTCGTGGGTGGTCAATCACACCCAATTTGTGTTTACACTCCGGCCCGCACCCCAGGGACTCAGAGTTTTCTCACGAGCTGTCGATTCACACCCGGATTAATGTTTATACTTCAGTTCGCACTCTAGGAATCTAGAATTAGCAAACAAACGGCCGGTCACATCTGCTTTGAGTTTTAGGATTTTGTTCGCACTCTAGTAACGATAGATTCTTCAGGATCGTGGATGGTTGGGTCACATCCACCCTGAGTTGATAATTGAGGTCATTAGACGGACGGATCCATCCTCCTCGGACTTGGATTAAACACGGGCGAAGTTGTTAGGTGGACAGATCCACCCTCTTCAAGCCCGCATTTGTAAGTTCATACTCCAGCTCGCACTTTGGGAGCCGGAGTTAGTTAGAGGATTGTCATGTATCAATCCTTTTTTGGCTTTAGTGTGATGGCTTGCCCCAAGCTCAGGTTTCACTTAGCGAGTGACCGGTTATACCACAATCACTCCCTATTTGAATAAGTCCCACCATAGGATGGAACTTTCCTCTGCGTGCATTGTGATGGTCGCATGATGTATTTTAAGAATCGCTGCTCTGGCTCGAAGAGATTGCAATCTATTGCTGAAATAAGAAAGTATGGCAAAGTTAGCTGCCTTATTACAAATTCAAATTTCGAAATGCGTAAACAAATTGCAAATAAAAACCAGACTGAATGAATAAATAAATCCTGTGATGTGTAGTAGCGACAAAGACACCCGTTGTTCCAGGCTCTTGGAAATGTTATCCCATCAATAGTTCATAATTTGAATGTTCCATCTCCGTGTCTTCGTTCAAGAAAATATGGTCCCTCCCATATTGGTTTCATATGCGAAGGGACTGGGAAAATTCTCTTGAGGTAGAGGTCAACAATTTTAAAGGTTTAGGGTTGGACCTTAGCATTGTACAATCGGCCGACTTGACTTCAGTGCACGGCTGCCCTCAAATCAGCCTCTTCATGCTTCTCATCTAGTAAGTCCAGAGATTCGGCAAGCAAAATAGCATTTATCTTCGGGTCATATTAAGTGACACGATGAGAAGGTACTTCCAATTTAACTGGAATGATAGATTCTCAGCCGTAGGAAAGTGAAATGGAGTGTGGCCGGTCGTGGACTTGTGGGTTGTTCGATATGCCCGTAGGGCCCTAGAAAGTACATCGACCCATTTGCCTCCATCTTTTTCCAATCTTTTTTTCAGGATGGACTTTATAACTTTATTAACTACTTCGACCTATCCATTTTCTTGAGGGTGTGCAACCGTAGAAAACTTCTTATGGATATGGAATCGTTGACAGAAAGTCTTAAACTAGACTCTATCGAATTAGGCTCCCTAATCAGCAATGATGGTATGTGGGAGACCAAACTGATAGATAATGTTGCATACCACAAATTTGATCACTTTCTTTGTTGTGATAGTGGAAAGGGGCTTGACTTCCACCCATTTGGTCAAGTAATCAACTGCAACAATGGTGTACTTCGTGCCACCTTTGGATAGTGGAAAAAGACCCTATAATATCGATGCCTCATATTGCGAATGGCCTTGGACTAATCATCTGGGTTATTTCAGTAGGTGGGCCTCTCGAAATCTGAGCATATTTTTGACATCTGTTGCATTTCCTGACATAATCTGATGCATCCTGATTTACAGTCGGCCAATAATAACCGTATTAGGATACTTTCTTAGCAAGAACTTGTCCCCCGGTGTGATCGCCACGTTCTCCTTCGTGCAAATCATGTAATACCCGTTTTCATCATCGGCGATACACCGAAGTAAAGGAATAGAGTACCCTCTTCTATGCATGACTGCATTCTGAATAGTGAACCGCGAAGCCTTTCGAAGAACTTGTCTTTTCTCACTCCTATGCTTCGGCAGGGCCCCATGCTCGAGATAGATCCAGGACAGAGTTATCCATGACTCCTTATCATGTACGGCTTCAAGTACCCAGTCGGTCTTTATTTGATCAATACTCGAAAGACAATGTCTCAACGGGAACGAGTCCCATTTATTGTGCTTCACTGATGCCAGCTAATTTTGCCAAGGAATCGGCCTTCTGATTGTGTTCTTAGGGTATGCAATAGATGGCATAATAATCGAACTGATTCAATATTTCCTAGACTCGAGTAAGAAAAGTAGCTAGTCTCCGATCTTTGGTATAGTATTCCCACTGAACTTGACACACGACCAATTGTGAATCGTAGTAAATCTTCACAATTATTTTTAAATCTCTGGCAAGCCTTAGTCCAGTGCGTAGGGCTTCGTATTCAGCCTCGTTGTTGGTTGGATGGAAATCAACCTTCAAAGCATAGCATATAGATCGACCTTCATGAGTTTCAAGCACAACCCCAGCGCCTGAGCAGCAGTCGTTTGATGCACCATCAGTACGTAGAATCCAGACATATTTGAGAGATTCACTAGTCTCGGGCAAGTCCTTTGAGATAGTGAATTCGACGACGAAGTCTGCTAGAACTTATCCTTAAATAGCACGCCTTAGTGTGTAATTGATGTCGAACTGACTCAGCTCGATGTTCCCCTTGAGCAACATGCCAGACGTCTCGGGCCACGTAAGGACCCGTCGTAACGACTGGTCCGTGTATATGGTGATAGGATGAGCCTGGAAATATGGGCGAAGCTTCCTCGAGCCAATGACAAGACGTAGGTTAACTTCTCCAACCTTGGATAATTCCTCTCTGCTCCGGTAAGTCGTTTACCGATGTAATAGGCTAGCCGCTGTATCCGGTCCTCCTCACGAATTAAGGCAGCACTTATTGCGTTTTCTGACATATCCAAGTAGATGTACAGTCTCTCGTGATCTATGGGTTTTTATAGAATGGGTGGTGTGGACATGTGTTGAACCAGTGCTCGGAAGGCACCCTCACACTCTATAGTCCATTCAAAGTTCTATTTCCTTTTTCTGATTAGATCGAAGAGGGGAATGCATTTGTCGGTGGATTTTTAAATGAACCTGCTCAGCTCTTCAACCTTCCCATTAAGGCTTTGAACTTGCTTTATAGTCCTTGGAGTCTCTAGATTTATAATTTCCCAGATTTTCTCTAGATTGGCTTCGATTCCCTGATCATTAACGATGAATCCAAGGAATTTTTCAAATGCGACCCCAAAGTAACACTTCAACGGGTTGAGTTTCATTCTGTACTCTCAAAGGATGTTGAACATCATTTCTAGGTGCTCAATATGACAGATGGAGAATCATGACTTTGCAAGCATGTCGTCCATATATACCTCCATGATTTTCCCGATCTGGTTAGCAAACATTCGATTGACGAGTCTATGATAGGTTGCCTCGGCGTTCTTAAGTTCGAACAGCATCACATTATAACAATAGAGTCCCAGATCGGTGACAAAGCTGGTATGCTCCTGATCAGGTAGGTGCATCGGTATTTGATTGTAACCAGAATATGCATCCATGAAGGATGAGAGTTTATGTTCGGCCGTTGAATCTACGAGCTGATCAATTCGGGGAAGTGGAAAACTGCCTTTAGGGCAGGCTATATTCAAGTCTGAGTAGTCAATGCAAGTTCTCCATTTTCCGTTAGGTTTCCTGACAAGTACAGGATTGGACCGTCACTATGTAATGCATCTCAGATAAACCCATTCGACCTGAGTTTATCCACCTCCTCCTTAAGGGCGGCAGATCTCTCTGGATCCATATAAAGCTTTTTTGCATGACCGGGACATGCCGCGGGCCAATATTCAATGTTTGGCTTGTGATGTCCAAGCAAACAGATCAAGGTTTGCCTGGAGAAATTCAACCAATTCCTCCTTCATTTATTGGCTTAGTTGAGATCCAATCTTTTCCATTTTAGAATCGTCATCATTATTGATCAGAACATTGACCATCAGCTCTGCCGAAGAAGCTTGACTGTCTATGACTTCATCCTCGCTTTTAGTATCCTTTGGGTCAAGATCTATTGGGAATTGGTAGTGGTGCCCACGTTTTGTCCTAGACATTAACTATCAATTGTCCGCAAAGGGGGCACAGAGAGATTCCTCAACGCCTTTCCCCTTCTCTTTTCGTTGTTCCTCCTGCAGCTTTGCAGCATAATAGGCTCGTCCAACAGCTTGGTCTTCCTGAAATACTCCGACTCCATTGTTAGTACGGAATTTCAAAGTCAGACACCAAGGGGCGATAGCGGCCTGGAACTCAACTAGGGCCGGTCGGCCTAAGAAAGCATTGTACGGTGAGCCAATATCCAATACAATACACTGTAATATCCGGACTCTCCAATGCTCTCCAACTCCCAACTCCACTGGTAGCTCCACCATCCCAGTGGGCATAGTCGCACTTCCATTGAAGCCATGAATACGAGACTGACAAGGCTTCAAATCTTTCGCTTCCATCTTCATTCGATCAAAGGCCCGCTTAAAGAGTATGTTCACTGAACTTCCACTGTCCACTAAGATCCTCTTCATCCAAGCAGTATTTATTTGAGCTAAAATGACTAGTAGATCAATGGTTGGGGATTCGACTCTATCGGCATCCCTGTCTCCAAATACGATGTCGTCTATCATCATTTTCTATTGTTTGGCAGGAGCCCCATCTTCCAAGTTACTACAACATTCGAAGCTTGCATGCCTAATAGAGCTGGCATACGACTCTATTTCCCACCAGCTCCGATCTGCTAGATAAGGACCACCACTAACAGTGTTAATCACTAACCTCCCACCAGTACGAGTGGGTTCCTTCGTCTAACCCTATTTGGTATTTGATTTTGATTTGATGGGCCCGCACCTCTAAACGCGGTGCCTGAACGAACTGCTCCAACCTTCTTTCTCGGATCAACTTCTTAATAATATCCTGTAGATGACGACACTCATTCATGTTGTGGCCATAACTATCGTGAAGCCTACAAAACTTCCTAGTTTGAATCCGCTTCTCCGACGATTGCTTCAGAATAGGTTTCATATATTGGATAATATTACAAGTTTGCCAGTACATATTTTACAAGGATGTATTTAAAGGAGTATAATTGTCATATGGGAGCTCTACGTCGTGGTCTGCAATTCTGATCCCGCTTCCTACCCTGATTTACATCACCTTTCTGCTGATTCTGTATATTCTGTATATTTAACTACACCTTTTCGGAACTGTCCCTGGTTTCTTTCACAGCGACATTGCTTTGGATTCCTTCCATACTGGGCCCCACATCATCCTTTTTCCTAGACTGTTTTTCATCCTCCCTTCTCAAGAACTGAGCTGCCTTGAAATAGAAACAGTCCAATGATGCAGGGGGTTTACAGTTGCCAAATTCGAAATCGGGATCGATTCCCTTAGTTAGTTCCATGAGAATGGAATAGTCATTAGGGTTACTAATCTCACCACATGCAGCATGGAACCTTTCCAGGTAACGTCTGATATTCTCTCCGGGAGCTCGAGTGACAGTTGATAAGGTATTAACATCTTTTGGCCTTGTGACATGCTTGCGAAACTGCTCGACAAACTTCATTGCCAACTAGTTGAAACATGAAATAGATCAGGGTGGTAGGCGAGTAAACCACATAGGCGCGATGCCCCCTAGGGAGATTGGGAAACTATGGCATTTGACTGCATCATCATCCTGTGTGACATTCATCAACCATTTATACTTTAAAATGTGTTGGTTAGGGTTAGAGCACCCTTTGTAAACAGGTAGAGTTGGAATTCTAAATTGCCGAGGCGGTTCAGCGTAGAGGATGTCATCAGTGAAAGGGGTATGACTTCGACAGATTACTCAATCGTCATTGGTGAGGCCTTGGCTTTCATGAATCATCTGATGGACCATTATTGGTATGCCTGACATCTGGACATTATAGTCATACTGAGCCAAGGTGTGGTCGGGTTCCATAATGCGACGATGGGCCGGGCATGGTCGATGGTCCATATCTCGCCTCTTTGGCTCTAGGTCTCTAGAAACATAAAGCTCAAGAGTGTAATCACGTTAGCGATATTTCGGATCCATTCTGTTCCGAGTGTCAGCTCCCAACTCAATGGCAGCGATAGCAGCGCCATTGTCAGTAGTGTGATAAGGAACCATCCCTCCTCAGGAGGAGGGTCCGGTCTAGTGGCTGGCTGACGAACCAACTCTCGATTGCCTAAGATTCAAAGTGCACTGATGTCTAGTGGCCTGTGTATAACTTCCATCCAGCCTTGGGCCCATGGATCTGTGATTGTAATCAGAAGAAGCTGAACTTTTAGTAGATGAGTAGGAAACCTGATCCCTTCTATACCTCCTTCGTCTTTCATGGTTCAGCCGATTGGTCAACTCCACATTGACATGGAGATTTTTTGTAAGCTACTGGCGGTTTTCTGTCAGCTCTTGTAGCAGTAGCTGGAACTCCTCCCTGGTGACAGGGCCTTGTGGATCCGAAGGACCAGTGGTGTCCTGGTCTGCAGTAGGAAGTTGTGCAGGGTTCTGCCAATCCCATCCTTCTAGATCTGCAGTGGTTGAGGTGGTCCTGGTTGCGACCATGGTGAATAGTGAAGTTCTCCCCTAGACTTGGTGCAAAATCTGAATAGGATGAAAGTACTTCTAGGCATGAGCTCTGGATCTTCTCCTTAGATTCTTCCAATCCAATATCGAAAGTAGATCCAATGAACAGGAGAAAAGCTGGGTTATCACGGTGAAATCACCAAAGTGTTTGTACCAAAATTGGGCACAACACTCTTCGGATGTGTTTGAAGAGATAAAATGAAGAAAGTAAATGTAAAATAAGGCAGATCTAACAAACACACCAATCAACAGATAAGAAAAAATGTACAAAAACACAAAATTAGAGTGGTTTGGCGTATTGCCTACGTCCACTATGAAATGATTGATATTTATTGAATTTGACTTGCTGATTACAATAGATTACAACAGCACAACTGAAGTATAGTAGTGATTTCGGCAGAGCATCAACGTAGAGACACGCCGAAAGTCCATTTGTTATAAGACCAGGGCCACTATTTATTGGTGTAGGCAGCAAATATCTTGCCCAGATCTCGAAAGACTTCTTCTCTCACATAGGTGAGCCCACATGATCGATCCCCAGACATTTGGGCTCGATCCATGATCGATACATATGGAATTCCTACCGATCAATAAATGATCTTTTTGGGCAGAGATCGATCAGGCACATTCTTGAGGTAGTACGTGAGGTCCTATGAAAATTGGTGGCATTTGGACTTGTAGATTTTGAGTAATGATCGATCCAAGTTGGGATTTTCAATTGGCTGGCATCCTCGTATCGATCTCATTCGTATCGATCAACTTTGGATCGTTAGTAGTTCATATTGATCAGCTACACTTCGATGACATGGAGCTATAATCTAGGAGTGATCCACTTTTCATGCCGAACGATCATTTCCTTCATTTGAATGTGCTTTGCCCGTATCGATATGGAACGCTTCATTTCGTATCGATGATTTGCATTTCACTTTGTATTGATGCTTGAAACTGCTTCGTATCAATGGCTTTCATTCTAGTTCATATCGGTGCTTGCTAATACCCTTTGTACCGATGATCAAAGACTCCTTCAGATCGATGCTTATTGGATCCTTTTGTATCGATCATTTGCCAATCGATACGAAATGTATGGGTAGAGGGTTCGATAGGAAAGGTGTCGAGGGATGATAGGTACGAAGGAAAGGGAAGCTGATGGATACGAAATAAGGCTTTCTTCATGGATACGAGCAAAGCCGACTCTAATGGATATGAAGCCGCATTGATATGAAGGAGGTAGGCCCATGATGGATACGAACACAACGGGTACAAATGAGGTTGACTTCCTCGATTTTGATTAATCCATATCCTAAGCATATGATTCTCGATTGACCCAAAATTCAGAAAGTTGGCTTTCCCAGCTTTGCTTGTCGCGTCATACCAATTGTAGCTCGATCCGAACTTGGGCAAAATTTACTAGTATCCATAATGAACCTGTGTGTAACCGATCTCCGAGACGAACTGTCTTTGGTTTCTAGTTAAGTTCTTGGTGTCACGACCTTGCCAAAAGGTAAGATAATAGTTACAGTGATAACATATAATATATATACATTATGAATCTCGTTGTCTTATATTAGCACAAATCATGTGTATAAAGATGTCATCATCCATCTTAGAGAAAATCAAATCAGAAATCTTAAATATCAAATCCGGTGGGTGAATCATCCAAAGCCATAAATTATTAGTAATGAAATATTGTCAAATTATCTTGTAACAATAATCAAATATATCATTCAATATCAATAATAATAGAACCTTCATCAATACACCAAGATAGGCTGCCTATCAAAACACGATAAAAGATCCGAGGATCCACCATATTTTGGAGACCTATCCAGATATAATCTTATCTCCTTTTATGTGAATAAATCTAAATAGTACAGATGTACAGGGATTGACTCACTTTCGACATACACTCTATAGCATAGCAACCTCATAGGATAGTGAATAATATATGTTAATCAACACCACATACATAACCCAAAACCAGAAAGGGAGAATAATAGCACACAACATGCTCCAGGAACCTAAGACTACTCACCTCCCGCAGAGCATTGTCTATCCATATAGTCTTCAGTTACCTCGACAGAAATCGTGACCCCCATCCACCAATGGCTCGTCTATGAATAGCCGCAGTCATGACCATGTTTTGCCTCTATAGGTACCAGACTGCTGGACTATGTGACACAAGGGGTTGTAGGGCACCTACCCCACAAACTATCAATCCTGTAGTCCGCATCCAAAATATCCAATAACGGTGCCACGGATCTAGGGCACAGAGAGATTCCTCTACGCCTTTCCCCTTCTCTTTTCGCTGTTCCTCCTGCAGCTTTGCAGCATAATAGGCTCGTCCAACAGCTTGGTCTTCCTGAAATACTCCGACTCCATTGTTAGTACGGAAATTCAAAGTCAGACACTAAGGGGCGATAGCGGCCTGGAACGCAACTAGGGCCGGTCGGCCCAAGAAAGCATTGTACGGTGAGTCAATATCCAATACAATAAACTGCAATATCCGGACTCTCCAACGCTCTCCAACTCCCAACTCCACTGGTAGGTCCACCATCCCAGTGGGCATAGTCGCACTTCCATTGAAGCCATGAATACGAGACTGGCAAGGCTTCAAATCTTTCGCTTCCATCTTCATTCGATCATAGGCTCGCTTAAAGAGTATGTTCACTAAACATCCATTGTCCACTAAGATCTTCTTCATCCAAGCAGGATCTATTTGAGCTAAAATGACTAGTAGATCAATGGTTGGGGATTCGACTCTATCGGCATCCCTGTCTCGAAATACGATGTCGTCTGTCATCATTTTCTATTGTTTGGCAGGAGCCCCATCTTCCAAGTTACTACAACATTCGAAGCTTGCATGCCTAATAGAGCTGGCATACGACTCTATTTCCCTCCAGCTCAGATCTACTAGATAAGGACCACCACTAACAGTGTTAATCACTAACCTCCCACCAGTACGAGCGGGTTCCTTTGTCTAACCCTATTTGGTATTTGATTTTGATTTGATGGGCCCGCACCTCTAGACGCGGCGCCTGAACGAACTGCTCCAACCTTCTTTCTCGGATGAACTTCTTGATAATATCCTGTAGATGACGACACTCATTCATGTTGTGGCCATAACTATCGTGAAGCCTACAAAACTTCCCAGTTTGAATCCGCTTCTCCGATGATTGCTTCAGAGTAGGTTTCTTATATTGGATAATATTACAAGTTTGCATGTACATATTTTCCAGGGATGTATTTAAAGGAGTATAATTGTCATATGGGAGCTCTACGTCGTGGTCTGCGATTCCGATCCCGCTTCCTACCCTGATTTACATCACCTTTCTACTGATTCTGTATATTTAACTACACCTTTTCGGAACTGTCCCTGGTTTCTTTCACAGCGACATTGCTTTGGATTCCTTCCATAGTGGGCCCTACATCATCCTTTTTCCTAGACTGTTTTTCATCCTCCCTTCTCAAGAACTGAGCTGCCTTGAAATAGAAACAGTCCAATAATGCAGGGGGTTTACAGATGCCAAATTCGAAATCGGGATCGATTCCCTTAGTTAGTGCCATGAGAATGGAATAGTCATTAGGGTTACTAATCTCACCACATGCAGCATGGAACCTTTCCAGGTAACGTCTGATATTCTCTCCGGGAGCTCGAGTGAAAGTTGACAAGGTATTAACATCTTTGGGACTTGTGACATGCATGCGAAACTGCTCGACAAACTTCATTGCCAACTGGTTGAAACATGAAATAGATCAGGGTGGTAGGCGAGTAAACCACATAGGCGCGATGCCCCCTAGGGAGATTGGGAAACTATGGCATTTGACTACATCATCATCCTGTGTGACATTCATCAACCATTTATACTTTAAAATGTGTTGGTTAGGGTTAGAGCACCCTTTGTAAACAGGTAGAGTTGGCATTCTGAATTGCCGAGGCGGTTCAGCATAGAGGATGTGATCAGTGAAAGGGGTATGACTCCGGGAGATTACTCAATCGTCATTGGTGAGGCCTTGGCTTTCATGAATCATCTGACGGATCATTATTGGTATGTCTGGCATTTGGACATTATAGGCATACTGAGCCAAGTGTGGTCGGGTTCCATAATGCGACGATGGGCCGGGCATGGTCGATGGTCCATATCTCGCCTCTTTGGCTCTAGGTCTCTAGAAACATAAAGCTCAAGAGTGTAATCACGTTAGCGATATTTCGGATCCATTCGGTTCCGAGTGTCAGCTCCCAACTCAATGGCAGCGATAGCAGCACCATTGTCAGTAGTGTGATAAGGAACCATCCCTCCTCAGGAGGAGGGTCCGGTCTAGTGGCTGGCTGACGAACCAACTCTCGATTGCCTAAGATTCAAAGTGCACTGATGTCCAGTGGCCTGTGTATAGCTTCTATCCAGCCTTGGGCCCGTGGATCTGTGATTGTAATCAGAAGAAGCTGAACTTTTAGTAGATGAGTAGGAAACCTGATCCCTTCTATATCTCCTTCGTCTTTCACGGTTCAGCCGATTGGTCAACTCCACGTTGACATGGAGCTTTTTTGTAAGCTACTGGCGGTTTTCTGTCAGCTCTTGTAGCAGTAGCTGGAACTCCTCCCTGGTGACAGGGCCTTGTGGATCCGAAGGACCAGTGGTGTTCTGGTATGCAGTAGGAAGTTGTGCAGGGTTTTGCCAATCCCATCCTTCTAGATCTGCAGCGGTTGAGGTGGTCCTGGTTGCGACCATGGTGAATAGTGAAGTTCTCCCCTAGACTTGGTGCAAATCTGAATAGGATGAAAGAACTTCTAGGCATGAGCTCTGGATCTTCTCCTTAGATTCTTCCAATCCAATATCGAAAGTAGATCCAATGAGCAGGAGAAAAGCTGGGTTTTCACGGTGAAATCACCAAAGTGTTTGTACCAAAATTGGGTACAACACTCTTCGGATGTGTTTGAAGAGATAAAATGAAGAAAGTAAATGTAAAATAAGGCAGATCTAACAAACACACCAACCAACAGATAAGAAAAAATGTACAAAAACACAAAATTAGAGTGGTTTGGCGTATTGCCTACGTCCACTATGAAATGATTGATATTTATTGAATTTGACTTGCTGATTACAATAGATTACAACAGCACAACTGAAGTATAGTAGTGATTTCGGCAGAGCATCAACGTAGAGACACCCAAAAGTCCATTTTCTATATGTCCAGGGTCACTATTTATTGGTGTAGGCTGCAAATATCTTGCCCAGATCTCGAAAGACTTTTTCTCTCACATGGGTGAGCCCACATGATCGATCCCCAGACATTTGGGCTCGATCCATGATCGATACATATGGAATTCCTATCGATCAAGAAATGATCTTTTTGGGTAGAGATCGATCAGGCACATTCTTGAGGTAGTACGTGAGCTCCTATGAAAATTGGTGGCATTTGGACTTGTAGATTTTGAGTTATGATCGATCCAAGTTGGGATTTTCAATTGGCTGGCATCCTCGTATCGATCTCATTCGTATCGATCAACTTTGGATCGTTAGTAGTTCATATTGATCAGCTACACTTCGATGACATGGAGCTATAATCTAGGAGTGATCCACTTTTCATGCCGAACGATCATTTCCTTCATTTGAATGTGCTTTGTCCATATCAATATGGAACGCTTCATTTCGTATCGATGATTTGCATTTCACTTTGTATTGATGCTTGAAACTGCTTCGTATCAATGGCTTTCATTCTAGTTCATATCGGTGCTTGCTAATACCCTTTGTACCGATGATCAAAGACTCCTTCAGATCGATGCTTATTGGATCCTTTTGTATCGATCATTTGCCAATCGATACGAAATGTATGGGTAGAGGGTTCGATAGGAAAGGTGTCGAGGGATGATAGGTACGAAGGAAAGGGAAGCTGATGGATACGAAATAAGGCTTTCTTCATGGATACGAGCAAAGCCGACTCTGATGGATACGAAGCCGCATTGATATGAAGGAGGTAGGCCCATGATGGATACGAACACAACGGGTACAAATGAGGTTGACTTCCTCGATTTTGATTGATCCATATCCTAAGCATATGATTCTCGATTGACCCAAAATTCAGAAAGTTGGCTTTCCCAGCTTTGCCTGTCGCGTCATACCAATTGTAGCTCGATCCGAACTTGGGCAAAATTTACTAGTATCCATAATGAACCTGTGTGTAACCGATCTCCGGGACGAACTGTCTTTGGTTTCTAGTTAAGTTCTTGGTGTCACAACCTTGCCAAAAGGTAAGATAACAGTTACAGTGATAACATTTAATATATATACATTATGAATCTCGTTGTCTTATATTAGCACAAATCATGTGTATAAAGATGTCATCATCCATCTTAGAGAAAATCAAATCAGAAATCTTGAATATCAAATCCGGTGGGTGAATCATCCAAAGCCATAAATTATTAGTAATGAAATATTGTCAAATTATCTTGTAACAATAATCAAATATATCATTCAATATCAATAATAATAGATCCTTCATCAATACACCAAGATAGGCTGCCTATCAAAACACGATAAAAGATCCGAGGATCCACCATATTTTGGAGACCTATCCAGTTATAATCTTATCTCCTTTTATGTGAATAAATCTAAATAATACAGATTTACAAGGATTGACTCACTTTCGACATACACTCTATAGTATAGCAACCTCATAGGATAGTGAATAATATATGTTAATCAACACGGCATACATAACCCAAAACCAGAAAGGGAGAATAATAGCACACAACATGCTCCAGGAACCTAAGACTACTCACCTCCCGCAGAGCATTGTCTATCCATATAGTCTTCAGTTACCTCGACAGACATCGTGACCCCCATCCACCAATGGCTCGTCTATGCATAGCCACAGTCATGACCATGTTTTGCCTCTATAGGTACCAGACTGCTGGCCTATGAGACACAAGGGGTTGTAGGGCACCTACCCCACAAACTACCAATCCTGTAGTCCGCATCCAAAATATCCAATAACGGTGCCACGGATCTGGTTCACTCTCGAACCATAAAGGGAGTTGGACAACAAGTGGATGATATATAATAGTCATATCCAATATCCACATACAGCTCTGGTCATAACCCGACATATAGCTTTGTATCAGTCACCACGTGGTAGTAATGTACTAGAGATCTAATCCAACACTTACACACGGCTACACCCATAAGTCACTATATGGCTATAATATACCCACCATAGCTAGTATTATCATATATATGAGTAATCCCCGTTTGAGTGACATTTACCCACAAAGAATAATCAAATGAATAACATAAAAGCATCCCATACCACCGCATGTTACTCGGATAAATATTCAATGCTAAAAAACCACACTCAATCCACACTAGGTATTTCTATATAACAAGTCCAATGAATAATGGAAAAAGTGTTACCGAAAACCCATTACCATATGGTACTGCTAGACCGTTTATTCAAATTTCTCGTCACAAAAAAATAAAATGTCACGGATATGATATAAAATGTCATACATTCATATAGAAAGATGTCATCACCATATCAGAACAAATTGGTAATAAAATCAACATTAACGGTGAATCGTTCATTTTGTCCAACTCAATATCCAAATAAGGATACATAAAAGAGTAATATAAAATAGATTATTGAATTATATATATATATATATATATATATATATATATATAATTCAATAATCTATTTTATATTACTTTTAACAAATCCACAAAATAAATCAATCATAACTTACGACCTTATAAAGCAAAATAAATACTTAAAGTAGATAATATTTATTTATATTCCTATTTTAAATAATAAGTTAACTAAATAATAATATAATAGATTCTAACGATAACCAACAAGTTTCTCATCTTTTATATGATTAATTAGAAATTTAATATTCATTCCAATTCTAATGCAAATAACATATACATATTCAGAAAATGGAATATACTCTTGGAACTCTATAAATAGATTATAAAACCAAATATACTGTATAACATTGATCAATAATAATCTTTAGCTAATTTCTATTTAAATAATTATACAACATTAAACCAAAAATATAAATGCAAATTAAATATATATATACACACACACATTTAAATTTTTTAAGTAAAGTATATATATTAATTTATAAATTTTACCCAAAGCTTGCACACAAATATAAATAACCTATAGATAGGATGTTTTATAGCTCCTTCAATAATATGTACCTACTGTATTACATAAATTCTAATCATTATATAGTGTTTTCTTTCTATTAATACTTATAAAATATAGTTGGATGGTAAAATCTTAGCTGGAAAAGAAGAACAACTATATAGTAGCCTGTTCTTAAAATTGGTTAATATTCCAGTTTGTCATGTTACAGAAATGAATAAACCATTTAGACAACCAATTTCAATTCACGAAGAATTGGAAGCCATAACAAATGTTTATACGGTTGTTGAAATGGAAACTGAGAATCCAACTAAAAAAATGAAGAGGATAACAAAGATTCCTAACCAACCAAAGATCAAATAATGCAACAGGGAACACTGACAAGTTAAAGCAAGTAAACATCTAAGATCCACATTTACAACAATCAACATCTACAGAAAAATCAAAATGAGCGAAAGCCTCAAAAATTGTATCAAATGACATATATAACTGCATGCACGCTCTAACGTATATAGCGTGTTCATGAAACCAATGTACAGGTTCATGTATTACTTTTATTATTGAATATAAACTAATGTTCATAAGAAGTCGAGAATTAAATACTTACAGGTTCTTAATCTTCCTCTTCTCCTTCTTATACTTTTCTAAACGAGACAGAGCATGCACCCATCTCCAGTGTGCATGTTCACATGGTTCCATGGCACGCCTTCACCATGGTCTCACTCTTCACCTACCGGATGCGCCTACATTATCCCCAACACCCCCGGATTTGTGAATTAAAATGCGTCATTCGCACCTTTGCTACAGGCGACAGAACATTGCGATCCAATTGCGATCGCATTCTCTCAAATTTGCTTCGATGATACACCACTCAACCACAAATTCAATGCAACCACTGCTAATGTAACGACCCGTGAATTTTCGATAATTTTTTATTATTTGTTTTATTAATTTGAAATCTGAGAAATTGTAAAAAATACAATAAAATAATGATAAAATTTTGAAATAAAAATTTAACATTTGAAATGCGTCTACTTAAATAGCAACTGGTAAATTTTCATTCAAAAATATGAAAGTTTATTTCGTGCGTAAAATTACTTCAATTTAATCAGTTAAAAAGGGATGAAAATAAACCGTTTTCAAAACCTAAATACTTTTACATAGAAAAATTCTAAATTATATTCTGAGCAAGATGTCAGTTTGTCGTTTTTCCAAATTCGGACATCTTTAGCTCTGTCGATTTTATTTTTCTGCGTTTTTCATGCATTTTCCGCTATTATAAAATTCGAATTTTTATAATTTAAATCGAACCACTGATACCCGTATACCGTTTTGATCGTTTCGTCGTACTAATTTTTGCGATATATTCACTTCTGGATTCGGGGTTTGGAACACCGCAAAATCAGTATAACAATTGACCGTTTCGGTATTCAATTTTTAACCTTTAGTTTTCTATGTCCCTTTATTATCCTCGGGTGAATAAATAGCCTTTATTATTTCATTCAATTGGGACGTACATGACTTTAAAATTTTCCACTGTTCAAGAAATAATAAATCTACTACGCCTATTCACATGGTTCTCTTCCTCTCCCATTTGCCTTGTTGTTCTCTTCTTTGTCCAATTTCTTTATATATAAAAAAAGATATACAAGGCTAAAGTTTTCATTAGCCTTCTCCCTGCCATGAACCATGCGACACCGCCTTTCCATTTACCCCAAGCGTCCTCCACGCCTCTTTCCCCTCGGCCCATGCCAGCACTCGGGCCTCGCCGTTCACAACACCTTAGAGCAGCTACCGTGTCCTCCCACCCTCCGCCCGAAGAGCAACCGCTGCCTCAAACCTGCCACAGCACCATCACCCAACCACCGTTCGGCCTCCATTCCCTCTCCTGAACAGCCGGCCCCTATAGCACGCAACTTCCATGAACCCGAGCCAAATCCCACTACCGCTCTCCGACCACCGAAGCTTGCCACCATCATCCTCTGCAAACAACCGACCTCAACGCCGAAACAACCTTCAGCCAAGATCCGAGCCTCCCTTCGCCTTCGCCTTCCACCTCACCTCATTGCCACACAATCGGCCGAGCTGCTCTTTATATTAGGTTTGTCTATAAAACTTTTTATATATTGTTCTAGTGTATATATATTAAGATGTATATTGTGTTTATACATATGTTATATATATTAGTTAATATATATATGTAGCTTATTTTTGGTTTTCCGTTGTATACTTATATGTTTTATTATATATGCTACCGTACGTTTATGAAAAAAAAGGTGTATATATGTTTCGGTTTTACTTTAGTGTTTGGGTTTCGAAATTTGTATGTTACTGAGTATTTTTTTAAGTGGATGCAAGTTTATGATTCTATAGTGGTATATATATAGTTATGTATATAGGTTACAGTATAGAGTAGTTGTTGGCAAAATTTGTAAGTTATAAATTTTTTAATATGTAAAGCTACGTACTGAAGCTATGCTAGTTGTAACAGTTACAATATAAAGGATTTAATAATATGGACTTTACCATTGTGTGTACGTATATTTGAAGTGTTTGGGTTTTTTACACATAAGTTACAAAGTTACTTATATTGTTTTAAGCATATACGCGAGTATTTGATCTGAGTTGCATATATAATCAGTTTGTAAAAGGCACGTGTATGTATGCTAGATATTTAGGAACGGCATAGCATATATTGCGTGCAGTGTTTTTATATACCCATACCTGGGTCATATTATCTTATATTGCTTACATTTTTGGGTAGCAGCATACATGCTGCACACGTGAGAGAAAAAAAAGGAAAGAAAAGAAAAGGGTTTAAAGGCATATAGACTATATGCCAGTTTTATACAAAATCTATTACTGTTATACGTATGAATTTATATATAGGTTCTATGTCTTTTGTTGGTCATGTATTGGTTATGAGCTTAGTTTTAGGGATCAGATATTTTATGTTATCTTATATCTTTATTAAATAATATGTTTACAAGATAAGTTTATGTTTGTTAATGGTTAGATTTATATGTTACGGTTGCTCGGGTCTGCACATGATTTTAAAGTTGTTATATATATATATATATATATATATATATATATATATATATATATATATATATATATATATATATATATATATATATATATGTTTTACATTTGATTTCAGAAAAGAATTTTTATTTATTTATTTGTTTATTTTAGTTCAATTTGTATCAACTGACTCTAACCGGTTTATTGATTCCTTATTATCAGCTTGTCTGTCGTGCCCGTTTTCTTCATCAAATCGTGTCTATCTAGCGTTGCTTTGGAATTTGTAGCTCATTTCTTTGTCAAATTTATCTAGCCTCGAAAGGTGAGCAATCACTCACGATTAATGTTTTTTTTTATTTATTAAATTTGATTTCAATTGAAACGACTATTGAAATATGCTGCTGTTGGTTATTCCACTGTTACATATGCTATTGCCTGTATCAGTTCACCTGTGACATCTGACACTATTATCTATTAATTATTTATGCAATGATAATACAGTTTGGCTGATAATTGTTTGATTGTTGATGTTTATATTGGACGTGAAATTGTTAATGTTGTAAGTGATAAATAATTTGAAATTGAAATTGGCGTAGGATAGTTAGTTTTGATATACGAGTTAAATTTGATTTGTTAAATTTGTATAATATGACCCCTTTTAAATGTTAAATAAATTGACACATAGAAATTTGGTTAATTACACTTTGAACCATTGAATGTATGATTGATGTTGTATGAGAACGAATAATAAATGACAAGTGAAGAACCGTATAAATATTAATGTAATAATCTTTAATCTACATGAAATGATAGTGTAGATTCTAGTGCACAAACAATAATGTGAATTAATACGACTATTTCGGGATTATTTAATTGAATTATATATTGGATTGTTATGTATGTTCGCTATTGCATGTTTATTTACTTTGACACCATCACAGTTATCACACTGCAAGTTCTCTTTGCTATGCTTTGAATTTTGAATTGGAAATGGAATAGGGTTGAAATGATAAATACCCAAATGAACTTGACTTAGGACAGAGAATTAAATAAAATCCGATTGGTCAATAAATTGATTTAAAAATAAAATAATGATTTTAATCGAGCAAGGAATAAGTGTAACAGCCCTAGTTTTTAGCTATTTATTTCTTTTAATTTTTTTGTTTTTAGGAATATAATTTATATAAATTGTGTTTACCAATATTGTTTAAATATTTAATTTAGAGAATTAAACTCGTTAATTTAATATGATTTTTGTAACTAAATTTAAGAAGAAGAAAAAAAAAAAAAGAGGAAATTTTTATAATGTATAATGAAGTGTGTGGTAACTAAATGTTTTGGATATTATCATAATATCTGTTGTTATACCCATTCCCTAAAAATAATGAAAAGGAGAAAATTTGTAACATATTAAAGTAGTTAATTAATTATGTTAATTTGGTAGGTTATGACATGCAAATCATGTTGGTGGAATATTCTCAATTTTGACATATTAATTATGTTAGCAGTGAACATTGTTAAGCAATTTAAAACAATGAAACTTACAATCAATTTATTTGATAAATCTACCTTATTCCTAGTTAGCAATTCAAAACTTGAATAAAGGCACATACGGATATTTTAAAATGGAGTTAATGACAATTAATAGATATTTCAAAAAGAAATTTATGACAATTAATAGAGAAATTAATTGTAAAATTTCAGTAGTTGACCAGAATTAATTTATTGAATAATTAATGCAAATTAATAAAATTGATGAAAGATAAATAAGTTAATTCTTTTGGTTAATGGCATGAGGACACGAGGTTAATCCCCATTTTGTAGGAGAAATCTGCCCGTGTAACCAGTCCGGCTACCAGTGCCTACAAAGCGGACGGATTAATGTGAGACGTCGCAGGATTGATAATTAACAAAAAGGGTTAATTAACTTATTAAGTTAGTAACCAAATTTGAGTATGTAATTAAAGGAGGATAATTAATTGGTAATATGGTAATTAATTGAAATCAATTAAGGAGGGTAATTAAAAGGGATAAGGTAATCAATTGAAATCAATTAAAGGCAATTAAAGGGGAATTAATTGATTAGAAGAATATGGAAATCAAATTTGCCTTCCTTTGCGCGTGACACAAAATTTTATTCTTTTAACATTTTGACATTTGCCTCTTACCATTTGTTTCTTGAGCATGTCACTGTATTCATTTATTCACGCAGCCTTATCCACAAAAATATCAACTCTTCCAATTGCCATTTTTCCTCTCACCTAAATTAAATGCATTCAAAATTTAATCTTGCCTATCTTTGCAAATTTTCGCATACCCATTATATCTCTCTGTTTCCACTGCGTTTGTTTTGCAATAAACAAATTTTTCGAACCATTGATCAAGTAAATATTTATGTAAGCATTTATTACTTTTGCCTTTTCAGTTAAAAGCTTTTTCATTGCTTACCATAAATCACGCAAGAGCTCAAGTTTTGCTTCCTCAATCAAATCTGTTCAAATTTGCAGTAACGCATGCTTTAAATTTAGATTATAACTGGTATAAATCACGCAAGCTATCTAAAAAAAAAAAAAATCCAAAAGAGTGATATCGTTCAAACATAAAACTGGAAAGAGAAATCAACGCATGCATTTATCACAATTTTCGTGAAGCGTTCAAACAAGAAGAACTGGAAATAAATCTCTTGCCTAAACGCATGCACTCAAAAATCAACGCTTGCATTTATTTCTTACGTTTTCAAACCTGCCTATTTATCTCCCCTTTTTATTTCGCAAGTTTATCTATAAATACTTTGCCTCATTCACATAAGTTTTCATATCTCCTTGTTTGTCCCTCTCTGGTACAAGCTTCTATCAGGTAAATAATTTGCATTATTTATTTCTTTGCTTCTTCCAATTTTCCTTCCTCCTTCTTGTGTTCTCTGATTTCCTTGCTCGGCTACTTCCCCATCATGCCGTGCCATTTATAAATACATATAGAACTTTGTTAGTAGTAGGCTGGAAGAAATGATATAAATTGATTGTAGGAAGCTAGACTATGGAATTAGTGTAGTTATGATGTAGTTAGTGGTATTGTGGATTTGGATAAGTGCAGTTTGAAGAGGAAGGCATAGAAAAAAAAAAAAGAATTACAATTTAATAATGGAGAAGATAAATTGATAAGGAGAAAATGATATGAAATGTTGTTTAATTCAAATAAACAATATTGTATGAATAAATCTTGGGTGAATATAATAAAATGACATTTATTTCAATTTTTAATGGTTGAAATAAATTTAAGATGGTTAAAAATAAATTTAACTACTTATTTGAGAATTTGGGTGGATAAATATCAATGGATTGTATTTATTATGGTTAATAAAAGGATATTGGTGATGTATACCAATAATCACCTTTTAATGTTTAATAATAAAAGAAAAAGAAGAAATAATTTGCCTAAACATGATGAACATGTATGTGAAATAAAGTATTATTTAATGAATTCGAATGTAGTTAGTGGCTACATTTGATTAAATCGAATAATTTGAACAGTATTGTGTTTGTTGCCAATATTGTCATTTTATTTAAATAAATATATATGAGAATGAAAATAATTGATCATGATAAATATGATTAAAAATGTGAGAAATAATTTAATAATGTCTAAACATGTATTTGTTTTGTTTGGGTGCATAACATCTTTTTATTCAATCAATTGTATTAAATTTGCAATTTATTTTGCAATTTATTCAATTTATTTTATGCATGCGTACGGTTGAAGTATGGGCCTAGGATATGTTGAGACGGTTAGCGGGTTGTAGTAGTCGAGCAAGTTGAACTAAATTTCTTTTATTCTATTCGTTCCAGTTGTTCTGAAATTTTGCTTTGACCGTAATTTTTAAATTCGCATACTTGGTATTTGGATCTTATAGATTTAAGTCAAGGCTTTGCATCCGCCGAAGTTTGATCGTGCTTTCCGTTTTTTTTTCCGAAGTAGATACCGTGTTTGATTTAGATCCACTGCAGCGTTTAAGGTGAGTATTTCTCACCAGACATATGTACATATATTTTGTGAATTATCGCAAGTGTATGTGTAAAAATTTTATTTAAATATTATCTGTCTGTAGTATAACGTAGAATGATGAATCCCATTTAAATTGACACCTCATCAGTTATTATCTGTTGTATTATTTCTGCAGTTATATTATATTATTGTTTATTTACTGCTTAAATCACCACTGCAAGTTCCCTGTTAAATTTAGATTGTTGTGGGCTGAAATGATAGGCCTAAATGATGATTACTGTGCTATTATTATGTTAACTGTTTAACTGTTAACTTGGGATTGCGGGTTTGAAATGATAGAACCCGCACTACAAGGGGAGGGGGGATTTCCGACGGCTGAAAACCGTCGGCGGCCGTCGGAAGCCGTCGGCGGCCGTCGGAAAAAGCCGTCGGAAATGAAGGCGTCGGGGAGCAGTATTTCCGACGGCTACCGACGGGTGATGCCGTATACATTATCGACGGTTTCCGGCGGTTTCCGGCGGTTTCCGACGGCTTCCGACGGCCGTCGGAAACCGTCGGAAACCGTCGGAAATCAGGCCAATAAGCCGTCGGAACCCGTCGGAAACCGCCGGAAAATTTCGACCAATAAGCCGTCGGAAGCCGTCGGAAGCCGTCGGAAACCTGTTGTTTTTTTTTAAAATCTGCTGCAAATAGAGCCTTCCAACCACATTTCTCTTCCAAACACTACAATATCAATACTGCACAATCAAATAAACAATAATCCAACCAAACATGCAAACCAATACTCCAAAATATTCAATAGACACAGAAATAAACTAAATTAGAATAAAAATAAAATACAAAATATACATAACATTCCAACATTAACAATAATACTAACAATAACTGTTCTAATCATGCATATCCTGATACAGCTACAGAACCAAGTGTATTATACATAATTATACATATCAACAATTAATTGTTCCTTCTACCAAATCATTGTAAACTAAAACTAAACATACCTGCACGAACGAATTAGAAAGCAATGAATCAATCTGCCCCAGATCCAGAGCCAGCCGATGAAGGGAAGCGGCCACCAAACTGCTGCATGTACTCAAATAACTGTGCCGTCTGCATGGCCTGTTGGCGGTTCTGCTCCTCCAACTGCTGAACTCTAGTCTGTAATTCTTCTATACTTGCTAGCTCGCTCTGAGGTCTACTCCGCCGTCTCCTACTCTGACTACTGGACTGCAATAATTGAAAAATAAATAAAATCAAAGTTTATTGTTTTGAAAAGGTAAGAATATCATATTTTAAGTATTTTAAGAAAAATTAAATTATTTACCGCTAAATTGCCAAATCCGTATCGTCGACCATGCTCTGGTGGACTCATAACGGACTCAAAAATAATGTCCTCTTCATCGGTCGTCAGCTGCTCTCGACCCGTATCAGAAAGGAGTTTCTGTCGCTGCTCCATAAACATCTCCTGCATTGACAAATTAATAATATCATATCTTATTTCATAATAATTTGACAACTAAAACAATTACTAATACTGAATAAAATGAAATATGCTTACATGGCTTTTACTGGATTTATCGTCCTGCCATGTGTACGAAACAGTCCCGTCTGGATTAACATGCTCAACAGCATGCGTACGGGTGAACACGTCCATATAGCTGACAGGACCATGTGCCTCGGCTTCCTGAAGTTGATTGTTACATACAATTATTATACATTTAAAATCATATAGCATAAACTATTTACATTTATTATTCAGTAATTAAATTTACCAACTCCTGCCGATACTGCTGAAACGACTTCGATCCTCCGCGATGAGTAACGGGATTCTTATTTCTATTTGCAGAGTTTCTATCTGACTCTGCCTGTACATTCAAAATTTGATACATTATTTTTCAATCACGTTAAATTAATAATTGAAAAAAAATTAGTATACTTGCCTTCGCCTCGTCCGTCTCCCAGTAGCTCAACCAAGCTTGCCACACGCTCTCCCCCATCCACCGTGGTCTCTTCCCGGATTTCTTAACCTCAGATATCGTGTCTCTGTAGTTCTTTCGCATCTTCCTCATCCAGTATGCTCGTGCCAGCTGCATATCATCTGTCTGGATGTCTATCTCAGCCTGTGTTAAAAAAAGATTACACTTTAAACGATAAACGGTAGAAAAACGACAAAAACGAATTAAAAATGGAAAACATAAAAATTACACATACTAGGACATCCTGCCATATGCACTCTATGATGTGCGGAGGGATGGTATCCCACTTTGGCCAGCACGCACTCATCCTACTACGATATGCTGCTCTGGAGACGTCACTACAAGAAAAAGGCAGAATACCGACAGCCAAGACCGACGGCTTCCGACGGCCATTTTCCGACGGCTTTCGACGGGCCGTCGGCGGCCGTCGGAAGCCGTCGCAAATTTGCGATTATACCAGCCAGCCGAGCCCTTTCTTCCTCCTCCATTTCATACGAAAAAAACCCAAAAAACCCCCCAAATTCAACCCCTAAGCTTCCAATCCCTAATTTTTAGCTTCCGGATCTTCCAACGCACTCTAATCAAGCTTCAGTACTCTTAATCTCAGGTATAATCTCTTATTTTTATGAAAAATTCAGTTTTTACCCTAATTATAGATTTGCATAAATTGATAAATTAGGGCGAATTAATGATTGCAATTGTTTCCACTAGCGTAATAACGGTTTATAGCATCACATGGTATACCAATTTCATCTTTTATCGTGAAATTGTGATAAACACGTATAATTTGTGCATGTTCATGTATATGTATTTTGTTGTGTATGCCTTGATTCGACGATTGTATACGTTATTTGGAATAAGATAAAATGATTGAATGAACTAGGAGTATTATATTGTGCACGTTTTTACTTATGACACAAAAAAAATGCATTACTCTAAATTATAATTGTGTGTATTGAAAAATGACAAAATGTTAAACCAGCCCTAAGTTGATGCGTAATACGTCGAATAAATGTGTGAAATTAATATATAAATGTGAACAGTGAGTAAAACTGTATTTTTGAGTAAAATGCGCGCATGTTAACCGACAAATGTCCCTTAGAGAGTTTTTGGCCCCGTCTGACGAGTGTTGTACATGATCGTTGTATAAATAGTCGTTTTTTTCGAAAAACGACCATTTATATTCATCTGGTACAATGTTTGTCGGATTTGTCCCTGTATTGGACAAGTTATGAACACAGTAAGAATTTACATTTTGTATACTACTTCGTCTCAAACGGTTCATAAAATTTCGCCCTAACTTTTCTTTTTTGTTTCCTGCGTACACGCATTTGTGTACAATGCAGGGAACAAAAGGGAAATGCTGCCGAAATTTTATTGAATCGTTTGGGACGAAGTAATATACGAAATGTAAATGCTTACTGTGTTTGTAATGGGAGGTAGGATGTCTGACCAATGAAAAAAAATTATATATTTTTAATCGTTACGTACGTTAAAAAATGAAATGTGCCCTATTTGAAAATATTTTTAAATTTGTGAAGTTGTTCTTTAAATTCAAAATATTATACGAACATGAAAATAATCTTTTTCGAATGTGTATTCTTCAAAATAAATATTAAATTTTGAACTTCTCATTTTGTCAAATAGGAAAAATGATTGATTATTTTGTTGATCGAAGGAGATGGATGTACCAAAGAAAAGGAATGAGGGGCTCAATAAAAGAAGATTTTTATAACGGTATAAACGTGTTTGTTGAATTCGCCTTAAGTAATAACGGAAACGATCCAGAAATTCGTTGTCCGTGTAGTAGGTGTAGACATTTGAAGTTTTTGTTACCAGATATTGTGAAAGTTCATTTGTGCCAACACGGTTTCACACCCGAATATTATGTTTGGGATCGGCATGGAGAAGTTGTAGCAAATACTTCTGTAGAGTCTGAAAGTGTCGTTAACGAAATAGTTTCAACGACCCGTATAGAAAATATGGTCGAAGATGCAGCACGATCAATGTTTCCTATGGTTGAAGTTGACGACGATGATGTAAATGTTGAAGAACCAAATATTGAAGCTAAGAAAATTTATGATTTACTAGATGCAGCTAAAAAACCTATTTGGGATGGTTGTAAAAGCGGCACGCAGCTGTCAGTAATCGCAGAATACATTGCGATGAAGTCAAAATACAACATCACTGAAGCTGGGTTTACGGCTGTTGTACAAGCTGCAAAATGTAACTATGAAACTAAATCCGTTTACTATTGTTTTATGTTATTTCAATTTGTCATTTATTTAGCAATTTTTATTAAAAATGCAATGAACTCTGCTTATCGTAGGAAGAGTACACCCATCATGAATCAGGTATAACAAACTTACATGTCTATTTACATTTCAGTCATTATAATTAAGCAATTTATACCATTGATGTCATGTTCATATGAAATATATTTCATTATCATGTTTTTATTCTCTTATATAATGATGTGTAAACGTCACAGGTTTATCATTATGTCACATAGAGGGAGGAGCTCTTCCCGTTCTTCAGGAGGCGATGGCAGTGGCCCATCGCAAGCGCCACACCGTCCAGTTGTTACGTTAGCCCCCAAAGCAGATGGGTAAAAATTAAATCTTATTCATCATCTTATTTTTTCTATACTATACGTATGTACTTATCTGTATCGTACTTAAAAACAGGGGGTTCGAGCTACTACCCACTAAGGTAGTGTTGGACGTCTCCAGAGCAGCATATCGTAGTAGGATGAGTGCGTGCTGGCCAAAGTGGGATACCATCCCTCCGCACATCATAGAGTGCATATGGCAGGATGTCCTAGTATGTGTAATTTTTATGTTTTCCATTTTTAATTCGTTTTTGTCGTTTTTCTACCGTTTATCGTTTAAAGTGTAATCTTTTTTTAACACAGGCTGAGATAGACATCCAGACAGATGATATGCAGCTGGCACGAGCATACTGGATGAGGAAGATGCGAAAGAACTACAGAGACACGATATCTGAGGTTAAGAAATCCGGGAAGAGACCACGGTGGATGGGGGAGAGCGTGTGGCAAGCTTGGTTGAGCTACTGGGAGACGGACGAGGCGAAGGCAAGTATACTAATTTTTTTTCAATTATTAATTTAACGTGATTGAAAAATAATGTATCAAATTTTGAATGTACAGGCAGAGTCAGATAGAAACTCTGCAAATAGAAATAAGAATCCCGTTACTCATCGCGGAGGATCGAAGTCGTTTCAGCAGTATCGGCAGGAGTTGGTAAATTTAATTACTGAATAATAAATGTAAATAGTTTATGCTATATGATTTTAAATGTATAATAATTGTATGTAACAATCAACTTCAGGAAGCCGAGGCACATGGTCCTGTCAGCTATATGGACGTGTTCACCCGTACGCATGCTGTTGAGCATGTTAATCCAGACGGGACTGTTTCGTACACATGGCAGGACGATAAATCCAGTAAAAGCCATGTAAGCATATTTCATTTTATTCAGTATTAGTAATTGTTTTAGTTGTCAAATTATTATGAAATAAGATATGATATTATTAATTTGTCAATGCAGGAGATGTTTATGGAGCAGCGACAGAAACTCCTTTCTGATACGGGTCGAGAGCAGCTGACGACCGATGAAGAGGACATTATTTTTGAGTCCGTTATGAGTCCACCAGAGCATGGTCGACGATACGGATTTGGCAATTTAGCGGTAAATAATTTAATTTTTCTTAAAATACTTAAAATATGATATTCTTACCTTTTCAAAACAATAAACTTTGATTTTATTTATTTTTCAATTATTGCAGTCCAGTAGTCAGAGTAGGAGACGGCGGAGTAGACCTCAGAGCGAGCTAGCAAGTATAGAAGAATTACAGACTAGAGTTCAGCAGTTGGAGGAGCAGAACCGCCAACAGGCCATGCAGACGGCACAGTTATTTGAGTACATGCAGCAGTTTGGTGGCCGCTTCCCTTCATCGGCTGGCTCTGGATCTGGGGCAGATTGATTCATTGCTTTCTAATTCGTTCGTGCAGGTATGTTTAGTTTTAGTTTACAATGATTTGGTAGAAGGAACAATTAATTGTTGATATGTATAATTATGTATAATACACTTGGTTCTGTAGCTGTATCAGGATATGCATGATTAGAACAGTTATTGTTAGTATTATTGTTAATGTTGGAATGTTATGTATATTTTGTATTTTATTTTTATTCTAATTTAGTTTATTTCTGTGTCTATTGAATATTTTGGAGTATTGGTTTGCATGTTTGGTTGGATTATTGTTTATTTGATTGTGCAGTATTGATATTGTAGTGTTTGGAAGAGAAATGTGGTTGGAAGGCTCTATTTGCAGCAGATTTTAAAAAAAAACAACAGGTTTCCGACGGCTTCCGACGGCTCTCGACGGCTTATTGGTCGAAATTTTCCGGCGGTTTCCGACGGGTTCCGACGGCTTATTGGCCTGATTTCCGACGGTTTCCGACGGTTTCCGACGGCCGTCGGAAGCCGTCGGAAACCGCCGGAAACCGTCGATAATGTATACGGCATCACCCGTCGGTAGCCGTCGGAAATACTGCTTCCCGACGCCTTCATTTCCGACGGCTTTTTCCGACGGCCGCCGACGGCTTCCGACGGCCGCCGACGGTTTTCAGCCGTCGGAAATCCCCCCTCCCCTTGTAGTGCGTCCAACACTACCTTAGTGGGTAGTAGCTCGAACCCCCTGTTTTTAAGTACGATACAGATAAGTACATACGTATAGTATAGAAAAAATAAGATGATGAATAAGATTTAATTTTTACCCATCTGCTTTGGGGGCTAACGTAACAACTGGACGGTGTGGCGCTTGCGATGGGCCACTGCCATCGCCTCCTGAAGAACGGGAAGAGCTCCTCCCTCTATGTGACATAATGATAAACCTGTGACGTTTACACATCATTATATAAGAGAATAAAAACATGATAATGAAATATATTTCATATGAACATGACATCAATGGTATAAATTGCTTAATTATAATGACTGAAATGTAAATAGACATGTAAGTTTGTTATACCTGATTCATGATGGGTGTACTCTTCCTACGATAAGCAGAGTTCATTGCATTTTTAATAAAAATTGCTAAATAAATGACAAATTGAAATAACATAAAACAATAGTAAACGGATTTAGTTTCATAGTTACATCAATTTCATAATACATCAAGAATTCAACATAGTTACATCAATTGCAAAAAAACAGATTCAAATTTATATCAGTCATCATCGTCTTCTGATTCAGATTCGGTCTCGTTTTCGACGATATTTTCCTCTGCACTGTCAAACGCTTCTACCAAAACATTTGATTCATCGATCAAAGGACCAAAATCTGTATGATCGTCTGTAATTATTATTTCGTTATTTTGCTCAAGATCTGCCTGATAAGCTTGTTCGTCCGGAATATTCTTCCCATCGAATGTGAATCTGGCCTTTGTTTTAAAAACTGCAGACCAATCTGCTTTATCTCTTTTTAGAGACGGATAAGGAGCGTAATAAACTTGCAATGCTTGTTTGGCTAGTACAAAAGGATCATACTTGTGATAGTGCGATGTATGCTTTATTTCGATAAGATTATAATCCTTATGCACATTAATTCCAGAACCTGGAACATTGCTAAACCAATTGCATCTAAATAGAAACACCTCCTCCGCGGGTCTTGAGAAATATGTCAGTTGCAAAATTTGTGTTAGAACGCCATAAAAATCATTTAAATGGTTTTCTGGATCGTCACTACCTTTAACAAATACACCAGTATTATTTGTTAATTTTTCTGCACCGTATTCTTTAGTGTTAAATTTGTATCCATTGACGAAATATATTGGATATGTCTTGACCACTCTTTTTGGTCCCATTGCAAGATGTTTCAACCCTTCGTCAACAACACAATTTTTCGGCTCATAAACGTAATTTGAAAACCAACGGGAAAATTCTTTACTGAGATCTCCGTTCGGATGTTCCCGTTCATAAACACTGTTTATATAAACAAATTATTACATTAGGTTATACACGCGCATGCATTACAGAAAAGAATAAAACAAAAATTATTATTTCAGATTACCTAACAAACGGTGCAACCTCGGCACAATTTAGAAGAATATAAGTGTGTGCTACACGAAGATCTCTATCGTCTAGCCATATTTCCACACATTTTCCAGAAGGCCGACCATGTTGTCTAAAAATAGATAACATTGCTTGAGAGGACTCTTGTTCGTCGCCTTCATCATTACGAGGAACACTTTGAAATGAAATATTCACATGGTCACTGAAATAGTGAGAGAAAAAGAACGAAGCTTCTTCTTCGATGTAAGATTTACATATCGAACCTTCAACTCGTGCTTTTTGTCTCACTTTTTTCTTCAGATGATTCAAATATCTATGCAACATTAATTTATATTAACTTCATCTTTCAAATGCAATTAAATTACGTTATAACATATTACATACCTCTCAAATGGATACATCCATCCGTATTGGACAGGACCTCGAAGTCGTGCTTCAGATGGAAGATGAACAGGTAAATGTTCCATCACATTAAAAAAACCTGGCGGAAATATTTTCTCTAATTTGCAAAGCAATATAGGAATGTCCACTTCAAGTTTACGTAAACGTTGCACTTTTAAAGTAGTCGAACAAAGCTCTTTGTAAAACATACTAAGCTCCGTTACTACCTTCCAAACTTTTAACGGCAGTAGTTCTTTAAACATAACGGGAAATAAATTTTCCATCATTATGTGACAGTCGTGAGTTTTCATTCCGCTCAATCTACTATTTTTAAAGTCAACACATCTACGAAGATTTGATGATATCCCATCAGGAAATCTTAACCCTTCCACCCATTTTAACACAGCTTTAACTTGATTATTATCTAATTCGTAACAAGCTTTTGGTTTTTTACTGTCATTTGGTTTCATATGAAGCTCGGGACGTTTGCATAATTCTTCTATATCACGTCTTGATTTCAAATCATCCTTCGTCTTCCCTTTCACATTCAAAATTGTGTTAAACACATTATCAAATACATTTTTCTCATTGTGCATCACATCTATGTTATGGCGAAGCAGAAGATGTTTCCAATACGGCAACTCCCAAAAAATAGTTTGTTTGCACCAGTTATGAACAACTGATTTGCCTTCAATTTCTGTTTGCTCCCCCGTTTCATATATCTTTGGATAGTCCTTAACAAGTTCATATATGTCTTCGCTTGACCATATCGTCGGTGGTTGTCTATTTTCTACTCTATTAGCTAAAAAGTTTTTCTTGTCTCCTCTGAAGGGATGATTTACATGGAGAAAATATCGATGACAGTCAAACCATGAAATTTTCTTACCATGAGGTAAAGAAAACGCTCGTGTTTCATCCATGCAATATGGACATGCTAGACGACCGGCAGTACTCCATCCCGAAAGCATTGCATAGGCAGGAAAATCACTTATAGTCCACAACAAAGAAGCAAACATACGAAAATTTTTCTTCTTTGACACATCGTATGTTTCTACTCCTTCGTTCCACAGTATTTTTAACTCCTCAATCAACGGTTGTAAATATACATCGATTCCTTGTGTCGGATCGTCGGGGCCAGGAACGACAACAGTAAGAAACATATATTGCGTTTTCATGCACATCCATGGAGGTAAATTATACGGTGTGACGATAATGGGCCAGGATGAATATTTAGAACCAAATTGAGAAAATGGAGAAAAACCGTCCGTACATAATCCTAATCTAACATTTCGACTCTCCGCTGCAAAATTTGGATACGTTTTATCGAAATGCTTCCATGCTTCTCCATCGGCCGGATGTGTCAACGTACCCTCTTCCTCCGTTCTCACGCTATGCCACCTCATATTAGACGCAGTTACAGAAGATGCGTATAATCTTTGAAGTCTTGGAGTTATGGGTAAGTAGTGCATACGCTTGTACGGAACTTCCTTACCCTTCTTTTTTCTTGGTTTGTATCTCTCCTGGTTACAAACTTTACAATTTCTAAGGTTTGCGTCTTCTTTCCAAAACAACATGCATCCTTTTAAACATGTATCTATTTTCTGATACGGTAAACCAAAAGCCGACATAAGTTTTTTAACTTCGTAGTGATTTTCACACATTAGATTATCGGGCGGCATATGTCTTTTTGCAGCTTGTACAACAGCCGTAAACCCAGCTTCAGTGATGTTGTATTTTGACTTCATCGCAATGTATTCTGCGATTACTGACAGCTGCGTGCCGCTTTTACAACCATCCCAAATAGGTTTTTTAGCTGCATCTAGTAAATCATAAATTTTCTTAGCTTCAATATTTGGTTCTTCAACATTTACATCATCGTCGTCAACTTCAACCATAGGAAACATTGATCGTGCTGCATCTTCGACCATATTTTCTATACGGGTCGTTGAAACTATTTCGTTAACGACACTTTCAGACTCTACAGAAGTATTTGCTACAACTTCTCCATGCCGATCCCAAACATAATATTCGGGTGTGAAACCGTGTTGGCACAAATGAACTTTCACAATATCTGGTAACAAAAACTTCAAATGTCTACACCTACTACACGGACAACGAATTTCTGGATCGTTTCCGTTATTACTTAAGGCGAATTCAACAAACACGTTTATACCGTTATAAAAATCTTCTTTTATTGAGCCCCTCATTCCTTTTCTTTGGTACATCCATCTCCTTCGATCAACAAAATAATCAATCATTTTTCCTATTTGACAAAATGAGAAGTTCAAAATTTAATATTTATTTTGAAGAATACACATTCGAAAAAGATTATTTTCATGTTCGTATAATATTTTGAATTTAAAGAACAACTTCACAAATTTAAAAATATTTTCAAATAGGGCACATTTCATTTTTTAACGTACGTAACGATTAAAAATATATAATTTTTTTTCATTGGTCAGACATCCTACCTCCCATTACAAACACAGTAAGCATTTACATTTCGTATATTACTTCGTCCCAAACGATTCAATAAAATTTCGGCAGCATTTCCCTTTTGTTCCCTGCATTGTACACAAATGCGTGTACGCAGGAAACAAAAAAGAAAAGTTAGGGCGAAATTTTATGAACCGTTTGAGACGAAGTAGTATACAAAATGTAAATTCTTACTGTGTTCATAACTTGTCCAATACAGGGACAAATCCGACAAACATTGTACCAGATGAATATAAATGGTCGTTTTTCGAAAAAAACGACTATTTATACAACGATCATGTACAACACTCGTCAGACGGGGCCAAAAACTCTCTAAGGGACATTTGTCGGTTAACATGCGCGCATTTTACTCAAAAATACAGTTTTACTCACTGTTCACATTTATATATTAATTTCACACATTTATTCGACGTATTACGCATCAACTTAGGGCTGGTTTAACATTTTGTCATTTTTCAATACACACAATTATAATTTAGAGTAATGCATTTTTTTTGTGTCATAAGTAAAAACGTGCACAATATAATACTCCTAGTTCATTCAATCATTTTATCTTATTCCAAATAACGTATACAATCGTCGAATCAAGGCATACACAACAAAATACATATACATGAACATGCACAAATTATACGTGTTTATCACAATTTCACGATAAAAGATGAAATTGGTATACCATGTGATGCTATAAACCGTTATTACGCTAGTGGAAACAATTGCAATCATTAATTCGCCCTAATTTATCAATTTATGCAAATCTATAATTAGGGTAAAAACTGAATTTTTCATAAAAATAAGAGATTATACCTGAGATTAAGAGTACTGAAGCTTGATTAGAGTGCGTTGGAAGATCCGGAAGCTAAAAATTAGGGATTGGAAGCTTAGGGGTTGAATTTGGGGGGTTTTTTGGGTTTTTTTCGTATGAAATGGAGGAGGAAGAAAGGGCTCGGCTGGCTGGTATAATCGCAAATTTGCGACGGCTTCCGACGGCCGCCGACGGCCCGTCGAAAGCCGTCGGAAAATGGCCGTCGGAAGCCGTCGGTCTTGGCTGTCGGTATTCTGCCTTTTTCTTGTAGTGCCGGGGTTTGTAAATTACGGATTGAAATGATATAAATCCGTATCACTTGACCTAGGCTAGAAAACTATATACAGGCCCGTGGTCCTTATAATATTTTCTGAAATATTTAAAATTATTTTGGAAGTTAAATATTTGATTTAATATCTTTAAAGGATTTTATATTGATTTTGAATGAGTTATAAATGTTAATAAATAAATAAATAAATATTTGAATAAAATTTTGGAATATAACTTATTTTGGAAATTCTGGATTTTTGAAAGGATAAGATTTCAGTTAAGAAATATATATATAAGTTATATTTGGAAATATTTATTAAGTTAAACAATCTACTAAAGCATTTAAATGCTGTCTTTTGAAATTGGACTAGTTTTACCCGTAACTTTAGGTAGCATTTCCTAAGTGCTATAGAATCTGGAATTTGATTGTTTTGAAATTTAAGGAATTTGATAAATTATATTTATGTTTAAGTTTTGGAGACCTTTAAGATATGAGATTTATAACTGGATTTTTCTTAATAAATTTAAGATGAACATTCTAGTGTTAAGTAAATTTTGAAATTATTTAATGGCATAATTTTGGAGTTTTATCTATGGAATTTATGGGAATATTCAAGACGAAATAATAAACACTAATTTGTTGAAAGAAAAAAATATCCAACCTTAGTTTTGAATATTAATACTCCAATTGGATATATATATAGGAATTGAAATGGTCTTGGGAACATGAAGTGATATTTAAATTATGGTTTAAAATAAAGAAATATATTTGTAAAGCTATGTAAATTATCTTCTTTACAAAGTAACCATAAAGTTAAACCATTTATATCCAAACCATTTGTGTTTTGGGAGTTATGTTTTTTTTTTTTAAAGAAAAATTTCCAATATATTATGGTTTAAAGGTATAATTCAAATATTTGGTTTCCAGATATTATAAATTTTAAGCAGTATGGTTTTGGAAAAGAATTATATTTGAATATAACGATATCATGTTGTTTTGGGTTTTAAATAATATCGTATTTATAGTTTTGAAATGGAAATGTTTATACTGGTTTTAAAGTATAAATTGTTTTTTTAAATGACCACGGGTTATAATAACGATGGGTTGGCAAAGAGACCGGGATCGGATATGGACATACTCTCTGTCGATACCGAAAACCACTTTGACCAACCGTGTACGCGGTGGAGATTCCAGAATGAAGTAGGTCGGTGGTGGCGTTTCCTGTAAGGTAAATACGTGGACCCGACTCCCGTGAGTTGGCATAAGGTGGCTAAAACAGGAGCAATTCCAGGCCAATGAGGTCATTCCTCTGATCGGACGCTCCTCTTCGATATTATACTATGATCTTGGATTGATTCAGTGGCCACTTCTATATTTTGATTTTGGGGAGTTAGTTCGAGGTGGGCGGCAGCTGCGCGCTGCGCGTTACCATCAGCCTGGATAGCAATTGGTATATCTACCCTGGCATTGCCTAGTTGTGCCGTGTCACCTACCCTATCGCGCCTTGTACGAGTTTGGTTTTCTCCCGTAGCCCGTGTGGTATCCTCTAGTGGCTTCCCGATCAGGAGGGACTATGATATTGGATGGACTACTGGGACTATTACGTGTTAAGGGCTATATGGGTAACCCCTTAACGCTATTAAAAAGTAAGTTTATTTTATAAATAGACACTAGTATAATAGCGCAATATACTACATAGTAAATAGTTTGACGGATCCTTAGAGGATGGGCGGTCCCAAGCATCCTTTAAGTTACTTGCTCTATATTACAGTACACTTGAATTAGCTTACATTATATAAGTATGTATGTCCTGACTCGAGTGTTATGTTTTATTTTTACGCTCGGGTCAGCCTGAGTTGCAGCTTCAATTTCTTCTCCGTAGCTAGGACACTCAGTAGATCATTCGCGCTGCTGGAAGTTGTTTCAGCCTTTATCTTTTCTGGAATTCAAGACTTTGAAGACTCTATCTCTATTTATGTCTTAAAATTTGTATTGAGGATTATAGACAATGTAAGTTCTGTTTTGTTGAAGTTATATCAGTGGCTTCATGAACCACTAAATTTTTAATTTCCGCTGCGAGATTCTGATATCTGTGTATGTGATTCTGTGATCTATTTATTGTATATTCTGAGTTTTGCCAAATTTATTCTACAACGCAGTATTTTGAACAATTCAAGTCCGACAATGTGCGGATGCGAAGGGTTGAAAATACTGGGTCGTTACAATAAGTTTTGAAATGAAGTTGGAATTTGGATTTTTGAAAGGAAAATGTAAAGATTGAAATCTGGAACAAATATTAACGTAGTAATTGATGAAGAACGTTGTTTTAAATTTAATTTTTTTCAATAATTAAATTTGGAATTATTGATAAATGATTTGGAATTAGTAATAATTGAGTTTTGAAATTATTAGGTTTGAAATCATTAAATAATTAAATTTGAAATTCTAAGTAAGTTTAGAATTATAATTAAGTTTGAAATTATTAAGTTGAATTTGTAATTATGTTGAAATGATTTGATAACTAAGTTTGAATTCATAATTAAGTGGAAATGATTTAATAATTATGTTTAAATTTATAACCTAGTTTGTAATTATTAAATTTTGAAATTATTAATAATTAAGATTGAAATTATTTAAAAATTGAATAATATTTAATTATTTGATAATTGAATAAAAATTGAATTCTTTGATAAGAGCAATTGAACTTTTGAATAAGTGGATTTGAACTTCGTTAATAAATGAAATTTAGTTTCTTTATTTATTAATTAAGCTTTGGAAAATTTAAGTAAGTTAATAAGTGAAATTAAACTTCTCGAATATATCAAATTTAGTTCTTTATTAATTGAGTTTGATATTTGTAACGAAGTCAATAAATAAATGAAAATTTGAATGTCTTAACAAGAAATAAAATGTGATTTATTGAAATGAATGGGATTTATAAAAAAAAATTGTAAGGCTTGTAATTTAAAGAAATTTATTTGACGAATTTAATTTAATTAAATTTGTAAGCTTTGATATAATAGATATGGACTTAAGTAATTGATTTAATGAATTGTAGATTTAATGTTAATTGTTTTGAATTGATAAATTAATGTAACGAATATTGAATGAAATCGATAAATGAATTTAGATTGGTTTGAATGTAAATTAAACCATTTTAAATGTTTTCGGAATGAAGCTTATATACGAACTTGAATCAATATTTGAATTGTTTAAATAAAAGTTGAAATTGAATTGTAAGATTTTGAAATGGTTATTTGGAAGTTTGTAACGTAAATTTTGGAAATTGATAGTGAAAGACAATTGAAATGTTGATTTATGAACTCTAATTGAAATTGAATTTGATTTGGTTTTGAAATTTATTAAACGACCAATCGGTGTAATAATTACAAAAGTTATTAAAGAAACCGGAGTCGGTTATGGATATACTCTCTATCTAAACCGAAAACCACTTTAATAACTATACGCGGAGTGTGATCCAGAATGAAGTGGTTGGAATGATGTACGTGATGACTGAAGAAACAGAACGATAATGGATAGCCTTGACATTTGTGTCCAATTTGGAAATGACTAAAATTAGGAGCCGTGCCGGGCTAAATGGGGTTAGCCACCTTGAGCGAACACACTTCTTCGTAACTACTACTCATTATTGTTATCGATTGGTGCACCCTCGGAATTTCAGGAGTGTTGTTTCGCGGTGTTGCGATCGTTGCGGAGATGCGTTCTCACCAGTCTGGATCAAGCAAACGGTAGTTTCACTACCTTGGGTATTGCCTCACGTGCCTTGTCATACTTGTATCCCTATATACGCGACCACTACGAATTTGTTTTGTGTTATACCTATGGAGTACTCCCTGATATCCCACTAGTTTATGGTAGAGTTTACAGTGCTGTATAGACTATGACATATATATAAAATGTGTCAAGGGGGATAATGGTAACGCCTTAACACTATTTTGATACTTTATATTACTGATAGACATTATCTATTTAGTATACACTACTACCTAGTAGGTAGTTTTACGGATCCTTAGAGGACGGTTATTCCAACGTCCTTTGAGTTACTTGTATTTCAGCTGTTATTTCACTTGAGTTGGATTTATTGATATAAGAATATTAATCCTAACTCGAGTGTTTTGTGTTTTTCTTTATGCCCGGGTCATACCGAGAGTACCAGCTTTCGAGGCTCACCTTTGGAGTTGGAGCTTCGCTTAGAGATCCAGCCATCTTTCTAGCTTTTAGATATTCAGTTGATTCCAGTGATGTATCCTGATTATTGTATTCGACTATTGTATTCGAGACTTCTGTTGTAACTTGTTTAACTCTGATGTATCTTATATATTATATAGTAGCTTCATGAACTACTATCACTTTTACTTCCGCTGCATATTATTACTCTGTGTCTGTTCTGTGATTATTTATTTACTGTATATCTGAGTATTTTTCAAATTTAAATTAACAATTCAGCATTTTGAATTATTCAAGTCCGACGTGTGCGGATGCGAATAGTCCAAAATAGCGGGTCGTTACAGTTGTTATCAGAGCCAGGTTAGCTCTAGGCAAAACTTAGCATATAGGATAAATGTATTTACGGAATCACTCTCATTCGAGTTTCAATCTCTTCCTTTTGACTCAATCCCTTTGAATTTTGAAACGTTTCCTCGGTTCCAAAAATTCATTTGTATCCCTCACTATTCGTCTTCTTTCGATTCCGGAGTATCCCACAACTCCACTTCGAATGATCTTTACAGTGAAACGGCGGTCTCGACAATCTTCGAGTTATTTGTAAATGAGTGAAACTCCTTTACAATAGACATTGATTTACCGGAGATTTCTATATCCTCGGTTTACGATGCTATCTATCTTCCGCTATGCCAGAATTCTATTTCTTAAGATCGAATGTTGATTTACCTCGGAATTCAACATCGATCTTATTCTTGAAGTTATGGTCGATCCGGTGAAGGTTGCCCGTGAATTAAATAAGCTTATCCATCTTTTGATTCTGTGAATTGAATTATCTTACTTTCTGTTCGAACTTATTATCGAATCAAAATTCTCTTTGATTTGATTTCCATCAAATTTGAATCTATGTCCTTGCTTTGAAAAATCCATTCATGTATCGTCGAGCGGAGAAGTGTATTTATAAATTAATATTTAAAATGTTTTATATATTGTGTTGTTTGAGTTGTAGATGTTGATTTGGATTTTCGATCGATTCGTCTGATCAACGCTATCGATAGGATTTTCAAAACACCTGAGCAGAGCAAACTGACACAATATTGTTTTCAAATTTAGTAGATAAAATAATATTGAATGATATAAGTCTAAATTTTTCTGAAATTAAAATGTTAATGAATTTGTTGTCCGAAATGATAATATTTAATTTTCATTTATTGTTTTATAAATCATTGAATATTTCATAATATAAATAAATGAATTTGTAAAACTTAGTTATAATTTGATTTGGAATTTGAAGTAAATTTAAACTAGAATTTGAGAATTTAATTTCCGATAATTTCGAACTATGGTTTTAAAAGTTTAAAACGTATATTATTTAAAATATTTTCGAATAAAAATGGTTTGCAAAGAAATTTAAACGATTAAATTTGAGCTCTTCCCTTTTGTCGCTGGAAAATAATTTCGGTGATGACGGCCGTATCATCGACATTCATTTTCGAGTTTCGAAGTGGAGAGACTATTCTGTGCTTTGCTACGGTTTGTTTTGAAAAATAAATTGATATGAATTTCTAAACATGACTTGATAATATATATTGAAGATTTAAATTTGATTTGATATATTATGAATATTTATATATTTATTTTATCTCTAAGTTGTTGAAGCTAATCGGAAATAAATACTTAAAATTTGTTAAAGGATGATTTTTAATTATAATTGAAGCCGGATTTTGAATGAGTAGTTAAATGTGAAATAAATTGAACTGAAAATTTTACTTGGAAAATACTCTATTGCATTATATATAACTTATCTAAATTTTCAAAAGTTAATTATGTAATTGAATATTATATAGTAGAAAATGATATCAAAGGAATTTTTAAATAAATTTGAGTAGTTATAATAAATGTAAATATACTTAATATTTATGTAATAAGATATATTAAGTAGAATAAATTTAATAATAATTTGGATTAAAAAGAATTAAATTTGTCAAATAAAGCATGATTATAATAAATGACCATTCAAATTTATGATCTTTAGAATTGTTAATTTAAGAAAATTGGATAAAATATAAAATAAAATGTCCTTATAAATAAAATGTGAGTGCGTATAATAAATGTTATTCACTTAAATTTTAATTATAAATGATAATAGAGATAAATATAATAATAAGTTAAATAAATAATAGGTGTGATTAATAGAAGAAAATTTTGTTTTGAAAATTGATAAATTAAAATTAAATCAACTTAATGAGATATCTTGAATTAATTGAATTTCAATTGAATTTCATTTGAAAGAAACCTTGTATACCTAACATTTATAAATGAGAAATCAAATCAATTCAATGAAAATCTTGAATTTAAAAACAAATTGTTGAATATAAATTTAGTTAAATTTAAATTCATATGGTTTAAATTAATTGTTTATAATGTAATTCAAGTTTATTCTCTTTTGATTGTTTCTATTCCCCCACTTCTTTCCTTTTGGGGGACAAAAAATTTTGAGTGGGGGAGAATGTAACGACCCGTGAATCTTCGATAATTTTTTATTATTTGTTATATTAATTTCAAATCTGAGAAATTGTAAACAATACAATAAAATGACGATAAAATTTTGAAATAAAAATTTAACATTTGAAATGCGTCTAGTTAAATAGCAACTGGTAAATTTTCATTCAAAAATATGAAAGTTTATTTCGTGCGTAAAATTACTTCAATTTAATCAGTTAAAAAGTGATGAAAATAAACCGTTTTCGAAACCTAAATATTTTTACATAGAAAAATTCTAAATCATCTTCTGAGCAAGATGTCAGTTTGTCGTTTTTTCAAATTCAGACATCTTTAGCTCCGTCGATCTTATTTTTCTGCGTTTTTCATGCATTTTCCGCTATTATAAAATTCGAATTTTTATAATTTAAATCGAACCACTGATACGCGTATACCGTTTTGATCGTCTCGTCCTACTAATCTCTACGATATATTCACTTCTGGATTCGGGGTTTGGAACACCGTGAAATCAGTATAACGATTGACCGTATAGGTATTCAATTTTCAACCTTTAGTTTTCTGTGTCCCTTTATTATCCTCGGGTGAATAAATAGCCTTTATTATTTCATTCAATTGGGACGTACATGACTTTAAATTTTTCCACTTTTCAAGAAATAATAAATCTACTACGCCTATTCACATGGTTCTCTTCCTCTCCCATTTGCCTTGCTGTTCTCTTCTTTGTCCAATTTCTTTATATAAAAAAAGATATACAAGGCTATAGTTTTCATTAGCCTTCTCCTAGCCATGAACCATGCAACGCCGCCTTTCCATTTACCCTAAGCCTCCTCCATGCCTCTTTTCCCTCGGCCCATGCCAGCACCCGGGCCTCGTCGTTCACAACACCTTAGAGCCGCTACCGTGTCCTCCCACCCTCCGCCCGAAGAGCAGCCGCGGCCTCAAACCCGCCACAGCACCATCACCCAACCACCGTCCGGCCTCCATTCCCTCTCCTGAACAGCCGGCCCCTATACCACGCAACTTCCATGAACCCGAGCCAAATCCCACTACCACCCTCCGACCACCGAAGCTTGCCACCATCATCCTCTGCAAACAACAGACCTCAACGCCGAAACAACCTTCAGCCAAGATCCGAGCCTCCCTTCGCCTTCGCCTTCCACCTCACCTCATTTCCACATCATCCGCCGAGCTGCTTTTTATATTAGGTTTGTCTATAAAAAAAATTATATATTGTTCTAGTGTATATATATTAAGATGTATATTGTGTTTATACATATGTTATATATACTAGTTAATATATATATGTAGGTTATTTTTGGTTTTCCGTTGTATACTTATATGTTTTATTATATATGCTACCGTACGTTTATGAAAAAATAAGGTGTATATATGTTTCGGTTTTACTTTAGTGTTTGGGTTTCGAAATTTGTATGTTACTGAGTATTTTTTTTAAGTGGATGCAAGTTTATGATTCTATAGTGGGATATATATAGTTATGTATATAGGTTACAGTATAGAGTAGCTGTTGACAAAATTTATAAGTTATAAATTTTTTAATATGTAAAGCTATGTACTAAAGCTATGCTAGTTGTAACAGTTACAATATAAAGGATTTAATAATGTGGACTTTACCATTGTGTGTACATATATTTGAAGTGTTTGGGTTTTTTACACATAAGTTACAAAGTTACTTATATTGTTTTAAGCATATACGCGAGTATTTGATCTGAGTCGCATATATAATCAGTTTGTAAAAGGCACGTGATATGTATGCTAGATATTTAGAAACGGCATAGCATATATTGCGTGCAGTGTTTCTATATACCCATACCTTGGTCATATTATCTTATATTGCTTACATTTTTGGGTAGCAGCATACATGCTGCACACGTGAGAGGAAAAAAAAGAAAAAAAAAGAAAAGAAAAAAAAGGGTTTAAAGGCATATAGACTATATGCCAGTTTTATACAAAATCTATTACTGTTATACGTATGAATTTATATATAGGTTCTATGTCTTTTGTTGGTCGTGTATTGGTTATGAGCTTAGTTTTAGGGATCATATATTTTATGTTATCTTATATCTTTATTAAATAATATGTTTACAAGATAAGTTTATGTTTGTTAATGGTTAGATTTATATGTTACGGTTGCTCGGGTCTGCACATGATTTTAAAGTTGTTATATATATATGTTTTACATTTGATTTCAGAAAAGAATTTTTATTTATTTATTTATTTTAGTTCAATTTGTATCAACTGACTCTAATCGGTTCATTGATTCCTCATTATCAGCTTGTCTGTCGTGCCCGTTTTCTTCATCAAATCGTGTCTATCTAGCGTTGCTTTGGAATTTGTAGCTTATTTCTTTGTCAAATTTATCTAGCCTCGAAAGGTGAGCAATCACTCACGATTAATGTTTTTTTTATTTATTAAATTTGATTTCAATTGAAACAACAATTGAAATATGCTGCTATTGGTTATTCCACTATTATATATGTTATTACCTGTATCAGTTCACCTATGACATCTGACACTATTATCTATTAATTATGTATGCAATGATAATATAGTTTGGCTGATAATTGTTTGATTGTTGATGTTTATATTGGACGTTAAATTGTTAATGTTGTAAGTTATAAATAATTTGAAATTGAAATTGGCGTAGGATAGTTAGTTTTGATATACGTGTTAAATTTGATTAGTTAAATTTGTATAATATGACCCCTTTTAAATGTTAAATAAATTGACACATAGAAATTTGGTTAATTAAACTTTGAACCATTGAATGTATGATTGATGTTGTATGAGATCGAATAATAAATGACAAGTGAAGAACCGTATAAATATTAATGTAATAATGTTTAATCTACATGAAATGATAGTGTAGATTCTAGAAATAATTATATTAATTCGTACAAACAATAATGTGAATTAATACGACTATTTCAGGATTATTTAATTGAATTATTTATTGGATTGTTATGGATGTTTGCTATTGCATGTTTATTTACTTTGACACCATCCCAGTTATCACACTGCAAGTTCCCTTTGCTATGCTTTGAATTTTGAATTGGAAATGGAATCGGGTTGAAATGATAAATACCCAAATGAACTTGACTTAGGATAGAGAATTAAATAAAATCCGATTGGTCAATAAATTGATTTAAAAATAAAATAATGATTTTAACCGAGCAAGGAATAAGTTTTGAAATGAAGTTGGAATTTGGATTTTTGAATGGAAAATGTAAAGATTGAAATCTGAAACAAATATTAACGTAGTAATTGATGAAAGAACGTTGTTTGAAATTTTTTTAATAATTAAATTTGGAATTATTCATAAATAATTTGGAGTTAGTAATAATTGAGTTTTGAAATTATTAGGTTTGAAATCATTTAATAATTAAATTTATAATTATAAGCAAGTTTGGAATTATAATTAAGTTTGAAATTATTAAGTTGAATTTGTAATTAAGTTGGAATGATTTGATAATTAAGTTTGAATTCATAATTAAGTGGAAATGATTTAATAATTATGTTTAAATTTATAACCAAGTTTGTAATTATTAAATTTTGAAATTATTAATAATTAAGATTGAAATTATTTAATAATTGAATAAGATTTAATTATTTGATAATTGAATAAAAATTGAATTCTTTGATAAGAGCAATTGAACTTTTGAATAAGTGGATTTGAACTTCGTTAATAAATGAAATTTAGTTTCTTTATTTATTAATTAAGCTTTGGAAAATTTAAGTAAGTTAATAAGTGAAATTAAACTTCTCGAATATATCAAATTTAGTTCTTTATTAATTGAGTTTGATATTTGTAACGAAGTCAATAAATAAATGAAAATTTGAATGTCTTAACAAGAAATAAAATGTGATTTATTGAAATGAATGGGATTTATAAAAAAAATTGTAAGGCTTGTAATTTAAAGAAATTTATTTGACGAATTTAATTTAATTAAATTTGTAAGCTTTGATATAATAGATATGGACTTAAGTAATTGATTTAATGAATTGTAGATTTAATGTTAATTGTTTTGAATTGATAAATTAATGTAACGAATATTGAATGAAATCGATAAATGAATTTAGATTGGTTTGAATGTAAATTAAACCATTTTAAATGTTTTCGGAATGAAGCTTATATACGAACTTGAATCAATATTTGAATTGTTTAAATAAAAGTTGAAATTGAATTGTAAGATTTTGAAATGGTTATTTGGAAGTTTGTAACGTAAATTTTGGAAATTGATAGTGAAAGACAATTGAAATGTTGATTTATGAACTCTAATTGAAATTGAATTTGATTTGGTTTTGAAATTTATTAAACGACCAATCGGTGTAATAATTACGAAAGTTATTAAAGAAATCAGAATCGGTTATGGATATACTCTCTATCTAAATCGAAAACCACTTTAATAACTATACGCGGAGTGTGATCCAGAATGAAGTGGTTGGAATGATGTACGTGATGACTGAAGAAAGAGAACGATAATGGATAGCCTTGACACTTGTGTCCAATTTGGAAATGACTAAAATCAGGAGCCGTGCCGGGCCAAATGGGTTAGCCACCTTGAGAGAACACACTTCTTCGTAACTACTACTCATTACTTGTTATCGATTGGTGCACCCTCGGAATTTCAGGAGTGTTATTTCGCGGTGTTGAGATCGTTGCGGCGATGCGTTCTCACCAGTCCGGATCAGGCAAACGGTAGTTTCACTACCTTGGGTATTGCCTCATGTGCCTTGTCATACTTGTTTCCCTATATACGCGACCATTATGAATTTGTTTTGTGTTATACCTATGGAGTACTCCCTGATATCCCACTAGTTTACGGTGGAGTTTACAGTGCTGTATAGACTATGACATATATATAAAATGTGTCAAGGGGGATAATGGTAACGCCTTAACACTATTTTGATACTTTATATTACTGATAGACATTATCTATTTAGCGTACACTACTACTTAGTAGGTAGTTTAACGGATCCTTAGAGGACGGTTATTCCAACGTCCTTTGAGTTACTTGTATTTCAGTTGTTATTTCACTTGAGTTGGATTTATTGATATAAGAATATTAATCCTAACTCAAGTGTTTTGTGTTTTGCTTTACGCTTGGGTCAGACTGAGAGTACCAGCTTTCGAGGCTCACCTTTGGTGTTGGAGCTTCGCTTGGAGATCCAGCTATCTTTCTAGCTTTCAGATATTCAGTTGATTCCAGTGATGTATCCTGATTATTGTATTCGACTATTGTATTCGAGACTTCTGTTGTAACTTGTTTAACTCTAATGTATCTTATATATTATATAGTAGCTTCATGAACTAGTATCACTTTTACTTCCGCTGCATATTATTACTCTGTGTCTGTGATTCTGTGATTATTTATTTACTGTATATCTGAGTATTTGCCAAATTTAAATTAACAATTCGGTATTTTGAATTATTCAAGTCCGACGTGTGCGGATGCGAATAGTCCAAAATAGCGGGTCGTTACAGCTAAATCGTTGTCAAAGTCTAACCCTAACTTATAACTATCAATTTTGTCCATCACCGCTACTCCTCAAATGCGCACCAAAAATTCCCCTTCGATTCATGAATCTAATGTCTTAGACGGCATCGTCTATTTCTTCATGGTTTGGTAGATTTGGTTTTCAAAGACATCAGTCATTTATATTTAAAAGAAAAACCTATTAATCTATCTTCCCGTTTTCTTAGGCTAGGTTTATTGATGCCAAGTAATCCCTTATTTGAATTAGGGAATAAATAATAATTTCTTTGGTTTTCAATTTAGTCGTTAAAGTGGTAGAAAGCGTCTAATTTTTTGAATTTTTCTTCCTCTTTCAAACGCAACAATGTGGTGTATTTATAAAAAAAAGAATCATCTAGAAATCGAAAACTCTGGAGGTAGAAAAAAATCAGTAAACATGGTTTAGAATTTGAGTAATTGTTGGGCCTAATTTTCTTGGTTTTTGGGCTTAAGCAAATATAAATAAGTAAGCAAGCATATATAGATCTTTTTTTCTTTTCATTTAAGAATAATACAAATATATTTCATATTACAATAAAACTGCAAACAAAATCTATATTCGTTATACTCAATTATATATTATAGTAAAACATTTGGAATTTATTATTTTTTCCATATTTAAATTTATTACATTCAAATACTTATTCACATTTTAAACCTGACTTAAACATTTCCAAATTTTTCCATTTCTCAATTTTCGAAACACGCATTTAATTACTTTAACAATTTCCTTCTAATAAATTTTGATATTCTACGAAAAATCCAAATTATTTATTTTAAATTATAAACAAAATTCGTTTTTAATTAATTAAATAACAATTGTTAATTACTCTTGAAAACTGGGTTGTTATAGACTTCGCCCCTTAACAAAATTGCGTCCCCGCAATTTCCTAGGGGGAACCTTATAACAAAGTTAATAACCTCATCAAAAATAATTTTGTTTCACTAGATTTTTAAATACTAATTTAAACCTTTTAATCTTATACGAAATAATTCTCTTAGATTTATACCTTTCTATAAAAACTTTACATGATTATATATAAAACAATTACTTTCCAAATTGAATTTTCCATTTTGGAAACGAAATTTCATATTCTTGTTTTTTCTAATGATTTATACATAAAAAGTTTCCTTTATGGTGAAAATTTACTATTCAATATTCATTAATTATACACACTTATTTATATTTCCAAAAATTTCTTACACATTAACTTTATAATCACTTAAGATCATAATATTTTATATCTTACTTGGTTATTGAAGCCAACACAACACGGTAGATATATATTATTTCACAAAACTCCCCAAAAATTCGAATTTTAAATTTTTAAATATTTATATTTTTTTAAATGTTCTTTATTCACTTAACAAAAATATCTAAATTATATTAAATAATTTGCAATTATAATATCCCAAAATTCTCCAGATAAATTCCAAATATTAATAAATTATGACCTATACAATCGTACCTTTGAATCCATAAATAAATACTTTATACATTATATAATTTTAAATTTATTAATAATATCCTATAAAACAAAATCTTCAAAATTCCTGGCGGTAACTTCAATACCGTAAGGGCTAAACACAAATAATTACAAATTTGATCTAAATAATTCTCAATAAACAAGCATAAATGCAAACTTGCGTCCAATGTGCCCAGTGGAAAGTAGTTCATACAATTGTGCAGTGCACTCTGATCAAGATCAAACCTAAACTCAACTATCCAATCTCAAACAAAACATCATAATACAATATCCAACCATCCAAAATCAAAAATACAAGTGCTACTGATTGTACTAACTCCTTTCGTCCTTACTACTCCAACCATTTCAGGATTTATACTTAAGGAAAAGATATTAATACATACACACACAGATATATTTGTATACACACACACATATATATCCCTTGATGCTTACCTCCAGTAATAATTATATGTACATATATACACTATCCCGGGAATAGTGACTCTATTTGGGCCAATGACTCATGTCTTTGATACATGACGTATTGTTCTAAACCTACTCTGATACCACTTTATAACACCTCTTCTTCTTACCCATACGATCCAAGAGTAGTATAGTGCAATACTTTCAGATTACAGAGAATAAGGTTATATGGGGTACACATGTGAATATTCTGTTGGACTAACACTGGTATATGTTAAAACATCACACACACACCTTATATATACGTACACAAAAGAAGTATGAAAATATAAAAACATATACCTCAAGGATAGAACAATACACAATATATAATAAACAACAGAGAACATGGAGTTAGTTGCAGCGATAACATATAACATATATATATATATACACACACACCATAAACAAATCTCCACGTCTTATATCATCACAAATCATATCTATAAAGATGTCATCACCCATCTCAAAGCAAATAAAATCAAAAATCAAGAATATCAAATTCGATGGGTGATTCATCTAAATCAATAGATTATTAATGAAACATCGTCAAATTATCTTGTAGCAATAATCAAATATATCATTCCATATTAACAATAAAAGAATTGTTATGAGTACGCCAAGATAGGCTGCCTATCAATACATTATAAAAGATCTAAAGATCCAACATATTCTACACACCTATCCGTATATAACCTCATTTCCTCTTATTTGAATAAATCAGAACATTATAGATTTACGGCCACAGACTACACTGTAAACACATAGTCTGTAGTATTGCCACCTCATGTAATAGTGAATAATATATGCCAACATATACATAACACTAAACCAAAAAGAGAGACTGGTGACACATAACATGCTTCAAGGACCCATGACTACTTGTCTCCCGTAGAATACCATTTATCCTGACAGTCTTCAGTTACCTCGATGGACATCTTGATGCCCATCCACCAGTGGCTCGTCTAAGCGTAGCCCCGATCACGGCCCTGCTTGCCAATATAGGCAGCAGACAACTGGCCTATGTGACACAAGGGGCTGTAGGGCACATACCCTACCAACTACCAATCCTTCAATGCGCATCCAAAATATCCAACAACAATGTCGTGAATCTGAGGAGCGACCTCAGTTTCAGGCCTCCAGGGTGGATGCTTGCCAATCCAGTTCACTCCTGAGCCATAAAGGGAGTTGGACAACAAGTGCATGCCATATAATACTCATATCCAATATCCACATACAAATCCAGTCATAAGCCGACACACAACTCTGTACAAATCACCTTGAGATAATAGTACACTAGAGCTCTAATCCCACACTAACACACGATAACACTCATAAGTCACTACATGACTAAAATATACTCACCGTAGCGAGTATTATCACATACGTGAGTGATCCCCATTCAAGTGACATTTACTTACAAAGAATAGTAAACAAATAACATATTGATGTCCCATAATGCTGCATGTTACTCGGATAAATATTCAATGCTCAAAAATTATACTCAATCCACATTAGATATTTCTATATGACAAGACAGATAAATAACAGAAAAAGTGTTGCCGAAAGCTCCATACCAGCTGGTATCATTAAGCCGTTTATTCAAATTTAGCGTCACAAAAAAAAAGAAATCTCACAGATGTGATATAAAATGTCATACATTATATTGAAAGATGCCATCTCTGTATCAGAGCAAATCGGTAATATTACTTTTAACAAATCCACAAAATAAATCAATTATAACTTACGACCTTATAAAGCAATACATACTTAAAGTACATAATATTTATTTATAATCCTATTTTAAATTATAAGTTAATTAAATAATAATATAATAGATTCTATAACTTTAAACAATTTAACATTTATTTTGAGTATTTACAAACCATATAGTTATTAATTAAATAACTTTGAAAATTTCAATATTAATTTAAAATAAAATTTCCAAATTACTAAATATATTATTAGAATTTGAAAACAAAACTTTATTTATTTATTAAAATCCCAATCAAAGATTATCTATAATATATATACAAATATATACAAACATTATAAATAAAAACATTTATTTAGCTTTTAAAAGATGAAATCACTAAATAAATATTTATTTAATTAGTTTATTAAACCAATTCATATTTTATTTATCAATATTATCAAATCAATTTAATTTTAAATAAAGATTATTAAATTGATATAGCAAAAAATCCTGGAATATCACATTCCTTCCCCCTTAAAAGAATTTCGTCCTCGAAAATTTAAAACAAAGGTAATTTAATAATCTATTTAAAAATTTAATTTTAAAACACAAGCATATATTAACAACCATAGCAACCAATTCACCCAAACAAACAAATTTAATTATCCATACAAAAATTCTGAATAGAATTTTCTCGAGTTTCCCAAGTATATATACTGGGATACTCGCTCTTCAAAACCCAAACAATCAACACTACTAAGCTACAGAGCTCCTACTCATCTAGATCTACCAAACTAAAAAAATATCAGACTACAGACAAGTCTGACTCAACAACCAAATCTCCCAGAACAGCTGATTCCAAAACCAGAAATAGATCATACACGTACTCCCTCTGAGATACGTGAAACTCATTGAATTCCAGTTGTCCAATCTGGCAATTCAGTCCTGAAGTCCAAACACTTATCCATAACAGAACATAGAAGAAATCCAAAATGCCTCGGAGCTAGCTTCCCAACCTTACCCAATCTTATAGCTCTTAAAACCTGAGAAAAGTTATCCAAAATTAGATTTCCGATTCAGATCCACAAAATCCTTCAGACGATCCTGGGTTGCCTACTTCCAGATCAGCTCAATCCTTGCTGATGTCTCAAGAAACAAACTGGACCAAACCCAATCCACCAAAATGATCCTCCAAGATCAACCAAGATCAAGAACAAACTCCACTCACAACCATCAGAAGAAAACAAACTTCTCCTATCCGAAAAAGAAAAGCAGATGCACTCCCAAACTGCTTCCGCTGCACAACTCTGATCTGGAGTAGAAAAGAATGCTGATGAAGAATACGAGCACAAACTGGACAACACAACCCAGAAGATCTCTGATAACCAAGAGAAAACTCAGAAGTTCATCCAATCCTGAGCTGCTTCACTAAACTCCATCTCAAGGAACCAACCTTCAACTAGTTAAACCACCGATACGACTCTTGGAATCCTGGTCGATAAGAAAACTAAATCTCTAGATGCGGACAACCTCTGATTTCCTTGAAGACATCCAAAAAATCTCCAACAATCCAAGTGAATATTCAATTATCGCAAGTCACTTTTCCGGTCAATCCAAACTAAAATCCGAAGGGAACTGTTCTCTCTTTACCAATAAGAACAGCTTACGCTGGTCTAGCCAATCCATCGAAGAAATGAATCCACTCAGCTGCCTCTGAACTGCATCTCTCAGACACTGATAAGCCAGAAGACCTTATTGCTGACCCACAGAACACTCCGAGCTACACTGCTGACTCATATGCCAAAGACATCCTAATCAAAAGCTCTTCGAGAAACTCGAACCTCAAACCAAACAGTAACACCATGCTGAACACAACCACAATATCGTTGCAGACCTACTTCCTTAAACCTGTTCCAAAGAAACATCTTCGGAAACATCCATAGTCACTGCATCTCATCACACAGCTACTACTTCCTGAGGTATCAAGATACCATCACTTGCTTTTGTCTAGCCAACAGATCCAAACTCTACTCATCCAAACTTCAAAAATAGACTCCGAACCTTAACGGGTTTCCTTCAGAGATTGATGAAATCCTTCATCACTACAAACTCACTCGAGACAGTATCAGGTCTACAGTCTTGACAGATACACTTCTAACCTCGAACATACAAACTCCAACCAATTAATAGTCGCGTTATACACACCACTACCCCATCTACCTTTACAACTTATATTGGAAAACCAGAACAGGTAACCCAATAAATAGGTAGAGATAAATATATATATACAAGTATGGTGGCACGTCCGTTGGACGTGTGCAAAGAAGGAAGTGACGTATGTTATCTTTGTTACAATTATGATATTGTGAGAGATTATAGTAATGTTTTCGTCAATTGCGGGAATATAGGGGGGAATTATATATATGCGAAGTTAGAAGTTGCGTTGTAGTAGCATAAGTGTAGTAGTCTGGTATGCTGGAATGCAGTGGGGTTGAAATTAGTAGGCGGAAGGTTAGTTGGTTGACGTAGTAGGAGGAGATCAGGTCAGCATATTTATTGTGTTTGATAATGTGTTATTTAGATGTCGTTGATGGTGATGTGTTGTAGGGAAAAAACATTTGTTGTTGTAGTAGCAGATTACTTGTTGTTGTAGTAGCAGATTACTTGTTGTTGTAGTAGCAAATTACTTTTCATAGTAAATGTTTATTTATTTGGTACACATCATTTAATTTTATTTTACACTGCTACTTTCGAATGAAGCCTGAAATGGATGTAGTGGCTTATTGCTGAAGTCTTTTGTTATGTAAGTATAATTTGCTTCCATTATCATCAGTGGAGATATATTTCAAGATTCAAAAGCTTCTTTCTTTGGAAATACAAATAAGCAGGAAGAATGCATAAGATTCTTGCTTTCGAGCCTATTCAAATGAGCCAAATTGTCATTTATTTCATTAGTAGCCAAAGAAACATCCATTAAATACACTATGTTTGCCACATTATCCCAAAGATCAGATCAATAAACACACAAAAAGTCAATTAACCAAAAACAAATTTTTCAAACATAGATGTAACTGAAATAGAATTGCACGTTTTTATTTTTGGAAAAAACATTCTGTCACAAAGTTTTATTCATATCAAAACTTGCTCTGTATAACAATGCTTTGTAAAATAAACAACCTCAGCATCTTTCCTGCAAATATATGGATAAGTAAATTATATAACTTATTTAAATAAGTAAATACATGCATAAGTAAATCACATAATTGAAAACAGATTTAAATATATTCTGTACATTTTGAAAAGTAGGCTAAATTGGTAAAAAAATTATTGTTAATATATACAGATACAGATGAATGCGTATATGCATGAAACTAACAAACGGTTGTTTCTTTCAATGTCATGGAACATTCAATATGGAACATATATGCATGGAACATTTCAAATGTCATAACTGTTTCTTTCAATGTTGAATATTCAGTATTGAACAAAGAGGAAGACTTTGGCTCCTAGTCTCCAAGGGCCATGCAATTATTAGTGCATTCATGCAACGTTGTAATTTACATGATATAGTCGAAATATAAGAATGGTTGTGTGGAAAATTAACAGCTTTAAAACAAACGTGAGAGTGAAAAAAGGAAGCATATAACAAAGTTGGGTACTTATGTTGGAGCACATACTCTCAACTTATGATACGTTTCTTCTATCTTGTATTGTTTATGGATTTTAGAAAAGTTTCAGTCGAATACTTGTAGGATCTAGATTAACCCTAGAGGGGGGTGAATAGGGTTATAGCAAATTTTCTCGATTTAAACACAAAAAACAAACTGCAAAAATAAATATGCTGTAAAGTAAATCACACACAAAATTTACCCAGCTTCGGCAATCCCTGCCTACTGCTGCATTCCTAGATTTCTATTAGAATTAAACAGTATCCCGCTTACAAACACTCTACTAGACTCGCAAACCTTTTCTCCCACTCACAAACACTCTACTAGACTCGTACACTATGCTCCGCCTATAGAGTTTCGTTTTACTCGCAAACTCTGCTCCCGCCTATAGAGTTTTGCAAACTCGCACACCCTGCTCACTGAACTAATTCTAACTAGACAATCTGACATTACCTACAACCTAGGTGGTGATTTACCAATTCTTTGAGTCATAAAGTAAAAACAACTTCAAAAATAAAGCCAGAAGCAAAAACTAAAATACAACCTTGACTCCACAATTTTTGCTCAAAATAAAACTAAAAACCCCTTTAAAATTAAACCCTAATAAAAACTAAAACCCCCTTTTTGATAATAAAGGCCGACCCTTTTAATTTCTTCCACCCGATCCACTTCTCTTGCTTTGAGAAAATGATGGCGGTCGTTCCTCTTGAAATTAGGGCATCGTTCCCCTTTTCCTTTGCTACTGTAAAATTGCGGCTTTGTTTATTCGATCCAAATTGGGGCTTTTCTGGAGCACGCTTATTTTGATTATCTGGTTTGCTTTGCTCCTCTGTTGATCGAGTTCATTGTTGCTTGGCTCGCTCGTTCTCTGATGATCAAGTTTGTTGTTGATTCGGTATGTTATTTCTCTGTTTGTGCTATTGTGATTTTCGTATGAAAACTCGATGCCGATGATGACTTTTGGGTCTAGTATTTATATGAATTCGTGACTTCATCACCTTCCTAATTTTTTACAACTTGATGCACACGACTTTCCTGATATAATTTCAACTTGTTGCTCACGGCTTTGATTTGCACGCGTTCGATTCTTCTTGAATAAAAAGGCAGAAACTTTCCCTTTTTACTTTGCGTTGACTTTGGACTTTTTCAAAGATACGAATTTGATTTTTGAATTCTGACTTCGGTCATCTCGTATCTCTGGCCATCTTCTCTGGTCGGTTTTACATGAATTACGACTTCACTGTTGCACTCGAGTTTGTAGCTTGCCACTGACTTGTTTGTTACATTACTGCACTCATGATGGTATAGATACGCATTTTCTTATTACTGCTTGTTGTAGCTGGACTTGTTGTGCATACATGTTTTTATGCTTGTGACATTCCTCTGCTTGGTCGACACTTGATGTTTGTAACTTGTGGTTTCATGCTTCATGCATGTTTTCTGTTCATATGCTCTTGGTGGCATTTCTTGGTGGTTCAGTGGTGTCACTTGTGCAATGTTGTACTTGGTGTCTGATCATCCCTTCTGTTTGTTACTGCATAGTGGTCTGCTCTGTGCATATGAACTTGGTCATGTTGGTTTAGTTGCTATGCAGTTGCTATGCCTTGTATCACTGCAGTATTCATGTATTTGTGCTTTGATGCATTGAGTTGTTTGTTGTTAGTTGAGCTTGCATACTTCATGATTGCACTGTTCTCTGTATTTGCTTGGTTGTTGACACTGATCTGCATACATGTGCTTAATTGCTGCACTGACTTAGCTGTATGCGTGCATTCCTGTAGCATGGTCGTTGTTTATCTTGTAGTTGCTCATTTGCAAGTGTATGTTTCAATTCACTGTTGTACTTGCTCATTTGCACTGCTTTACCATGTCACTTGATCTGTTGCACTGTTTCTGGCCATTCTTGTTGCCTCTTGCAATATTGGTTTAGTTGTGCACTTGCTTGAGTTTCACTGGTACATGTACATTGCTGCTTTTATCTTGTACTTCCAATGTGCACTTGTTTGTACTGTCATTTTGCTGGAATGACTTCGACATTGTTTTGATGCTCTGTTTTTGACTTGTGAACTACCCTGTGTTGAATCCAGTTTTTAAAACTCGGGTTTGACCTTGTGCTAATGACGAGATTTCATTTATATTGCACGTGAGTTGAACCCGGCTTTTCATTTGGGTTTGACCTGTGCTCACCTGTCCCTGTAGCATTATCAAGTGTATATCGATGTGCACGACCTTGTGGCATGTACGGTGATACACTGTGCATGTCACACTGTTCGTGTGTGATGAATTCAAATGTGAATGATGACGAAAAACCCAAATAACTGAGGCAAATAATGTTTTCAAAAATCATATTTCATTTTATATTGTAAAAATATTTCTTTTTCAATTTTACTGCGTTAGTGAATATTTTTGCAGATTGCTCAGATGCTGGATTCAAATTGGAATGCAATTGAAGACAAAATACGAGTGTGAGTGATATGTAGTGAGGAAATTATGTAAACTGAATTTTGATGTAATTGTGATGTAATCAAAAATGTATGTATAGTGAGAGCTTGAATTTGTACTATTCAAGATTGTAATAAATATTTGTTTGAATAAAATTTCTGTTTGAATTCAAATTCTGTGTAACTTGTTCTGTTTGAATTCAAATTCAAATTCTGTGTAATTTATTTTATTCAACAAATATTTATTTAATCTATGAAAAACAAAATAGTACATTACCAAATACATTTAAATGAATATATATGTTTATTATCATCAAACAAAAACATTTAAGCGCATATTCATACGATCTCCCCCTTTTGATGATAACAAACATATATTTAAGATTTTGACCGTGTTAAATGTATTTGCTCAATGATATACACTAATTGCTCCCCCTATTTAAATGCTTCCTCTCTACATGATGCTCCCCCTACATATATGCATATAAATAGAAATATATAAATGAGCCTAGATGCAAATGGAAAATTATTTGACCTTTGCTTGGTTCTATTTGACAAAATCTTAACTTTTCTCTCCCCCTTTTGTTATTAGCAAAAGAATAATAGTGTTAGAGAAAATAGAGATAGAGTGATCGATATTAATCCAACATTAAACTCAAATTGAATATAAATATTAAACTTCAATAAAAATCAAACAAAAATCATAACTACCCTTGTTAGGCGCATATTCCACTTTTAGAAATAATGGAAATGATGTTCTAATATAAAATCATACAATTGTATCAACTTGTGGTACATTTATATCAGGAATTTGAATATCTACTAATCATGCATAACCGTTAGGACTTTTAAATGAGATTAGTAGTATTCCAATTTAATTTTAAAAATGAAATCAAGTCTCTTCTAACCACGCATGACCATGAGGACTTTTAAATGGGATTAGAATCAACTTGTCTATTTAATCAATTAATTTTGATATGCGTTCCATACATGCATAACCGTAAGGACATTTAAATGAGCATGGAAGCACATAATCAAAAATCCGAGTAATTAACCCATGCATAACCGTGAGGACTTTTAAATGAGAGTGAATACTTTGGATATTTATTTTTATTTTTTTAAAAATGTGACATGAAAAACAAATGATTCCTGATTATAGTACCACATATCGACAAACTATATTTAATATTTGATAAACAATGGTCGATAGAAATATGATAGATATAGAAATGGTCATGGAATCTTTACCCAACAAAAAGTGTAACTCTTGTTTGAATTCCTAAAGAAAATTTTCAAATATACTCTCTTGAGTAATGTATGTTAAATATCAACACTTATCACCTTTTCAATCACTATTTATCTTTTTGATAATTAGTAGGGAGTCGGATTAGTCAAAATTTGTCATTTCAAATCAAATAAAAATGACTAATCTGAAAGTATGTTAAAAAATGATTTTCTCGAAGGGGTTATATGAGAAAAAAAAATTCTGCTAAATGAAAAATTATTTAAAATGAACAATGCAGATATTTTCTATGAAAAACGATGCAGTTACTAAATGTCTCAAAAATCACGTTCAACTAGTAATTTTTCTATCAACTAAATTACCAGTGTAATCTGCATCTGAGTTTCTCTTTCAATCCAAAATATCACTAACTAAAATTGATAAACCAGACCATGAAGTGTGCATAAAAAATTTCAAACTCAATTTTAACAACAATTTAAATGACATTCTTTGAATTTGAGTTGAAGCAATGTAAATAATTAGAAACTGAGAATATAGAGTTAGCCGAATTATGACCAAATGTATCCACCAAAACACAATGTTTAATCCAAACAAATATGTATGAGTAATTCAAAGAATAGTGTTTTTGGCATAAATGTAATTGGCTAATTATGTAGACCAAGTCAGAATCAAAAAAATCATCATCTCTTTTCAACATCTCAATAGTGGCTGATTTCATTCAGAATACGGGGCAGATTATCACAATTAATATATCGATCAGATAAGTATACCTTCACCTGTTTTACCTTTACGATAACTTTTCGTGGTTGCCCATTGTGATTCTATCACCTTTGTACTAGGCTAAGGAACTTTGCTTTGTTGCCCGTTATGTTTCTGGAACAGCCAAAATCCAGAGAACACCGTTATTGTTCCTTAGCCTGCCACCATACCTACACGGAGAAAGATTTTTATGACCTATTTATAGGTCCATGATTGTTAGTGGCATAAGCATTATGAATAAACAAACCCTTTGGAACCCAAACTCGTTTAGTCATTTTATTCTTGTTCCAATAGACATGAAATTTGTTTGTAGAATTCTTAGGAACCCAAACTTGTATAAATTTTGTGTTCTTGTTCCTATGACTACAATTTTCAACACGATGTCCAATTATTTCACATCTATCAAAGACACTCTTCCCTTTTGCATTATCCTCGACTTGTATTTTCCCAAAGCCTAGTCCTTTTCTGTTGTTAGCAAAAATTTGATTTCCCCATAGCATGTTGAAAGATTTTTCACCTCTTGAAAAGTTATTCAGAGATTTCTCAAGATTTTGGACTTTGGTTTTTAGGGTTGTGCTTTCAATGACAAGTGAGGTGCATCGATTTATAAAATCCTTTTTCCTAGTGTCGATGGTTTCCTTAAGATTCAAGTTTTCTTTTTCCAGATTCTCAGAGCTATTCTTAAGTCTTGATAATTCTGAATCTAAAACTTTACATCTTTTACATTCTAGGTTTTGAATATTTTCAAGTTCAGTTTCTAACCTAAGATTTTCACGAGCAAGTTCTCTCCTATTAGATTTCAGTTTTTCAATTTTAGATTCAAGAGCATCAACTACTTTAGTGAGATCAAGACACATAAAAACAAGGTCTTTATAAGAATAGTCACCTGCCTCAATAGATTCCTCTGAGCTTTCTTCTGAATCTGATTTCGCCATAAGACACAAGTTAGCCTCCTCTGAGCTACTATCCGAAACTTCCTCTCCTTCTTCATCATCCCAAGTCACTGCAAAGGCCTTTTTCTTCTTTTTCTTTCCTTTGTTGTATTTGAGAAGTGGGCATTCTTGTTTAAAGTGGCCAGGCTTGTTGCAGTTATAGCACGTCAATTCATTATCGGAATTGTTAGACTCTCTTGACCTATTACCAGATGTTTTCTTCTTGCGTGGCTTGAATCTTGACCATTTTCTAAGATTATTGACAGCCATTGCAAGCTCTTCAATTGGATCTTCTTCATCTTCATCGCTCTCTTCTTTGCTCTTTAAGGCAATTGTCTTCTTCTTTGATTCGGAGTTGTTGCGTTCCTCCTTTGCTTTTAGCTCAAGCTCATATGTCATCAAGTTTCCAATCAACTCCTCCATGTTTAGTTTACTCGAATCTTTCGATTCTTGTATTGCCATGACTTTTGCCTCAAAGTTCATCGGAAAGACTCGTAGTATCTTCCGCACAAGCTCTACCTCAGTGAAGACCATCCCAAGTGCTCTAGCATTGTACACCAAAGTTAAAAAACGTCCAAACATATCCTTTATGCTCTCGCCTTCGTCCATCACAAAGTTTTCGTATTCATTGCTGAATAGGGCTAAACGAGACTCCTTGACTTGAGAAGTTCCTTCGTGTGTCACCTCCAAAGTGTGCCAAATTTTCTGTGCAGTTTTACAATGAGAAATTCTATTAAATTCATTCTTATCAAGAGCACAGATCAAAGCATTCATAGCTTTAGCATTTGTAGTTTTTAATCTCTTATCGTTAGCATCCACCTATCTTTAGGTTTAGGAATCTCAGTTTCACCAACGGTTATAGTGGGAGATTTATAGCCAGTTTCAATAATATCCCAAACATCATAATCAACAGAACTAAGATAAATGCCCATCCTAACCTTCCAATAAGCATAATCACTCCCATTAAACATGGGTGGCCTAACAATGGATTGCCCCTCAGAAAAAGCATTATTTGATGAATTCATGGCTCTAGAGTTAAAGAAAAATACCGGCCTCTGATACCACTTGTAGGATCTAGATTAACCCTAGAGGGGGGGGGGGATGAATAGGGTTATAGCAAATTTTCTCGATTTAAACACAGAAAACAAACTGCAAAAATAAATATGCTGTAAAGTAAATCACACACAAAATTTACCCAGCTTCGGCAACCCCTGCCTACTGCTGCATTCCCAGATTTCTATTAGTATTAAACTGTATCCCGCTTACAAACACTCTACTAGACTCGCAAACCTTTGCTCCGGCTCACAAACACTCTACTAGACTCGCACACCCTGCTCCACCTATAGAGTTTCGTTTACTCGCAAACTCTGCTCCCGCCTATGGAGTTTTGCAAACTCGCACACCCTGCTCACTGAACTAATTCTAACTAGACAATCAGACACTACCTACAACCTAGGTGGTGATTTACCAATTCTTTGATGCAAAAAGTAAAAACAACTTCAAAAATAAAACCAGGAGCAAAAATTAAAATACAACCTTGACTCCACAATATTTGCTTAAAATAAAACTAAAAACCCCTTTAAAATTAAACCCTAATAAAAACTAAAACCCCCTTTTTGATAATAAAGGCCGGCCCTTTTAATTTCATCCACCCGATCCACTTCTCTTGCTTTGAGAAAATGATGGCGGTCGTTCCTCTTGAAATTAGGGCATCGTTCGCCTTTTCCTTTGCTACTGTAAAATTGCGGCTTTGTTTCTTCGATCCAAATTGGGGCTTTTCTGGAGCACGCTTATGTTGATTATCTGGTTTGCTTTGCTCCTCTGTTGATCGAGTTTGTCGTTGCTTGGCTCGCTCGTTCTCTGATGATCAAGTTTGTTGTTGATTCGGTATGTAATTTCTCTGTTTGTTCTATTGTGATTTTCGTATGAAAACTCGATGCCGATGATGACTTTTGGGTCTAGTATTTATATGAATTTGTGACTTCATCACCTTCCTAATTTTTTACAACTTGATGCACACGACTTTCCTGATATAATTTCAACTTGTTGCTCATGGCTTTGATTTTCACGCGTTCGATTCTTCTTGAACAAAAGGCAGAAACTTTCCCTTTTTAATTTGCGTTGACTTTGGACTTTTTCAAAGATACGAATTTGATTTTTGAATTCTGACTTCGGTCATCTCGTAGTCTTCGTCTCTGGCCATCTTCTCTAGTCGGTTTTACATAAATTACGACTTCACTGTTGCACTCGAGTTTGTAGCTTGTCACTGACTTGTTTGTTACATTACTACACTCATGATGGTATAGACACGCATTTTCTTATTACTGCTTGTTGTAGCTGGACTTGTTGTGCATACATGTTTTTATGCTTGCCTGGTCGACACTTGATGTTTGTAACTTGTGGTTTCATGCTTCATGCATGTTTTCTGTTCATATGCTCCTGGTGGCATTTCTTTGTGGTTCAGTGGTGTCACTTGTGCATTGTTGTACTTGGTGTCTGATCATCCCTTCTGTTTGTTACTGCATAGTGGTCTGCTCTGTGCATATGAACTTGGCCATGTTGGTTTAGTTGCTATGCCTTGTATCACTGCAGTATTCATGTATTTGTGCTTTGATGCATTGAGTTGTTTGTTGTTAGTCGAGCTTGCATACTTCATGATTGCACTGTTCTCTGTATTTGCTTGGTTGTTGACACTGGTCTGCATACATGTGCTTAATTGCTGCACTGACTTAGCTGTATGCGTGCATTCCTGTAGCATGGTCGTTGTTTATCTTGTAGTTGCTCATTTGCAAGTGTATGTTTCAATTCACTGTTGCACTTGCTCATTTGCACTGCTTTACCATGTCACTTGATCTGTTGCACTGTTTCTGGCCATTCTTGTTGCCTCTTGCAATATTGGTTTAGTTGTGCACTTGCTTGAGTTTCACTGGTACATGTACATTGCTGCTTTTATCTTGTACTTCCAATGTGCACTTGTTTGTACTGTCATTTTGCTGGAATGACTTCAACATTGTTTTGATGCTCTGTTTTTGACTTGTGAACTGCCCTGTGTTGAATCCAGTTTTTAAAACTCGGGTTTGACCTTGTGCTGATGACGAGATTTCATTTATATTGCACGTGAGTTGAACCCGGCTTTTCATTTGGGTTTGACCTGTGCTCACCTGTCCCTGTAGCATTATCAAGTGTATATCGATGTGCACGGCCTTGTGGCATGTACGGTGATACACTGTGCATGTCACACTGTTCGTGTGTGATGAATTCAAATGTGAATGATGACGAACAACCCAAATAACTGAGGCAAATAATGTTTTCAAAAATCATATTTCATTTTATACTGCAAAAATATTTCTTTTTCAATTTTACTGCGTTAGTGAATATTTTTGCAGATTGCTCAGATGCTGGATTCAAACTGGAATGCAATTGAAGACAAAATACGAGTGTGAGTGATATGTAGTGAGGAAATTATGTAAACTGAATTGTGATGTAATTGTGATGTAATCAAAAATGTATGTATAGTGAGAGCTTGAATTTGTACTATTAAAGATTGTAATAAATATTTGTTTGAATAAAATTTCTGTTTGAATTCAAATTCTGTGTAACTTGTTCTGTTTGAATTCAAATTCAAATTCTGTGTAATTTATTTTATTCAACAAATATTTATTTAATCTTTGAAAAACAAAATAGTACATTACCAAATACATTTAAATGAATATATATGTTTATTATCATCAAACAAAAACATATAAGCGCATATTCATACAATACTAACAGAACTAAATCTGCTTATGATGTATGTCAAGGTTTTGATGGTAAAAGAACATTAAAATATCTCAGATGGATATAAAACAAATATCATTAACATCATTCCCGTAATCATTTAAACTAAAAATTTTATTAGCTTCCTTACCCCGAAATTTTATTTCAGCTCTATCATATGCTCTGTTAAAGAAAATGATAGAAATTAGTCCAAAATTTAGTAAATTCGCATATAATTTGATTTATAAAATTTATGGTTTATTCGGTATTACCTAGTTACATATGCTAGATTTAAACTCAAAAATGGTAGAATGCGATGTTATAGAATATTAGATTAAACAAATAGGTACAACTACATGTATATTTATTGTCCGATATATTTATATGTACACATTGCTGAATAAACAGTTAATTAGCCATACAGTAGTCTACCTAAAATAGTTGTAGCCAACAATAATGTAAGCACTTGTGGAATGTGTATGTTGTACCTGTTTAAAATTTTAGGACTTCAAGCATGTCAGTTAAGTTTGAAACATATATCATCAGGTTAAAAAATACACGGAAGTCCAGGTTCATTGAAAAATTGTTCTGACTACTCTCTGGATGTTTGAAAAATTACAGAAAATAGAACGATGAAGATTATATTTGTAACAAAAGCACTATAATTTTACAAAGGCATATCACAAAAGTACATGGTGAGTGATAATCGTCTTTGATGCGACCGCAAACAACTTTAAACACTATACGTAAAAATCATTAATATTTCATTGAATTGTTTTGCAAACTTTTCATATGTATTAGCAACATACATCAGGAATTTGATGTATCAAACATTGGTTTTTGAAAATCAAACGACAGTATCAAAAGTAATATTGTCAATCGAAATTTTCCATGGTAAAACATATATGTGGTTGACATAAGCATCTAACGCATGATTTATATTTACATCTTGTACTCGTTACTGTTCCATATTACACGAATTGGACCAAATATGAATAATATTTGAACTCAAAATGAACAATCTGCTGACGTCATAATAACAATACACAAAATGGCTGCAGCAACTATATTGATTTTAGATAAATGTAAACTGTAAGTGGGACAGCCATTGCTGAAGGAAGTTTCATACCTTGCATACTGAAGGAAGACTTCCAAATAACAGAACTCCGACACCATTATTGGATGAACATCTAAGAAGTTTACACCAATTGAATATCTAAGCTCTGAAAATTCTAGCAGCATAACTAAGAAAGTTTGGATATATATATATATATATATATATATATATATATAAACCATGAAAGTAAACAAATTTATCAAGACAGACCACTAATAATGAAGAAGTCAAATAACAACACTAATAATAACAATAAAAACTATGATTCTGCTTAATTTTACGGATACAGATAACGCATGAAATTCATTTTTAGGGGAAGCAAGGTTCAACCAATAAAATTGAAAATATATGAATGAAACTATGAATGATGTAGGGGTAAAATTTATTCCATGGAAGTGCATCATCCCTTTTAATAGTTTAGGATTCGGTTACTAACGAAAATGAGTGATCCTCAAATTCAGAGTGTGCATTAGGAAACATATAATAGATATAAGCAACAAATATCTAATATAGGAGAACCCATAATTAACTTCTAGACTTTGGAACTGTTCTGAATTAAATGTTCAAACTGAGTTTAAAGAAGTGATCAGTGTGAGGACATGAATGAGTGCATAGTCATAACTCGAAAGGCAATAGTGGTACAGAGACTCTAACTTATTGACAAATTATTGTGAGCTGTGGGCCAAGTTTATTTGGACTGTGGGTAAAGCCTGTGATCAAAAAAGGTACAGCCAAATCAAACAGGTTTGAACTTTCATGTTTTAGCATATAAACTCAAGTTCAGCAATTTTAAAATTCAATAAAATGTAAGAACAGTTATTATAGGAGATGGTTTTAATTATCTACCTCCATAATGCACTAAAAATAAAAGTAAAGTAAATAGGGGAAAAAACTTTGAAAGCAAAAAAATTGAAGTTTTCAACAAATACAACAGTGATGAGTACTGATATCATATATTCTTTTCTATCATATTCATTCAGTTATTATGTGTTTTTCTGTTTCTACAGGCCCTCTAAACTTTGTCAAAGCCAAATATAACGGGAGCATGCCTTCCTTAGTTTATAATCCACTGCTATAATTTTCCATCATCAAAAACCTTGCATCTCATTGAAAAGGAAATGAATTATAACACCAATATTGGAAGTAATATATATACTTCTTTGCACCTTATCTTAATTTCAGTATTGAGATGGAGGTGCAATACCAATACTGAAAGAACCAATGTAGAGGTTTTTAGTATTGCTACAGTGAAGGTAAAAAGTCGAGGAGGCTAATAGGTATTGAGATCCGTTAAATAAAAATATATAATGAAACTTAGCAATATTCTGAACTGGTTATCCACACTTAAACAAATAAATATTATGAAGGTATTCGGTAAATTACCTGTTAAATAATCAATCATCGCTGCTTTCATATAATTCCTTTGATATCTTCATCACTTGCACAACAACTGTTCCAACCATGTTTTCTGTCCAGCCACCGCCAAAGATAGGAACTTGAATTAAACTGTATAATAGTAACATAAGCACAGTAGTAATACGTACCATTAAATAATTAAATGAGTCAATAGATAACGACCATTTAACAGTTAATTAAATGAAAAATATCAACAAACCCAAAGGAAAATCATAGTAAACTACAAAATTAAATGGAAGATGGCTGAAGTCACCTTAGTCAAAATCCTAAACAATCCCAAAAAATTGCAGGTGCCAATATAAAACCAATTTTTAACCAAAAAAATGCTTACTCATATGAATCATGAGATATGTCAAATTTAAAAATATAGGCAAAGACAGCTAGTTTGTATGTCCATCGGTCTCCTTCAGTATTGTACAATATTCATCATATGCTTACTTAAAGATATAAGTTAGAACACATTATGAAGTTAGTAAAAAAGAAAATTACTAAAAGATGAAGTTAAAGATTTGATTTTTTTCATGTTTTTCTTAATATAACTAATAACTAAACTATAACGATAGTCCACCAAATAGTTAAACCCTTTTTTCTGAACACTCATCAAAAGTAATTTGGATAAATATAGTTAGTTCAACGTAAATATAAGACAATTTTTAGAAGAAAATTTAGGCTATAACACCATTTATAAGCCAATCAAACACTACAAAATTGTAGAAAATACAAACTAGTACATACCTAATATATATAGAGATATAATACTTGGCTTTGAACATCACCTCTTTAGTAATTCCTCATTTTCCTTTTTGATACTGTCCTTTTATCCCTTACTCTACTTTCACCGATGCCGATGTTTCATGGATTGGAAATTCCAACTGCAAATTATAGATTTAGTTAATTGCTTTATCAATAGAAGTTGTTCGCCATTAACATCGATTATACACTTGTAAATAAAAAAGGAAGATGGATTTAGTGGTCTGTGGTAGTAGATAACAGATGAGACAATGATATTTTACTATACCGAGTACTTTATCTATACATATGACAAAATAACCCTATATTAAAAAATTATACAATAACATTATCATGGACCTCTTACGCATTCAAAAGGCTTTAGGTAGATGATTAAAATGATGATAATAGTAGTATTAGTACTAATTTTCCTTTACATAAAAACACTAACCACTTCGCAAAATTCCCCTCTTGTAATATAAGAATTAATAAGTAGTATATAATGTTGCAATAATGCATATGTAAATGAATGACTAATTTTCTCATGTTAATACAATATCCTTCTCAGATGAGTAACCCATAACATTAATATTTATCAATTCAATAATATAAGTTGTGATATAAGAATTCAGTCAAAAGGTAATTATTATACATACCTGAATCATCCAATCATTTTTTGTGCAACAATGGCTGTCCGGTACTTATTAGTCACTTCATCAAACAGTTGGAGCATGATATTTAAAGCAAAAGATGTTAAATTTCAGTACATCCTAAATGCATGTAACAATTGGTTTAACACTAATGCAAAAGGTATTTCCGCTAATGTTTCAGTGTAATATATATGCAATTTTTTTTAGCATAATCATGACTGAAAACAGCAGGGAATAAACCTATTCATTTCTTGTTCATCTCTCAACAACTTCATTTGTCAATTTGAAATTTGTGCCTCTACTGAAGGCTTAAACTTTCTATTTACAACACACAACAATCAAACATAAATCAAATGGATAAACCTATTATAGTTTATACTTCTTTTTAATTTGTTTGATCTCTCTGGTTTTAATTGTTAACATTGCAGAAACATAAAACAAATATAGAAAATACATAGCTTTTATTATACTATTTTTCATTAAAACAAAATTGGAAGAATACCGTAAACTGGAAACTATCCGTGCGGTCGAAACCGTAGATCAACAGCCATCGCCTATTTCCCTCACCATGCCTCTTACTCAATGATCCATCTACTATTGAACATGTCTGGAATTGGTAGAGAGAAGTCCAACCTCCGTTGGGAAGCCTAATCTCTGAGTTGGGCAGAGAAGATAATACGCGAGATAAGACTGCATTTGTACAGTTTCAAAATCAGCGAACAAAATTGCAAATTAAAAAGGTGAAAACAAAATTGGAACTGCTATGAAAATAGATATTGAAATTAATATTAATAATAAAAATTAGTATGAAGTAATATAAGTTACCGAAAATTTACCTGATATTTGAGAAGGAGGTAGATCGGCTGACTTCCACTTTTTAATTTAGGCATCCTGTCTTGAGATCTGATTTTTGATTGTGGCGTTGAAGAACCATTTTCGATTTCTTTGCTAAACATCCGCAATCACCTTCAGGGACGAGAAAAGAGATATGGAAATACGAATCTCAGGAATAATTAGAAAAGGGGAGAACATATGAGAAGCAGTTGTTAGAGGGTATGGAGTGGTTGACGATGGGAGTAATGGGATAAAGGGATCGAGAAAAATGAGGAGAGATGGTCATCGTGCCAAATGAAAATAGGTAGAATGACTCTTCTGTCCTTACCGAGATCATGGAAGTTGGTTTGTAACTGGGTCGTTTTTGGAATAGCCAAAAAGGCTTCACTTTGACCCTTTGACCAAGGGTTTTTCTTTATAGTATAGATATATATACACCAAATTACAAATACGCTCTCTCAAGAAAGAAAACACTCCAAAGCCTAGGTATTCACTCAACCTAGCGCTCTAATAATAACCGTGACGACCCGACTTTTTCTCCACAAAAAGTCGTATCATCTTTAAGAAAGAAAGGGATAGAAAAGAGAAAAGAAAGAAGAGAAAGAAGAAACAACACTAGAATCTCAACAGCGGAACGAATAAATTATATTAATAACACAAGTATTACATAATATACAACATCATTCAGAGTTACACAACATACACAACACATACTAGACAGTTATAAACACCTGTTTAGTTATTACAACCTAATACAACTCAGCAAAGAGATACTGACACAGAGAACACACAGCGGAAACTATATATCTAAGGACGAAGCCTCCTGCTCCATTGCTCCTCCATAATTCGTCAAAGCTAACCTGAATCCCTTGGCTACTCGTAAAAATTTGAGTGCCCAAGAGTTTAAGAAAACAAAAGATAAACTCCGGGTCAGACATGGGTCTGGTGCGAGTAACAGATTAAGGTTGCTTTGCTTTAAAAATCTTTTGAAAAACAAAGGTATCACGTAAGACTTCCCTCACATAAACATGGAAAAGTTTTTACCTTACGCTAACCAAAACATTTGATAGGAAATCCGATGATACTATAATAGTGTCTAGGGTTTTCAAATAAATAAGAAATAGCCCAAATTGTTACATTTATTAAATTCCAGCTACTAGCCACAAAAGTGGTTAATACAATCAAAACCGTTGGCACTTATTGGATTTTGGATTCCATACAATGGCAGGGCTACTGGGATACTGCCCGTCAGAGTACGTGGCATAGATCACCGTACCGAGGATCACTCCCAATCCCCTACAACACAAGGCCGGGACCATTCCTTACTTAACAGTCCTTAACAAGACAACCTTGACAGTTGTTGCAATTAACTGCCCCACACAGCCGAATATAAACGGACTTGTAGACAGGGGCAAATCTCATCCTACTTGGGCATGACCCACTTAACCATGTTGCACCTCCCCTGTTTTAGTCATTCCCGGTTGATGAGGCTTGAGGCTACGATTACCTTTAGAGAACACATCTCTTAGAATGCTTATTGTCCACTTGACGATGTTCTGAAAGCATTCAATCCATACAAGTTCGTCCCGGGTTCGAAGGAAACCGAAGGCATTATCTCGTTACAATCATTTTGGAATCACCCTTAGAGTTAACGACGATAACCCTTGCACTCTGAATCTTCATCTTCACTTGATATTCACAGCCTATCGTTAATTTGGATCGATGTGGTTTTCGGATGTCCAAATATAAAAACCCGATCCCGATCTTATCGAAATCCAAAACGTGTCTTTTAGGTCCAAGTTATTTTAATGTTCAAAACAATTCAATTCAATATTATCTATATACACACGGATAGATAATTCACATATCACAATAGATAATCAACATTTTCATCATAAACAGATCATCCATATTATCATCATAAACAGATATTCATATTGCCAACTCAAATGCAACCAAAGCATCCATATCACACAATATTACTTATCTCGCATCTAAGATCTCAACCATTCAGGGCAATCAATATCAATAACCATTCATACATAAGCAATGACTTACTAATCACCATTCTATAATTAATTTAAAATGAGTTAAATTAATTACTTCTTCTCTAATTAATTTAAATTAAATTAAACTAATTATTTCACCATTATAAATCTTGCTTACATATCCATTAATTAATTACAAATCAATTAATTAATTATCCTCAAAAAATCACCTTAATTAATCACCTTGATTAATTATTATTTAATTATATTCAAGTAATTAACCTCTAATTAATTTCACAAATTAATTATCCTAAACCAAATTCAGTAATTAACCTGTAATTACTTCATTAATTAATCATAATTAATTTCATTAATCCTAATTAATTACATTAATTAATTCCTTCATTGATTAATTATTCTTAATTTATCAATCCTTAATTACATCATTAATTATATAAATTAGTGATCCCTAACTATTTTTATTTATAATTACCCTATTTAAATTAATTACATTAAGAAATTAATTAACAAATAAACCATATTGATTAATCACTTTTGATTAATCACATTCAGTAATTAACTACCTTTAATTAGTTCATTAGTACAAATTAATTACTCCTTAATTAATTATCTTTAGTTATTAATCTTTAATTAATTATATTTATTAATCACCCTAGATCAATCTCACAAAGTAATTAATTACCCTTAATTAATTACATCTATTAATTATTCTTAAATAACTTTATTAATCAAATCTTAATTAATTACACTAAGTAATTAATTGTTAATTATTTCCTCTAAGTAATTATTTTTCATATGAATTACACAAAGTAATTAATCTCCAAAAACTCTTCCATTACCCAATTATCCTTCAATTTAATTACACCCAGTAATTATATTCTTAATTACTTCACTAAGTAATTATTCTTGAGTAATTACATTGAGTAATTACCTCTTAAATTATTCAATGATTATTTTAAATTAATTAAACTTAATTGATTAACTTAAACTAATCAAAAATAAACTTAATTAATTACACTTAGTAATTAATTTTCTTAATTACTTTCACCAAATAATTACATTTAAACTATTCTCAAATGATTACCTTTAAATTAATTAATCAAATTAATTATTAAAATTAATCACATTAATTGATTATTAAATAATCCTAGTTAACGACCTACATTAACGATTAACAAATCTTTAATTACTTCTCTAAAGTTATTAACTGAGATTAATCATTATTAATTACAAATTAATTATCTATAAAATCCATTAATTAATCTCAAATTATTTAAATAATCAAGTGTTAATTTATAACTTAATTAATTGTTAATTACTTGATAAATAAAATCAAATCATTAATTAAATTAAAATCAAATCTTATCTAATTAATGATTGCTTAATTACAATTTAATTAATCTTAGTTAACTTACTTAATATTTAAATTAATTAAATTAAACCCATAATTACTTAATTAATTAACAAAATTATTAATTAATTAAATTAACTAATGACCCATCTTACTTACCTTAATAATTTAATGAACTATAAATCATTAAGGCCTAATAAATTTTAAGGTAAACCTTAATCTTATTAGTGATTAAGTTATCATTAACAAAATATTTTAAAATAATTTTCTTTTAAATTTACTTTTAACTTTCAAAATTTAAGATTCAAAATGATTAACCATTTAAACTTTAACCAAATTTAAATCCATTTATAAACCCAAAATGTAAAGAAACATTCATCTTATATAAAAGAACTTAAATAAAGATAAGTTTAAACTAATTACTTAATTATGATTTAAACTAAGCTTTTAAAATATATTAATCATTTAACTCCAAAATTTAAGTTAATCTTATTTATATAACTTTTCAATCACAGGCTAGAGAAACTTTTATAAAAGAATTTTTCATAAATAAACTTTTAAACATCATATTGGAAAATCATTTTCATTTTAAAATATACTTTAAACATTTGAACTTATTTAAATCATTTAATTTTATAAATCTTTATTTATTTTAAACCTAGGATGCAAAAGTTAATTGAATCCATTCTTTTAAAATTTGATTTAAAACTTTGTTTAAATCTAGTTTTCCAATTTTAAAACTTAAAACCCAGACAGGTTTTAGAACCTATCACCGTACAACTGACCCGAGCCAACTATCAAAGTCTTCGTGCTAAATTCCTCATGCTTCGAGCAACACACGAGAATGACATGAGAAAAACACAGCTACTTCTTCACTGCTTCACCCAAACGCCACCAGAAAACAAAGAGGTGCACCGTGCACTTGCACAGTGGCTCCGACCCACTCCAGTCATCCACGATGACCTCTTCATATTAGTGATCGCCTCCACACACTACCATGACCATCAGATTAACAGAATAAACTCGAAATCAAAATCGAGTATGCAAACTTAAACCTGGAGCAACTTCAAAACCTAGAACATCAGAACCAACCCCAAACCCCAAACCTGTAACATCCACGTTCACCAAACACCGATCACCGGAATGCCTCGGCTTCCATCCACGGCTTCGCCATTTCCCAAACATCCATTTCCCATAATTTCATGAAACTCGATTCACTACAGATATCATAGTGATCGAATTTCTGTCCATGTCTAAAAACTAGGTTCACCGGCTTAAAACCATCACCGCCGACACTACATCTCTCTGACCACTATTTCAACAATTTTCCTGGCCTCTCCATTCGCCCCACTTCCTCCAGAAGAAACTTCAAACCTCCAGAATCCCAAGATCATCAGAATTTCCCAAATTTTCCCCTTCACTTCATCCCAGATTTCTCCCCAAATCCCAAACTAAAAATTTTGATTCTTGTTTCAAAAATCATGTTTTTGCTTATGTATTTAGTTTATAATGCTGATTTTATGAATTAAAAAGTTTGGGTTTTTACTTTATTTTAATATGTATTGATGTTTTATAATTTCAGAGACAACAGGCTTCGTTTTGAATGACAAAATATTTTAACCATTAATTCATGTTAAATCAAACAACTATTGTTTGATAATCAAATCTTATCAAAAACAAGATTAAGTAAGGGATTTAAATCATATTCAGAGCCTAGGAACAATACATAGCAAAGCATATATATATATACACAACATACATTCTGAAAATAATCATATCAGATGTCACTTGTATATTCATGCATATCTATTCATTTCAATCATATTAGCATGCAACAAATTTATATTTTAAATTTTAAAAAGTTACTCACCAGTTATTCAGAAGAACAGAGCACTCCATACTTTAAAACTTGAAGTTGCCTGTATTTGTCTTTTGATTTTAAAGATGCAGTTGTATGCTAATGAAACTAAAAATCTTTTTGCTCCCTATCCAAAACTACATGCATGTAGGCTTGAAAATGCTGACATGCTGATGATTTTCCAAAGGAAGAAATGCAGGGTTGATTTCTTTGGGTTTTGAAAATGCAGACATTTGATTTTTGCAGGAATTTATTTCAGGTTTGAAAAGAAATGTAGGTTTGAATTTGAAAACCTTGTTATAGGCTATTGATTTGCAATTATAATTTGAGAAGTGTTACAGATCTTTTTGTTTGAGGGATTTTTAGATTTTCTTAAGCTTTTCTTTCTTTGATTCACTAAGCTTTTGATTAAAAGATAGGAAAAGAGTGAAGGGGAAGAAGTTATGGTTTATAAAGGGTGAAAATTAATTTAACAAAATAAAAGAAAACGATAAAAATAAATTGACACTTGTCATGTTGTTTAGTTCATACATTAACACATGTTATTGATAACTTAAGGAATTAACACATGTCTCTTATTTAATTAGTTATATTTTAAATGCTAATAAAGTATTTTACTTAACTTATTTATACTTATGTAAATATATATATATATATATATATATATATGAATTACTTATGTAAAGATAATGTAATAAAAACAAATTATAAATTAAAGCTTATCCAAATATTTTTAAGAATCTATTATTTTGAATTTCAAAATAAATTTCAAATTCAAATTAAACTTTTGAGATCCAAATTAAAATCAACTTATTCAATTTAAAAGTGATAATTTCATTTTCTTATTTTAATTCTTTTTATATTTATATGGAAAAATAATACATTATTAATATGGCTTGAAAATAACAAATTTAACAAATTTAAATGATTTATAAAAGAGACTATAAATCACTTCTATTATTAAATGAATTAAGACCATATGCCATTACGAAATTTAAACTTATATATAAAATTTTCAAATCACATTTACTTCAAGTAATATTTAAAAAGAAATAAAAAAAACTTTTATTTAAATTTAAAAAAAAGCTAAGATATAACTTTAATCAATTTAAATTTTATTTTAAGTATTTACAAACCATATAATTATTAATTAAATAACTTTGAAAAATTTAATATTAATTTAAAACAAAATTTCCAAATTACTAAATATATTATTAGAATTTGAAAACAAAACTTTATTTATTTATTAAATTCCCAATCAAAGATTATCTATAATATATATATAAATATATATACATTACAAATAAAAACATTTATTTAGCTTTTAACAGATAAAATCACTAATTAAATATTTATTTAATTAGATTTAAACCAATTCATATTTTATTTATCAATATTATCAAATCAATTTAATTTTAAATAAAGATTATTAAATTGATATTGCCAAAAATTCCGGGATATCCCATTCCTCCCTACTAAAAAGAATTTCGTCCTCGAAATTTAAAACAAAGGTAATTTAATAATCTATTTAAAAATTTAATTTTAAAACACAAGCATATATTAACAACCATAGCAACCAATTCACCCAAACAAACAAATTTAATTATCCAGACAAAAATTCTGAATAGAATTTTCTCAGTTTCCCAAGTATATATACCGGGATACTCGCTCTTCGAAATCCAAACAATCAACACTACTAAGCTACAGAGCTCCTACTCATCTAGATCTACCAAACTAAACAAAATATCAGACTACAGACAAGTCTGACTCAAAAACCAATTCTCCCAGAACAGCTGATTCCAAAACCAGAAATAGATCATACACGTACTCCCTCAGAGATACGTGAAAATCATCGAATTCCATTTGTCCAATCTGGCAATTCAGTCCTGGAGTCTAAATGCTTATCCATAACAGAACACAGAAGAGATCCAAAACACCTCGGAGCTAGCTTCCCAACCTTACCCAATCTTATAGCTCTTAAAACCTGGGAAAACTTATCCAAAATCAAATCTCCGATTCAGATCCACAAAATCCTTCAGCCGATCCTTGGCTGCCTACTTCCTGATCATCTCAATCCTTGCTGATGTCTCAAGAAACAAACTGGACAAAACCCAATCCACCAGAATGATCCTCCAAGATCAACCAAGATCAAGAACAAACTCCACTCACAACCATCAGAAGAAAAAAACTTCTCCTATCCGGAAAAGAAAAGCAGATGCACTCCCAAACTTCTTCCGCTGCACAACTCTGATCTGGAGTAGAAAAGAATGCTGATGAAGAATACGAGCACAAACTGGACAACAAAACCCAGAAGATCTCTGATAACCAAGAGAAAAACTGAGAAGTTCATCCAATTCTGAGCTGCTTCACTAAGTTCCATCTCAAGGAACCAACCTTCAACTAGTTGGACCATCGATACCACTCTTGGAATCCTGGTCGATAAGAAAACTAAATCTCAAGATGCGGACAACCTCTGATTTCCCTGAAGACATCCAGAAAAATCACCAACAATCAAAGAGAATATTCAATTATCGCAAGTCACTTTTGCGGTCAATCCAAACTAAAATCCAAAGAGAACTGTTCTCTCTTTACCAATCAGAACAGCTTATGCTGGTCTAGCCAATCCATCGAAGAAATGGATCCACTCAGCTGCTTCTGAACTCCATCTCTCAAACACTGCTGAGCCAGAAGATCTTATTGCTGACCCACAGAACACTCCGAGATGCACTGCTGATTCATATGCCAAAGACTTCCTAATCAAAAGCTCTTCGAGAAACTTGGACCTAAAACCAAACAGAAACACCATGCTGAACACAGCCACAACACCGATGCAGACCTACTTCCTTAAACTTGTTCCAAAGAAACATCTTCGGAAACATCCATAGTCACTGCATCTCATCACGCAGTTACTACTTCCTGAGGTATCAAGATACCATCACTTGCTTCTATCTAGCCAACAGATCCAAACTCTACTCATCCAAACATCAAAAATAGACACCGAACCATAACGGGTTTCCTTCAGAGACTGATGAAATCCTTCATCACTGCAAACTCACTCGAGACAGTATCTGGTCTACAGTCTCGACAGATACACTTTCAACCTCGAACATACAAACTCCAACCAATTGATGGTCGCGTTATACACACCACTACCCCATCTACCTTTATAACTTATATTGGAAAACCCGAACAGGTAGCCCAATAAATAGGTAGAGAGATATTTATATACCATTTATCCCTACAGTCTTCAGTTACCTCGACGGACATTGTGACCCTTATCCACCAGTGGCTTGTCTATGCCTAGCCCGGGTCACGACCCTGTTTTCCTATATATGTAACAGATTGCTAGCCTATGCGACACAAGAGGTTGTAGGGCACATACCCTACCAACTACCAATGCAACGATGTGCATCCAAAATATCTAACAATAGTGTCGTGGATCTGAGGAGCGACCCCAGTTTTAGACCTCCAGGGTGGATGCTTGCCAATCCAGTTCACTCCTGAACCATAAAGGGAGTTGGACAACAAGTGCATGACATATAATACTGATATCCAATATCCACATACAACTGCAGTCATAAGCCGACAAACAACTCTGTATAAATCACCTTGTGACAATAGTAAACTAGATCTCTAATCCCACACTGACACACGACTACACTCATAACTCACTGCATGACTAAAATATACTCACCGTAGCGAGTATTATCACATACATGAGTGATCCCTATTCGAATGACATTTACTTTCAAAGAATAATAAACGAATAAAATAATGACGTCCCATACCTCCGCATGTTACTTGGACAATTATTCAAATCTCATAAATTAGACTTAATGCACACTAGATACTTTTATATGACAAGACCGATGAATAACCGAAAAAGTGTTGCCGAAAGATCCATACCAGATGGCATCATTAAGCAATTTATTCATTTATCATCACACAAAAACGAAATCTCACAGATGTGATATAAAATGTCATACATTATATAGAAAGATGTCATCTTTGTATAAGAGCAAATCGGTAATCAAATCAACATTAAGGGTGATTCATTCATTTTGTCCAACTCAATACCCATATAGAAGGATGCACATAAAAGTAATATATATATATATATAATAACAAATCCACAAAATAAATTAATCGTAATTTATGGCCTTATATAAAAAAATATATACTTAAAAACGGATAGTATTTGTTTATATTCCAATTTTAAATAATAAGTTCATTAAACTTAAATATAATAGATTCTATACGATAACCAACAAGTTTCTCATCTTTTATATGATTAATTAGTAGTTTAATATTCATTCAAATTCTAATATAAATAACATAAATATATTGAGAAACGAAATATACTCTTTGGAACTATATAAATAGATTAAAAAACCAAATATAATGTATAACATTCATTCAATAATTATCTTTAGCTAGTTTCCGTTAAAATAATTATACAACATCGAACCAAATATATAAATGCAATTTATATACATATATACGCACACAAATATACATTTCAAAACATAAAATAAAGTACACATATTAAAATTTTACCCAAAGCTTGCACAAAAATATATATAACCTGTAAATAGGATGGTTTATAGCTCCTTCAATAATGTGTACCTACTGTATTATACGAATTCTAATCAACATATAGTGTTTTTTTATATTAATACTCATAAAATAAAATTGGAAGATAAAGTCTTGACAATATAAAAATTTAAGATAGAATTAAACAAGCAAACAGTAACTGAGATTCATTGGAAAGGAAGTGCATCTATATAGTAGTTTATACTTAATATTAGTTAATATTTCAGTTTGTCATGCTACATAAAAGAATAAACCATTTAGACAACTAATGTCAATACACAAAGAAATGGAAGCCATAACAAATGTACATACTATTGTTGAAATGGAAACTGAGAATCAAATTAAATAAAATGAAGAGGCTAGCAAAGATTCTAAACCAATCGTAGATAAATTAATGCAACAAGGCACACTAACTTGTCAATGCAAGTAAACATCTCAAATCCTTGTGTACAATAATCAACATCTACAGAAAAATCAAAATGAGCAAAAGCCTAAAAAATTATATCAAATAATATATATAACTACATGCATACTCTAACGTATATAGCATGTTCAGGAAACCAATGTACAGGTCCATATGTTAATTTCATTATTGAATACAAACTAATGTTCAAAAGAAGTGGGGAATAAAATACTTATAGGTTCTTAATCTTCTTCTTCTCCTTCTTATACTCTTCCAAACGAGATAGAGTGTGCACCCATCTCCAATGTGCACATCCACTTGGTGACACGAAGCTACGCTCCATGGAATCACCTCACGTCTTCACCAACGTCTTGCTCTTCACTTACCCGATGTGGCTGCACTATCGCCAACACCCCCGGACCTGTGAATCAAAATGCGTCATTTCCACCTTTGTTATAGGCGACCGAACATCGCGAACCCAATTTCAGCCATTTATGTTTAAAAAGAAGAAAACCTGTTAATCTATCTTCCCCTTTTCTTAGGCTAGAGTTTATTGTTGCCCATTAATCAATCCCTTATTTGAATTTGGTAAAGGTTTAATAATTTCTTTTATTTTCAATTTAATTGTTAAAGTGGTAGAAAGTGTCTAATTTTTTAAAAAAATTCTCCTCTGTTTGTCGATTGAAGCAATAAGGTGTATTTATGAACGAAAAAGAATCATCTGGAAATCGAAAACTCTAAAGGGAGAAAAAAATTCAGTGAACATGATTTTTAATTTGAGTTGTTGTTTGGGGCTGCTTTGCTTGGTTTTTAGGCTTAAGTAAATATAAATAAATCTGTAAATTTATATAGATGTTATAAAATGAAGAAAGTAGAAGTCAGTAGAGAGAGAGGCAAAAGATATATTATTCATTCTTGAGAATTAGACATATATTTACATTACATAGTCTCCTTTATATAAAGGCTTCGGAGCAAAGGATTTAACCTATTCCACGATGTGGGACTAAACAAAAGAATATAAAAACATATTCATTTATGATTTACATATATTGTAACACTCCCCATTGAATATGCGTCTTCAAATCTTGAATGCTCTGATAACTTAAAATTTTCTATTTCGAAACATGTATGATGATTGCTCCCCCTCATTATTATCTTGCTTGCATTTATCGATTCAGTCGATATAGATATTGTTTGTTGCCTCATTAAAAACCTCTATAAGGAAAACCCAATGGGAAAAACCTTGAAAGAGGAAAAAAGTGCAACTTGTGAAATCATAAATATCATACTCAAAATGATATTCCTTCTAAGAGTTTGATACTTCGGGATCAAAATAATGCCTCATTAAAACATTACTAAGAAAAACTCTATGGGAAAAATCTTAACGAGGGAAAAAGAGTACAATATAGTATTACATATTTCAATAATTTATAGAATCAAATAGAGTTTGATACTTTTGGATCAATACAATACTTCATTAAAAACCTTACAAAGGGAAAACCCTATAGGAAAAACCTTAGTCAAGAATAAAAATACAATTTAACTTAAATAGCATATTTGAGATGTTATTTCTTAAAAATACGTTTGATTCTTCTAGATCAAGACTATGCCTCGTTAAAACCTTAGTAGGAAAAACCCAGTGGGAAAAATCTTAAATAAGGGAAAAGAGTACATTGTAACTTATTTTCAAATGTTACTGGGGAGTGGATACTTCTGGATCAAGATAATGCCTCATTAAAACCTTACTAACAAAAACCCAGTGGGAAAAATCTTACTTAAGGAACAAGAGTGCATTATAAAATATTTATGGATGCTTCCCTTGATTTAAATTTTTCCTCTGAATTCATATTCATCTTTCGATAACTCAAATTGGTTATAGATACTTTTTAATCTATAAATATGAATCTCATTAATAATACAATTTATTAATAGTTTCCTTCGATACAATCAAATTTTCTAAGATTGTTTCTTCCAAATATGGTTTGCATTTTATGCATTTTGTATGCTACTTTTATGAAAAACACTTCATGTGTTTTCATTTTTGTGCTTCAAATTAGTTTTGCGTATTGCAACTATACTTCTTTTATGAATATTAAAAATTTCATTACAACATTAATAGAAAGCACGAAGTAATCTACACATCTTTAAGTATATCAAGATTTTCATTACAACAATACTTAAAAGAAATTTGTAATCTACACTTCATGTCTTTTGCATTCTTTATAACTACAAAAGTGACATATATTCTTTAGAAATTTGTATACTTTAATAAGTATTTGCTATCGCAGCTATCACTTCAATGGATATTAAGAGTTTTCATTACAACGATACTTAAAAATAGGAAGTAATCTACTCATCATGAATTATATCAAGATTTTCATTACAACAATACTTAAAAGTAGGTTGTAATCTATGCTCCTTGTTATTTGCCTTCTTTATAACCACAAAAGTTATTTATATTCTTCAGGAATTTTTATACTTTCATCATTTAATATGATTCAAACCATATTTATACCTTCGAGGTATATTAAGCATTTCAAGTACTTTCGCTACTTTGTGGATTACATGTCCATATTTCTCTATTGGTAAAGGATTCATGATGGCCATTCATGTTTCCCCTAATTTAAGATGTTTAATCTTTTTATAAACATAAGCGCTTTATTACTTATAAATTTATCTTTGATGATTATTACTTTGTCAGTTCTAGACATGATTTATTGAGATCTCTTTAATTATCATGTTTTAGGTACTTAAACCACTTCTAGGGTAATTTGACAATCATGTCATTGGCCTCTTCAAGAGCACCCTTAAGTGTTTCTTCAAGAACACTCACCTCCATTATTTGCATCTTTATTACTTATTCCAAAAAATATTTCCACCTAACTTCTCTATCACACTTCAGATGTGATTTATACCATTTTTAGTTCTTCTGGGATTTTAACTTGTATTGGAGCAAGTATACTAGGGATATTGTCAATAATTTATTCAAGTTACTCAATATTTTGCAACTAATGTTTAATTTTGATAATCAAAATGTACTTGTATCCCTTTTAATCCTTCCCCTCAATGTTGACGAACATTGAATAATTATAGTCTTTGGATTCTTATTTTGATCCATTACGGTATTGCTACTAGCAAATACATCATACATATTAATAATAGGAGGATAATTCTTTTATTCGTTGATAAGATGCATTCAATATATATTGATTATTAGAGTTTGTTCTCATTCATTGATCTAAGTTGTTGGAGGAATTTACTTATTGTGTAGATCATTTGAATACATACATGACTTTAGGTCATTCAACATTTATGTTGATTGAATTTTAAATCACTAAACAATATCTATGCATAATCTATAAGATGAGCTTATAACAAACTTCAGGTTGTTAGCTAAATATTTACATATGTGAATGTATACGTGTGTCCATGTATCACATATATATTATAAAATTTTCATATTCTTTCTCATTTGAATTAGTGATTTTTCGAATAAAACTATTACAAGGATCCAAACTATTAATTTCTATTTATAAATCAATGTTAATGAAAACCTATCAAAACCGCATGATAATGTTCAAAACATTTGGTTTGAAACCATAGCGAACTTCTGGTTCGAACAAAATATACACCCAACTTCAAGTTTTAAAGTTTTATTCCTCAATTATATCTCAAATATCAGTTTTAAACACTAATTATGATTACTTATCAAGAAATAATTTTTAATTGCATATAGACATTTCTACACGTCTCTATTGAGAGTTCTATAAAAAAATTACAGCAAAAATAATAATAGTATCTTCTGGATACTTGAAATGTTACAGATACAGATTTCCTTAGGACCGTATGTATAGCTTGCATGAAAATTATGATATGAAATATAGACTATCTCTTCAGGAGAATATTTAAAGATTATCTTCAAGAATTGATTATACGTGTAATATTTCTCACGTTTGATATAATTATAATGAAATATATGATACATGTTGCATAGCTCTCAAACTTTTAGGATCTAATCTGAACTAAATTAGGATCCTTTATAATCAAATTTCTATGCATTTATTTGGTTTAATAAAATTACCAAATATATAAGCAAATCTCTTTTAGAGACATGTTATCATTTCCTAATTTATTAGTCTCTTTTAGGGATATTTTATTATCACTACTTCTGGAGTGAATTTATCTCTTCTAGAGATATATATATATATATATATATATATATATATATATGCGTGTGTGTGTGTGTGTACTATTGGAAAGTCATATCAATGTACAATGTTTCTTTTGTAGAAATTACATAATTACTACCTTTACAATAACATAAAACATCCCTACTGGAGATTTTTGTTGTAACTATCTTTAAAATGACATATCAAACTTTAAATACAGTAACAAAATTAGATGCATGAAGTGAAAGTAAGATGCGAAGAGATAAAACCACTACTTCTGGAGTATAACATTGGTATACAATATCAATTTTTTTGGACAAATTATTGTTATTACTCAAAAAAAATTTATATCATTATTCATTCAGAGAATATAGTATTTCCTTTCAAGGAATTGCAATGTAACAAAAATAATATTCATATAACATCTCTTCTGGGATGTTAGATTTTGCAATATAAATATACATAAATCACTGAAACATCTTTTCAATAGATTAATATACACACACATCCAATGATGTTTGAAATATCGTATAACATAATATCTTCAGGATATTTGGTTAATATAGTGTAAATGTTAAGATATAAGGTAAGGTATAACTCATTTGGAGATTTTTGTATTCCTTAAATGCAGCATCATTTTCTCGTATGATTATTTATTAATTTTCTTTAACTTCTTCAGGAAGTACAACCTTATCATTTTACATAATTTCAATAGAGCTTCGGGCTTCTAATTCATGAACTTCAAATTCATTAATTTGTTATGAACTTCAGGTTCTCAAATTTTGTGTAAACTTCTCCCTTTTTTTGTACCATATTGTTACAAAATAAAAGTCTATTCTTATTTCAAGATTTGTACATTTTGACAAAAAAATACTGACAAGAATTCGAGCTTTTAAAGTTTATCAGAAAATATTTTCATAATTCAAGACTTCAGGTCTTGGACTTTGAGTTATACAATTTCTGGTTGGAAAAAAAATCTTTGCACAACTTCAGGTTGTTGTTCAAATTTATTTCATTCATTATATCGCGCATTGTTTTCCAAAATGAATACACCATATAATAAACCATATGTCTATTCTTATTCCAAACATAAAAATACAACATCATTTAATTTACTGTAGCCAGTGCATTTATGATGATATGGTAATTTAATTTATTACCATGACGACAACATTTAATGCATTTATGATTAAAAAATGAATGCAATTTACCATTATTGTGGCATAAAATAGAAAATATTATCACAATGAATTGATTTCTTTACAAACAAATAAATCGATCTAACTAACTTTAGTTAGCAAAATTTAATCTCAAAGATAAGTTTAATATACTCAATAATAAAATTAAATGAATACCATAAGAGAAACTTTATTTCTTAATAGTCAAATTTTCTAAAATAACTAAAATAACTCTTATATATATGTATATGTATATACATATATATATATATACACCCTTTTTTAATAATTCAAGTTTCTGCTCTTTTATTGAAACTTCTGGTTCTTTATTATAAGAAAACTTGAAATTTAATAATTTATGTAAACTCAAGCTTTTAGCATTATAGGAACTGCAGGTTCTCAACTTTTATTTCAAATGCTAGAAATTAAGTTTACCGTATATGTTTTCATTAACGTTTCCATTCACTTCAGGTGTACTAAATCAATATTAATATTGGATCTAAACTAATATGATCTTCTAAATATGCATTATTCTTGTATATGTTTCTCTAAGAAATAATAAAATATTTCTTCTGGAAATATAAACAATATATATCAAAATAATTTCCAAAATCTAAATCCAAATCAAAGAGTTTTCAAAATGAAAACTTCATTTATCGAACATGTATATATTACTTAGATCTATATCACAAACCAAAACGTAATCAAGATCAATAAATTTATATGAATCAACAACAGAAATTGTCAAATTCAAAACTTGCTTTCCAAAATAATGAACTCAAAAAAACATGGAATAATAAGCAATTTTGAAATCAATTCAAATCCAAATTCAAAAAAAAACACAACATTTTATTTTTAAACAATGTACAAATCTCAATGATATATTATTTGAGTGTGATTTTAAGATCTACAATATAATGAGATCAAAAAAGAAAGAAAAAAAATCGGATCTATTGTAGGATGAGATCTGAAATATAATGACAAAAATACATGTACAGTGGAATAAGATCTATAAATTTAGATCTATAACAAAATACGATCTTGAAAAGATAAGATCTATTAAAACTTAAATCCAAATCTGAAAAATTAGGAAATAGATATAGAATTGTGAAACAAGAATATTTAAATATAGGTCTAAATTAATCGCAAAATAAATCTAGAAAAGCAGATCTAGAAAATTTCAAACCTGATTTCAATGGTTGAATAAGAGGAAGAGATAGATCTGATTTCAGTAACTGAATAAGGGAAAGAGATGTACCCACATGAAAAAAAACGGATCTAATCTTCTGGATTAGAATATCCAATACATTCGAGAAAAAGATCGTGTTGATAACGTGTTATAAAATGAATAAAGTAGAAGTCAGTAGAGAGAGAGGCAAAAGATATATTATTCATTCTTGAGAATTAGACATATATTTACATTACATAGTCTCCTTTATGTAAAGGCTTCAGTGCAAAGGATTTAACCTATTCCACGATGTGGGACTAAACAAAAGAACATAAAAGCATATTCATTTTATGATTTACATATATTGTAAAAATAGATACATTTTTTTTCTTTTCATTTAAAAATAATACAAATTTATTCCATATTACAATAAAACTTTAATCAAAATCTATATTCGTTATACTCTATTATTTACATATTGTAGTAAAACTTCTGGAATTTATTTTATTTTTCCATATCTAAATTTATTAAATTTAAATACATATTATTCACATTTTAAACCTAATTTTAAGCCATTTCTAAATTATTATTTTTCTCAATTTTCAAAACACCAATTTGATTACTTTACCTATTTTCTTATAGTAAAATCCTAATATTCTAAACGAATCCAAATTATTTATTATAATTCCAAAGAAAATTCCATTTTAATTAATTAGATATTTGTTATTAACTACCACTGGAAACTGGGTTGTTACAACTAGTATTCCACTAATGAGTCGTAAAAAGAGAAGAAATAAATAAGGTAGCTCTAGCCGTATGGTTGGAAGATGCACAAGGTTTACTAACTCTAATTTAGTAGTGCGCATATTAGATCAAGATTCAAGGTCGAGATTCACAAATGCACACTTCATAATACTCCGCTTATTCTTAATTCATCATCTTCTAAATAGGTTTATAATTTTGCTATAAAACAGATTTGTCTGTCGTTTATAAGTTATATAACATGGATTGTGAACATATTTAAAGCTAAAGAACTAGAATCAAATAACTCTAAAACTAGATGAAAGCGTACTGCTATCGGCATCTTGGTTTGTCTAGCAGCCACCATGGTCGGATTGACTGCCACGGGAGCCTTTGACAGTTGTTCATCGACCAATGTATTAAAAAATTACATGGTGGCCTGTAGCAAGAGCCGGGGCGCTGATAAAGAGTTTTATAAAATAATGCATGTTAAATACAATTCTTTTACAAGAAACAAAAATTGATTCTCTTGGTCTTTGCATTTAATGATGATTAGGTGAGAACCTTATTATGGGATTTGCTTTTGTTCCTCTATTGGTGGCTCAGGTGGTAATATGACTATTTGGCATAAAGATAAATATAAACTACTTCAATCAATCCTTAATAAGCAGTCCTTGCATATCATACTCTGTGATTTACAAGATAACATTATAATAAATGTCGCTAATGTTTATGCATCGAACAATAAATTTATTAAGCTCACCATAATGTAACAATGCATCAATTTTATGCTTCTCTCCTTTGGTTCTTGAATCATAGGACGTGATTTTGATTTCACTTGCTTTGTCGTGGTGAGATTATCAAGTAAAGGTAATATCTCTAAAATTGAATAATTTACTGATTTTATTAAACTTAACGATTTAATTGATTTATACTTACTGGGTAAAAAGTTTATCTGGTAAAATGGTAGAGAGATTCCCTCATTGGATATCTTGTGAAAATTCGTTATTATTAAGGAATGGGAGGGAAAATTTCCTTTACCTAAGATGCATAAGCTTACTTGCATTATTTCCTACCACTTTTCTATTCTACTAAATTTATTGAATAGTTGATCAGAGCTATATCCTTCAAATTTGAGAATATGCGGCTAAAAGAAGAAGATTTTGAAAATTTATTTATATCTATGTGAAAATCGTGGATGTGTTATAATTTGATTATAATTCGTATGATTTGCAAAAATATTTATTTATGAACTTCGACAACTTAGAAAATGTTTAAGATATTGAAACAGAAATGTATCGATAGCACCATAATTAAAAAAGATACGATCATAAATGAGATTTTAGATCTAAATAATTTAAATCGTAAATGAGATTATGGACGAATAAGAAGTTTTTTGGAAACAATGATTAAGTATTTAGCAGCTTAAAGTGGGTTATAACAACATCAAATTTTCTCATTGTACGGTTTTGTGCAGTTAAAGCTTGCTAAAGCCGTGCAAAGTAGATCACCGCTATAATGCATAACGCTCTTCAACCGATACAGGTTTTCAAGTTACTGCTATTGAAAGTAGATCCATTTTATACCCTACTATTTTCCACTACACCTACAAAACCAAGGCTTTTTAGTAGATGCTTTAAAGGTAGTAATCTAAAAAGGTTGATTTGACTAGTTTTCTTTTAAATTAAATCAAAAAAGTTAGTGTAAAGATTTAATTTTAAGGCATTAGTTCTCAATATAAATTAGAAGTCTATTGTAGTCACAAATTTGGACTGCGTAAATCAGGATATTCTTTGATTTTTTATATAATTTTAAACAATATTTTTTTCCTACAAAAATGATGTTAGAATAAGAATAAATTAACTTTAAATATTTTGTTTCATATCTGTTGAAGTTTTTTGCACCTCTGATATTTTTCGCTATATCCCTGCCATAACCTTTTACATCTCCACCGCTATAGAAATGTTAAGTACTTTAACTACACTGGTATGGTTAACAATAGACGTGAAAATAGTATCATTTAATCAATTAAAGTTAGTAGTATAGAATTTCAAGGATAGTACTGATTAATACTCTTTTTACAGAATACTACAGTTGGGGTCAAAATTGGCACCAACAGCTAATTGTGTAAAAGTACCAATATCCAATCTAATCACAGAAAAATGAAGAGAAATAAATGAAGAATAAATTCAAAATAATTAGAAAGCAAGTAAAAATAAATAAGATTTATAGTGATTTGGCTAACTCCGACCTACGTCCACTTCCAAATAATCCTTTCTATTATACCGAAGTTTATTTACAGTTACAGTTCGAAATCCAAGAATAAATTTTGAAGAATGTAGCCCAGGTTGAAGTAAAAGAGTAGCAGAAAGAAGATCCTTTTTCTGATGCTATGGCTGCTATATTTATAAGTGAATACATGAATTGATCGAGCTAAGATTTTGGCAAAAGGTTCGAAAGACCAAGACTAGACACCCAAAAATTTCCAGGTTGAGGCCCACAATACATATCGGTAATGATCCCTATTATTGTGTCCAAATGGATTGCGATCCCCCTTGGGGGTGCCCCAGGATGTTAGTTACTTACTCCATAAATATCATGCAATTTTGACATACCCTTTGTGAGATATCGCATTTTCCGTGAAGTAATGTTGCTTTAGTTTTTATTTATGCTGATCCCTCTAAAGGGATAGGTACCACTCCCTTTATCCTCTTTCAAATGCCATGCGATCCCTATGGGATCTTCTCTATGTTATATTATGCTTAGCCTCCAAGTTTCATGCCAATTAGATTAGTAGAACTTGAGTTATTGATCAATCTTTGTTGCAATATATTGTGAAGGCTGATTATAGCTGATCCATGTAGAGGGATAGGTACCGTTCCCTCCAACTTGCTCCAAATTCCATGTGATCCTTATGGCGTGTTCTACATGCTCTAATTAGCTTGTCCACCAAGTTTCATGTCAATTAGACGTGTAAATGTTGAGATATTTGTCGATCTTTGCTATGAAGTTGGGTTTAGCCGACCCCTAAGAAGGATAGGTACCGGTCCCTCTTTCTTCGTCCAAATGATGTGCGATCCTTCCGGTAGGATCCCTAGGGCCCGCACATCTTTATCACAAAATGTCATATGCATTGGACTTCTGGATTTGAGATGTTGATTGTTTTCCAATAAGTTATGCTTGCTTGGTTGAAATATGCTGATCTCTTTTATACCGAACCCTTTTTATACGATCCCTTTCTTAGGTGAAGTAATTCGACCATAACTTGTGCATAAAAACTCCAAATGGCTTGAGATTTTAAACATAGCCTCATAGGGCCTTCCATGTCACTTTATACCGACCTTACCTAGTTTGGGAAAAAATTTGAGGACATACCGATTCCCTAGGGGAAGGGATATGCATCGATCCCTTGCCTGGGTGAGGCACTAATCTGTACTTAGAATATTCTGGAGATTCTATCTTTTGGTATTGGTTGATTGTCCCTTCATATCATTGCTTGCACTTGATTTTTGGACCTTATAATCATCACTCTTGACTAATGGCCTTGATAATCGTGAAGTCTGTTGGGTTAAATACACCTGGTTACTGCCTTGGCAAATGGTGGGTTAACAATTATTTAGAAATTTATTATAATAATTGCGAACATCGAATCTCAGTTGAGTGGAGTAAATGTACTAGGAAACCATTCCTTCACTTTGTGCATTAGAGTCTCAATTAATTGAATAAGAAGTTCGACAGCAGCGACAAGTTCTTTGGCCAGTTATTTAATGATCATTTATCACAAATTTTGGCAGATAATTGGAAAAGATATAACGTGTTTATTCCGTAATTTTACGGTGGTAACTTTCAGTTAGGTAGTCTTAATTTTCCTAATGTGATTCTAACTCATAAGAAAGAAATGTTTGAAGAATTTACAAATTTTAGACATATTTCCCTTGTTAACTATTCCCTTGAAATAATTATTAAAGTGTTATCTAATAGGCTGAAAAATAAAATGGAAAATTTAATTGGTAATTCAAAAACGATGCTCTTACAAGGTAGAACACAATGGTGCTGTCAATATATAAGAAGTCATCGGTTATGGTTAAAAATATAAAATCACTCGTGCACTCCTTAAATTAGATTTTTCGAAAGCTATTCAATAGATTAGGCTTTTTTGTTAGAGACACTAAGAGCTAGATGATTCCATGATATATGGAATTCATGGATCAACCTTATTCTTAAAACAATTGTTTCCACAATCCATACCAATGGTGTAGAAAACAATAAAATTCAATCTAAATGTGAACTTAGAAAAGGTGATTATTTCTCGCCCTTACTGTTTAATATCACCATCAATGTTTTTAACAAAAATATTAACCTAGTGTTTGTTAATAATATTTTATCTAGACTTGGGGATGGGATTACTTGTGATGGTGAATATGCTTTCCGATACAATTATTACATGCTTTTATTTCATTCACATTTATCCCATCACATACAGTGCTAAAATTAATCTTATACAATTTTCAACTTATATCTAGACTTAATACTAACTTGCACTAAAGCTTGATCATAATTGACAAGCACCGTTGTCCCAGTGGTTAAGTTTTTCAACTTTAGTGTGAGAGGTCATAGGTTCGAAACTTGCGTAACATGATTTGAAAATATATTGACATCTAGTATTTTACATGCTACCTAAGACTTTTAGTACAAATATGTGCTACCATCTAAGTACCCAATTTAAAAAAAAAACTTGATTATAATTTTGAACGATAGTATAAAGTTTGCAAATGATGTAGCAAATACGTTTAATTGCAATGTAATTAGTGTAATATCCCATATTTTGGAGTGCCATAATATAGGAAATTAAATTTAATAGAATTAAATTAATAATAATAAAAAATTATCAGAGGGACATATAAAATGATTTAATTGCAAGAATTTTCTAAGGGAGATTTGATTAACTGAGTGTGGAAAACTTTAAAAAGTTAATTGAATAAAACAATAGTAAGTAGAACAATTAAAGTTGCCCCTGATAATGAGAATAAATGAATTTATTTTTTGAATGGGACCAATCTTTTATTGAGGGAAATATATTAGTGTGATTAGACAAAGAGGGATATTAGCCCAACCCAAAATCACTAACATTCATGCCTTAGTCATATTCCCCTCCTAAAGCAAAATCACCGTAAACTTTTGAAATAAAATCCCCTAAACTATTAAAAGGGCGGACATCATTTGTGATATCCCGGAATTTCATGCAATTTAAAATGTGATAATCTCCTTTATAAATTATTTAAAATTGGTAAAATTGTTGTTTCCAAACAATTTAATAATGAGTTGTTTTTAAAATATAAATTTTTAATAAACTTATTATTTTCTAATTTAATAAGTGTTATTTAAATGTGTGTATATATGTCTATTTAAATTGATTTTAAATAGGATAATTATTTACAACTAATAATGTGTTTTTTTAAAATTGATATCTATATTTGTTTGAATTGATTTTAAATTGGATTTTTAAAATGAATTTGAATTTGGATTTAAAATTTAAATTTAAAGGATACTTGTCTTAAAAATATTTTTGATTTTAAATTTTGTGAATGAGTTTTTATTTAAAATAAGATAGTTTTATATTATTTTCTTTAAAGGAAATTTATTTATATAAGTATTTATTTAATAGTAAATAAGTACAAAAGCTTTTAAATTAGCATTCAAAATTGGATTAAATAATTTTATATGATTTTATTTAAATTATAATTGGTTTATATTACATTTTCTTTTAAAAAGTTTTATTTATATAAAATTAAGAAAGGCATTTATAGATTAATAAAAGTACTTATTTAATTAGGAAGTTTATTTCATTTGCTTTTAAAATCATTTATAAATAATATAAAAATAAGTTATTACAAGTGTAATTAAATCAAGAGAGATGTAACATGTGTTAAGTAATTAATAAAGTAAGAGACAAGTGTCATTTCTTTTTTATTTCCTTTTTATTTTAATAAATCAAAAAATAACTCTATTTAAACTCCTAATCTTCCTCTTCATTTTCTTTTTCTATTTTCTTTTCAAAAACCAGAAGAACCAAACATGAAAACTCTTCTCAAATCAAAAACAAATGCAAACCAGAAATCAAAACCTGTAATTCATTTGCAAATCATTTTCAAAATTAAAAAGTAAAGCCTACAACATCATCTTCAACCTGAGTATATATAAAGCAAACCTGTAATTCAAGTTTTTATATCTAAGCAAGTAAAACCTGGAAATCAAAAGAAAAGAAAATTGGAAGCTTTCAGTTTTCAACCTGTAATAACTTAAGAATCATCTCAACAATCAAGTAGTAGTTTCAGATCAAAGACCAAGTAGATCTGGTTCAATTTCTAGTTCTCAAGGTTTGCAAGAAAAAAATTTCCAGTGCCTCTCCGTTCATCCAAAAGAGGTGAGTAAACTAAAGCATAAACATTTTTAAAATTTGATAAATGATAAATGTTTGAAGTGAGATTGTGATGCCTATTTAAAATTGTGTATGCATGTTTGAAGTTCTGAATCATGTTTATATAAATGAATGTTGTGTGAATGTCTGGGTATACATAAGTTCATCTCTGTTTTAGGTTCAGAGATTAAACATAGATTAAAATCCCAATTCTTCTCACTCTAATCTATATTAGGCTTGGGAATTTAAACAAAGTTATATTGTTTAAAACTGAACTAAGGTTTAAAAATATTTTTAAGTTTAGTAAATAGAAATATTATATGGAAAAATAAAAGAGCAGAGGAACTTAAGTTTGTGTTAAAAATCAAATACATTGATTTGTTAATTCATATATATAATCTGAATCCTCTTTTCAAAATATGATTTTTAAAACAAAAATCGCGAATTCTAGTTTGAAATTGGTGAAGCACTTTTGAGTTGACCTGAGAAGTGTTTTTGGGCAAGAACTGGCTACTGGGTGTTTTTTGGTGATCGGGGTCTTCACTGGAGAGGGTCGGGATGTAGGAGAGTTTGGAAAAAATGCCAAGCGAGTTTCTTATCACCGTGGCGTCGGTGGTTAGCGGGTTTTGTTTCTAACCCTAATTTTGGGTTGGGGTCGGAATTGGGATGACGGCGTTGGTGCGTCGAGTGGTTTTAGACCAGGTGCATTGGTGGCGTGAAGGTCTGGCGAGGTTGAGGTTGGGATTCTACGACCTCTGGTGGTCTACGTTAGGCGTTCGAGTTATTTTCAAGCGAGGAGGTGGTTCCTGGAATGGTTTGAATTGCCTCGATTTTGACTTGGTTTTTGGGGTAGTGAGTCGATACCAGAATTGAATTGCCGTGATGATCGGTGACTTGTTGAGGATGGTCAGGAGGTGCCAAAGCATCGTCGGCAATGGTGCACGTCCACCTAGTTCCTGTATGCATTGATGATTGGGAACGAAGATACTTTTCTCATGTTGATGCTCCAGTGGGATTAGATTTGGCTCGAGTCTGTGGTCATGTTCATGAGTATGCCCTTCCAGTTTTGTTTTAAACTCAAACTAAATTCAAAAAAAGAGAAAGGGAAGATTGAAGAAGGAACCCGAGTGGACACTCGAGTCAGTAACGGGTTAGACCCGAAGTTTGGATTGGAATTGTTTTAAAAAGTTTGAAAATGTTTTAAAAGAGTTTGTAAAGTTAGTTTTAAAAATTAAATGAAAATGGTTTGAACTATTATATGATACATGTTTTAAAACTATAGTTTAAAGAGTTCTATGCTTTGTTAACATGAATTTGAGAAATGTTAAGTATTTTAAAAAAAACTTAATTTTTAAGGAGTAATTAAGTACAAATTAAGATAAAATGTTTTTTTAAAAATATGTGTTAATTAAAGTTAAGTAATTAATCAAAATGTTTTATCTTGAAAATAAATTAAGATCTTGATGATTAATTTATTTTAAGTATAATTAACTAATTTAATTAATAAATATAAGGTTTATTAATTTATAAAGGTTTAAGGATTAATTTTTTGTTAATTTAGAATTAGTTAGGGTTAAGTATAATTACTTAAGGTAATTAATGAAGTGTAACTACTTAATGAAGTAGTTAATGGATAATTACAGGCTACAATTAATTAATGGGCAATTACTTGATGGAAAGTAATTAAAGAATAATTACTTAGTGGAAGTAATTAAGTGTTAATTATTCAGTGTAATTAATTAAAGGATTTATTAATCAATTAAGAGGTTGATTAATTAATGTAGTAATTAAGAATAATTAATTACTGAATGTGATTAATGAAGGTTGATTAATGAATGTGGTAAATTAATTAAAGGCTAATTACTGAATGTAATCAGAGAGGATAATTAAGGGATGATTAATTAATGGTGTAATTAATTATTGTTAATTAAGCAATATTTAAAAATGATTAAAGTAATTAATTTGATTTAATTAGGATTGGGTGACTAATTAATCTTGCTTAGGAATGATTGATTGATATTTCTTATATGAAATGTTTGTGATATGATATGTTTGTCTTGAACATTGATTATGTGATTATTTGCTGACGATGAATTGTTGCGTAAAAAGTGACATCTTGTGATTAAAGGTTGAATTGTGTTTCACTTGAATAACGTAGGTTAAGACGGTATTGAATTCGAAGAGGCCGGAGTTGGGTATTAGTAAATACCCGAAACCACTTCGATTTTTATAAATTGATATATGGAATCAATAGGCTGAAATGGAAAGATTTAAGTGAATTGGACCATTTAATCTAAGTTTTGGCACTTAGAAATTAATGTGTGATGTAAGTGATGTCTATAAGGACTTGTGAAGTTGTAAATTTATACAAGTTACCCCGGGTTTATATAAGTTGTATGCTTTTGTGTTCCATGTTAGATGGGTTTAGTCACACTGGTTTTCAGCCTGACCCGGGTGTTACTTTGATGTAATGCTTGGGTCGGACCGAGTATTACAGATTTTCAGGTAAGGAGGTTCTGGAGCTCAGGAGGCGAGTTGGATGGCAGAAACGTATGGAGTGTATTCCGCCGTGATATATTGTAGTATATCTGGGACAAGTTATTTTAATTGTCCTATGTTTATGTAAATGTTGTAACTCTGATGTATTAAAATGTAATTGACTGATTTCAGATTTCTTTGTGTAAAGAATATTATTTGATATTATATTTTATCCGCTGCGAATGTGAGATGTTGGTGTTTCTGTTTCTTCTTTTCTTCTATCTCTTTTCTTCTTTTCCTAACTACTTGGAGTTTTTGGGATCAAAACTTCCGGGTCGTTACATTTTGGTATCAGAGCAGGTTAAGCGAGAACATTGGCTCTGGTGGGATTAATCATTAAGGATAGGGTAAGTAATACCCTAAAATGAGTTGAGCGTATAAATATATGAGAGTGTACTTGTTATTTTCTTATATAAAGGTTTTAAATGATTTTTAAGGTAAATGATTTTATATAAGATTATATTTTGATATATAAAGCAATATTTCTTTCTAATAAATATTAAGGTAATTGGTTGTAAAATTATTGGAATTAAATAATGAGAAGTAAGTGGTAATAGAAATACAACCAAACTGGAATTAAAATTTTGAATTTGGAGAGGAGTTTTCAGAATAAGATAATTGTGAATTGGTTTCCAATTGTAATAACCTGGGTTATTATCCTAAAATGATGAAATGTTTGTTAGTGATTAAGCAAAAAAAAAAATGTTTTAGGGAAGTAAAACATTTAGGGAAATATGACTTATAAATTGGAATAGAAGATGATCTAAATTGTGAAGTTTTAAACCTGGGTCCAGAATTTGAAAATTGTTTCAAAGTGATAAAGAAATAATAAATAATATTATTTAATGTATTTGAATAAAAGGGCCATATTTCAAACAAGAGTTGTTTGAAAATTTAAAGGAATTTGTTTTGAATTAAAACCAAAGGTGGTTTAAATTTTAAGATTTGGCTTGGTGGGCCAAGAAGTAAATATGTATACATACGTGTGGATATATATAATATCAAAGATGATTTGAAATAAACTCTAAAGTGACGAGTTTTGATTTTCCTTAAAGTGTGATGTAAAAACCCAAAGCGAAGTAAGTTTTAAACTAAAATGGAAAGATTATTAATCTGAAGTTTAAAATTTGAATGAGAATTCAAATTGTGTAAAGTTGACTGGATTAAGTAAATTGAATTTAACTTGGAGGAAGTTAGATAAGTTTGAATGAACAACCTGATTTGGAAATTTCAAGATGAAAATTGTAACGACACAGAATTTTTGAACATTTGAAAATGAAATATTTAATTAATTTTAAATATTTGAATGAAGGTTTGACGTGAATTTCAAATTATCAGAATGAATTGGCGATTAAATTATAGAATTTAATCTATTGAAATTGAATAAAAATTTGAATCTTCAATTTTAAGCTGATTAAAAATATTTCAAAGGCTTGTAAAATTCATATTGATAATACTGAAGGTTATAGAAGCTTCAGAATTTAATTTGAAAGTGATTTGTTCAATTTTGAAATTTAATCGTTTGAATCGATATTTAAAAATAGCTGTCCGAGGCACAGTCTCGGAATTCGACGAAACCAGTTCCATTGGGTCCGTAATATTGAATTATACTCGGATTTCAATTTTCGTATTTTTCGGAGTTGTTATGTGAGCATACGGTGAGTAAACGCGTTGAAATTTTCAACGAATTTAATTTAAATTTAAATTTAAGTAAAAGACAGCATCCCTAGATTCTTGCCTAAAATCACGTTATCTCCTATCTTCGTGCCAAAACTTTCGCAGAGAATCACGCTGTTTCGATTTTAAATATCCCTCTCCCTTATCATTCAAAACTCACGAAAATAAAACAAATCATGGCCGAAGCTTGCTTCATATCCCAAAATTCACGTTCCATCCTCAGTAAAAAAAAGAAAAAAAGAAATGGCCGAAGCCCTAAATCGAAGTCGCAAGCGACATCGAGTCAGGGGAGGCGTACGACGACGTCGATGGAAGTGACGCGCGCGTGCTTGCGCGTGGGAGGAGGCGACTTTGGGAAAGGAGAGGCGCGCGAGTCAGAGGGCACGAGGCAGCAGCGATGCGACAAGGCAGTGAGGAGCTGGGTGGTGATGGGGAATTCGCGGTGCTCGTGGCGACCGAAGGTGGCACGCGCTCGCGCGAGGCAGTAGGTGGTTCGAGCATGAATAGGAGCGGCGGCAGACTGAGGAGAGTCGCGAAGGTTGTGACTGCGACTTAAGGTGGCTTCTCGGGGAAGATACGCGAGCACGAGGTACAGCGTCGCGCTGTGCTCGAGTCAGTGGAAGCAGCGAGGTAATTTACTGTTGTGTTTTTACAGTAAAGAATTTCGATGTTGAAACTTATAAGTTATTTTAAAATAACTTTTTGAGTTAATTAAATTAAATTTATACCTGTTCAATTATTTCCTTTACTAAAAATAATTTATTAAGATAACTTATGGGGTTAATAAGTTATTTCAGTTGTTTAGTTGCCAAATTTATTTTTAAAAATGGATATTAGTTAAAATATAAATTTTTGGTAAGAAAAAGGAATTTTATAATTAGTTAATTAAATCTATTAAACGATAATTGGTGATTTGAATTTTTCGAATGTTAATAAAATCATTGACTAATTTAATTTACCTAATAGGAATTTAATTTATAGGATGAAATGAATTATTTAAAAGGAATTAAGATTAAATTTTTTTTTTTAACTTTTAATAAATTATTTAAAAGAATTGATTTGAAATGAAATCATGGGATAATTTAATTACCAAAGGTTAATATATTAAATTTAGTTTTGAAAGTTAAATTTTTAGTTAAATATTTTATTAAAGAAAAATTTGATAGTTGATTTAAATTCATAAAAAAAAGAAATTTAGTTCAATTGGAAATTTCTAGTTAGAAATTATTTTAAAAGAAGAAAATTAGTTTAAAAGAAAATCATTGGTTAATCTAAATTAACTTATAAAAGGAAAATTAGTTAAATAAATTTTTAAAGGGAATTTAGATTAAAACTTAATTTTTTATAATTTATTTAAAAGGAATTGATTTAAAGATATTAGTTTAAAGTAAAATAATTAGTTTAAATAAATTTATTAAAGGAAAAATTGGTTTAAATAAAACTATCAGTTAATTTAACTATTAAAATGAAATCGCCGATGAATTAAAATTGTCAAATGAAAATTTATTATTCGATCTGTTCAAATATTAATAAATTGTGTAAATATTTATACAAGGTATAAATCAAGAAAATCGAGTCAAGATGGGGAATGGATTGCAAAATAAAAGCTAAGGTGAGAACTTCTCACTCTAAAGGATTTATTTAAATTTTAAGTAGTTAGATTTAAAATTGTTTAGTTGTGTTGATTGAATGCTTGTATGATGATTGTTATATATATAGTGAATGTGAATAGACCCTATACGCCGTTAGTAAGCGGAGGTTATTTATTACACACATATACCGCGATATTCCACCTTGAAGTGGAATTGGTATTATATTATATATATAGCAATATATATATATATTGGCATATGTATATATTGCAGTTGATTGATTTCCCGCATTGTATAGCGGATGAGACCCTATTGCGCCGTTAGTAAGCGGATAATATTTTTATAAATCCCATATACCGCGATATTCCACCTCGAAGTGGAATGGGTATTGTGCTAATGTCTGTGGATGCAGGGAAACAGGTTGGAGGGATCCAACTGGATTCCTCAAAAATATTTATTTGATTTTAGATATTATGATGTTTGATTGATTATCATATCGATATATGATGTTTGAAAGTCGTGATTGACTATTTGATGTGTTGCATCATCGAATTCAATTTTTAAGTTTAAAAATAACGATTTTGATTTTTAAGGGATTTCTAAAGTGATTTTTGAAAGTATACGTTTATAAAATATTTTTGGAATTGATTCATCTTAAATAAATAAACGTTATAATTTTAATGGTATAAAAATTATGATTTTTGAATTTATTATAAAAAGTTTAAAAATAGGATTTATGAAGTTTGATTATTTTATAAATCAAAATGATGAATTATAAAGGAGTTTAAAGACGTTTTAAAATAGTAATATAAATTGATTTATATTAAAAGATTTATAAATTGATATTTATAAATTAAAAATATTGAAATTATAAAACGGGCTTTTATAAGTGTTAGAATGAATTGTGAATGAATTTCATAAGTGAATGAAATCTATAGGATTATAACGGTGAAGTTATAAATGGAATTTTATAAACAGTAGGTTTATAAAATTTGTAAAGTTATTTAAAAGAATAGTTTTTGGATAAATAAATGAATATTATAAATTATAAGATTTATAAATTTGGGAAGCTAAAAGAATAACTTTGTAAACAAATAAATTATAAGCATTTAACTTATAATATGGACTTTCGGTATATAATTGAGTTATAAATCGAATAAGTTAATAAAGGAATTTATAAAAAGGAGTTGATATAAAATAAATAGAAATAGAATTTATAAACATTGTTTTATAAATCCGCAACTACTTATTTTGATAAGTAAATTGTTGTAACTTGTTAATAGAGTTATATTCATGTTTTAGACAGTGAATAATCCTTTAAAATAAAAGGAATAGAAATGATGAAATTTGTTAACGTAATATATTCACGTTTTTCAATAGTGAATAATATGTTAAAGAAATGTTTTGGATGTGATGTTTTAAATAGAATTAAAACGATCTAAAGATGTTTTAAAATGTATTAACCATCGAAACCATAGATTTCAACATTTATTGTTGAAATAGACGTTTTCGAGAAATAGAAGGAAATGGTAGATTATAACACTGTTGTTATAGTAAATAATTTCCGAAAGGAAATGTTTTGTATAGTATTGGGATTTATATATCTATTTTAATTTCGAATCCCTATACTAGTGATTTTGGGTTGTCGTAACGATGTTTTACGCAACATTCGTTTTGGCCCAAATAAATATGGTTAAGTGAATGATTTCCTTAAAGAATGAAATATATACTTAATTTCGATTATGACTTGTGAATTACTTATAAAATAAACAAGTATGGAAATGTTTTTCCAATATTAAGTGAATATTTTGAATTTATCTTTTTGACGATAAATTGAAAATGAATATTAGAAAACGAATGGGAATCGTATATTCATAAATATTTTGGAAATGTAAATTCAATATGGAATTTATAAATGGAATTTGGAAAATGGGTTTAAAAATAAATATTGATTTATTTTTAAAGAATGGAAAATATATATCTTGTAAAGATATTTTTGGAAAATAAATAATTTGGAAAATTATTTGGAATCTGGTGATGTTGGCATATCTATTGATAGTTCAATAACCGACTATCAATATTTACCTTTAAATAGGTATTTGTTGTGATTTGCTTGAATTTGAATGCCACACTTATTTTTTTAAAATAAGCGCTCACTATTCGGGTTAACCGGGAAAGGACCTTGGGGTCGTATAACCCATTCCGAATATGTTATACGTCGTTATGAATTGCATTCGAAGACCGGTGTTGAAGACCGGATATTTTCGAAAACGAAAGGGTTTCTTGTTGATTGTCTCTGCACTGGCTGATCCCCGGTATTGAGATCTCCATATGTGATGGGAAATCCGGACGTGATTAGAGATTATTCGGATTGCAAGGACTTCTTTGTAAGTGCCTTCGGTTCTGTTCGATCCCGGAATAGACTTGTATGGATTGTATGTTTGACATTACAAATTGAGATATAAAGCTGATTTCTTTCAAATATATTTCTGTTGGTGGCGGAGAATTTATTCTCTTAGCATTAACACCCTTCTCTGAGACGTACGAGCTCAGAGGTTATGTAGTTGAAGGTTATCAGCAATATATTCTCAATTTGGTAATGTGACATACTGAGTGTTGCTGTGAAATGATCATTGTGTTGATTATTTGTGATAGGATCATTTGTTTGATCGTCTATCCTGGTGATCATTTCTATGATCATTTGTTGACCCAAAGCATAGCTTTTGTATAAAGCGTGTTTTTGTGGACGAAACTTCGTTGAGCCTCACACCCCGGAATGGTCAAAACAGGAAAGATGCAGCAAGGTTATGAGGGGTAGCTCCCTTTAGGGTATGTGCATTTCCTTCTGGAAAAGGGTGGTATCATGGTATGGAGCCCAGATACTTACTCATGTTGAAAACACTTTGTTAAGAAGTGATGATGGTGACGAGCGCACGGTTAAAGGTCCCAAATGACCGGGGGATGGCATACTTGTGTCAGTTGTTACCCAGTTAGGGGTAACCCGACCTTGTGTTGGTAGAGATCCGGTTTGGTTCTCGGGGACGTCCATCCAGAGGCGTTCTCATGTGGAAATGGGAAGTTCCTTGGCCTGACCATTCGTTGGAAATCCAAAGAAACAATACGAGACTTGTACGGTTTTAGTTGTAGAACCTGCCATTTAATATGGTAGCTATAGTAAGCATACTATAATGGTACCTATGCTGGCTAAGATTTATATTCTACTTTCGAAATATCTTCTACACTATGCACTAATAATAATATCAAAATTGATTTGATTTTAATGCGTATCAAGCATCTTTGACTAACATAAGAAGAAATCTCCTCCAAGTCTGCGTTTGCATTGTGTGTGTGGCGGGAGGTCTTATGGTAGTCTCATTTTTAAAAGCATTGCGAATTGATTTTTAAAAATATTCCTCTACTTTATTTTAAAGATAAATAAACTGTTTTTGAGTTCTCGCACCAGTCACATGACTGACTCGGAGTTTATTGTTTTCCTTCCTAAACTCTGGGTGCCCACCAATTTCTACACGGGCAGTCAAGAGTTAAGGTTTATCAGGATATTCTGGAATTCAGGAGTTGCAGGAGGCAAGCTGGATGGCATGGCGTATTACTAAGTATATAGTATTTCTTTTCCATTGTTTGATGTTGTACACTCTGATGATATGATGTAATGAAATGTAATGTAATAACTGATATAGTTCTTTGTTTAAAGATTATTCATTTATTATTATATGTTGTTCCGCTGCGAATTATGAGATTCTAATATTGTTCTGCTGTTTTCTGTTCCGTTCTATTTTCCATGTTCTTTCCTCTCTATTTTCTATCTCTTCTACCTCCTTCTTCCTCTTTTCTTCTTTCTTAAACCCATAACATTTCGGTTTTTCGGCAACGAAAAAGTCCAGATCGTTACAAAAATTGAGATTTAACTTGTAAAGTTAAATGGTTGATTTGAATTGGGAGTTTGTGTGATCTCAAAATAGGTTTGAGATCTAGAAATTTGAAATGGGTGGTTGTTTTAAAATGATATCATCCTGTTGTTATCTTTAAACTGTGAATTGGATTTGTTTAAATGAATGAAGAAATGAATTGTGGTAATATATCCATTATAGAGATAAATGAAATTTAAACTTTAATTTGAAATTAAGGATATGAAATCACTTTGAAATTAATATTTGAATAATTAAAATTGTTTTGAATTATTATTTGAACTTTGAAATAAGTTAAGTAAAGATAATTTGAAATGGAATTTTGAAATTTGTACTCGGAATTAAATTGTTTAAAGACTTTAAATAAAGGTTAATTTGGTTTAAGAGGTTAAACCAACATTTGAAATTTAACTCGAATTTATATAATTCGAGATGATTTAAAGTGAGACTGAATTTGAAATTAGTTCAAATTGAAATTTGACTTAAATAATTTGGATTTGTGATTAAAGTTGAATAGTTTTAAATTCAAATGGAATTTGATTTGAATTTGGAAAGAAATTGAGGTTAATTCAACTTGAATTGGGATTAAATCAATTTCAATGGAAATTGAAGTTATTCAAATTGGATTGAGTCAATTTAAATGTAAGTGGAAATTTAAATTGAATTGATGGGAATGAAGATTGGAAATTGAACATTTGGCTCTGAACTATTTTTAAAATAAATTATTTTGATATAAACTGTTTTAAATCTATTTTCCAAGCTATTACTATGTACAACCTTTCTTTTCAAAGCCAAATTATCTTATACTTATTTTACAATTTTTTTTGTAACTATTTAATAAATTTTCAACTGTATTATAAACTAATTACTGTTTTTCAACTACTTCATAACTAATTACTATTTTACAACTATATTGCAATTATTTAACTATTTTCCAACTATTTTACAATTACTTAACTATTTTACAGCTATTTTACAAACTAATAATTATTTTTTCAACTACTTATCTATTTTAAACTTTTCAAGCTATTTTCTAAATTTAAGCCATATAGAGTTCAAACCGTTCATAATTAAAGTAATAATCCATATGGGATTGAAGAAATTGTGGATAAGTGAATAGAATCAAAGGAAATGTGAATAGAAAAGGAGATTGATTTGGCTAATCACCAACAAAGATAAATACATAGGAGGTACGTATTATTCTATTCGCATAGTGATTTGATCCGGATTCAAGCACAAAATTTCGAGATAGTTTATCAATCCGAGTTGGGATTTTTCACTTGATTTTCGACAGCGAACCCGGATATGGATTGTTGATTGGTTCTGGATATTCTCTATCATAGTTATGTCTATGTAAGGAGAATGACGGTTTTGGATTAAGAAACAAGATCTGAGTCCGCACTAGGAAGTCGGGTGGACGATACTAGTTCGGAAAAGAAATTGTGTGATCGAGTGAGCGATCAGATTGATATAGCGTATGGATGATATGTGTACATCGTACCGGTTTGAATGAAATTGACACTGGGAATTTGTGGATAAGAACTGAAAAATGGTTTTTGAAATGAAAAGTATATTTTGTGAAATATATGATGAGATAAAGATTTCTATGGTAGAAATTTACTTTATGAGGTAAGTAATATGGTAAGTGACTTTATAGAATAATCAAATTTGAATATTGATTTGGAATAAAAAAAGTTATGTCTTTGTTATATAAGATAAATCTCCCCTTATTGAATCTATTGCCAGAAGAAAAGGGTTTTTTGAAAGTATTTGAAGTATAAAAAGGGAATTTATACAGATTTGAAGTGATCCAAAGATTTTTAAAGTTATGTATATCTATATATATAAAGGATCTTAAGAGAATGATTTTGAGAAAAGGTTTTTGGAACCTATGAATTTGGGAAGGCTTTTGAACTTTGGGAAAAATCAATTTTGGAGATTTGGAAAGCCTAGTTGAGAATTATCGATTTTGGGATAATCGATCTTGTGAAAAGGAGATTTATATGAGATTCATACTAGGTGTATGATTTGGAAGATACTATATGTGTATAGTATAAAGTGTTTTGAAACTAGCACTGGAGAAAAAGCCGCTCCCTTGAAATGAACTTCATAGGAGTACCAGAGGATGGTACTACCTTGAACCCTAAGGGGGGGGGGGGGGTTCTAAAGTTAATCTTGTGAGGAGTCCGGACAAACTAGTTCCTGAGGATTATGTGCAGTGTGTAGCGAAAGTCGAGGGCGCTGATTCCTACAGAGGCATTTGGATTATGCTGTGACGATAGTGTAACTCGATGCCACTGCGATCTACTGCAGACCATAGCGAAAGTCGTGTGTGTTGCTGAGAGCCAACAGTCTACGTTTAATTTTATATCGGTAGACTGAGACCTATGGTGACATAGCAAAAGTCATGTGTGCTGTTGAGAGCCAACAGTCTACGTTTGATTTTACATCGGTAGACTATGACCTATAGAGACATAGCGGAAGTCGAGAGGCAGTGAGAGCCTAAGGTTACATTGGGATTTGACTGATGTAGTCTGCGACCTATATGGGAGCGGAGAAGTTTCATTTTTTTTGGCAGCGAAATTTGAGGGCGTCGATGCCTACAGTTACATGCACTTTTGCTGCGATGGCAACGTAACCCAGGAATGTAACTACGATCCGTGGCTGGTCCCAAGGCGTAATCGAGGGGCGCGGAGTGCCTACAGTTACATGGACTTTTGCTATGATGGTAACGTAACCCAGGATGTAACTGCGACCATGGATGGGGGTGATGATTTCGAAAGCATTCTGACCAAAGATATTTCCTCTATTTTCAAAAATGTTTTCGATATTTTTAATAAAATTATTTTCCAAGTATTTTCACTGGGTGTTGATATTGGTCTGCTAAGTACTTATAGATTTTCAGTCCTACGCCTGATCAACGTATGGCCGAATTTCTGTGAAAACGAGGATGGACGTGTTGAAACATCGAGTTGTAAAAGTTTCATTATAAAAACTATTTTATAATATTTTAAAATGTATTGAATTTTATCAAAGAGTAATTTTTTCTAATAATAATCATTTAAATAAATTCTGGTTTCGTTCCTTTTCGAGGACGAAAAGATTCTAAGGGGGGAGGAATGTGATATTTCAGAATTTCATGCAATTTAAAATGTGATAATATTCTTTATAAATTATTTAAAATTGGTAAAATTGTTGTTTCCAAACAATTTAACAATGAGTTGTTTTTAAAATATAGATTTTTAATAGACTTATTATTTTCAAATTTAATAAGTGTTATTTCAATGTGTGTGTATATATATATATATTTAAATTGATTTTAAATAGGATAATTATTTACAATTAATAATGTGTTTGTTTAAAATTGATATCTATATTTGTTTGAATTGATTTTAAATTGGATTTTTAAATTGAATTTGAATTTGGATTCAAAATATGAATTTAAAGGATATATATCTCAAAAATATTTTTGATTTTAAATTTTATGAATTAGTTTTTATTTAAAATAAGATTGTTTTATATTATTTTCTTTAAAGGAAATTTATTTATATATATTTGGAAAAGTATTTATTCAATAGTAATTAAGTACAAAAGCTTTTAAATTAGCATTCAAAATTGGATTAAATAATTTTATATGATTTTATTTAAATTATAATTGGTTTATATTATATTTTCTTTTAAAAAGTTTTGTTTATATAAAATTAAGAAAGGCATTTATAGATTAATAAAAGTACTTGTGATGACCCACCCTTCTAACCCCAGAAAGATGTATCATCATTAAGAAAGAAAGGACTAGAAATAGAAAAGAATAGCAAGAAAGAATAACAACATCAGAATCTCACAGCGGAATGGAACAAAATATAATACATCACATAACTATTACATAGTAATACATACATCAGAGTTATACAATATTATACAACAGGACTGTCATATACATATCTGTCAATACATACATGCATCCAAAATACAACATACACTAACTACACAACGGAACTATATAGATAGATACATACGTCTGGTCTTCTTCTCCAAGGCTTCTCCAAAAATCAATACTCCAAAAACCTATCACTTGGCTACTCATAAAAAGTTGAGTACCCAAGAGTTTATGAAAAACAAAATATAAACTCCGGGCCAGACATGGGTCTGGTGTGAGTAAACGGTTTAAAGTTGTTTAACTTTAAAAATCATTTGAAAATAAAGGTATCACGTAAGACTCCCCACACATAAACGCGGGTAAGTTTTTACCTTATGCTAACCAATACATTTTATAGGAAATCCAATGATATTATAATAGTGTCTAGGGTTTTCAAGTAAATAGGAAATAGCCGAAATTGTTACATTCATTAAATTCCAGCTACTAGCCACAAAAGTGGGTAATACAAATCAAAATCGTAGGGTCTCGTAGGGAAAATGGGTTTCCAACAATGGCAGGGCTACTGGGGTACTGCCCGTCACAGTACGGGGCCTAGATCACCGTACCAAGGATTACTTCCGACCCCCTACAATACAAGGCCGGAACCATTCCTTACTAAACAGTCCCGAACAAGATAACCCCGCAGTTGTGGCCGACAACGGCCCACACAGCCGAAATAAAGGGATTGACAAGGGTATACCTCGTCCTGCTTGGACATGACCCACCTAACCTTGCTGCATCTTCCCTGTTTTATCCATTCCCGGTTGATGAGGCTTGAGGCTGCGGTTACCTTTAAAGAACATATTTCTTAGAATGCTCATCGTCCGTTTGACGATGTGCTGAAAGCATTCAATCCATACAAGTTCATTCCTAGTTCGAATGAAACCGAAGGCATTATTTCATTACACTCATTTTGGAATCACCCTCAGAGTTAACGACGATAACCCTTGCATTCTGAAACACCATCTCGATCTTCACTTGAGATGTCATGACCTATCGTTTAATTTGGATTGATGTGGTTTTCGAAATATCAAATTGATACCCGATCCCGGTCTCATCGAAATCCAAACGCCATTTTAAGGGCCAAGTTGTCTACTTAGTTTAAACAGTTTAAATCAACATTTTGAATTTACATAGCAGTTATCACAGATAAATTATACACAGTCATCACAGATATATTCAGAATATATCACAAAATATCACAGAATATCATCAAACAGATATCAAAATCAATGAAACAAGAATCATCAGTTCATATCAATATGGTTTGATTAACTTAACTTAATTAATCATTTTAGAATAAACCATTTTATTCTGCTTAATTAATTACTGATTAATTAACTTACTAAATTTATTAATTATTACTTAATTACTCACTTAATTAATTAATTCTTAATTATTTATTAAAAATCTTAATTATTGATTAATAAAGTTTAATTACCCATTTTTTTACCAATCTATTACTTATTTAATCATTAATTTCCAATGGATTAACCATTTAATTAGTTAACTATTATTAATTAATTAACTTTAAATAGTTAATTAAAATTCTTAAGTTTAAATTGATTAAACAAGAGATTATAATTATCGATTTCTAATTACAAATTTATTTAACCTTAATTATTTATTTAATTACAGATATAAATTAATTTACATTTATATTAACTTACACTTAAATTTACTTATTTCCTTACATTTGCAAACCTTCTTAATAAAATTTTAAAAAAAAACTTAGCTCAACACTTGTCAACATTTATAACTTTATTAATATTAATCTTGTTTAACAATTTAACTTAAGGTTTATTTAAGTTAACCCCTAGAATATTAGTACCCGAAGTAAACGTGCTATTCACTCGAGTAAAACTCGCGTCTTCACCCTGTTTTTCCACGTACACTCTCACTTCCTTCCTTCCTTCTTCTCTACTGATCCTATCTTCTTCTTCTTCTTTTTTATTTTAAGTTAAGTTAAAATTTAGAACTACAGTATTATAACATGCTCGCGCACGTACCAGGATCAAACACGAAGTAAACCCCAAGAATACTCGTGCACATCACGCGACAACCACGTCACCAACCCAGACCACCCAAACGCCACCGTGCATGGGCACGGTGGTTCGCCGCCCCCCCGATAAACCCTCGCTGCCACCACAAACCACAATTCGACCACCAATCAAAAAAAGTCGAAATCAGAAAAAGCCCTGACGCTCAACCTAGCTACACGCACGCACCGATCAAACTTGACTTGACCCACCAATGATGACCACCTAAAGCAATGGAACTCCGACCATAACTCGACCATACCCTCCTCTACCTTCACGCAGAAGAACGTGATGCTCGATCGATTCATGGTGCCGCGATCTTCAATTTATATAACACAGAAAAAACTCGAACTAAAACCCTATTTGCGATTCGACTTTAGAATCCTTGCATTGAATAAATTTTTTTAGCATTTTTCCTGACATCCACAAGTATCAAGCAAGCTCCAATATGAATTACAACATCTAATATTAATTGAATCATCAAATATTTACAAAAAACACATTATTGGTTCCTTGTAAACTGCACCTCATTTTCTTACTAAAAAATCATCACTTTTATGTTAAAAATCTTAACTTTGTGTGTTAAATCAAGATATGTGATCAATTTTACAAATTAAAACATTTAGTTTTTAACAATTGATTTATTTCCTACTTTATACCTGTATAAATAGTTTTTATAATTTACTTCCATGCTTTATAATCATTTCCAGGTTATAATTTAAGTTTTAAACAACCTACTTAGTTGAAAATTCGAAGCTTAAGATGTTTATATGAAGATGTTTTATTTTTCTTTAAATTTCTTTGCTCAGAACTTTAAATATTAAAGAACATCACATGCTAAATTTCCAGAGAACATCTCAGAACCACATACTTAGATCATACAGCAAACACAGGGTTTATAAACTAATTCCCAAACTTAAACTTTTAAAAAGAAACCGTAAGTTTACTCTCCAAATAATAGTTGAAACAGAAAGCAATTTGTTGAAGAAAACTGCATATTTGAATCACTATAAAACTTCTCTGCCTTGATTTTGAATTTATTTGAGTTTGTAAAGTAAAGATAATTAATTTCTTTTCTTTTGTTCTTTTTTATCTCAGTTTTGATTCTTAAGTTTGTAAACGAACCAAAATTATGATGTGTATAAATAGAAGCGTAATTTTGAACAGTATAGGTAATAACTGGACAGCTTTACATGTTTGACCAAGATTGATTTTGTATTAAATTTACTGCAAAATGAAATGATATTGTAATTTCGGCTGTAAGATTTTCTTTGACAAATAGTTTTGCTAATTAATGCATGTGTCTACATATTAGTTTACATGTATTTATGATTTCTGATATTTACTATTTGTTTTCTCTGTAAAAGATATTTTGCATAAGTAAGTAGTTCATCTTCTTTTGTATTGGTTATGCATATATAACACAGTAATGTAAATAGTTTGTCTTCTTTGTACACATGATTACACAGCAAACATTTGTTAAAGATTAAGTAAGTAGTTCATCTTCTTTTGTATTGGTTATATTTTTCTTATGTTTTATGCTTAAGTTTAATATTTATGTTAAACATTGATAAGATTACTTATTTTAAACATTATTATTAAAGACTTGATTTATATTCATATATTAGATCAAATATCAACAATATAGTCCCTTTGATTTTATTGCATAAGACAGATTTTATTTTAAATAGTTTTGAAAGATTCTATTTTAAATTTTCAAATAAAAATTTTCTTTTACAAACACATATATAACTGGTAAATATTCAAAGATCTTATATATTTATAAAATGAAAAGCTTGTATTTAATTTAAATTAGATTAAATATTTATTAAAATATACTGTCAAAATCTCGGGTCGTTACATTCCTCTCCCCTTAAAAGAATTTCGTCCCCGAAATTTAAAACAACAGTTAATTCAAAAGCTTTTATATTTACAATCCAAACATACATATCATCCATACAATAACAAACGATCAACCAATCTACCCTTACAAACAACAATAGTTATTCGGGCACAAATTCGGATAAGCTTTCCTAAAACTATCGAGAGTTTACCAGGTACGATCTCTGGGATCCTCACTCCATTGCACCTTGACGGGTTTCACCACTTTGCTCCTGAGTTGCTTCTCGTCTTGATCCACAATCCGAACTGGATTTCTGACCACAGTCAAATCGGGATCTACTTCCAAATCTTCTTGAACTATTGGTGCTACAACCAGTGATCGGTCATGAACAAATTTTCTTAAATTAGATACATGAAATACATTATGAATTCCAGACATCCGTTCTGGCAATTCAATCCTGTAAGCTACAGCTCCAATTCTTTCCAACACTCGGAATGGTCCAATGTATCTTGGAGCAAGTTTTCCCGTCTTTTCGAATCTTATACACCTTTGATTTGGGAAACTTTGATAAAAACTAGATCTCCGATCTCAAATTCCAATGGTCTTCGTCTTCTATCAGCATATTTTTTCTAACGATCCTGAGCAGCTTTCATCCTTTTCTTGATCAGCTCAACCTTCGCAGAAGCTTCTCGAATTAGATCGGGCCCGAGCACAAGATGATCCTTCGATTCTATCCAACAGGATGGGGATCTACACGGTCTTCCATACAAAGCTTCATAGGGAGCCATCTTAATACTTGCCTGATAACGATTATTATAAGAGAATTCCACTAAATGAAGATGGTCTTCCCACGATCCACCAAAATCCAAAACGCAAGCCCCCAGCATATCCTCAAGAATACGATTAAGCCTCTCCGTCCGTCCGTCTGAGGCTGATAGGTTGTACTCAATCTCAAACTTGTTCCCATTGCTGATTGCAGAGTCTCCCAGAATTTGCTGGTGAAAATAGGATCACGGTCATTTACTATACTGACAGGAACACCATGCAATCTGACTATCTCCCTCAAGAAAATTTCTTCCAGAGAAGCTGCAGTACGAGTTGCCTTAACAGGTATAAAATGGGCGCTCTTAGTTAAACGATCCACAATAACCCATATACCATCGTTTCCATTCCTGATTCTAGGCAAACCATCGATGAAATCCATCGAAATCATTTCCCACTTCCAATTTGGAATTTCCAAAGGCTGCAATAATCCGGCTGACTTCTGTTGATCTCCTTTAACTTGTTGGCAGATGGCACAACTTTCACGAAAGCAGCTACATCTTCCTTCATGCCCTTTCACCAAAAGACTCTCTTCATATCCTTATACATCTTCGAGATTCCCGGGTGAATATTCAATCTGGAATGATGACTCTCTGACAACACTTCCTGTCTCGGATCCCTATCATTCGGAACACAAATTCTCCCGTTAATCCTTAATGTTCCTTGGCCATCAATTTCAAAACTAGGACACCGACCCTTCCTAACTCTTTTGATGATTCTCCTCAACATCTTATCAGATTCTTTCTTGCTTGAAATCCTTTCAATAAGAGATGGAACAACTTCCAGAAGCGACAGGATTGCATTCCTGCTAAGAGCATCAGCTACAACATTCGCCTTTCCCAAGGTGTACAGAATATCTAAATCGTAGGATGCCAGAAATTCGACCCACCGCTGCTGTCTCAGATTAAGATCTTTTTGAGAGAAAAGATATTTCAACGGTTTGTGATCCATGAATAATTCGAATTTCTCTAGCAAAAGATAATGTCTCCAAATTTTCGAAGCAAAAACAATGGCTAACAGTTCTAAATCATGCGTAGCGTAGTTCTTCTCATGAGGCTTTAATTGCCGACTCACATACACAATCAACCTTCCATTCTGCATCAGAACTGCTCCCAGTCCAACTAGACAAGCATCAGTATAAACTTTTGCTCTTCCCATCTAGGATAGCAAGCACTGGTGCACTAGTTAGACTTGTCTTCAACTCCTGGAAAGCTTTTTCACACTGGGATGTCCACTTTAATTTTGCTCCTTTCCTTGTCATCTTGGTCATATGAAGAAATCTTGGAATAATCTTTGATAAATTTCCTGTAGTAGCCAGCCAATCCCAAAAAACAGCGAACTTCAGTCGGTGTCTCCGGCTGCTTCCATTCCAGAATAGTTTCAACCTTCGCTGGGTCTACAGAGATGCCTTCACCAGAAACAATGTGCCCTAAAAATTTAACTTCCGATTTCCAGAAATGGCACTTCAAGAACTTAACCTTTAACACATGCTTCCTCAGAGTCTCCAATACAATTCTCAAATGCTGCCTGCGCTCTTCTTCAGATTTGGAGTAGACCAAGATATCATCAGTGAATACCAACACGAACTTATTCAACACATCATAAAAGACTCGATTCATCAGGTCAACGAAGTAGGCAGGAGCGTTGGTTAACCCGAAAGGCATAACCAACCACTCATAGAAACAATTCGGTCCCCTGAATGTAGTTAAGGGAATACTGTCCTCAGCTACCCTCAACTGATGGAAACCTGAAGCTTGATCCAATTGAGAAAAGATAGAAGCTCCATACAACTGGTCAAAGAGATCATCGATGCAAGGAGGAGGATATTTATTACGGATAGTCACTTTGTTCAGTTCTCTATAATCCACACAGAACCTTAGTTATCCATCCGATTTAGTGACAAACACTACAGCAGAGCCCCAACAAGAAAAACTGGGCCTAACCAACCCCTTCTCCAAAAGATCCTGAGTCTGCTTAATTAACTCTTCCCTCTCCCTAGGCGGCATTCTCCTACTGGGTTGAATTACCGGCACTGCTCCTGGAATCAAATCAATACGAAACTCTATCTCTCGATGTGGTGGTAGACACTTAACTTCCTCAAATACATCAGTAAAATCTTGTACCACATCAATATCTTCAATCTTCTCTTCAGAAGTCTCAATTCCATGCATAAGACTACTCAAGTGAATTCCAAAATTATCACATGACACTCTGGCAATTCTACCCAAATCAGTTTCCAACGAAACTGTTCTTTCATCACAACTCAGAACTGCCCTATACTTATCAAGCCAATCCATTCCCAAATTAAGATCAAATCCCTTAAAATTCAACACATAAGGGTCACAAGAAAAACTATGGGATAGATAAGAAATCTTCAAGTCCTTACAAATCGTATCCAATTTGGTCACCCCTCCTATAGGATTAGATACCAAGATGGGACAATCTACAAAACTAGGGGTAAGAAAGAACTTCTCTACAGATTCCATAGAAATAAAACTCAAAAAAGCACCCGAATCAAACAAAACTTTAATATACTTGCCATCCAAAAGTAAAGTACCTTCCAAAACTCCCTTGCCTTGAGAAGAAGAAGATGGACCGGCTTCCAAAGCAAAGACCTTATTCCGAGGCGCCCTTTGTAAAAGTGGACAATTGTTGATCATGTGACCAGGCTGGTGACAATTGAAACACAACGTTCTCTGAACCATTGCTGACGCTGGACCACTATAATGCGGTTGTTGTTGCTGCTACTGGAATCCTTTTCTAGGACATTTATTTGCCAAATGACCTTCTTGTTTACAAATGTAGCATTTGTGAGGTCCGTTGTTACTTCCAGGCTTCTTCTTGCTCGGCTTCCTCCATTTGGGATCGAACTTCCACTTATTCGGATTAGTGAAATTCCCTCCTGAAGCTGCAACTGGTGCCACTGATTTCTTACTCATCAAATTCTCATATCTCAATGCCATATCAATCAAATCGACAAAAGATCCTTTCAAAAGCACCGTCATCTTTTCATGAAATTATAGCCTCAATCCTTGCACAAACTTTTCATTATTTTTTAGGGGAGTATCAATGAGTCCTGGTCCATAGCGAGAAAGTTCATTCAATTTGGTCTCATACTCCGCTATAGACATGCTGCCCTGCTTCAAATTTAGAAAATCTTGATACAATTGAGCTTTTCTTGCTGTTGGCATAAACTTCTCTTCAAATAACTCTTTAAATCTGTCCCAAGAATGTCATCCTCAGAAATGTTTACTACCGTTGCATCCCACCGGGCTACTGCGCCACCCTGCAATTGCCACGATGCCATTGCCCATTTCCATTCATCCGACAATGTCATACTCTTAAAGATGCGCTCACAAGAGCGTAGCCAAGCTTGAACTTCAATTATCGATTCTGAACCTTTGAATGGTTGGCCTTCGAGATTGATGAAGTCTTTGCATAAAGCAAAAAAAACTAACCTGAGGCGGTACTGGATTTACAGCCTCACTAGCATTTTTACTTCATCCATTATCAGTTGAGGTACTGCCCCTACCTCTGCCTCTTCTTCCGGAACTCATGTTGGCCACCCGAACAGGTAACTCAACAAATCTAGATAGATATATAATTATAAGAAAATACAAATACGCACTCTCAAGATAAATATTACTCAAGAGCCTAGGTATTCGCTCAACCTAGCGCTTTGATACCCACTATGACGACCTTCCATTCTAACCCTAGAAAGATGTATCATCATTAAGAAAGAAAGGGATAGAAATAGAAAAGAATAGAAAGAAAGAATAACAATATCAGAATCTCACAGCGGAATGGAACAAAATATAATACATCACATAACTATTACATAGTTATACGTACATCAGAGTTATACAATATTATACAACAGGATGGTCATATACATATCTGTCAATACATACATACATCCAAAATACAGCATACACTAACTACACAGCGGAACTATATAGATAGATACATACATCTGGTCTTCTTCTCCAAGGCTCCTCCAGAAATCAATACTCCAAATACCTATCACTTGGCTACTCATAAAAATTTGAGTACACGAGAGTTTATGAAAACAAAATATAAACTCCGGGTCAGACATGGGTCTGGTGTGAGTAAACGGGTTATAGTTGTTTAACTTTAAAAATCATCTGAAATAAAGGTATTACGTAAGACTCCCCATACATAAGCACGGGTAAGTTTTTACCTTACGCTAACCAAAACATTTTATAGGAAATCCAGTGATATTATAATAGTGTCTAGGGTTTTCAAGTAAATAGGAAATAGCCGAAATTGTTACATTCATTAAATTCCAGATACTAGCCACAAAAGTGGGTAATACAAATCAAAACTGTAGGGTCTCGTAGGGAAAATGGGTTTCCAACAATGATAGGGCTATTGCGGTACCGCCGTCACAGTACGAGGCCTATATCACCGAACCGAGGATCACTCCCGATCCCCTACAACACAAGGCCGGAACCATTCCTTACTGAACAGTCCCAAACAAGATAACCCCGTAGTTGTGGCCAACAATTGCCCATATAACCGAAATAAAGGGACATCTAGACAGGGGTATACCTCGTCCTGCTTGGGCATGACCCACTTAACCTTGCTACGTCTCCCCTGTTTTAGCCATTCTCGGTTGATAAGGCTTGAGGCTGCGGTTACCTTTAAAGAACATATTTCTTTGAATGCTCATCGTCCGCCTGACGATGTGCTGAAAGCATTCAATCCATACAAGTTCGTTCCGGGTTCGAACGAAACCGAAGGCATTATTTCGTTACATTCATTTTGGAATCACTCTCAGAGTTAACGATGATAACCCTTGCATTCTGAAACACCATCTCGATCTTCACTTGAGATGTCACGACCTATCGTTTAATTTGGATTGATGTGGTTTTTGGAATATCGAATTGATACCCGATCCCGGTCTCATCGAAATCAAAACGCCATTTTAAGGGCCAAGTTGTCTGCTTAGTTTAAACAGTTTAAATCAACACTTTGAATTTACATAAGAGTTATCACAGATAAATTATACACAGTCATCACAGATATATTCAGAATATATCACAAAATATCACAGAATATCATCAAACAGATATCAAAATCAATCAAACAAGAATCATCAATTCATATCAATATGGTTTGATTAACTTAACTTAATTAATCATTTTAGAATAAACCATTTTATTCTGCTTAATTAATTACTGATTAATTAACTTATTAAATTTATTAATTATTAATTAATTACTCACTTAATTAATTAATTCTTAATTATTTATTAAAAATCTTAATTATTGATTAATAAAATTTAATTACCCATTTTTTTACCAATCTATTACTTATTTAATCATTAATTTCCAATCGATTAACCATTTAATTAGTTAAATATTATTAGTTAATTAACTTTAAATAGTTAATTAAAATTCTTAAGTTTAAATTGATTAAACAAGAGATTATAATTATCAATTTCTAATTACAAATTTATTTAACCTTAAGTTATTTATTTAACCTTAAGTTATTTATTTAATTATAAGTATAAATTAATTTACATTTATATTAACTTACACTTAAATTTACTTATTTCCTTACATTTGCAAACCTTCTTAATAAAATTTTAAACAAAATTTAGCTCAACACTTGTTAACATTTATAACTTTATTAATGTTAATCTTGTTTAACAATTTAACTTAAGGTTTATTTAAGTTAACCCTTAGAATATTGGTACCCGCAGTAAACGTGCTATTCACTCGAGTGAAACTCGCGTCTTCACCCTGTTTTTCCGCGTACACTCTCTCTTCCTTCCTTCTTCTCTACCGATGCTATCTTCTTTTTTTAAGTTAAGTTAAAATTTAGAACTACAGTATTATAACATGCTCGCGCACGTACCAAGATCAAACACGAAGTAAACCCCAAGAATACTCGTGCACATCACGTGACAACCACAGCACCACCCCAAACCACCCAAACGCCACCGTGCATGTGCACGGTGGTTCGCCGCCCCTTCGGCAACCCTCGCTGCCACCCACAAACCACAATTCGACCACCAACTGGAAATCATAACTCAGAATTTCGAAAAAAAGTCGAAATCAGGAAAAGCCCTGACGCTCGACCCAGCTACACGCACGCACCGATCAAACTTGCCTCGACCCACCAACGACGACCACCTAAAGCGATGGAACTTTGGCCATAACTCGACCATACCCTCCTCTACCTTCACGTAGAAGAACGTGATACTCGATCGATTCATGGTGCCGCGATCTTCAATTTATAGAACACAGAAAAAACTCGAGCTAAAACCCTATTTGCGATTCGACTTTAAAATCCTTGCGTTGAATAATTTTTTTAGCATTTTTCCTGACGTCCACAAGTATCAAGCAAGCTCCAATATGAATTACAACATCTAATATTAATTGAATCATCAAATATTTACAAAAAACACATTATTGGTTCCTTGTAAACTGCATCTTATTTTCTTACTGAAAAATCATCACTTTTATGTTAAAAATCTTAACTTTGTGTGTTAAATCAAGATATGTGATCAAATTTACAAATTAAAACATTTAATTTTAACAATTGATTTATTTCCTACGTTATACCTGCATAAACAGTTTTTATAATTTATTGTCATTCTTTAAAATCATTTCCAGGTTATAATTTAAGTTTTAAACAACCTACTTAGTTGAAAATTCGAAGCTTAAGATGTTTATATGAAGATGTTTTATTTTTCTTTAAATTTCTTTGCTCAGAACTTTAAATATTAAAGAACATCACATGCTTAATTTCCAGGGAACATCTCAGAACCACATACTTACATCATACAGCAAACACAAGGTTTATAAACTAATTCCCAAACTTAAACTTTTAAAAAGAAACTGTAAGTTTACTCTCCAAAAAATAGTTATAACAGAAAGCAATTTGTTGAAGAAAACTGCAGATTTGAATCACTGTAAAACTTCTCGGCCTTGATTTTGAATTTATTTGAGTTTGCAAAGTAAAGATAATTATATTCTTTTCTTTTGTTCTTCTTTTATATCTCAGTTTTGATTCTTAAGTTTGTAAACAAACCAAAATTATGATGTGTGTAAATAGAAGCATAACTTTGAACAGTATAGGTAATAACTGGACAGCTTTACATGTTTGACCAGGATTGATTTTGTATTAAATTTACTGCAAAATGAAATGATATTGTAATTTCGGCTGTAAGATTTTCTTTGACAAATAGTTTTGCTAATTAATGCATGTGTCTACATATTAGTTTACATGTATTTATGATTTCTGATATTTACTATTTGTTTTCTCTGTAAAAGATATTTTGCATAAGTAAGTAGTTCATCTTCTTTTGTATTGGTTATGCATATATAACACAGTAATGTAAATAGTTTGCCTTCTTTGTACACATGATTACACAGCAAACATTTGTTATTATCTTTGTTAAAGATTTTGTATTGTACAAATATATTTACAGGTCTATGTTTATGCTAAACTTATTTTATATGTTTGGGTAAAATCATTATAGTTATTGTTAGCATATTAGTTTTATTTTTATTTGTGAATTAAATTTTCAAACCTTTGATTTATGACATCAATTGTATATTTTATATTTATATTTACATCTTGTATTTTATATTTTTATTTTATATTTAAATTATAGTTTTCTTATGTTTTATACTTAAGTTTAATATTTATGTTAAATATTGATAAGATTACCTATTTTAAACATTATTATTAAAGACTTGATTTATATTCATATATTAGATCAAATATCAACAATATAGAACCTTTGATTTTATTGCATAAGACAGATTTTATTTTAAATAGTTTTGAAAGATTCTATTTTAAATTTTCAAATAAAAATTTTCTTTTACAAACACATATATAACTGCAAATATTCAAAGATCTTATTTATTTATAAAATGAAAACTTGTGTTTAATTTAAATTAGATTAAATATTTATTAAAATATACTGTCAAAATCCCGGGTCTTTACAGTACTTATTTAATTAGGAAATTTATTTCATTTGCTTTTAAAATCATTTATAAATAATATAAAAATAAGTTATTACAAGTGTAATTAAATCAAGAGAGATATAACATGTGTTAAGTAATTAATAAGGTAAGAGAAAAATGTCATTTCTTTTTTTATTTTCTTTTTATTTTAATAAATCGAAAAAATAACTCTATTTAAACTCCTAATCTTCCTCTTCATTTTCTTTTTCTATTTTCTTTTCAAAAACCAAAAGAACCAAACCTGAAAACTCTTCTCAAATCAAAAACAAATGCAAACCAGAAATCAAAACTTGTAATTCATTTGCAAATCATTTTCAAGATAAAAAAGTAAAGCCTGCAACATCATCTTCAACCTTAGTATATATAAAGCAAACCTGCAATTCAAGTTTTAATATCTAAGCAAGTAAAACCTGGAAATCAAAAGAAAAGAAAATTGGAAGCTTTCAGTTTTCAACCTGTAATAACTCAAGAATCACCTCAAGAATCAAGCAATAGTTTCAGATCAAAGACCAAGTAGATCTGATTCAATTTCTAGTTTTCAAGATTTGCAAGAAAAAAATTTCAGTCCCTCTCTGTTCATTCAAAAGAGGTGATTAAACTAAAGCATAAACATTTTTAAAATTTGATAAATGATAAATGTTTGAAGTGAGATTGTGATGCCTGTTTAAAATTGTGTATGCATGTTTGTTTTAGTTTTGAATCATGTTTATATAAATGAATGCTGTGTGAATGTCTGGGTGTACATAAGTTCATCTCTGTTTTAGGTTCAGAGATTAAACAGAGATTAAAAATCCCAATTCTTCTCACTCTAATCTCTTTTAGGCTTGGGAATATAAACAAAGTTAGATTGTTTAAAGCTGAACTAAGGTTTAAAAATATTTTTAAGTTTAGCAAATAGAAATATTATATGAAAAAATAAAAGAGCAGAGGAACTTAAGTTTGTGTTAAAAATCAAATACATTGATTTGTTAATTCATATATATAATCTGAATCCTCCTTTCAAAATATGATTTTTAAAACAAAAATCACGAATTCTAGTTTGGAATTGGTGAAGCATTTCTGAGTTGACCTGAGTAGTGTTTTTGGGCAAGAACTGGCGACGGGGTGCTTTTTGATGATCGGGGTCTACACTGGAGAGGGTCGGGATGTAGGAGAGTTTGGCAAAAATGCCAAGCGAGTTTCTTATCACTGTGGCGTCGGTGGTCAGCGGGTTTTGTTTTTAACCCTATGTAACATCCCGCCTTTTCGCACGATTTAAATCGACACACGTGCCAATTCAAACCATACGCAAGGGCGGATTGTTATGGGGTAAATAAGAAAACAAGAAGGAAAAAAAACAAAACAGAATCTCACAGCGGAAGGATAAAATATAATAATCAAATATACAGTTCATGAAGCTGTTTTACAAAACATTTGATTATATTTACATAAATATCAGAGTTCACATACCAATCATAATCAATGCAGCGGAATTAAATAGTGTAGTGGAATAATATAGTAGATAATAGTACTACAAATCTTCGTCTTCGTCCTTCAGAATAAAATCTTCAAATCCTGAAACACTCGGACTGACCGGAGCGAATTTGAAAAGACAAAAACACTCGAGTCAGAACTAAAAGATCTTATGTGAGTTAAATTAGCAGAAATAGATATGAGTGCAGTAACTCAAGAGATGCTCGGGATTTACATCTCCTAAGGATCCGTTAAACTATTTACTATATAGTATATTTCGCTATTATAATAGTGTCTAATTGTAAAATAAACTTACTTTTAAATAGCGTTAAGGGGTTACCTATATAGCCCTTAACACAAATAATGTCAATAGTTTATACAGTGCCTGCATATCTCCTGATCGGGAGACTACGAGAAGACACTCCATAGGTATGACACAAATAGAAACTCGTACAAGGCACGATAGGGTAGGTGACGGCACAACTAGGCAATGCCAGGGTAGATATACCAATTACGCTTCCGGGTCGGTGGTAACGCGTAGCGCGCAGCTACCGCCCACCTCGAGCCACACCCCCAAATAAAATCAAAAGTGGCCACCGAATCAATCCAAGAGTCAAAGTATAATATCGAAGGGATGTGTCCGATCAAAGGTGCTACCTTATTAACCCGTCAATCGCTCCTGTTTTAGCCACCTTATGCCAACTCACGGGAGTTGGGTCCACGTATTTACCTTACAGGAAACGCGGCCACCAACCTACTTCATTCTGGAATCTCCACCGCGTACACGGTTGTTAAAGTGGTTTTCGGAGTTGGCAGAGAGTATGACAACTTCCGATCCCGGTCTCTTCAACAACCAAACGTTATTATAACACCGCGGTCATTTAAAAATTAATTATACTTTCAAAAATCAGAATATAATTATCCATTTCAAAACCCATAAATACGATATCATTTTCTTTCCAAAACAAACTCATTAGATATTATTTTTATAAAAATCCAAATTAATATAATATCATTTTATTTCAAATATATATTTCTTTTCCAAAATCATATTGTTTTCAAACTTATAATAATCGGAAACCAAACATGGAATTATAACTTTCAAACTATAATACTTCGAAAATTCATAGCTTTAAACCATAATTTCTAAAACTTAAATGGTTTGGATATTCAAACAGTATATAGCATCAATAGTTTGGACGCAAAATTTCTTTATAAAATAAATAATTTCCGCGACTTACAATTTATTTCATTAAAGATTAAGTCAAAATCCGTAAATTTAAAATCGCTTTAAGTTTAAATAAACCACTTCAGTTTCAATATATTTCAAACTTTGAATATTAAACAATTGGAACTAAGGTTGGAAATTTCTATTTCACCAATTTAAAGTTGTGACGCCCCACCCCGAGACCCACGTTAGTAAAGGGAATTAACGAGTAATTCTGTCTACTAACGCAGAGAATAGGGTTGGATAAGGGCGACCAACATAGCATACACTAGCTAAGAACTAAACATGTCAATTAGTGTCAACATTTTTTTTTTCATTTTACCTCATATGTGGTTGACATGTCTAGTCCATAACTATTGCACACCATGGCGGTTTACAAACATTTAAGAACTAATTTAATATACATATATGCGGAAAGAAAATAACAGTCACAGAACAGCAAACCCAGATCAGATATATATATACACATACACCACCATACATGCCCACATAATACATCATACATGAGTGCCAAAAAGGGGTACTGATAATCACATACAATCATCCCACAAAAAGAATATACATCATGATAGTCAACAAAACGGTCTAAAAATAAAAGCTAGCCAAATCGATATGTCCCACAAAAGGTGATAAGCTGATCCAAAAAGAGAAGTTGTCCATGTTAACCTGCAACTCGGTCCGACCCGAGTGAAAAACACATGGGTCAGGCAACTAAACTCATCAGTAGATAAGGGCCTCAATGATGATAAGTGATAATGAGATAATCATTTCATTGTTCCCAATGGAACGAATATAAGGTTCATCATGAATATACATCTATGAGAATCATCAAGGATTATTCTTATATTATAAGAAGGGAAATTATTTCGAAGTACTTCAAATCAATCATAAAGATGGTCAAACTTCATAAATCACATAATCTCAAACAAGTAGTAATAATATGGTCGAAACATCATGGACCATCCTATAATGTCACCTCATTCTTACTCGAGGCTATTTAAAACATAAACAACACCCAAAAAGATTAACATCAAAATCATCAATAAAAAGAGTACTCTGCACGTGCTATTTACTTCCACTAGTACTGTACTTCGGTACCATACATCATGGGATTGGGATCACCTTCATTTCTACCTCTTCTGCCTATGCACACGACTACGTAGCCTATAATTTCCTCCATCCCAATCGGTGACGTCAAAAGACCCGAGTAATAATAATATCATAATGCTTCGGGGTTGACTACTAATCTGCAACCCCACTTCACTCGAGGTCCGTAGTACTAGTCCGAACTTCCATGTGTCTCAACTTTACGACTAGGAACCCAAAAGGTATTAACACACGTCCCATACCATGCGTCAGCACCTAATGGTTTACTAGTCGTCGGTCGATACCACATTGTAATGTAATTATAAATTAACTTCAAACCCTAAAAAAAATTATATACATCGCCTCATATCATCGGCAAAATGTAGAAAATTCCAACTCATCGTATTTCGTACCACGACGAGTTCAATGTGACTACCACACTTGTCTCCTTTCATCGACAAGTATCATACCATAATAATAAATAACCTCGCCTCATATCCTCGGACAATGTAAATCTACATCAATATGGTCCTCTATCGAATATACTCCTAATTAGGAGTCATCGGACCATATCTGCATAATATTAGTCAAATGAACTAATATGATAAAATGCTTCAAACACAATCAAAACGTCAAACATACACTCAAATAACATAAAAATGATTAAAATAAATAAAATTATTTACAAAATATTTTTCCATAGAAAACGGATTTTTTTTTAATGATTTATAAAAGCCTTGGAAATAAGGAATACTTGTTTTAAAAACCCTTAAAAATGCTTAAAAACATTTATGATTTCAGCATAGAAAACTCAAAAATTTGGCAATGTGATTAAAAACAAAGTTGTAGCTTAGATTCTACGCTTTCTGGAATGACAAAGATCGTCAAATTCCGATCAGCGGTCTAAAAATTATGATCTTTTTACTAAAAATCTTAAACAAGGCCTGTAGCATATAATGTGTATGTATATATCGACAGGACTGGGATAAATATTTATAATTTCAGCATAGTAAACATCCAAATCTGGAAATATGAATAAATAAAAAGTTGTAGCTTATGAAATGAGCTTTCCGGAACATCTAAGTTTATCGGAATCGGCTTAAAAACGAAAAAGTTATGGCCGTTTTCGTTTCAGATTCAACAACAGGGAATTTCAGGTCTTGCTCTCGGGTTTGCAGTAAAAAATTCAATTTTGTCTTAGATAACCTCAAAATAATAGAAAACTCAACAAAATAAAGTTGTAGTATAAGAAATAATCTTTGCGGAATGGCCAAAGTTATCAAAATCCGATCTGTGGTTCAAAAGTTATGGCTGTTTTGCTAACAAATTCAAACTCAACCTGATTTGTTAAAGACAGAATCAGGCTCCTGTCTTCAAACCCATTTTCGGTCATTAAAACTGCAAAATCTCAGGATACAACCTGAAAACAAATTGTTTATTCTCGAATGTAGTTTCCAACAAAAAAAATTTGAGGTAAAACAGACAAGAAACGTGAAAGCTGTGACCGTTTTACTATGATGCATTTTCAGCAAAACGTGATATACGAAAAACTTAAGAAACTAGTACGAATTTGCAACAAAAAGCTACAGATTTTGCACAGGCTTTCAATTTAGTTGCTGTAAGTTATATACTTACAATTTGCAGCAAAAGATGAGGGTTTTAGACAGCAAAGGCAAAGCTTTAGGCGAATTCAAGCTCGTGCAGGACCTGTAGAAGTTTATTTATAGACATGCAGAAAGAAATCGATAACAAATTGAGATTACAGTAAATGAAAAATTGCAATCTCTCTAGAATTTGGGATTTAAGGGATAGGAGATTACCTTATTTATGTTTGAGCTAGGAAACCCTTCTAATTTTCTAATTGATTGAGAATTTTGATTAGAGATTAAGGAGTGGAGGCCATTTTTATGTGTTTTGAAGCTTCTGTGTTAATTTCTGGTGCAAGGAGAAAGAAGAGAAGCGTACGATGCCTCCTTCACCTACCAGAAGCCTCTTTTGGGTATTGGATCCAACCCAAACCCAATATGCCTTAGTGGAATTTTAGAAATGTTATTTTTATCAATTACTCACATATTCAATCATTAACAATTCATAACTTTTGCATTATCAATCCGATTTCAACAAAATTAAATGCGTTGGAATCGTTATTTCGTCTTGAATTTTATTAAAGTAAATAAATCATTATTTTCCATCAATTTAGATGTTATTTTAGAACTAACTCTCATTTTCTACAAATTTGCATATTTTGACAAAATATGCAAATTTGGACATATTTTGCAAAATAAAACTATATTTTCCAACCAATAAAGTGTAAATAAATGTTTTAACACTTTTACAATGTTAATACACTATTATATATCATTTTTATTATGTTTAATTAACTTATTAACCATTTCTTTTGCATTTCATCAATAAAAGGCAGATTGACAAAAAAATACAATATTGCCAAAATTAACATTTTTACTTGAATATAGTTATACAACTACATTCAAAAACTCATGAAATAAAGTAACACTTTATTTCACACATGTCCAACATTTTCATCCTCAATAAAATTATTTCTTCTTTATTCTCCATATTTTATTTTAAAATAAAAATGGATCATTGGTCTTAAATTACCAATATCATTTTATTAAACCCAAATAAATTTACAACCCATCCCAAGACTCAAATAAAGTGATTAACTTTATTTTCTTCATTTCATTAGCTCAATTTACTCAGCTTCATTGTTTATATTAAATAAACAATATTTTCACCATTTTATCTCTAGTTAATTTAATGAATTCCAATATTAAATTATAATCATCATTATAATTTAATATTAGCGGTAATCTCCAAACCGGGTTTGTTACAGACTCCCCTCCTTAACAAAATTGCGTCCTCGCAATTTCTACGGAAACCGTAACAAATATAAAAATTTAACCAAAAAGGAAAAAGAAATAGCTTGAGATAATAGTTCTCACCATCCTCAAATGCAGATAGAAAACCCGGAAAAGAACGCTCGATAGATTCTCTAGTTTCCTAAGTGCAATCATTGAGATTCTCCGACCATTGAATCTTAACAAGAGGAACGTTCTTGCTTCGAAGGCGCCTCACCTCCGAATCAAGCACGCGAATAGGCCGCTGAATGGTGGATAAACTCGGTGAGATCTCAAGCTCTAGCTGCTCGGAAGGATCAACAACGGAATCAGAACCTCGAATGCACTTCTTAAGCTGAGAGACGTGGAAAAATCATGAATACCAGATAAATGAGGCGGAAGTGACACTCTATAAGCAACCGGACCGATGCGCTCGGTAATCGGAAATGGTCCTATAAAGCGAGGAGCTAATTTCCCTATGGAGCTAAAGCGCATCACTCCCTTCATCGGAGATATACGAATGAACACATGGACACCGACGGAGAATTCAAGAGGCTTCCTACGGTTGTCCGCGTAGGATTTCTGACGACTCTGTGCCTCTTTCATTCTCTGTCTAATAAGGGAAATCTTCTCCGAAGAATCACGAATCGAATCCGGCCGAAGAATAAACTTCTCGCCAGATTCTAACCAACAAGATGGAGAACGGCACGGTCTACCATAAAGTGCCTCGAATGGCGCCATACCGATACTCGACTGAAAGCTGTTGTTATAGGAGAATTCTACCAATGGAAGGTGATCCTCCCAAGAACCACCAAAATCAAGAATGCATGCACGAAGTAGGTCCTCAAGAATACGATTCACCCTCTCTGTCTGTCCATCAGACTGAGGATGATAAGCAGTCGAAAGATTCAGCTTTGTTCCCAAAGCCTGCTGAAAGCTGGTCCAGAAATGACTGGTAAATAGAGGATCACGGTCACAAACGATCGATGAAGGAACACCATGCAATCGAACAATTTCTTTAATATAGAGCTTTGCCAAAAGAGGAGCATTCCTATTAGACTTAATAGGGACGAAATGAGCTGACTTCGTGAGGCGATCAACAATTACCTAAATGCTCGAATGTCCCGACCTCGAACGAGGTAGGCCATCAATGAAGTCCATCGAAACTTGGTCCCACTTCCACAGTGGAACCTCTAGAGGCTAAAGAAGACCAGATGGCCGCTGATGCTCGGCCTTGACAAGCTGACACGTAATGCAATTACTTACATAACTTGCAATGTCACGCTTCATGCCTTCCCAATAATAAAGTCGATGCATATCCGCATACATCTTACTGCTACCCGGATGAATGGTGTACTTAGAGCGATGACAATCATCAAGTATGTCACGTCTAAGTGCTGGATCAGAAGGCACAACAATACGGTTCTTCAAACGGAGGCAACCGTGAGAATCAATGGAATAATCCCGCAACTCCTTATCACGGGAGTCAGTAGAACAAGACTGGATGAGGCGCATCGTATGAACATCATGCCTTTGAGCCTCAGAAATACGATCAAGAAGAGAAGGTCGAGCATCCATACTAAACAATAAAGCAGGAGAATCGGATGATGGAATTCTATTACGAATATCACAGCAAGATAGTGTTGTCAGAACATCCCATTTGGCTAACATCATAGAAACCACGGCTGAATGCTTGCGACTAAGCGCATCAGCAACTCGATTACCCTTACCAGGAGTATACTCAATATCGAAATCATATGAGGCGAGAAACTCTAACCATCGTTGTTGCCTCATATTCAAATCCTTTTGAGAAAAGAGATACTTAAGAGATTTGTGATCGGTATAGAGGATAAAATGCTCTCCCAAAAGATAATGACGCCAAATCTTCAAAGCGAAGACAATGGCCGCAAGCTCAAGGTCATGGGTAGCATACCTAATCTCGTTCGGTCTCAGCTGTCTCGAAGCATAAGAAACTACACGATCCTTCTGCATCAGGACTGCACCGAGGCCACTAAGGCTGGCGTCGGTATATAAAATAAGATCTTGGTTCCCTTGAGGAACCACAAGGATGGGAGCATTAGTGAGAAGCTCTTTCAATCTCTGAAAAGAAGCTTCGCACTTATCGGACCAAATAAATCGAACGCCTTTCCTCATAAGGCTAGTCAAAGGAAGCACAATGCGGGAAAAGTCTTTGATGAAACGACGATAATAACTCGCTAATCCCAGAAAGGAACGAATCTCGTGAACATTCTCAGGCCTCTTCCAATTCTAAATAGCCTCGATCTTAGCAGGATCGACAGAGATGCCATTGGAAGATATGACATGGCCTAAGAATTTCACTTGCTTTTCCCAAAAATGACACTTAGAAAGCTTTGCTTTGAGTTGATGCTGTCGAAGAGTACTCAAAACGATTCTAAGATGTCGAGCATGATCTACTTCGGACTTCGAATAAACCAAAATGTCATCAATGAAAACAAGAACAAACTTATCGAGATATTCCCAGAACACTCGATTCACGAGATCGACGAAATAAGCAGGAGCAATCGTCAAACCGAAAGGCATGACGAGCCACTCATAAGAACCATAGCGAGTGCGGAATGCGGTGAGAGGAATACTATCTTCCGCAACTCGAAGCTGACGAAAACCAGTGGCTAGATCTAACCGAGAAAAGACCCTAGCACCACTCAACTGATCGAACAAATCATCAATTCTGGGTAAAGGATAACGGTTCTTGATGGTTAGCTCATTAAGCTTGCGATAGTCGACGCAAAGCCTAAGAGATCCATCGGATTTCTTCACGAATACCACTGCGGCACCCCATGGTGAAGAGCTAGATGGAATAAAATGCTTGGCTTCAAGCTCGAGAAGTTGCTTCTTGAGTTCCTCATTCTCTCGCGTAGACATCCCCGTGGGAGGACGACTAACGGGCTGAGCACCAGGGATAAGATCAATACGGAACTCAATGGCTCGCCTAGAAGGCAAACCAGAAACAGGCTCAAATAAATCGACGAAGTCACAAACAACTGGAATATGGGACACATCATCATCAGTATCGAGAGAATCAAGAGCAAATAAAGAGGTTGTAGAACCACAATCGGATTCATGAAGCGAGAGAGATAACTGATCTGGAGAATCAGGGTGTCGAAGATAAAGAACTCGCTCCAAACATAAAATCTTAGCATCTTACCGAACTAGCCAGTCCGTACCCAAAATCATGTCAAAGCCAAGGAAAGGAATTACGTGCAGATTCGCATGGAAAGGAAAACCACAAATCAAGATCTCAACGTCATCACAAAGTAAGCTAAGGGTGGCGGATCCTCCAATAGGATTAGCAATCCGCAATGAAGTAAGCATGCAAGAAATATCCAACTGCAAAGCATCTACAAGTTCCTTCGATATGAATGAGTGAGAAGCACCCGTATCGAAAAGCACTCGGATAATACGATCATGAAATAATAAGGAACCTTCTAAAATGGAAGAGTGTGTACCTCTAGGCTGAGAAGCATCACCAGAGGTAGAAGCCACATTAAGCTGACCCTGACGTGAACCTTTCCCCTTAATGGGGCAAGCAGCAACTAAGTGTCCCTCTTTCTTGCAGTGGAGGCAACGCTTGGGTTTGGGACACTCTCTAACAGGATGATCAGGGGAGCCACAATTGAAGCATGCAAAAGGCTTCGCTGAAGGAGTAGACTGAAGCCGAGAAGAAGAACCGCCTTGCTTCTTCTTCTTCTTAGGAGGAAAGGGCTTAGACTTGCGAAAGAACTTCTTCTTATTCGGGTTGGCCCGAACCCTAACATCATCGTCACTATCCTCTTCCTTCTCGATCGCTTCAAGCTGAAGGGCCATATTAACAAGCTTCTCAAAAGTAAGCTCAAGGCGAAGCATAAGGGCCTTCTTCAAATACTTCTTAAGTCCGGAAATGAACATAAGATTCTTCTTGTATGGAGTAGGAATATGTTCAAGCCCATACTTAGAAAGACCCTCAAACGAAGCAACATACTCAGAAACAGAAAGCCTTCCTTGCTTGAGCTCAAGGAAGCGACGAGCTAGAGTAGCTCTCTCGGAATCAGGAATAAACTTGAGCTCAAACCGCTCACGAAACTGATCCCACTCAAGTGTGGACTCATCAATCTCTGCAATCAGAAGGTCATACAAATGAAGAGCTCGTTCTTGCAACATACTAGATGCTACAAGAACACGGTGATGGCTAGATATCTCCATACGGCCAAAAATACGCTCACAAGAACTGAGCCAAGCCTCAACATCAAGAACAGACTTGGTGCCTTTAAAGGCCTTGCCACCGAGATGAGTGAAATCACTGCACATACGTGCAAAAGCTGATCGGCGAGGAGAGGTAGGAGTAGCAGTAGTGGGAGGCTGAATGCTCCGTACTAACTCAAGAATCTGATCAGTGGACATATATACACCCTCAGGACGAGAACCACTGGACGGTCCCGCCGCTGAATGGCGTCCTCTACCTCGATGAGACATAGCTGAGAGAAAAGATTAAAAGGATCATTCGCAGGGTAAATAGATATATTAGAAATTCAAATACATAAAATAAGGAATACTATGAAATATACTGAACATTCCTAGACGTATTCCTTTCTGTCTACCCCAAAGGAATCGAAAAGGGACACAGGTCAAAACATGGGTAAGGACAAAATTAAAAGTAAGGTGAACCGAATCATGATTATGGGATGATACATGTAGATGTATTATACTTGATGTATGGTATCTCGTGTACTGTTCTGTATATATCACATTATATTCTGAAACGATGCTCTGATACCAAGCTACGACGCCCCACCCCGAGACCCACGTTAGTAAAGGGAATTAACGAGTAATTCTGTCTACTAACGCAGAGAATAGGGTTGGATAAGGGCGACCAACATAGCATACACTAGCTAAGAACTAAACATGTCAATTAGTGTCAACATTTTTTTTTTCATTTTACCTCATATGTGGTTGACATGTCTAGTCCATAACTATTGCACACCATGGCGGTTTACAAACATTTCAGAACAAATGTAATATACATATATGCGGAAAGTAGATAACAGTCACAGAACAGCAAACCCGGATCAGATATATATATACACATACACCACCATACATGCCCACATAATACATCATACATGAGTGCCAAAAAGGGGTACTGATAATCACATACAATCATCCCACAAAAAAAATATACATCATGATAGTCAACAAAACGGAATAAAAATAAAACCTAGCCAAATCGATATGTCCCACAAAAGGTGATAAGCTGATCCAAAAAGAGAAGTTGTCCATGTTAACCTGCAACTCGGTCTGACCCGGGTGAAAAACACACGGGTCAGGCAACTAAACTCATCAGTAGATAAGGGCCTCAATGATGATAAGTCATAATGAGATAATCATTTCGTTGTTCCCAATGGAACGAATATAAGGTTCATCATGAATATACATCTATGAGAATCATCAAGGATTATTCTTATATTATAAGAAGGGAAATTATTTCGAAGTACTTCAGATCAATCATAAAGATGGTCAAACTTCATAAATCATATAATCTCAAACAAGTAGTAATAATATAGTCGAAACATCATGGACCATCCTATAATGTCGCCTCATTCTTACTCGAGGCTATTTAAAACATAAACAACACCCAAAAAGATTAACATCAAAATCATCAATAAAAAGAGTACTCTGCACGTGCTATTTACTTCCACTGGTACTGTACTTCGGTACCATACATCATGGGATTGGGATCACCTTCATTTCTACCTCTTCTGCCTATGCACAAGACTACGTAGCCTATAATTTCCTCCATCCTAATCGGTGACGTCAAAAGACCCGAGTAATAATAATATCATAATGCTTCGGGGTTGACTACTAATCTGCAACCCCACTTCACTCGAGGTGCGTAGTACTAGTCCAAACTTCCATGTGTCTCAACTTTACGACTAGGAACCCAAAAGGTATTAACACACGTCTCATACCATGCATCAGCACCTAATGGTTTACTAGTCGTCGGTCGATACCACATCGTAATGTAATTATAAATTAACATCAAACCCTAAAAAAAAAATATACATCGCCTCATATCATCGGCAAAATGTAGAAAATTCCAACTCATCGTATTTCGTACCACGACGAGTTCAATGTGACTACCACACTTGTCCCCTTTCATCGACAAGTATCATATCATAATAATAAATAACCTCGCCTCATATCCTCGGCAAGTGTAAATCTACATCAATATGGTCCTCTATCGAATATGCTTCTAATTAGGAGTCATCGGACCATATCTGCATAATATTAGTCAAATGAACTAATATGATAAAATGCTTCAAACACAATCAAAACGTCAAACATACACTCAAAAAACATAAAAATGATTAAAATAAATAAAATTATTTACAAAATATTTTTCCATAGAAAACGGATTTTTTTTTTATGATTTATAAAAGCCTTGGAAATAAGGAATACTTGTTTTAAAAACCCTTAAAAATGCTTAAAAACATTTATGATTTCAGCATAGAAAACTCCAAAATTTGGCAATGCAATTAAAAACAAAGTTGTAGCGTAGATTCTAAGCTTTCTGGAATGACCAAGATCGTCAAATTCCGATCAGCGGTCTAAAAATTATGATCTTTTTACTAAAAATCTTAAACAAGGCCTGTAGCATATAATGTGTATGTATATACCGACAGGACTGAGATAAATATTTACAATTTCAGCATAGTAAACATCCAAATCTGGCAATATGAATAAAGAAATGTTGTAGATTATGAAATGAGCTTTCCAGAACATCTAAGTTTATCGGAATCGGCTTAAAAACGAAAAAGTTATGGCCGTTTTCGTTTCAGATTCAACAACAGGGAATTTCAGGTCTTGCTCTCGGGTTAGCAGTAAAAAATTCAATTTTGTCTTAGCTAACCTCAAAATAACAGAAAACTCAAGAAACTAAAGTTGTAGTATAAGAAATAAGCTTTCTGGAATGGCCAAGATTATCAAAATCCGATCTGTGGTTCAAAAGTTATGACTGTTTTGCTAACAAATTCAAACTCAACCTGATTTGTTAAAGACAGAATCAGGCTCCTGTCTTCAAACCCATTTTCGGTCATTAAAACTGCAAAATCTCAGGATACAACCTGAAAACAAATTGTTTATTCTCGAATTTAGTTTCCAACAAAAAAAAATATGAGGTAAAACGGACAAGAAACGTGAAAGTTATGACCGTTTTACTATGATGCATTTTCAGCAAAACGCAATATACGAAAAACTTAAGAAACTAGTACGAATTTGCAACAAAAAGCTACAGATTTTGCACAGGCTTTCAATTTAGTTGCTGTAAGTTATATACTTACAATTTGCAGCAAAAGATGAGGGTTTTAGGCAGCAAAGGCAAAGCTTTAAGCGAATTCAAGCTCGTGCAGGACCTGTAGAAGTTTATTTATAGACATGCAGAAAGAAATCGATAACAAATTGAGATTACAGTAAATGAAAAATTGCAATCTCTCTAGAATTTGGGATTTAAGGGATAGAAGATTACCTTATTTATGTTTTAAGCTAGGAAACCCTTCTAATTTTCTAAATGATTGAGAATTTTGATTAGAGATTAAGGAGTGGAGGCCATTTTTATGTGTTTTGAAGCTTCTGTGTTAATTTCTGGTGGAAGGAGAAAGAAGAGAAGCGTACGATGCCTCCTTCACCTACCAGAAGCCTCTTTTGGGTATTGGATCCAACCCAAACCCAATATGCCTTAGGAGAATTTTAGAAATGTTATTTTTCTCAATTACTCACATATTCAATCATTAACAATTCATAACTTTTGCATTATCAATCCGATTTCAACAAAATTAAATGCGTTGGAATCGTTATTTCGTCTAGAATTTTATTAAAGTAAATAAATCATTATTTTCCATCAATTTAGATGTTATTTTAGCACTAACTCTCATTTTCTACAAATTTGCATATTTTGACAAAATATGCAAATTTGGACATATTTTGCAAAATAAAACTATATTTTCCAACCAATAAAGTGTAAATAAATGTTTTAACACTTTTAAAACATTAATAAACTATTATATATATCATTTTTATTATGTTTAAACTTATTAACCATTTCTCTTGCATTTCATCAATAAAAGGCAGATTGACAAAAAATACAATATTGCCAAAATTAACATTTTTACTTGAATATAGTTATACAACTACATTCAAAAACTCATGAAATAAAGTAACACTTTATTTCACACATGTCCAACATTTTCATCCTCAATAAAATTATTTCTTCTTTATTCTCCATATTTTATTTTAAAATAAAAATGGATCATTGGTCTTAAATTACCAATATCATTTTATTAAACCCAAATAAATTTACAACCCATCCCAAGACTCAAATAAAGTGATTAACTTTATTTTCTTCATTTCATTAGCTCAATTTACTCAGCTTCATTGTTTATATTAAATAAACAATATTTTCACCATTTTATCTCTAATTAAATTAATGAATTCCAATATTAAATTATAATCATCATTATAAGTTAATATTAGCGGTAATCTCCAAACCGGGTTTGTTACAAAAGTCCTATTATTTAGTTTGAAATAACAATTGCATAATAAACGCGTAATCATTTAAGTTAAACTCAAATTACTTATAAAAGAAAATTTCCTTAAATTTTTATACTATAAATATTCATTTAATTCACCTGAATGGAATTCAGTTATAAATATCATACCCTTTTTAAAATTTCAAGTTAATAAATTTTATATCAACTTATGAAGTTAACTTCTTAATTAAGCTCAATTCCAAATAAATTTTCCAATTTAACTCCAAATCTTAATTAATTTAAGTCCTCTAAAATTATATGTAATTTCAAAATCTTAACATGGGCTTAACCATATAATATAAAATAATCAAACCTCGTCATTCAACTTATTTATTTTATTTAACAAATCCATACATAGCTTATCTTCAATACTTTAACTATAGATGTATATATAAAATAAGATTTTATATAATATCGAAATCTATATTTGTTGACCGTATCCTATCCAAACCATAGAAAAATCATTTCAAAAATAATGTTTATATATATACCGCGGTGCCTGTATATAATTTTCTATCCTATGGTCAAGTGATACGGATATTTATCATTTCAATCCGCAATTTAAAATTAAAAAAAATGTGGTTGCATATTATTTCAAACCGCAATCCCGAATGAATGAAATACATGATAACTTGCAGATTTTAAATATAGTATACATCATCCATTCACCAACATCAATCATCAATCATTAATTATAATCCTCATCAATTTATTTCAATCATCATCAATTTAAACAACATCAATATATGACATATACAATATAACAGGAAATAAATGACAGTTATTAACTAACAGTTTATATTCAAAATAAATTTAATAACTGTTTAACTAGCAGTTTTATGCAAGTAAATAAATTTTGACTGCCAAATTTATATGCAATTATAAAATAAATTAACGGTCAAATTAAATAAATGCGATTTAACAGAGATAACAAATAGAACATGCCAAACAGTCATAAATAAATTTCTACTCATATCTAAAATCAATTTAAAAAACATAAGATAACTTAGAAGTTGTGAGTGGGTTAAAACACTCACCTTTTGAATTTAAATCGAATTTAAATCCGATTTAAACCCAAAAATTCGATGGTCTCCAAATATGTACAAACCAGCGTCAAAAGATCTGGAATTTAATAACGATCCTAACAAAAAAAATTCGCGTGAATACGAGGTCGTATGTGAAAGTTAAGTTGATTTAAACGTATGAAATCAAATTTAATTAAAACAAAAACCTACCTAAATTTAATTCGCCACGTCATCCCTTCTGTTTCACACGTAGCTTCCAGATCGCGTAAACCCTAATAACGCTCGACCCATCGAACTCCACTAGCTGCCTCGAACGCAAGCAAACTGCGCCAAACTCCGACCATGCCTCGATCATCTGACGTTGCCACGACCTTTGCCATCTCGAGCCGCCCTAAGGCCATGCCACGCGATCGCCACCGGGACCATATTTCGCCACCGCCGCCGTTGGTTTCCTCCTCAGATCGTGGTGATTTCGTGCCCTTTCTCCAAGAACGAATGGTACCCCCTCGTCTTTCTCAACACCACCTTCGCAATGGCACCACCTGATTGATGAAAGGTTGCAGATCCACCGTTGGATCGTAAATAATAGAATTGGACGGTCCAGGTTGATTCGAAATTTTCGGACAAACGGTGAATCAGATTGAAAAATGAATTCTAGTAGAAGATTATACTCATTGAGAACTTCAACATATATTTTTTCGGGAATTTTCTGAGAACTTTGAATTTTGACTTTGATTTTGAAATTGTAATTTGATCTAGGATTTGATTTGCAGACATTGGAAAGAAGAGAAGGAACTGATGAAATGAACGCACAAACAAATGAGAATAGATGGGCTAGGGTTTATAACAGGGTTTATATAGATAGGTTAGAAATTCGAATAGATGGATCCGATAAACAAACGGGCAAACACTAACGTGGCTCAAAAAGCCCGTTCTGACCCCGGAACGAAATTGGGTAAACCCATATATCAAAATAGGTATTTTAAAATATTCTGAACGCGATGGAAAAAGTTTCACGTTCAAATTCCATCGTATGAAGAAGTTATGCTCAATTCAATATTTCCAAATTGATTTCAAATTGATTTCAATTAAATCGATTTTAAGGTGTTTCGCGTTCATACGATCAAACCACAAGTTCGATTGCTACGAAACTTGAAACCCTATAATATTTCACTGTTACGGATCCGATGAAACTTGTTTCGTCGAAAACCGAGTCCGTGACCGAAATGGCTATTTTTATATTAATTAAATAAATTAAGAATTAGTAAATAAATCCAATTTTTATATTTCTGTTTAGTATTGGAAAATTTTATCACTTAATAATCCTCAAACATTTACATTGATTTTAACAAATTTAAATGTCCATATAGAGAAGATAAATTTAACAATTCCAAATGTTAATCTCACATTTAATAATTAACTTCATTTAATTTACAAAATTATAAATAAAATCCTAAAAATTCCATTTAGTTAAATAAATTAATTATTATTCCGTTCATAATTTCAAAATGGAAGTGTCAACCATTGGAATTAAGATTATCACATAAATATTTCACGTTTTCAACTTAATTTCCAATTAACGTAAAATTTTATTATTAAATTTTAAATTAATTGCAATAAACCCAAATAAATACATAAAGCTTGATTCCTGTTTAAATATTTAACTCATTTGATTGCAATTAACCTCTTTATGGTAAATTAAATTCCGATATATTAATGAAACTTTATTTCCATTCTTTATTCACAATCATCATATTTATGAAGCACATTTACGTTATTCTCCATTTATTACCTTAATTTATTAAGCGTAACATTTAATTTATATTTATTGCAATGATTTCCAAATCAATTGAATGAATTAAATATATATGTATCACTCATAATAACTTATGGTCACAACTCTTGATCACCTTAATAAGTTTATTATTTACAATCCAATAACCGTCATTTACTATATATATACGAATTAATAAATTCAATATTTCCATTTCGTTTTCCTATACTGAATTTATTACTAAGTGTATTTACTCCATTCCAACAAGTTGGAATTTCATTCTTACTATAACAATCATTTCCCTATTCACTTTTATTAATAACCCACCATTATTGCAATTCATTATCATATATGGATTTATACAATTACCATTAACTTTACATTCAATTACTATTCAATGCATATTTATTCATCAATCAATTTGATATTCACTTTCCTTCTATTTGATAAATAACCTAGTATACATTCACATACATTCATTTCATTCCATTCATTTATGGGTATTGCATTGAAATTTAATTTATTAGCTAATACCAACATTATTACCATTAATTACAATTGGATTCCCAATTTTATTCAATATCCTGAATAAATAACATATATATTAATCAAATCCTTACATTTGTTTTTCTCCTATTCCATTTAAAATCAAATCATAACATTTAAATGATTTTAATGAATTGGAATTTCATTCAAGTCGTAAATTATTAACTTGCAATAACATGATTCCTTAATTTATTCCAATTACCGTTTACACTCTTTTATCGCATTAAATCAATTTAATATTTTCATTAATTTCTCATATTAAAATTTACATCCAAGTAAGAATCCTTTTTCTACTTAATTCAATTTGGATTTTATGCAAATTTCTATAAATAGGTTTTAAGTTACTATTTACATAATTTATTTTAGCCTTCATTTTAACATTTATTTATCCCCTTTTATCATTTCTACTAAAAATTAATTACAAAAATCCTATTAAATAAATAAATTAAATTGTCGCAATTTAAGGGTCGTTACACTCTCCCCCACTCAAATCTTTTCGTCCCCGAAAAGGGAAAAAAAAGAAAAGAAAGAATTGAATAAACAATACATCGTATTCAAAATATTAACCTATAAACAATAATTTTCAAAATTTATTACTTTAAATAAATATACCCATTTCACAATCACTATATCTTTTTATATTTAAATAAATAAAGTTTGGAACAGCATTTCAAAATAATTCTAAGCCCAAAATTTTGGAAAATTTTGGCAGAGTCTACTTTGTACGGAGAGGCTCGGAAGAAAATATAATATAAATATAACAATATACAAAAATATTTTCCAAAATAATATATGTTATCCCGCTTTTTGGCAAAGCCGATCGATCGAAAAACGGAGAATAGTTCGTATCAGAGATTGGTCATGCTTCGTATTGCTATGGATGTCGCTGAATTTTGTCCGAGTCCAGATTGAGCTACAATTGATGGGACATGACAAGAAAGACCGTAGAAGTCAGCATCTCAAATTTCAAGTCAATCCGAGTTCATACGCTCAAGTTATGATCGGTCCAACTTGAAGTGAACACACTGGTTTCGAACCCATCATGGTGGTTATCTTCGAACCCATCATCATGCACCATTCGAATCGATATCCTTCGAACCGATGGACTTCGAACCCATCGGAGTGCTTCGGCTCGACTCCACCAACTTCGAATCCATCTGGTTCGCGTCAATGGACCTCATGACCATGGAGAATTGGCGAGGCTCGTACCCATCACAAAGATCCTTGTTCGAACCCATCACAAGGATTCTTGTTCGAACCCATCACAGAGGCCTTGTTCGAACCCATCACAGAGGCCTTGTTCGAACCCACCTATGAAGCTTCATTCGAACCCACTGGGTCAAACAACCATGATGACGTGTCTTTCATCGGTTCGAATGCGTCGAAGAATATGGAGTCGAAGCATTCAACTCGAAGCAAAACCCGGGTCGATTCGAAGTTTGCGCTCCACGTCACCACGAAGCCACGTGCCACCATGGTTTCGAAACCATCGATTCGAATGCATGGTTTCAAACCACACAGCCACGCCGTGAACCCCATTTCGAATCCATCATATCTCTCAATCCACTGATCCAAATGCCATGAAATTTTCACAGAAGCTTGCATTCATGTCGAAGAGTGTCCACGCCAAATTTCACCTCGATTGGATGAATTCTTGATCGGTTCGAATGGAGTTCGAACCGATGCCAAAGTGGGCCCAAACTTCCTAAGACCGGGCGTGTGGGCCCCCTCACGTGCCAGAAGTGGTCTCCCGAGTTTTCAACGAAGTATCAGCAGCCTACGCCTATAAATAGAGCCCCAGAGCCAACAGAAAAGGGATCTTTCGACTCTCAAGCGCCCAGGCTCTGCCTGATCGAGATCTCCATCATTCTACATCATAATTTCATTGTTGATTTCGAATTTCCAGTTGTAACTTGCTGTTGATTGCTGCAACAACTTGTAATCATTGAAAGAGAATCAATAAAATATCAAAACACTTCACAGTGGACGTAGGCAACACGCCGAACCACTATAAATCGCTTGTCTACGCATTTACTTTACTTTGGATTGGAGTTTTTGTTAGATAATATCTGTTTTGAACTTACATTCTTGACTTATCTCTTCAACGACTCCCGAAGAGTGTTGTGCCCAATTTTGACACAAACACTTTGGTGCTTTCATTGAGAGAACCCAGCTTTTCTCCTGCTCAATGGATCTGCCATCGATACCGGATTGAATAAATCTAAGAGAGAGATCCAGATCATTGAATCCAACTTCCTTCCCTTCTATTCAGATTTGCATAAACTCTAGGAAAGGAATTCAACTATCAAGATGGTTAGCATAAGGACCACCTCAAACGCTGTCAATCAAGAAGAACAGGATAGACAGAATCCTGCCCCTCTACCTTCATCTAATCAAGATGCCGCTGGGCAATCGGAACCGTCGGGACCGGTCACCCGACAAGAGTTGCAGTTGCTACTCCAAGAGCTGACCCAGAGTCGGCGACAACTAGAAGAACAGCTACGCGCTAACGCTGAGCTAATCAACAAGCTGGATCGCCAGAAGCGAAAGAGATCCATGAGGGGCCATGCCTCTCGCTCATCCAGCGAAAGTTCTTCATCCTCTGATTATCATAACCGGCCTCCACGACCCCGGCTAGATGGGAGTCGTATGCCACCCGTTGGAAACCAACCAACATTGACCGTTGGACAAATAAGAGTTGGTCCGTCAGCCAGTTTCCAAACCGGATCCTCCTCCCGAGGGGGTGTCGTTCCTCACCACGCCGCAGAATACCACACCACTAACGTTGCGGCTGAACCAGGGGTCGACACTCAAGATCAGTCGGACCTGGACCGTCGTCATAGCGGGCATACTCCTGAACCGTACGTCCCAGAGGACTATGAGCCAAGAAGGCGAGACTTGGACTGTCGACGATATCCGGTTCAAACTCAAAACATGGAACGTGATCATACTCCGGCGCAAGTGCCGGATCTTTCAACTATGATACGTCAGATGATCCGTGAGAGTCAGGGATTCACAAACGACGATTGGGGAGTTTCCCGAAGTCACACTCCCTTTACGGATGATATTCTTACTGCTGAACCCCCATGGCGATTCCGAATGCCCACTCTACCCATGTATGAGGGAAATTCCGACCCCAACCAACATATTCTAAAATATGAATGGTCGTTGACTGCTGCCAGGGCTAACGATGCAGTGAAATGTCGTAGTTTCCCCATATCCTTGGGGGGCATCGCTACCATGTGGTTCACTCGACTGCCACCTCGATCCATCTCTTCCTTCGATCAGTTAGCCACAAAATTCGTTGAGCAATTCCGCATGCATGTCGCAAGGCCAAAAGATGTCAACACTCTATCTAGTGTCACGCAAGCTCCCGGAGAGACACTCAGACACTACTTAGAAAGATTCCATACTGCATGCGCGGAGATTAGTAATCCAAACGATAACTCCATCCTTATGGCATTGACTAAGGGGATCGACCCTGATTCTCAATTCGGCAATTGGCTAGCTGGGAAACCACCTGCGTCATTGGACCGTTTCCATGCCAAAGCTGCTCAATTCCTGAGATGGGAAGACGTGAAACAGTCTAGGAAGAAAACTGACGCAGGGCCAAATGCGGAAGGGGCCCAAAGCAATGTTGCAATAAAACAGTCCGGTGAGAGCTTCGGAAAAGTTCGGTTGAACATTAAAAATAAGCAAGCTCGGCGAAGAGAAAACCTGAATCAAATTAAGAAACAAGATCAAACTCGTCGCCCACAGCGCAAGAATCCAATGTTTGACAGTTACACTCCTCTAAATACATCACTAGAGGACTTGTACTTACAAACCTGTGGAACAATTCAATATCAAAAGCCTGCGCCAAGGCCATCGTCAGAAAGACAAATCCTAACTGGAAAGTTTTGCAGGTTCCATGAAAGCTACGGGCACAATACAAACGAGTGTCGCCACTTACAAGACCTCGTTGAAAAACTGATCAGAGAAAGGAAGCTGGAACAGTTTATACGGACACCGCAGCCCAGAGAAGCGGGCCCATCAATCCAAAACAATGAACCCAATCGAGCAAGACAGGAGGACTCGACTTGTCCCCGTGGAAGATTGGTGATAAACGCCATCAGTGGTGGACCTACTTACTCAGGAGCCTGGAACGATGAAGATCCTCGTCACTGTCACACATGACAGGCTCCTTCAATTTATGAATATTTTGCAGTTTCCTTTATATTCTAAAATTTGAATTTGTAATAAGGCACTGACTTTGCCGTATTTTCTTATTTCAGCAATAAAATACTATCTCTTCAAGCTAGAGCTGTGATTCACCGAATGCAACGTTCAACAATCACGACACACGAAGAGCTAAGTTCCATCAAACAATGGAATTTATTCAAATAGCGAGTGACTGCGATACGACCGGCCACTCACTAAGTGAAACCCCAGCTCGGGGGCAAGCCATCACGTCAAAGGCTGAAGTGGACCAACACACGACAGTCCATTCAACAATTCGTTCCCAGAGCGCGAACGGACTCCAACTTCCCAGAGCGTGAATTGGAGTATAAACATTCAACAGTTCGTTCCCAGAGCGCGAATTGGAGTATAAACATTCAACAGTTTGTTCCCAGAGCGCGAACGGACTCCAACTTCCCAGAGCGCGAATTGGAGTATAAACATTCAACAATTCGTTCCCAGAGTGCGAACGGACTCCAACTTCCCAGAGTGCGAATTGGAGTATAAACATTAAACAATTCGTTCCCAAAGTGCGAACGGACTCCAACTTCCCAGAGCGTGAATTGGAGTATGAACGTTCAACAATTCGTTCCCAGAGTGCGAACGGACTCCAACTTCCCACAGTGCGAATTGGAGTATAAACATTAAACAATTCGTTCCCACAGCGCGAACGGACTCCAACTTCCCAGAGCGTGAATTGGAGTATAAACATTCAACAATTCGTTCCTAGAGCGTGAACGGACTCCAACTTCCCAGAGCGTGAATTGGAGTATAAACATTCAACGATTCGTTCCCAGAGTGCGAACAGACTCCAACTTCCCAGAGTGCGAATTGGAGTATAAACATTAAACAATTCGATCCCACAGCGCGAACGGACTCCAACTTCCCAGAGTGCGAATTGGAGTATAAACATCCAATAAATCGTTCCCAAAGTGTGAACGGACTCTAAATTCCCAGAGTGCGAATTGGAGTATAAACATCGAATCCATCGTTCTCAGAGTGTGAACGAATTCCTGAAAGCCCAAATAGATGTGACTGACCATCCAGTGGCTAACTCCGACTTCCCAGAGCGTGAATCAGAGCATAAATGTGGATTACAGATTCCCGGAGCGTGAACCGAAGCATCTGTGCGAACTCCAACTTCACAGAATGTGAATGGAGTATAAACATCAAATCCAAGTTCCCGGAGCACGAACTGAAATATCGATACTAACTCTAAGTTCCCAGAGCGTGAAGTGGTGTGTAAACACTAACTCCAAGTTCCCAGAGCGTGAAGTGGAGTGTAAACATCAATTCCAGGTTCCCGGAGCGTGAACCGTACTACAAACATCGATAACTCTCAAATTCCCGTAGAGCGAACCAAGTTATCGATTACAAATTATCCTAAGTCCCCAGAATGCGGACATGTGCTTAAGGTTTGCAATAAACGCAGTCAACCACCAGAACACAAATGCTATTCCCCGAGACTAGGGGGCAAAAAAAGCTAAGTGTTAATCGCTAACCAAGGTGATACAATGTCCGAAGTTCGATTATCCATCGATCACAACTTGCGACCAAGATTCTCAAACTTGGCAAATAAAAAACAAACTCTGCTTGACAGTAAAAACACCACAAGTGCACCGGACTAAAAACATAACGCTACAAACACTTAAGCACAAAAGAAATGAGAGTTGAAACAAAGAAACTAAATTTTATTTCAAATAACTGAAGACAAGGACTTACACGTAGATAAGTTCTTCCAAAAAAGAATCTCTACTAGCAGGGGCCGAACCTACATCTATACACGGCCTACTAAAAAAACGAAAACAAGTTCCTATCTACCAAAATATCTGCTTGGGAGGCCGTTCTATTCCTTCTTTCTTGGCTTCCTTATCAGCGGTTCATCATCGGAATCGCTAGGAACGAAAATCCTTCGTTTTGACGGCCTCCTCTCCGGTGGCTGCTCTCCAGCAGGGGGCATAATGCAAATGTACTCCTCAGAGCTCGAATCTAAATGAAGCCTCTTTACCGGAGGAGTAGGAGGGACCGGACCCGCAACGGAAGATGGAATAGTGCCACCACCAACACTACCGCTTTGCCCCTCAGCTTTTAATTCAGCTTGAATTTCGTCCAGGATCTCTTCATCACGAATCGTCTGGACTTGGCTGGGGGTATCCGCAGTCTACATTGAAGAGCTAGAGGTCGGCGGCAGGTTACTAATGATGAACGGCAGGTTTGTGGAGAAGCCACCCTGCTCACCGAGCAGCTCGCTCACCATTTGTTCCTCAAGAGATAATCCGCTCCCCTGCGCCGTCTCGGTTGATACTGCAGTTACAACAATAGTCTCAGCGGTAATGGCCTTATCCCCTTTGCTTGATTCTCGGGTCACGGCGATCGAAACAACTCCAGTCACTAAATAAAGATAAGAAGAAGTTATCAGTAACTGCTTCAGAACAAACTCTCTATTTGGAAAACACTTGAGATAAGTTCAGAATATCTTCCCCAATTTGACTTGCGGACGACTGAGCGGCCTCAGAAGTATGCTCCCGAATAGGAGATAACCGCGGCTGTTCTGGGTCATAAGCAGGAACAGGTTGTGTACCGACCACAGATACAGGCACTATCGAAGGTGGAGCGGTGACTTCAGTAACAGTAGCATGATGCTCGATACCTGACCCCTCTCCAACCTCCAGAGATCGACCACCGATCATCTCCTTTTCTTGAGCGATAATAGCGTCGTGGAGAACCTTCTTCTCATCATCAGTCAACAATCGGTTTTCAAGTTCAAATCGGTCGACCGATTCATCCGGGTGTGCTTCCTCTTCTTCCTCGACCAAACGATCCCAAGCGCTGCGGAGGTGAATCGGGTAATCCTGGAGCCAGGCCAAATTTCGGTGACTCAATACATTGGAATTGTAAGTGATGAGAAAATCTTCAATATCGGCCTCCAGCCTGGCCTCCGCCTGTTGAACTTTCTCCTCAACCTCCGCCTCAACCGCCTGGACCTTGGCTACTGCCGCATCCCGTTCAGTCCGGAGAATCACGGCTTGTTCACACGCCTCCTGGGCTGCATTGTTCGCATCATCCCTATCCTTGGCGATTTCAGCGAATTTTGACTTAAGCTCGTTCAACTCCTTTAGGGCTGCGTCCCTCTCGGTAGTAACCAGGGTGTTCCGATGGCCCATATCCTCTACCGTGGCGTAATGCTCACGTTTCATTCTATCCAACGTTGCTTGGGCTTCGTCGGCTCTTTTGATAGCCTCCATTTCGGATTTCCGAGAAGATTCAGCTTCAGTGTTAAGCACATCAATAATATGGCTCTTTTGAGCCAACTCAGCCTGCAATTTCTCGATGGTGGCCCCACGCTCAAAGGCCAATGTCGACGCTCTCTCGGCCGCCTTATACCACGCCCTGTATTGGGCATAAAAATCATGCACATAATCGTGCGCCGTCTACTCGGCCTCCGGCGGGATTCTTTTCAAGTGAGGAGGAAAGATGTAGTTATCAAAGAAAATATTTAGAAAGTCCTTCTTCAGTTGAGCAAGCCTGATTGCTCCTTCTCCCAAAATTTCAGTAGGAGGTTGTTCCGCAACTACGGGAGACATTGCCTCAGATCTGGGATGGCGAGAATCATGCTTAGAAGATTGAGAGGCCGACTGGTAGTCCGAGGAATCAGAAGGGCGAGAAACATGGACGGGAGGTTGTACAGGAACTCTTGGAGGAGGAGTGCGCGATCGAGGCCGATGTCTGTAATCCCTATCTCTCCATTCTTGGCTAGAATACCCGGAGTACCTGCGATCGTAACTCCTATCTCCTTCTCTCCGTTGTGAATCGTAATATGAGGAAGATCTACGAGCATGTCGTAGGCTCCGTAGCATCGAACCACGTCCAGTCATAATATCTACGAAGCAAAATGAGAATAAAGTTAGTGGTTTCTCGAAACCGATGACCTAGGACTCGGGGCTATGTAGTGTCGTGAAATGTGTATGAACATGTATTCCCCCTGACCAACCAGAAGTGTTGACTGAGCTAGTAATAAAAGGCTCGCTCAAATCTAGAGTACGATGGAATTCCTCCAACCCGGCGTCATGCTGAAAAGACACATCATCCGGGATTTGAAGATCGGTAAGCCCTTCGTAAAGACTTTCAGTTCACGGAGGAGACATCTCAGAAATTCTAACTCCGGGGGAAGATCGGGCCGTGACAACCGATTTCCATCTCCCCTTCTTAGTTGACGTGACGACGGCTGCCTTGCCTTTTCTTTGCTCTTTAACATCCTGAGCCACGTCTGTAGGCTCCAACAACGGCTCGTCGTCAGTATTAGTTCTTTCATAATCAGCCTCCTCGGCTATAATAACTTTGGGCTTCTTGTGCTTGACTCGTTTTTTCAAAACATCCTTTAGTGCTCCCTCAAACTTTATACTTTGCCCCCGTTCGATCAACCCGTAGGTCCGGAGATTGCTATCGGTCAAGAGCGACTTGATATCCCTGTCTTCGCTCGGGACTCCCCGGAGCACTCGCACCATCTCCTTAAAGCGCTCGCCCTCAGGTCGCTGAATCGTCGCTGTGAAAAAGAGAAAAAACATAAGTTTCACTTTGACAACAATTGCCTTAGTAATTACTTGATAACTCGACTACACTCACGTCTGAATAACCATCGCCGGGCAAACCCTGGGGGACACCTGATATAGAACCATTCCGTCCTATAGTAACTCAACCTGGTCCAAGACCCAGTGACCACTTGGCAGTTCCTCACCGCTTCCAGAAATGTGAAGGAAGGATAATCGCCTCGGGTCTTGAAGTTAAATAGATATCTAATCTCGGTCGGGATCGGTGGTCTATGAAGATACTCCATGAAGACGATGAATAAACTATTCACGGAAGCATATCCGTTTGGGTGTAGTTGAGATGGAGCGATCCCCAAAAAATACAGCACTTCCCTTATATACTCGTTGAACGGAGGAAGTGTCCCAGCCGCGCATGCGTGGCGATTAAATGCTGTATAACCCTCCGGCGGGTTGTGTGGTCTATCACTCGGCCCTGGCAATAACACGTCATCCAGTGACAGACCGTGCCTCAAGCATATTCTCCCTAACATGTCTTCAGAAATATTCGATTGAACGGAATCCGACGGATTAGCAATGAAAGATGCATTGGGAAGTTCGTCCGGGGCCGGACCAATTATCTCAGGTTCAATATCTGGAACCTCTAGTCTCGGAGCAGCTGTACTTTGAACCTCCTGCTATTGCGAACTTGACGGTTCCATATCTAGCTAACTCATGAGAAACCATCGTTAGACGACAAATGACCCTTGCATTCCCCAGTTTGAAGTGTAAGGATGTATGTTGTGCAGTGCCATGCATTACTTGAATAAATATCGTAGAGCTAAAAGAAATATGCAAACGACAAAGCTACGAAGTCCAGTTACAATGACCGTCATCGCTGACCGTCATCGTTGAACCGTTCGTATGATGGAAATTTGATTTGAATAGAAGTCATTATTGTTCCATCGACGAGCTTTGAAAGGTGGTCAAGTATGCAGTTTAATATGTCCAAATATGCAAGGTTGAAGCTCGTCGGAATTATGCTCAAAAAATGTCAAACTTTGGAATCCATCATAGAGGGTTCGAACCGATCACAAGGACCTCGTTCGAAACCACCCCAACATCACTTCGAATCGATGGCTGGAAAGCGTGCTTCGAAACGATGATCAGGTGTCGAGTTCGAATCGATCAAAAAATGGATGACTTCGAATCGATCCTCGTTTGACAATTCGCACCGATCAGAAACCCCCAACTTAACATCGATATCGTTCGAATCGATCCTCTTCGAACCGATATAAAGTTGAAAACTTCGAAACGATAGCCGATGGGTTCGAATCCATCGATTCGAATGAACCCATCGAATCCATCAATCGGTGCGAACTGCGTCACCCCCATAAGGTCATCCAAGAGATCGATACGAAATCCAAGAAAAATGACGCCGCCATCATCGATTCGAACTCAAGTCCACGTATCGGTTCGAAGCCTACCCAAACTAGATCTGGTTTTGCCAATCACTGGAGCGAGCAATCGATGAAGAGATGGATTCGAAATAGCTTTGCCATTTGGATTCGAGGCTAATTACCTAGTTTATGTGATGGATTCGAGGGGTTAAGGTCTTGAATCTGGATTGATTCGAATACGCGATGCAGTGTTTTCTCCTTTGAAGCTTCGAGACGATGCAAGGCACAGAAAACACGAGACGAGAGTAAAAAAGTAAAAAGTGAAAAATGTGAAGCCCTCTGCTATTTATATGAAGCCTCGAAGGCAACCGAGACGATTCCTCTCCCGGTGGACTTGACCGGTTGCAACCAGTGAGAACGTGGATCGTTTCGAAACCATCCGCCTAGGGCCCTATGGGTTCGAAGTTACCCTCACACTACATCGATACGAAGTACACAGCAGGGTGACGAGCTGCATCGATGCGAAGCAAACGGTGGGCGCATCGATTCGAAGCCCTTGTTCATATCAACGACTTCATATCCATCCATAACCAACCGAAACGAACTACTAGTTCGAATCCATCCTTTCACATCGGTTCGAATGTCAATTTCGAACCCATCACAACACAAGTATACTCCATCCATACGAATATGGATTTCGAACCCATCTATACTCCAACACATCGGTTCGAAGCCTTGCAATCACGCAACGCAGAGTCGTTTCCTTCAACCTTCTACATCGGTTCAGGAGAGGATCGATACGAAGGAACCTTCCAAAACAACTATCGAGCGTTGTCTCAACTTAAATTGCAAAATCGGTTCAGGAGAGAATCGATACGAAATTCAATAGCAAACAAAACTAACAACGACTTGCAGACGCACGACGTTAACAAAGATCAAACTCACATATGTGCATATATGTCAACTAACATTCGATTTTAAACCCTTACAGGGATCAAGTATCCATCTTGTTACAAATGCAACGGCCAACGGCTAAGCGTTATTATACAGCAATCAATCATACCAACGCAAGGTTGCAGCAATACAGAGTACGAGTCTCAACAAAAAGAGAGCAATGATTGTTCAGAAAGAAATTGCAGCTATTCAAAGCACATCATGTTCCCACAAGACGTACTTTGGGGGGCAAAATGTTATCCCGCTTTTTGGCAAACCGCGATACCAAAAGATCGATCGAAAAACGGAGAATAGTTCGTATCAGAGTTTGGTCATGCTTCGTATTGCTATGGATATCGCTGAATTTTGTCTGAGTCTAGATTGAGCTACAATTGATGGGAGATGACAAGAAAGACAGTAGAAGTCAGCATCTCAAATTTCAAGTCAATCCGAGTTCATACGCTCAAGTTATGATCGGTCCAACTTGAAGTGAACACACTGGTTTCGAACCCATCATGGTGGTTATCTTCGAACCCATCATCACGCACCATTCGAATCGATATCCTTCGAACCGATGGACTTCGAACCCATCGGAGTGCTTCGGCTCTACTCCACCAACTTCGAATCCATCTGGTTCGCGTCAATGGACCTCATGACCATGGAGAATTGGCGAGGCTCGTACCCATCACAAAGATCCTTGTTCGAACCCATCACAAGGATCCTTGTTCGAACCCATCACAGAGGCCTTGTTCGAACCCATCACAGAGGCCTTGTTCGAACCCACTGGGTCAACCAACCATGATGACGTGTCTTTCATCGGTTCGAATGCGCCGAAGAATATGGAGTCGAAGCATTCAACTCGGAGCAAAACCCGGGTCGATTCGAAGTTGCGCTCCACGTCACCACGAAGCCACGCGCCACCATGGTTTCGAAACCAACGATTCGAATGCATGGTTTCGAACCACACAGCCACGCCGTGAACCCCATTTCGAATCCATCATATCTCTCAATCCACTGATCCAAATGCCATGAAATTTTCACAGAAGCTTGCATTCATGTCGAAGAGTGTCCACGCCAAATTTCACCTCGATTGGATGAATTCTTGATCGGTTCGAATGGAGTTCGAACCGATGCCAAAGTGGGCCCAAACTTCCTATGACCGGGCGTGTGGGCCCCCTCACATGCCAGAAGTGGTCTCTCGAGTTTTCAGCGAAGTATCAGCAGCCTACGCCTATAAATAGAGCCCCATAGCCAACAGAAAAGGGATCTTTCGACTCTCAAGCGCCCAGACTCTGCCGGATCGAGATCTCCATCATTTTACATCATAATTTCATTGTTGATTTCGAATTTCCAGTTGTAACTTGTTGTTGATTGCTGCAACAACTTGTAATCATTGAAAGAGAATCAATAAAATATCAAAACACTTCACAGTGGACGTAGGCAACACGCCGAACCACTATAAATCGCTTGTCTACGCATTTACTTTGCTGTGGATTGGAGTTTTTGTTAGATAATATCTGTTTTGAACTTACCTTCTTGACTATTATCTCTTCAACGACTCCCGAAGAGTGTTGTGCCCAATTTTGACACAAACAATATATATCCCTACATGGGAAATATATAAAATAGCGCTATAAACCGTAATACGAAAACGTACCTATTTGTCGGGCAACTTACGCTAAATTTATGGAACCAAAAGCAGTAGCAATTGCTTTCATAACCTGCATTTCACTTATTAAATCCAAAAGGGTTAACAATTGACATAAAGTGAAATATCTAAGTGGTTTCAATCACTAACAACCAATCAGTACAACAACCATCAATTCGACAAATAGCATACACAACAATTTAAAGCAACCATTCAACCAAACAACAAAATAGTTGTTCGGGTTCAAACTTTTACAATTATACTGAATGAAGAATAAACTATTAGCGCATCATTTACTCAACAGCCTTAGATAAAACTAAATAGATTATTCTTTCATCCAATCCAAATTTTAAAGTATCTTACCCAAACAACCATAATTTAGACAACAACAATTCAAACCAACAAATCAAATTATCTTATTATCAATTTATTTCATACTTTAGTTGTTTGATTTCCTTTCTTTCATTTATTCAGTGATTATTTAAATTATTCATTTATTTATAAAAACTTTTAATTTCATTTACTCGTTCAATGTTTGTATCATTTAATTTCCCTTATTACTTACAATTATTCATTTCCATTAACTCAGGTCATGCCAATTCTTTTTGTTTCATTATAATTATTCATTCATTTATTGCATGCCCTTCTTTATTTACATTTGTTTATCAATAGTATTCATGTCCCATTTAATTTCTTAGTATTTCCATTTTATTTACTTAAGTTGATAATCATCTATTTGAATTACTTACCATTAAAATTTCAATTATAACTTAAGTTTACAACATTATATTCTCACTTATAATAGCAAATTCATTGAATACTTCATTACCTACTTTTACTTGTATAATTTCATTACATTTCCTATTAAACATTTCAACTTTTAATATTTGGCAAGTTATATATGTGTTTTAAAGGATGTACTTGAAAGTTACACAAGTTTCCTCATTACCTATGATTAATTTAACGTTCAATAATAATATCCTTTATTTCGTAGGTTATAATTTCAAATTTCATTTAATAACATTTATAACCTGTCATTAAATCTCTTATTTCCTTTAGAGGTTTTAATTTATTAATTGTCTATGTTCCAATTCACTACAATAATTTAAACAATTAATTAATGGAAATTTAAGAATTTAATACCAGTTAAATTTCAATTTATTTTAAAAACAATAGATAAATATATTCTTACAACTTATATATCTCTAATTATATTTAAAACAATTCAAAATTTATATATTTTCAAAATTGAATCTGCAGTAGAACTACTACAGTGGCATTTCCCCTTCGAATCTCGAAAATGAAAGTCGATGATGCGGCCGCCATCACCGAAATTATTTTCCAACGACAGAGAGGAAAATGCAAAACTTATTTTCTCCAAAATCTTCTTTAAACAATTCTTTCGAATTATATTGAAATATTTATATTAGGCAATACTTATAAACAATATTATTATATCCCAAAATTTATTTGAAAGAAATTTTCAAAAACCCCAGAACTTAAATTCTAAGTTTCCACTTTCCATTTATTTTATTTTCAACTTAGTTTCAACTATTATTAATATTTTCATTGCCTAACACCCAATCTATAGCAACCAAATATATATCTTTATAAAATATTTTTATATATAAAAAATATAATAGGCAAAGTTATTTCATTCACCTATATAAAAACAAATATTATGTCGATCTGTCCTATTAAGTGTTTAGAAATCCCTATTGATGTCACAGCGTCCCATGCACCAACCAGAATTTATAAATACAAAACGGAACAGATTAACACAATATAAAAACCTTTTTATAACACTAACAAATACGATCTCTCATATATATACATTCACCGACTCCCATAGGGTATTATTACTATATTAGTAAAGAGTCAAACTCCACAAAGCTAAGGTTTATCGCTAAACCAAAGCTCTGATACCAGATGTAACATCCCGCCTTTTCGCACGATTTAAATCGACACACGTGCCAATTCAAACCATACGCAAGGGCGGATTGTTATAGGGTAAATAAGAAAACAAGAAGGAAAAAAACAAAACAGAATCTCATAGCGGAAGGATAAAATATAATAATCAAATATACGGTTCATGAAGCTGTTTTACAAAACTTTTGATTATATTTACATAAATATCAGAGTTCACATACCAATCATAATCAATGCAGTGGAATTAAATAGTGTAGTGGAATAATATAGTAGATAATAGTACTACAAATCTTCGTCTTCGTCCTTCAGAATAAAATCTTCAAATCCTGAAACGCTCGGACTGACCCGAGCGAATTTGAAAAGACAAAAACACTCGAGTCAGAACTAAAACATCTTATGTGAGTTAAATTAACAGAAATAGATATGAGTGCAGTAACTCAAGAGATGCTCGGGATTTACATCTCCTAAGGATCCGTTAAACTATTTACTATATAGTATATTTCGCTATTATAATAGTGTCTAATTGTAAAATAAACTTACTTTTAAATAGCTTTAAGGGGTTACCCATATAGCCCTTAACACAAATAATGGCAATAGTCTATACAGTGCCTGCATATCTCCTGATCGGGAGACTACCAGAAGACACTCCATAGGTACGACACAAATAGAAACTCGTACAAGGCGCGATAGGGTAGGTGACACGACACAACTAGGCATTGCCAGGGTAGATATACCAATTACGCTTCCAGGTCGGTGGTAACACGTAGCGCGCAGCTACCGCCCACCTCAAGCCGCACCCCCAAATAAAATCAAATGTGGCCACCGAATCAATCGAAGAGTCAAAGTATAATACCGAAGGGATGTGTCCGATCAAAGGTGCTACCTTATTAACCCGTCAATCGCTCCTGTTTTAGCCACCTTATGCCAACTCACGGGAGTTGGGTCCACGTATTTACCTTACAGGAAACGCCGCCACCAACCTACTTCATTCTGGAATCTCCACCGCGTACACGGTTGTTAAAGTGGTTTTCGGAGTTGGCAGAGAGTACGACAACTTCCGATCCCGGTCTCTTCAACAACCAAACGTTATTATAACACCGCAGTCATTTAAAAATTAATTATACTTTCAAAAACCAGAATATAATTATCCATTTCAAAACCCATAAATACGATATCATTTTCTTTCCAAAACAAACTCATTAGATATTATTTTTATAAAAACCCAAATTAATATAATATCATTTTATTTCAAATATATATTTCTTTTCCAAAATCATATTGTTTTCAAACTTATAATAATCGGAAACCAAACATGGAATTATAACTTTCAAACTATAATACTTCGAAAATTCATAGTTTAAACCATAATTTCTAAAACTTAAATGGTTTGGATATTCAAACAGTATATAGCATCAATAGTTTGGATTCAAAACTTCTTTATAAAATAAATAATTTCCGCGACTTACAATTTATTTCATTAAAGATTAAAAAATCCGTAAACTTAAAATCGCTTTCAGTTTAAATAAACCACTTCAGTTTCAATATATTTCAAACTTTGAATATTAAACAATTGGAACTAAGGTTGGAAATTTCTATTTCACCAATTTAAAGTCCTATTATTTAGTTTGAAATAATAATTGCATAATAAACCCGTAATCATTTAAGTAAAACTCAAATTACTTATAAAAGAAAATTTCCTTAAATTTTTATACTATAAATATTCATTTAATTCACCTTGAATAGAATTCAGTTATAAATATCATACCCTTTTTAAAATTTCAAGTTAATAAATTTTACATCAACTTATGAAGTTAACTTCTTAATTAAGCTCAATTCCAAATAAATTTTCCAATTTAACTCCAAATCTTAATTAATTTAAATCCTTTAAAATTATATGTAATTTCAAAATCTTAACATGGACTTAACCATATAATATAAAATAATCAAACCCCGTCATTCAACTTATTTATTTTGTTTAACAAATCCATACATAGCTTATCTTCAATACTTTAACTATATATGTATATATAAAATAAGATTTTATATAATATCAGAATCTATATTTGTTGACCGTATCCTATCCAAACCATAGAAAAATCAATTCAAAAATAATGTTTATATATATACCGCGGTGCATGTATATAATTTTCTATCCTATGGTCAAGTGATACGGATATTTATCATTTCAATTCGCAATTTTAAATTAAAAAAAATGCGGTTGTATATTATTTCAAACCGCAATCCCGAATGAATGAAATACATGATAACTTGCAGATTTTAAATATAGTATACATAATCCATTCACCAACATCAATCATCAATCATTAATTATAATCCTCATCAATTTATTTCAATCATCATCAATTTAAACAACATCAATATATGGCATATACAATATAACTGGAAATAAATGACAGTTATTAACTAACAGTTTATATTCAAAATAAATTTAATAACTATTTAGCTAGAAGTTTTATGCAAGTAAATAAATTTTAACTGTCAAATTTATATGCAATTATAAAATAAATTAACAGTCAAACTAAATAAATGCGATTTAACAGAGATAACGAATAGAACATGCCAAACAGTCGTAAATAAATTTCTACTCATATCTAAAATCAATTTAACAAACATAAGATAACTTAGAAGTTGTGAGTGCGTTAAAACACTCACCTTTTGAATTTAAATCAAATTTAAATCCGATTTAAACCCAAAAATTCGACGGTCTCCAAATCTGTCCAAACCAGCGTCAAAAGATCTGGAATTTAACTATGATCCTAACAAAAAAAATTCGCGTAAATACGAGGTCGTATGTGAAAGTTATGTTGATTTAAACGTATGAAATCAAATTTAATTAAAACAAAAACCTACCTAAATTTAATTCGCCACGTCATCCCTTCTGTTTCACACGTAGCTTCCAGATCGCGTAAACCCTAATAACGCTCGACCCATCGAACTCCACTAGCCGCCTTGAACGCAAGCAAACTGCGCTAAACTCTGACCATGCCTCGATCATCTGACGTTCCCACAACCTTCGCCATCTCGAGCCGCCCTAAGGCCATGCCACGCGATCGCCACCGGGACCATTGTAACAACCCGGGTATTTTAACGAATTTATTTAATTTAATTAAGCGTTTTGTGTGGAAAAAATATATATATAAATATAAACGATAAAATTTTGAAATATAAATTTGATATTTGGAATGCGTTCAGTTAAACAAAACAACCGGTAAATTTTCATCCGAAAATATGAAAGTTTATTTCATGCGTAAACTTACTTCGATTTAATCAGTTAAAAAGCGACGAAAATAAAACGTTTTCAAAACCAAAATATTTTTACATAGAAAAATTCTAAAACATCTTTTGAGCAAGTTGTCAGTTTGTCATTTTTTCTAATTCGGACATCTTTGGCTCCGTCGATCTTATTTTTCTGCTATTTTTATACATTTTCCGCTAGTTGAAAAATTCGAATTTTTACAAATCAATCGGACCACTGATATCCATATACCGTTTTGATCGTCTCGTCGCGCTGATCTTTACGGTATACTTGTTTGTGTATTTCGGAGTACGGGTGACGGCGAAATCTGTATAACGTTGGACCATATCGGTACCCGTTTCTAAACTCTTTTAGTTTCCTCTGACCTTTTCATCTATCTATCTGTCCAGAACTAACGGCTATTTGCATTTAATATTTCTTGAATGGGTATGCATGACTTTTCTTTTTCCAATGGTTTTGAGAAAAGGAGTTTTGGGTACGTTGGATTCATCTTGGAAACATATTAGCTTTCAATTCTTTTTTTTTTAACTGGCCTGTAGCCTTCATTTTTCCAGAAATGCATTGCCAACTTTATCATTCCTGGAGCCATCTTCCTCTGGCTATTCACTTTTCATAAAAAATTAACCATGGCCGTGCCTCCACCTTTTGATCTGAAGGCTCCGCCCATCAAGCCTTCGCACCCACTCAGCCAATGTGGCATTGACCTGCCCTCTTCCTACTCTCGTCCGCAACCGATCCCGCGTCTACTTCTATAGCCGACCCGACCTCCGCGAGAAAACCCACCAACCCTCCACTTCCGCTGGGGAGCTCGACTACGCAACTCACCCCAACCGACCCGACCACGACCTCCCCTCCACGCGGCAATTCGCCAACACCACACAAATCCGCCATTTTCCACCTCGGTATGTCTCCCTCATGCTCCTCCTCCCTTGATCTTTAGCCGCCGGCAGCCCTTCCTCTTCTCCTCAACTTCGCCCCTCCCACCAGCACCAAGTCTTACCTCCGCTATGCGCAGCGAGCCCAGGAACTCACCGCATCTCCGACCCTTGTCCCACACTTTCCAACCTCACGCAACTCCCTTGCCCGAGTGTCCGCCCATCAATCTTCTGCTAATTTACACTTCCACCTCCTCGCCCTATGACAGCACAACCATAGCCGAAGCATGCAAGGCAAATCTCCTTCTCTAATCATCAAAAGTCGTTTGCGGCCTTCCATCGCTCTTGCTAGTATGGGTATTTTTCATGCTATACATATATAGTTTATATTATAAATTTGTAGCTAACACTTGACACAGTTGCTGTAAGGAAGTTTATAAATAGTCCATTTAGTTTGCATATGAATTACGGTATATATAATATAAGATGAAAGCTTTTATGTATACTGTATATGTTAATATTTCAGAAACCAGAAAAGTGAAAAATTGTTTTAAAATTGAAACTAGATATTGATTTTTTTTTTACATGTATATGTAAGAATTTTATGCATGGGTTGATATGTAAGCTATATAGCCTATGTTGGTCTGGGAATCAGTTGTAATAAGTTAGTTTGTTATATTATAAGTTTGTAACAGTTTGTTTTAGATTCAGTATATATGCATTTATATAACAGTCGCTTTATATTAGTATATTCAACTATAATATATATGCCTACATTCCACTTCTATATACATTATGACATACGGCGATGCTTCGCATGTATTTGTTTAGTTAAATATTGTTTTTAAAATCATATATATATATATATATATAGGTTATCATAATAAAAATATATATGAATGTTTGTATATATATTATGATTGTATACTGTTAGTTATATTGTAATGTATATGTTAGTTATATACAGTATATTGGGACATTTGTATTCTTGTAGCAGCCATATTGCTACAGTAGATAGTATACTATATTTTAAAGTTGGTAATTTTGCTTTTCAAAAAGGGGTCTGCTACATTTATTTTATACGTTAGTTTTTAAAACTCACATTTATATTCGACGGTTTATAATTGTTATATACGTTGATTTAAAGTATATACATATGTGAGTTGTATTTATATGTTTGTTTTATGCGTGTTTTAAATTGAAACAGCAACTTTGAACTACATATGTATATGTATTGTTAATGGGTTTTATTTTTATTTGTGTTTAAGTGGTGTGTTGATTTTTTTTTATTTTTTTGAAGATATGTGAAAATATTTTGTTCTCATCAATTTCCAATCTATCAGCTTTGACCGTCAAATTTGTGCCAATCTAGCTTTATTTGGAATTCGTGCTTGGATATTTCAGTGTCCGTATCAATGTGCGTATCTGTGTGATCGCCTATGCTATCTAGCCTCGAAAGGTGAGCAATCACTCACGATTAATGTTCTTTTATTTATTAAATTTGAATTCAATTGAAACGACAATTGAAATATGCTGCTGCTAGTTATTTACACTGTTATATATGCTATTACCTGTATCAGTTCACATGTGACATCTGACACAATTATCTGTTATGTATGTAATAATAATCCAGTTTGGTTGATAATTAATTGATTGTTTGTTGTTTATATTGGATGTTAAATTGTAATGTATAAAGTGATAAATATTATGCAATTGAATTTGACGTAGGATAATTAAATTTTGAATCGACATATATGTTGAATTGGATTAGTTAAATATGACCCCTTTAATTGTTAAATTAATTGACACGTAGAATTTGATAAATTACACTTTGAACCTTTGCACGTATATTTGATTAATTGTTGTAGTGTAAACTTGAAATTGAAACTGAATGACAAGTGAAACCGTAATGTAATAATCTTTAATCTACATGAAATGATAGTGTAGATTCTAGGAATAATTATATTAATTTGCATAAATAACAAATGTAAATTAATACGATTATTTCGGGATTATTTAAATAATTGTTGAATTGTGATGTATGGATGCTATTGCTTGTTTATTTACTTTGACATCATCCCAGTTATCACACTGCAAGTTCCCTTTGCTATGATTTGATTTGTGAATTGAAATGGAATCGGGTTGAAATGATAAATACCCAAAAATGAACTTGACCTAGGATAGAGAATTAAATAAAAATCCGATTGGTCAATAATTTGATTTAAAAATAAAATAATGATTTATTCGAGCAAAGAACAAGTTTGAAATGAAGTTGGAATTTGAATTTTTGAAAGGAAAATGTAAAGATTGAAATCTGAAACAAATATTAACGTAGTAATTGATGAAAGAACGTTGTTTGAAATTTAATTATTTAATAATTAAATTTGGAATTATTAATAAATAATTTGGAATTAGTAATAATTGAGTTTTGAAATTATTAAGTTTGAAATCATTTAATAATTAAGTTTGAAATTATAATTAAGTTTGAAATTATTAAGTTGAATTCATAATTAAGTTGGAATGATTTGATAATTTAGTTTGAATTCATAATTAAGTGGAAATGATTTAATAATTAAGTTTGAATTGAGAATCAAGTTTGGAATTATTAAAATTTGAAATTATTTATAATTAAGATTGAAATTATTTAGTAATTGAATAAGATTGAATTATTTGATAATTGAATAAAAATTGAATTCTTTGATAAGAGAAAATCGAACTTTCGATTAAGTGAATTTGATCTTCGTTAACAAATGAAATGGGGTTTCTTTATTTATGAAGTTTGAAAAATATATTTAAATAAGTAAATAAGCGAAATTGAACTTCTCGAATATGTGAAAGTTAGTTTTATTAATTGAGTTTGGAATTTGTAACTAAGTAAATAAATAAACGAAATTGAATTTCTTTAACAAGAAATAAATGCGTTTTATTGAAACAAATGTAAGGCTTGGAGTTTAAGAATTTGATTTGACGAATTTAACTTAATTAAATTTCTATGCTTTGATATAATGAAGTTGAACGTAAGTAATTGATTTAATGAATTGGAAATTTAATGGAAATTGTTTTAAATGATAAATTAGCTTAACGAATATTGAATGAAATCGATTAATGAATTGTAATTGATTTTGAATGATAAACTAAATTAATTTAAATGATTTCGGAATGAAAATTTTATACGAACTTGAATCAATATTTGAACTGTTTAAATAAAAGTTGAAATCGAATTATAAGATTTTGAAATGGTAATTTGGAAGTTTTGAAACGTAAATTTTGGAAATTGATTTAGTAAGACAATGAAATGTTGGGTTACGAATTGAAATTAAAATTGAAATTTATTTGGTTTTGAAATTCATTAAACGACCAATCGGTGTAATAATTACGAAATTTATTAAAGAGACCGGAGTCGGTTTTGGACATACTCTCTATCTAAACCGAAAACCACTTTAATAACTATACGCGGAGTTTTGATCCTGAATGAAGTGGTTGGAATGATGTACGTGATGACTGAAGAAAGTGAACGATAATGGATAGCCTTGACACTTGTGTCAAATTGGAAATGACTAAAATCAGGAGCCGTGCCGGGCCAAATGGGGTTAGCCACCTCGAGCGAACACACTTCTTCGTAACTGCTACTCATTACTTGTTATTGATTGGTGCACCCTCAGAATTTCAGGAGTGTTGTTTCGCGGTGTTGCGATCGTTGCGGCGATGCGTTCTCACCAGTCCGGATCAGGCAAACGGTAGTTTCACTACCTTGGGTATTGCCTCATGTGCCTTGTCATACTTGTATCCCTATATACGCGACCACTACGAATTTGTTTTGTGTTATACCTATGGAGTCCACTAGTTTACGGCGGAGTTTACAGTGCTGTATAGACTATGATACTTATATAAAATGTGTTCAGGGGAATAATGGTAACGCCTAAACACTATTTTGATATTTATATTACTGATAGACATTATCTACTTAGCGTACATTACTACCTAGTAGATAGTTTAACGGATCCTTAGAGGATGGTTATTCCAAACATCCTTTGAGTTACTTGTATTTCGATTGTTATTTCACTTGAGCTGGATTTATTGATATAAGAATGTTAATCCTGACTCGAGTGTCTTGTGTTTTTGCTTTACGCTCGGGTCAGACTGAGTGTACCAGTATTCGAGACTCACCTTTGGAGTTGGAGCTTTGCTTGAAGATCCAACCATCTATTCTACTTCCAATATTTGATGATTCCAATGGTATTCTGATTTGTACCTGATGTATCATATTATTCTTCTGTTGTAAACTCTGATGTATCTTATATATTCATATAGTAGTTCATGAACTACTATCTCTTTTACTTCCGCTGCATATTATTACTCTGTGTCTGTGATCTGTGATTATTTATTTATTGTATATCTCAGTTTTGCCAAATTTAAATTAATAATTCGGTATTTTGAATTATTCAAGTCCGACATGTGCGGATGGGAATAGTCCAAAATAGCGGGCCGTTACAACCACATTTCGCCACCGCCGCTGTTGGTTTCCTCCTCAGATCATGGTGATTTCGTGCCCTTTCTCCAAGAACGAATGGTACCCCCCTCGTCTTGCTCAACACCACCTTCGCAACGGCACCACCTGATCGATGAAAGGTTGCAGATCCACCGTTGGATCGTAAACAATAGAATTGGACGGTCCAGGTTGATTCGAAATTTTTGGACAAACGGTGAATCAGATTGAAAAAAGAATTCCAGTAGAAGATTGTGCTCATTGAGAACTTCAACATATATTTTTTCGAGAATTTTCTGAGAACTTTGAATTTTGACTTTGATTTTGAAATTGTAATTTGATCTAGGATTTGATTTGCAGACATTGGAAAGAAGAGAAAGAACTAATGAAATGAACGCACAAACAAATGAGAATAGATGGGCTAGGGTTTATAACTGGGTTTATATAGATAGGTTAGAAATTCGAATAGATGGATCCGATAAACAAACGTGCTAACGCTAACGTGGTCCAAAAATCCCGTTCTGACCCTGGAACGAAATTGGGTAAACCCATATATCAAAATAGGTATTTTAAAATATTCTGAACGCGATGGAAAAAGTTTCACATCCAAATTCGATCGTATGAAGAAGTTATGCTCAATTCAATATTTCCAAATTGATTTCAAATTGATTTCAATTAAATCGATTTTAAGGCGTTTCGCATTCATACGATCAAACGACAAGTCTGATTGCTACGAAACTTGAAACACTAAAATAATTCATTATTACGGATCCGATGAAACATGTTTCATCGAAATCCGAGTCCGTGACCAAAATAGCTATTTTTATGTTAATTAAATAAATTAAGAATTAGTAAATAAATCCAATTTTTATATTTCAGTTTTAGTATTGGAAAATTTTATCACTTAATAATCCTCAAACATTTACATTGATTTTAACAAATTTAAATGTCCATATAGAGAAGATAAATTTATCAATTCCAAATGTTAATCTCACTTTTAATAATTTACTTCATTTAATTTACAAAATTATAAATAAAATCCTAAAAATTCCATTTAGTTAAATAAATTGATTATTATTCCGTTCATAATTTCAAATAGAAGTGTCAACCATTGGATTTAAGATTATCCCATAAATATTTCACGTTTTCAACTTAATTTCCAATTAACGTAAAATTTTATTATTAAATTTTAAATTAATTGCAATAAACCCAAATAAATACATAAAGCTTGGTTCCTGTTTAAACATTTAACTCATTTGATTGCAATTAACCTCTTTATGGTAAATTAAATTCCGATATATTAATGAAACTTTATTTCCATTCTTTATTCACAATCATCATATTTATGAAGCACATTTACGTTATTCTCCATTTATTACCTTAATTTATTTAACGTAACATTTAATTTATATTTATTGCAATGATTTCCAAATCAATTGAATGAATTAAATATATATGTATCACTCATAATAACTTGTGGTCACAACTCTTGATCACCTTAATAAGTTTATTATTTACAATCCAATAACCGTCATTTACTATATATATACGAATTAATAAATTCAATATTTCCATTTCGTTTTCCTATACTGAATTTATTACTAAATGTATTTACTCCATTCCAACAAGTTGGAATTTCATTCTTACCATAACAATCATTTCCCTATTCACTTTTATTAATAACCCACCATTATTGCAATTCATTATCATATATGGATTTATACAATTACCATTAACTTCACAATCAATTACTATTCAATGCATATTTATTCATCAATCAATTTGATATTTACTTTCCTTCTATTGGATAAATAACCTAGCATACATTCACATACATTCATTTCATTCCATTCATTTATGGGTATTGCATTGAAATTTAATTTATTAGCTAATACCAACATTATTACCATTAACTACAATCGGATTCCCAATTTTATTCAATATCCTGAATAAATAACATATATATTAATCAAATCCTTACATTTGTCTTTCTCCTATTCCATTTAAAATCAAATCATAACATTTAAATGATTTTAATGAATTGGAATTTCATTCAAGTCATAAATTATTAACTTGCAATAACATGATTCCTTAATTTATTCCAATTACCGTTTACACTCTTTTATCGCATTAAATCAATTTAATATTTTCATTAATTTCTCATATTAAAATTTATATCCACGTAAGAATCCTTTTTCTACTTAATTCAATTTGGATTTTATGCAAATTTCTATAAATAGGTTTTAAGTCACCATTTACATAATTTATTTTAGCCTTCATTTTAACATTTATTTATCCCCTTTTATCATTTCTACTAAAAATTAATTACAAAAATCCTATTAAATAAACAAATTAAATTGTCGCAATTTACGGGTCGTTACACCCTAATTTTGGGTTAGGGTCGGAATTGGGCTGACGATGTCATCCCAATCGCGTCGAGTTCTTTTGGACCAGGTTTATTGGTGGCGTGAAGGTCTGGCGAGGCTGAGGTTGGAATTCTACGACCTCTGGTGGTCGACGTTAGGTGTTCGAAGTATTTTCAGGCAAGGAGGTGGTTCCTAGAATGGTTTGAATTGCCTCAATTTTGATTTGGTTTTTGGGGTAGTGAGTCGATGCCAGAATTGAATTGTCGTAATGATCGGTGACTTATTGAGGATGGTGAGAGGTGCCAGAGCATCGTCCGTGATGGTGCACATGCACCTGGTTCCCGTGTGCATTGATGATTGGGAACGAGGATGCTTTTCTCATGTTGATGCTCAAGTGGAATTAGATTTGGCTCGAGTCTGTGCTCGTGTTCGTGAGTGTGCCCTTTCAGTTTTGTTTTAAACTTAAACTAAACTTAAAAAAGAGAATGGGAAGTTTGAAGAAGGAATCCGAGTGGACATTCGAGTCGGTAACGGGTTAAACCCAAAGCTAGGATTGGAAATGTTTTAAAAAGTTTGAAAATGTTTTTAAAGAGTTTGTAAAGTTAGTTTTAAAATTTAAATTAAAATGGTTTGAACTATTATATGATACATGTTTTAAAACTATAGTTCAAAAAGTTCTATGCTTTGTTAACATGAATTTGGGAAATGTTAAGTATTTTTAAGAAAATAAACTTAATTTTTAAAGAGTAATTAAGTATAAATTAAGATGAAATGTTTTAAAAAAAAGATACGTGTTAATTAAAGTTAAGTAATTAATGTAAATGTTTTTTCTTGAAAATAAATTAAGATCTTGATGATTAATTTATTTTAAATATAATTAACTAATTTAATTAATAAATATAAGGTTTATTAATTTATAAAGGTTTAAGGATTAATTATTTGTTAATTAAGAATTAGTTAGGGTTAAGTATAATTACTAAGGTAATTAATGAAGTGTAACTACTTAATGAAGTAATTAATGGATAATTACAGGCTGTAATTAATTAATGGGTAATTACTTGATGGAAAGTAATTAAAGAATAATTACTTAGTGGAAGTAATTAAGTGTTAATTATTCAGTGTAATTAATTAAATAATATATTAAGAGGTTAATTAATCAATGTAGTAATTAAGAATAATTAATTACTGAATGTGATTAATCAAGGTTGATTAATGAATGTGGTAAATTAATTAAAGGCTAATTACTGAATGTAACCAGAGAGGATAATTAGGGGATGATTAATTAATGGTGTAATTAATTATTGTGAAGTAAGCAAGATTTAAAAATGATTAAAGTAATTAATTTGATTTAATTAGGAATGAATGACTAACTAATCTTGCTTAGGAATGATTGATTGATATTTCTTAAATGAAATGTTTGTGATATGATATGTTTATCTTGAACGGTGATTATGTGATTATTTGTCGATGATGAATTGCTGTGTGAAAAGTGATATCTTGTGATTAAAAGTTGAATTGTGTTTCACTTGAATAACGTGGGTTAAGGTGGTAATGAATTCGAAGAGACCGGAGTCGGGTATTAATAAATACCTGAAACCACTTCGATTCTTTATAAATTGATATGTGGAATCAACAGGCTGAAATGGAATGATTTAAGTGAATTGGACCATTTAATCTAAGTTTTGGTACTTAGAAATTGATGTGTGATGTAAGTGATGTCTATAACGACTTGTGAAGTTGTAAATTGATACAGGCTACCCCGGGTTTATATTAGTTGTCTGCTTTTGTGTTCCATGTTAGATAGGTTTACTCATGCTGGTTTCCAGCCTGAACCGGTTGTTACTTTGATGTAATGCTCGGGTCAAACCGAGTGTTACAGATTTTCAGGTAAGGACATTATGGAGCTTAGGAGGCGAGTTGGATGGAAGGAACGTATGGAGTGTATTCCGCTGTGATATATTGTAGTATATCTGGAAGAAGTTATTTTAATTGTCCAATGTTTGTGTACATGTTGTAACTCTGATGTATTAAAATGTAATTGACTGATTCAGCTTTCTTTGTGTAAAGAATATTATTTGATATTATATTTTATCCGCTGCGAATGTGAGATGTTGGTATTTCTGTTTCTTCATTTCTTCTATCTCTTTTCTTCTTTTCCTAACCATCTAGAGTTTTTGGGATCAAAAATTCTAGGTCGTTACACCATTGTAAGCATAAGGAGAGGAAAACTAAAGCAAGAAGATTCAAGCTTTCATTTTAAGACGAAAGAACGGTAAATTAAGGTATTCTAAAAAAATTGAGTGAAATTTCCCTAAAAACTTTCCAAACCCATTTGGGTTCGAATTTGTGGTCGAATGAATGTTTGAATAACGATTGGAATATATTATGATGATATAAATGCTTTAGATTTGATTTATGAATTAAATATATGGAAATACAGTTATGTTTGAGTGTAAAATGTAACATTCCGTAAAATTTACAATAATTAATAAGGTTCCAAAAGAGATTTTAGCAAATGATGAAACTTGGCCATGAAACTTACACCATTGTGTTTGTGGCGATTTCCTGAGTAACTTTCATATTTGGAGTTTTGCGATTGGAGCTCAAACTAAAACGTTATCAGCATTTGATGTTTTTGGAGCAAAAATATTTTAATACAAAAAGAATATAAATTACATTATGTCGAGACCCCACCAGTTGACCCACTCCTTAGGTCGGTCTACCACCTATAGAGGAGCGGTCGACCGGTTCAAATGTGGCAGCTAGGGTTTGAACATTGGCCAACGACTCGAATTTAATTATTTTTATCTAACGATTATGATTGCATTGTGCATCTATAAATAAAGACCTCACCCACACTTCTCTTCTCATATTTTCTTATCCGAGCAGCGAAACTTTTCCATTTTCTCCTTTTCACTAATTCTAAAAATTATAAAATATTATACATAAATGTATAATTGGTGAATAGTAGAAAGTAAAAGAGAAGAAGAGAAGGAGCGAACCAATAATGCGGAAAAATATAATTATTATGATTATAAATTTGTATTCCCGTTAACCCTAAATCTCTTCTCAAATTTGTATTTCTAATAGTATGTATAAGCCTTTTTATACATATTCTTTTGGATTAGAAAGGAAAGGGATCAAGTAAAGGAATCAACTCGAATTTGGAGATTTGTAAAGCTTTAATATGTTAGTGGAAAATCGTATAATTTATTTAAAACATTGAATTTATCATTGGATTTTATTTAATTATTATGCCTAATAAGATCTGACAAGTTGAAGGCTTAAAACAAATTTATAGGAATATCGCCTACATATTCAATAAAAGCGGTAATTGAAATAGGAATAGTATCCACAACCTAATATGAAAATTTGAACTCATTCCAAAATATTTACTATTGTAGAATGTTTTTTATTCCATATCTACAATTAGGTTGTAAGATTGCCCTTGTTAACTTGGAATGTGAATTTCTATGTCTTGACTTATTTGGAGCAAGATCCATGTAATTTCCATAAATTATGCAATTCCAAAATATGTATAAAAGCACGTCATTTGAATTACTAATGGATATATCAATAGCGAAAGAGATGTGTAAGATATGGATATTCTTTTCTATTGTTTACACTATCTATTTCAATAAAAATGAAATAATTCCTTGTAATTTTCAAGGGTAGTAAAGATCTCACTTTTAGTTCACTTATGAAAAGTTATAATGGTAATTCTTTTTGAAAAGGCAACTCTAGTAAATTAAAACGTGGAAAGGAATGTTCTAGTTTAGAAATTAGTAGATACAGTTACAAAATAAATAATAAATATGTATAACCACTCTTAATTTCATAATTTTACGATGATATTCGTATTAGTTATTAAGCGTGTAGTAATTATAGGATTTGGATTTATGAAAATTAATTATAGATTTAATGGACTATAATTTTGTAATTAATAGAGTGTTAAAATGGAAATAAATGGGTAATGATCCGTATTTTACATATTAGAGGATCATAAAATATTTTTATCTGATTTGTATGAAGTCGTATGTTTATGTATTTTCAGGATATGACACTTTGGCTATTTTACACACTTACAATTTTTTTCGAATTTCTATACGATCATTTTGACCTTGGGAATCTTGTTTGGGTTATAACTTTTGATAATAATCGAATTAATGCCTCAAACCAGTTTCATTGCTTCAGGCTGATGGTTTCTCATTCTGTAGAGTGGTCATAATAGAAAAGCAGACCGACGGTTAGAAAGTTATGTCTATTTTAAGTTTTTAAAGCTGTTGGCCATAATTAGCATGTAATTAATTAAGCCCATTAATGAGCCCGTTAGTCTAATTAGAGAATACAATAAATAGATGGCTGAAGAGTGAAGTTAAAACTTTTCCCTCTTGTTCTAAATCAGGTCAAACACTAATTAGCCCTGCATCCATCTTAATTTCATCCAAAATTACCCAGATTGCTCTTTAAATCAAAATAGAATGCAAATAAGTGATTAGATCATCAACTAGAAGATAGAGATCATTGTTATTCTTGATTTGAAGTGCATTCCATTACCGTTTGGATTGGATTTACATTCATACTAATGGAATTTGGTAATTAGAGAGTGGTTTATGCCTTTTCACTATAATATGCATGTTTATATGTTAGAATCATAGCATTTAACTTGTTTTAAACCGATATTTGGCCATCAAACCATTTTCAAGTTTAATTATATGTTAAACTATGTATATGATTTTGATTGACTAGGAATCACCCTTGTTCATGCTCACATATTCATGCTATATGTAAATCTATGTTAGCAATTGACTTGTTTGTCTTATTTTAGTGGATTACATGTTTGATTGGATGAAATTGCTTATTATTCTATGTTGGATGATATGATTTGATGTTGTTTGTTAGTGTTGTGATTGCATGAAAGTTAGATAAGAGAATTGAGCCAATCATAGTCAAAATTGGTTGGAATTGGACAAAACATGAAGGGGTGGCTCTGGAGTATTGGAGAGCTCATGGTTCAAGGTGCAAGTTCTAATTCTAACAGCATCGAGCTGAGAAGTCGGCACGGAAATTTGTTGTTTGGTCCATGGTGGTGGCAATTTTGAGGTGAAAAGGTATGTTTCTAGTGCAGGTTACCTAAGGTGATAGATAGGTGATTGGCTAAGTGTTGGATGCTATGATGACTAGTTTCTAGAATATGCGGTAGGGTGCTTTGAAGAGAGGACTTGTTCTACAACGAATTGATTTATGTAGAGAAGTCCGGGTCAAAGCATTCGGATATGGAGCAAAAAGAGCGAGGAATGAGTGGAAGAAAACTTAGACATAAGTTGGCTAAGTGGAGAAGTCAGGGCTGAGTTCTAGGTTAAGACCAAATGGGACGAAACCTCTAGAAGGTGAATTAGAAGTCTTATAGATCATATTGATGGTGTTGGCTCGTTAGTATTGGGTTGGATGATGATATAATAGTATGATGAAAAGCTACGGTCTTTGGATGTTAGCTTGTGTTGGGAGTAGGTTCCGAAGATGGCTGCTCGCAAAAGGGGTAGGCCATAGCATAGTGTAATGTGGAAGAGTTTCTCATAAATAATGGAACCTGGACTGAGCAAGAAGGGCTCAATATCCAAGTGAAGCAAAGGAGGGCTTGGGTGTATGTGCTAAGGAATCATTGATGCTCGGAGTGTTTTCTGTTGCACTCAAAGCATGGGTATTTAAGTGGAGACACTCATGGGTCCAAAAAGGGACCTGTATACATTAGACCTATTGCTTTGGGACTTGTGTCAAGCTTTGGGCTACGTGATAGGAGAGTGCAACAGAGAACTGGAATTTCTGTTATTCCCTAGTAGAAAGGAGGCCATACGGGCTATCATATATTCAAAGCACATGGATTGATAATAAGGGTTGTTTGATGGATGCTATGGTTGCTTTTGTTGCTCTCTTTAGTAGGCTATCACTCATAGGTATTAGGGGAAGTAGGTATTAGAGATAGAAATACCTAGAGGACCGATATCCTTTATCTATTTTATGGTTTATTTTTATGATATTGTAGAGTGTCATATTATAGTGTTGTATGCTAATTCTTTGGTTGTAGGGACTGGTCAAGTATGGTTTGTATACTCTTGTTCCTTACCATATTTACTTGTTTAGTGTTTTGAGACTCATTTACCGCTAACACCATGTCGTTGTCTGATCCAAGGTTTTGTGTTTTGCCCCTTATTATCTTAGGCAATTAAATGAGTATACTAGATAACAGATCTAGATAACACAATAGCTATTCGGAGGACGAGCTGCAAGGGGATACCTCGTATTATATACATATATGGAGTCTACACTTTTACCGCTGAGCAATGTTGTAGAGCACGTGACAATGCTTGCTTATTACTATTTGTATTAAAGACAGTTGTTGATTTTGTTTCTATTGTATAAACTCTACTATTGATGTATAACTCTGATGATGATAGTTTTTTACATTGTTATTACTATCTCTCATGTTTTATCTATGATATTATATTTTATCCATGCATGTGAGATATGACAGGTTTTATGCTATCTTGATTCATATTTCAACTTGATGGTCTACCTATATCGGTTGGGCACGAAAGCAGCACATTATTTATATACTATCAGTGCTGGTGGTATAGAGCAGTCATCACATTTAGTATCAGAGCTTTTGTTACACGATTAACTGGAGTTGCTACCATGATCCAGTAGAGAGTGCATACTTATTATAAGTTTGGTTTTAAAAACTATGTAGTAATGTAATGTATAGTATAATTCGCATGCACATGAGCATATAGACCATGTTATCCCGCTTTTTGGCAAACCCATGATACCAAAAGGTCGATCGAAAACAAAGGACAGTTCGTCTCAGAGATTGGTCATACTTCGCTTCACTATGGATATCGCTGAATTTTGTTCGAGTCCGAATCGAGCTACAATTGATATGACGTGACAAGCAAAGCTAAGAAAGCCGATGTTCCAAGTTTCAAGCCAATCCGAGTTCGTATGCTCAAGCTATGATCGATTCAAGATAAAGGAGATAGCCCTTGTTCGAATCCATAGGTTACACCCTAGTTCGAATCCATAGTGTTGGGTACGTTTCCAGCACCACCGGATCAATACCAAACCCCAACTACCGAACCAAAGGCCCTCCACTCCATCGCTGAACCACCCTCAATTCCACTAACCACCGGACCACCTTCCACCGGTCCAATTCCTCTCACTACCATCTACCTCCGAACCAAGACACCATCTCGCCCCTGAGGCACTGCCGAACCAACCAACACCGGACCAAGCTACCCTCACTGCCGAACCAACCATCACCGGACCAAGCTACCCTCACTGCCGAACCAACCAACACCGGACCAAGCTACCCTCACCGTCAAACCAACTCCTTTTCCAAGCATCACCGGTCCAACACACTTCCTATACATAGCCGAATGAACCTCCATCCAACCATCACTGGATCACTCACCACCGGACCAAGTCCCACCAAACCAAGGTGTTCCGGACCAACTTTGCCATGCCAGATTGCATCAGCCCAGGCCCACCAGCTGCTGTATACATCCAAGACCCCTGGCCCCAACCTCACTCTATAAATAGAGGGGCAGGGGTACAACAATGGCAGACAAGTTTGGGAGCTCAAGCACGAAAGGAACTTTCAAACAACTTTCATATACTTGTATACAAAGTTTTGTACTTGTAATCTGAAAGAAAAAGGAGAATAACATATAAAGTGGACGTAGGAACGTTCTGGCCGAACCACTATAAATTTATGTGTCTTTTACAGTTTAGTCCCTGCTTTTTTATATATTTGCGTAAATCACCCAAATCACTAGAAACAATATAAAATCAACTAATTCATACGACTTGGAGGTGTTTGTCCATTTTTTGTGAAAACATTTTTGGTGCTTTCACTGAGAATCGAGCAAGAAGCTACAGCTTCTCCTACTCAACCTTCTTCCTCATAACATCGTTCCTTGCTCCGACAACATGACTTCCAGGCAGAGGAGAGATGTTAACAAAGGAAAGAACGTCGCAACTAGCAATATCCCAGATCCAGTGGCCCCAAATCAAGAGAATCATCCCGTTTTAACAGCAGTACCAGATGAAAATCAGGCAAATCCAACAGCCCCCGCCGCGGAACAACCAATTACTAGGGCGGACCTTGACAGGGTTGTGGCTGAAGTAACTAACCGCTTCGCATCTCAACAAGAAGCCTTGGAGGACCAACTCATGTCACGCCTAAGGGATGCTGAAGAATCCAACCGCAACACCGAATCATGGGGTGAGTCCCAATCTGGAGGATCTGGGAGGCGACAAAGACCTTTCTTCTTCGAAGAGGTTAACAACAGAAACAACCATGGTAGGAGCCGAGCCCGGACTCAGCCCGAATTCCGACCCGAGGAAACACTTGGAACCGAACCCAACGGAGGAGGTGCCAGGCAGGGGTCGGATGTAGTTGAGCCTGTCATGCTACCTAACCATGGAAACACCAGTAGACGGGGCCGAGCTGGAGTCCAGCCCGAAGTTGGACCCGAGGAAGTGCTAAGAACAGAACCCAACAGGGGAAGATCAAGGCAAGGGCCAACTGTGGCTGACCCTAGCATGCCTCCGGAAGACCAGAGGCAGCCTTTGGAGAATGTTAGGAGTGACAGACGATACCATCCCTACAAGTCGTCTGGACGGACTCAATCCAGCAGAGAAGAACCAAACTCATTTCTATCCGTTCCAAGTTCTGACGAAAGGATGGCGCGATTGTTCAGAGAGTGCATCCAACGGGAGCAAAGGGATCGGGGAATAGGCGCTAGGGTAACCAGCCCCTTCAACCGCAATATCGAAACTGCCATCACCCCCCGGGAATGGAAAATGCCAACAATGGAACCTTACAAGGGAACCTCTGACCCCATCGTACACTTACAGAGATACACCCAGCATATGCTCATGAGAGGGGCAACAAAGGGAGTGTTATGTAAATGTTTTCCACTTTTCTTGGCAGATCTAGCTACCTCCTGGTTCTGCCACCTACCCCAAGGGTCCATCAGCTCATGGGAAATGTTGAAAGAAAAGTTCATCAGCCAGTTCCGCATTCATGTGGAACAACCCAAGGACGCTTATTCCTTATCTAATATCAAACAGAAGCCCGGAGAGACAGTGCAACAATATCTAACCCGATTCAACGCCGCAGCGGCCGCAGTCCAAGATGTCGACGAGAAACTTATCCTAATGGCCCTCTGCAGTGGTGTACATCCGAATACTAAATTCGCTAGAAGACTAACCAAGGAAAAACCAGCTACTTTGCCTGATTTCTTCCATGAAGCTGGAAAGTATATGAGACTTGAAGACGCTGCCACTGAGAGGCAATCAGGGCAACATGCCAAGACGGCTACAGACAGGGTCCCCGCTGCAGCAAAGGATATTCGAAGAAATGACTCTAGAGACAATGCTGGGGGCAAAAAGGGAGAAAAGCGCTTATATCGACCAGGATCAAGATTTGACTCTTACACTCCTTTGAATGAAACAATCGAAAACATCTTCCTAGCCACTCAAGACGAAGTTAGATACAAGCGCCCTCCGCACAAGAAGGAGTCAGATAACGCAATCAAGTCTGGAAATTTCTGCTGCTTCCACGAATCCCATGGACATGACACCAATGAATGCCACCATCTCCGGGACTTGATTGAAGAACACATCAGAAGGAAGAGACTGGAACGCTATGTGAAAAGCCAGAACAGGACTTCAACTCCTGCCAATGAGAATCCTAGACTACCCCCCAAGAAGTAGGAAGAGGAAATCGCAACACCAGCGGCTCTAGTCAAGAGAAGATAGTGGTCCACACCATATCAGGAGGACCGCACATCGCCGACAGAAGCTGGGCGGAGATGGAAAGATATGGTAAGTCACTTAGGAACGATGAAGGCTACGTTAATTCTGTCATGGAAGAGCGCCACCCGAAACGGAAAGAGAATGACAACATCACATTCAGTAGGCGTGACCTAGAGGGAAGACAATACCCACACATGGATCATATGGTCATCTCTGCTTGGTTCGGTCCAGCCAAAGTTTTCCGAATTTTAATAGACACTGGAAGCTCGGTAAATATCCTATTCAAGCATGCTTTCGACAAAATGGAGCTGTCAATGAAGGATGTGTCTCCTTGCAACAAACCACTACATGGTTTCACTGGAGATGCGAAGATGCCCCTCGGGCAACTGGACCTATTTGTTGAAATAGGAAGTCACGCCCGCTCCATTGTGCGTAAGCAAACATTTGTGTTAATAGAGAAACACTCGGCCTACAATGCCTTTTTGGGGAGACCGGCCTTGTCTGACTTCCAAATTGTCCTAGCCCCATGGTGCCTGAAGATGAAATTTCCAACAGATAACGGAATAGGAGAAATAGAGGGAGATCAAGACGCTGCTCGAGACTGCTATGTAACTGAACTTCGCAACAACCGCAGAAAACATAAAGGGAAAAATGCAGAGACTACTCTCTGCATGAAAAACTTGGAAGCATAGTAACTAAAGAAAGCCCCTCCTCTTCGATATACCAGTGACCCTTTCAATGAATTAGACCCCAGGGATAAAGAGGAGGAGGCCACCGCCGAGCCTGCCGAGGCTATGGAATTCGTAGCTGTAGACAAACATGACTCAAGTAGACTATTGAAAATAGGATCTCAACTAAAAGAAGAGTTAAAGGATCAAGTCATCGATTTTCTTCACCACAACATGGATGTATTTGCATGGACGCATGCTGATATGACAGGAATCTCCCCAAATGTAGCATGCCACGTACTGAACATTGATCCCACGAAGGCGCCAATAAAGCAGAAAAAGAGAAGCATGGGGGCAGAACGATCCGCAGCCCTAGAGGAAGAAGTAAAGAACCTACTTGCCAATGACTTCATACGAGAAGCCATCTACCCAGAATGGATCGCCAATCCGTTACTGGTAAAGAAAGCTAACGGGAAGTGGCGAACATGCATCGATTTCTCCAACTTAAATGACGCTTGCCCGAAAGTCTGCTTCCCACTCCCCCGAACCGACCAACTCGTGGACAGCACTGCCGGACACGAACTCTTATCCTTTATGGACGCATACTCAGGATATAACCAGATCCCTATGCACGCCTCCGATCAAGACCACACTAGTTTCATCACTGACCGGGGATTGTACTGTTACAAAGTAATGCCTTTTGGACTTAAAAACGCCGGAGCTACTTATCAATGCCTTGTCAACAAGATGTTTGCGGAACTAATAGGATGAACTATGGAAGTTTATGTGGATGACATGCTGGTAAAATCAAGGAAAGCCAACAATCATATAAACCACCTGGATGAGATGTTTCAAGTACTTCGCCGATATGGAATGAAGCTGAACCCTCTAAAGTGCTCCTTCGGAGTATCGTCGGGAAAGTTCTTGGGATTCATCGTTCATGCCAGGGGGATTGAAGCAAACCCCGAACAAGTTCGAGCTTTGCAAGACATCAAGATACCATCCACTCGAAGAGAGATGCAAAGCCTAAACGGAAAAGTGGCCGCCCTAAGTAGGTTCATCTCTAAAGCAACCGACAAATGCATCCCTTTCTTCGAAGCTCTAAATAAAGACAAAGGAAAGTTCGAATGGACTGACGAATGCTCAACAGCCTTCCTTAACTTAATCGGACACCTCCAGAGACCACCGGTACTCTCAACTCCAGATGAAGGCGAGGAACTGTACTTACACCTTGCTATATCATCCCACGCTTTAAGCGCCGCTTTGGTGAGAGAAGACAACCGCGCACAGCGGCCCGTATACTTTGTAAGCAAGAGATTTACAGGGGCAGAAGCCAGATACCCTAAAATTGAGAAGCTAGCATACTGTCTGCTAATCACGTCACGGAAACTGCGACACTATTTCCAATCTCATTCCATCAGAGTTTTAACCGATCAACCGCTAAGGCAGGTACTCCATCGCCCCGACACTTCTGGGCGATTACTTAAGTGGTGCATTGAACTAAGTCAATATGATATCGACTACCATCCTCGCACCGCTATCAAGGGGCAAGCCATAGCTGATTTCATTGTCGAATTCACTACTAACGAAGGTAAGCAGCAATCTGAAATAGCAGAAGATATCAAGTGGAATCTCTTCGTGGATGGAGCATCAAATGAACAAGGCTCGTGGGCAGGTGTTGTGATAATCACCCCCAGGGGGAGGAAGCTGCACTACGCCCTAAGAATGGAATTCGCTGCCACCAACAATGACGCAGAATACGAAGCGGTAATAGCTGGATTAGAACTGGCCTTGGAGATTGGAGTCAGTTCTTTATGTCTCCATAGTGATTCTCAACTCATTGTAAACCAAATACTGGGAGACTTCCAGACTCGAGGAGAAAGACTCACAGCATATCTAAAAAAGACCAAGCTGCTGCTCAATCAATTGGATCACTATCTAATCAAACACATTCCTCGAGAAGAGAATCAAGAGGCCGACGAACTAGCAAAGCAAGCTAGTATGAAGAACATCACTATTTTCGGAGCATTAACCATCTCAAAACAGCTGGCTCCAAGTTTCGAGCTAGTGAATCTGATAGCTGCGATCGACGAAGAAACTTGGATGACTCCTATCCGGAAATATTTACAAGATGGCACACTGTCCGATAGGTGTAACGAAGTCAAGAAAATCTTGAGGAAAGCTTCCCGCCATACATTACAAGAAGGCGTCCTCTATCGGCGCGGCTTCTCTAATCCCTTATTAAGGTGTATTGCTGGAAGGGAAGCTAGGGAAGTCTTATCCAACATCCATCAAGGAAGTTGCGGGGATCACACTGGAGGGCAGACTCTGGCAAAGAAGATACTCCGATATGGATATTACTGGCCCACTTTAAACAAAGATGCCTTGGACTTCGTCAAGAGATGCGACAGATGTCAGAAATTTGCTAAGATTCCTCGACTACCCACAAATGAGATTACTCAAATGACCAGCCCTTGGCCCTTTGCAATATGGGGAATTGACTTGATTGGCGAACTGCCAATGGGCCGAGGCGGAGCCAAATATGCCATAGTGGCAGTCGACTATTTCACCAAATGGGTGGAAGCGGAACCTCTAAATAAAATATCTTTGGCAAAATTTATTAACTTCTTGATCAAAAATATTTTATGCAGGTATGGGGTTCCACTCAAAATCATATCAGACAACGGACTTCAATTTGACAGCGAAGAATTCGCCGATTGGTGCCAAGAGCACGGAATTCACAAAAGCTTCTCATCTGTAGCTTATCCTCAAGCAAACAGACAAGTCGAAGTTGTCAACAAAATTCTCAAAACCTTAATCAAGAAGAAACTTGAAAAGTCGAAAGGCGCTTGGGTGGACGAACTTCCTACGGCACTTTGGGCTTATCGCACATCTTACAGAACTTCAACAGGGCATACTCCTTTCTCTTTGGCATACGGATCGGAGGCCATGCTCCCAGTTGAAACTATAGTGCCCTCTCACCGTAGGATCTACTACAACCCGGAAGAGAACGAAGAACTCCTCCTCATGTCTTTGGATCTAATTGAGGAGAGAAGAAACGATGCAGCACTCAAAGTAGCAGCTCATAAGAAAAAAGTTGCAGCACAATACAACTCCAAAGTCAAGCACCACAGCTTACAAGAAGGAGATCTTGTCCTCAAGCGGATCTTCCCGCGCCCCGGAGCGCTAGATCCAATCTGGGACGGACCCTACGTAATTCATAAAGATCTCCGCAACGGAGCCTATATTTTGTCAACAGTGGACGGAGAGGTGTTCCAGAGGGCATGGAACATCCAACACCTCCGTCGATACTTTTCTTAACTTGTACTGCCCATATGAAGTGAATTAACAAAGAGAATCAATGGATGTAGGCATTTTCGTGCCGAACCACTTTAAAAATCTTGTCTCTTTTTAACTTGTTCCTTTATATCTTGGCTGCTTGTTAAGCTTTATCCTTTTCTGTTGAACAAAATCATGTATAACGACATTTCCATACTGGAACTTCACGGCGCAACCTCACCTGGACAAGACTCAACAGGTACTATGCGATTCTATGCACTCGCCAATGAGACACTTTTGCTCCAGTATCCCTCTGCTGCGGGTTAACTCATTGCTCGTGACTGCCCTCAAAGCCAACTGTAATGAGCCGATTATAAGCCATCAAGAAGGCCGACTATAGCCGATGGCAGCTCATTACGGCGTTCGGCTCGCCGGCAACTGTGAACCTACTTTAAGCCCCAACATAAGGTGTGGCCAGCCAGGGGTAGTTCACGGTTGACGATCGGCACCCACGCTAGCCGATCACAGTAAATCGAATAATACCCACGATTACGGGCCATAATGGCTCGGGTAGTTACTGTGCGCGATCTCGGTTCCGATATGTCTTAAGTGTGGCTTTGGTAAAAAAGATAAACTCCCCGCGGAGGCGTAAGATGGGTGACAAATGTCTCCAAGACCCACGGCTAGGGAAAGTGACTACAAAACCCGTTTGCCACGAACTTAAGCATATCGACGGCCTTCCGTGACTGGAAGTTTTACTTTTCCTATATTTCCATTCCATTTAAATATTTTTCTTGTATCCTGCATAACGGTCCCCAAAGTACAGAACACTAAATAGGAGGCATTCGCTCACGAGAATCTGAGCCCGCAAACTGGGTGATAAGGCACTCAGCCGCATCCATGGTCAATTACACAAGATGTCCAAAGCTACCCCCTGCAACCAGAACATGAAGGGCGGTACTCTTTTCTCTTGTACATAATCATGTAGCTATGACTTATTCATAACATTGCAAAACATGAGATTATATTTCAAGCAAAAGCTTAACATCGAACACAATCAAGTCACAGGCATATGCATAACTATGTTTTTTATACAGCACTTCAAAATAATAACAGCATTCAAAATATAACAGAATTAGCTTATGTTATAAACTTACATAAAGACGTTCAGTAACATAATTACAACTTAAGAGTACATTAGTGTTTTGAACTAGCATGTACACGAATGTCAAGCGGACCAAATAAAATAACCAACTACACCAGTGCTCCACCCTCGTCCTACCAGCTCTTCGAATCTACTTGACTGCAGGATCGGAGCTCCCAGCATGATGACCAGAGGTCCCGCCTGCCCAATTCAAAAGAGAATCCATCAATAATCACGAAAGATAAGCAATCAAATCATGAAAAGACTAAAAGGGAAGACTTACCAGCGTCTGCTCCCTGGTCTTCATCCTCCAGTTGCACACCCACTTCCTCGACGGCGAGCAGCCTCATGCTTTCCTTCACCGCCGCCTTCTCCTCCTTGGTAAACTGTGCGGTAACCACATCCATTCTGAAGGCCGTGCCACCCTCTTTATCCGCTTCAGCCTTGGCTTCCTCAAAGCCCGGAGATATATCCTAGCCATAACCCGAAGATAATCGTCCATCCAGGACAGGTTACCCTGCCTCCAAGTACGGAAATACATGTCCTGGAGCATCTCGTCCATCATCCCCTCGTTCTCCTCAAACTCTTTCATCCGGGACTCAGAAGCCGACAGCCGTGCGACAGAAGCATCTCTCTCCAATCGGTATCTCGAGCAGTCAGCCTGAAGGGATTTCCGCATCACTTCCATCTCCTCCTTCAGCCTGGCCTAAGCAAGCTCAGCAGATTCAAGCCTCCCAAATAGTTCCTCTGCCTGCTCGAGATCCGCATTCCGAACCTCGTCCACCGTTGCAATGGCCATGTCAATCCGTTTCTTGCAGGCAGGCTCCATCTTTCATAGCTCTGCCTTACTAGCCTCTTCCGTAGTCTTCTTCAACTGCCTGGAGGCTGCCTCGTGTTGAGAAATCTGAATGGCTTGATCGGCAAGCTGTTTGGCCTGATCAGCAACCTTTAGCCGCAACCGAATATTAGCACTCCCAATCTCCTCTCCAGCCTTGACCAGACGGGCATGGTGCCCCCATCAACTTCCTGGTCTCCTCCGCGACCCGATCAATATTAGCCTTGGCTTCGTCCCCCATGGTAACTATCCGAGTAGTAAGCAAATCGAGGTCTAAGGCTTAGCCTCATCAAGCACCCGTATCATGGGATTGCGGGGAAGAAGATGCTCACCCGTGGCCTCGTCAAAAGAGATATCCTGAAAACCTGGGTCCAGATCCGGATGGCCGGCAAATGGGTTGCGAACCAAACAAGGATGGTCTATCGGGGTGACGGTTGGATTTTCGGACGGATGTGGGGAAGACATAAGCTCAGTATCCTCTTCAGTAATATCATGGATAGGCTGGGCTGGAGGCTGAGGGCCAGGTGAAGGTTCAAACGAAGATCGGCTCCTTTTTCTCTTTTGCATATCTTCTTCAATAACTCCGAGAAGAGGGCGATATCTGACCACATCTCCAGGACGGCTAGCTGACGGCTTTGGTTTGGCGGAAGTTTTGAGTAACTTATACTGTTCAAGGCGGTGCCGAATATCTGATGTTTTGGCCACCTTACCCATTCCTGGAATAAAAACCAAGTATTACAAGCATGCATGAAGCTATGACTCAAGAAACGTGTGAAGTTAAAAGAAGGAGTTAAGAATTCACCTTGAACCGCAGGAGTTACCTTAGCTGAAATACTCTCAGAAGATAGGCTAGCACCGGACCCGGCCTTATCAGACCTCTTCGATTTCTCCACCAAGGCTGATCCTTCCTCCAACCCCTCAAAAGCCTGGCGGAAGGCATCATCCGTCCACTCTTGAATCTCGCCTGCTTGCCCAGGAGGAAAAGCCCCGGTGCCATCACCACCACCATCACCTTCTCTGTCGTCTCCGCTCTCTGCCTCTCCTCCTACATCGCCTCCTTCGCCTTCACCTCTATCCTCCTCCACGTCTTCCTCCCCCGGAGTCATTGGGCACGTGCTAGGGGAAGGGCCGTCGGACTTCTTGAGCTTCTTACCTCCGACAACTGGAGGTTTTGTAAAAGGCCTCCTCTTGCTGCTCTTCGCAATAGCCCCATCTTTAGCGTTAGCAGCCCTTTCCTCGGCTGTATCTCTCTGCTTAACCACGGATTGACGTGGCAGAATCAGGTTGTGCTCCAGGAGAGTGGCATTCCTGATTAGGTAAGAAGCTGACCTGTCCCTTCTAGAGATAGCCTCTATCTCCGCGGCCATCTGCACCAGGCGATCATTCTCCACGACCGCAAAGCCACCTGTCGCTAGCAAGAAATAAAAGCATATAAGAAGAAGTATTGCCGTCGGGACAAAGAAATTACAAGTGGAATTCAACTTACAGCCAGAAGTGAAAAGGCGAAAAGAAACGGAGTCATCCTTGACGAAGAACCATTCCTTCTTAAACATGGTAAACTTCGAGTATAAGTCCAAGACCGGATTGAAGGACACGGCCGACTCTAAACTAATGTACGGAGACCCCTTCTTGTAGCCCCTTAGATTATATAGATATCGGATTTCCCGGTTAGAAGGGGGCGGCCATATCTCCTCTAGAAGATAATGAATAGACATACTAAGATGGCGTAGGAGTTGGGCTGAAGCTGAAAAGGAGCCACTTTCAGGTAAGTAATGAAGCTGACTATCCATGCATTGATCGGAGGAATGGCCCCGCACATGCAATGGTATCGGCTATACACGAAATATCCTTCAAGAGGATTGTACGGCATCACTCCGTCCCCCGGCAATAGCATAAGTGATCTATCAATCCCAAAAGAGCTGGATATAACATCAAGCTGCTCCTCTCTGAGAGAGCTAGGAAAGCAGTCAGGAGGAGAATTCAAGAGCTCCTGAGGACCATATCCGTCCACTAATGACCTCGGAGCAGGTCCCTATCGAGCTGGTCCTGGCTGGGCAGGGGGCACAACGGGAGGCTCACTTCGGTCCATGGATTTTCTCTTTTCTGATCGAGTTTCCACTTTGCGAGACATTTATCTGCAACACAAGGAAGTAAACATATGAACGATGTAGTCTGGAATTTCACTTGTAATTTGAAGCATGGAAAAATTCAAGGTTTGAATGTCATTCGGCACGTAAGTTCATTCGGTACTATGTGTCCTTATGCTCATTCGGTGAAACGAAGAAACCTCAAGGGAAACGTACTTGGCTCGGCATTGGATGATTCGGCACTAGATGATTCGGCACTAGATGATTCGGCACTAAGGTGATTCGACACTAAATGATTCGGCATTAAGGAGATCCGGCTGTCTCAAATGATGGAAGTGGAACGAAGGCACATGGCCCCTATTTATAAGCAAAAACAATAACCGGACCAGATGGTTCGGCATTAGAAACCGAATAAACCTATCCAAACTACAAGAAAACAAAGCGCGACATATGCTGGCATATGCCCCACTTTGGGGGGCAAATGTTGGGTAAGTTTTCTAGCACCACCGGATCAATACCAAACCCCAACTACCGACCCAAAGGCCCTCCACTCCATCGCCGAACCACCCTCAATTCCACTAACCACCGGACCACCTTCCACCGGTCCAATTCCTCTCACTACCATCTACCTCCGAACCAAGACACCATCTCGCCCCTGAGGCACTACCGAGCCAACCAACACCGGATCAAGCTACCCTCACTGCCGAACCAACCATCACCGGACCAAGCTACCCTCACTGCCGAACCAACCAACACCGGACCAAGCTACCCTCACTGCCGAACCAACTCCTTTTCCAAGCATCACCGGTCCAACACACTTCCTATACATAGCCGAATGAACCTCCATCCAACCATCACTGGATCACTCACCACCGGACCAAGTCCCACCAAACCAAGGTGTTTCGGACCAACTTTGCCAGGCCAGATTGTATCAGCCCAGGCCCACCAGCTGCTGTATACATCCAAGACCCCTGCCCCCAACCTCACTCTATAAATAGAGGGGTAGTGGTACAACAATGGCAGACAAGTTTGAGAGCTCAAGCACGGAAGGAACTTTCAAACAACTTTCATATACTTGTATACAAAGCTTTGTACTTGTAATCTGAAAGAAAATGGAGAATAACATATAAAGTGGACGTAGGCACGTTCTGGCCGAACCACTATAAATTTGTGTGTCTTTTACAGTTTAGTCCCTGCTTTTTTATATATTTGCGTAAATTACCCAAATCACTAGAAACAACATAAAATCAACTAATTCATACGACTTGGAGGTGTTTATCCATTTTTGGTGCAAACACATAGGCAGAGATTCTATTCGTATCCATCGGTTCGACTCCATCTAGTTCGCAACCATCAGCAAGCGTTCGTTCGAATCAGTCCGGATGTACTACTTCGTATCCATCGAAGCTTCCTCTTTCGTATCCATCAAAAGGGTGATGTTCGAGTCCATCAGTAACATCAGCCTTCGAATCCATAACACTTAAAACGGTCGAAAGAAAGATAGCCTCGCCTCCATCTGGTTCGAATCCACCAAACTCGCGGTCCTTCAAATCCATAAAGGTATTCCTCTTCGAATCCATTATGCAACCTCCTATTCATGCCGATCAACTGGGACCATTAAGATCGATACGAACAAAGCTATGCACCGACTCCAAAAACAATGATGCGTTCGTATCCACCAGAGCACCTCACTTCGAATCCATCCTGTGTGGTCATTTCGTATCGATCAACCCAAGCAAGACACGATCGATACGAATGACATATTGTTCGAATCCAGGTGTGGCTAAAGCCTCCGAATCCATCGGGTCAAGGCGGCGAAGTCTCCGGGACGACTCGATCAAATAGGTGAAGAAAGCGGATCGATGCGAAAGTTCCGCTCCACGTCATCACGAAGCCGCAAGCCACCATCGATTCGAAGGAATCGATACGAGGGAGTCGATTCAAATGAGACGAACGGTCAGAGAACACAATTTCGAATTATCCATATCTCGGGATCCATAAGTCCAAATGCCACGAAATTTTCACAGAAGCTTGCATACATGTTGAAGAATGTCCACACCAAATTTCACCTCGATTGGATGATTTTCTGATTGATTCGAATGGAGTTCGAATCGATCCCAAAGTGGGCCAAAATTTCCTGAGGCCGGGCATGTGGGCCCCCTCACGTGCCAGAAGTGGTCTTCCGAATTTTCAGCGAAATATTAGCATCCTACGCCTATAAATAGACACCTGGTCATTTAGAAAGGGGATCGGAGAATTTTTAGAGAAAAAGTATGCCCGGACGCTGCCAGAATCACTCCATATCATCGTCACTGCCATTGATTTCGAATTTTGACTTACTATCTGCTGTATTTTGACATAAAAAGTTGTATTCCCCGAATATCAAGCAATAAAGTGACAAAACTTCATAGTGGACGTAGGCAATACGCCGAACCACTCTAAATTACCGTCTTCCGTGCAATTTACTTTTCTGTGACTTGGAGTTTTTGTTAGATAATCCTCATTTTCAATTTGATCTATTCATTTATTATCTCTTCAAAAACTTCGGAAGAGTGTTGTGCCCAATTTTGGTGTAAACACTTTGGTGCTTTCATTGAGAAAACCCAGATTTTCTCCTGCTCTGTGGATCTGTCATCAATACCGGATTGAATAAATCTAAGAGAGAGATCTAGATCATCAAATCCAAGTTCCTTCCCTTCTATTCAGATTTGCCAAAGTCTAGGAAAGGATTCTACACGTCAAGATGGTTAGCACGAGAACTGCTTCTACCGCCGCTGGTCAAGAAGGCCGGGATAGACAGAATCTCATGCAACTACCTCCACCTAATCAAGATGATACCGGACATTCAGATCCATCAGGTCCGTTCACTCGACAAGAGTTCCAGACATTACTCCAGGAACTAACCCAAAGTCGGCAACAACTGACTGAACAGTTGCGCACCAATGCTGAGTTGACTAATCAACTAAACCGCCAAAGGCGTAGAAGATCCAGAAGGGATCACGCCCCTCATTCTTCCACTGAAAGCTCTGCTTCGTCTGATTACAGCAGTAGATCTACTCGTCCCAGGCTAGACGGAAGTCATGCACATGCTGCTGGTCACCAACAGGCATTAACTGTTGGGCAGATAAGAGTTGGCCCTTCTACCAGTTTTCATACAGGACCCTCCTCCCAAGGAGGCACTGTTCCATAGTATACCACGGATAACCATGCCACCGCCACTGCAGTTGACATAGGAGTTGATACCCGAAATCACTCCAATCAGAACTACCGCCAACAGGAACACGCTCCAGAACCATATGTCCCAGAAGACATCGAGCCAAGGAGGCGAGATAAGGATCGTCAACAGCGCCCGATCCCACCTCGCACTGTAGAACCTGACCACACTTTGGCTCACCACGCTCAGAATATAGCAACACCAGACCTCTCAGCCATGATACACCAAATGATTCAAGAGAGTCAGGACTTAACAAATGACGATTGGGGAATCTCCCGAAGTCATACTCCGTTCACTGATGACATATTATATGCTGAACCTCCTCGGCGATTCAGGATGCCGACTCTGCCTATGTATGAAGGAAGTTCCGACCCTAATTGGCATATTCTGAAATACGACTGGTCGATGACTGCTGCAAGAGCTGATGATGCAGTAAAGTGTCGTAGTTTTCCCATTTCTTTAGAGGGAATTGCGACGATGTGGTTTACACGATTACCACCACGATCTTTTTCTTCATTTGATCAGTTGGCTACTAAATTTGTTGAACAGTTAATACTTTATCTAGTGTCACTCAAGCTCCTGGAGAGACACTTAGGCGATATTTGGAAAGGTTCAATGCCGCTTGTGCGGAGATCACTAATCCCAATGATATTTCAATCTTGATGGCCTTGACTAAGGGGATTGACCCCTATTCCGAATTTGGAAATTGGCTAGCTGGGAAGCCTCCCGCATCGTTGGATCGTTTCTACACCAAAGCTGCTCAATTCTTAAGGCGTGAGGATGCGAAACAATCTAGAACAGGACGATGCGAGACCCAGCAACGAAGGGATTCAAAGCAATATGGCAGTTAAACAGTCAGGGGAGAGCTCTGAAAAGTTCAACTAAATATTCAAAACAAGCAAACCCAGCCGAAGAACGGTGATAATAGAAATAAGAAGCAAGATCAGAATCGCGGCCCGCGGCGTAGGGCACCAATGTTTGAAAGCTATACTCCACTGAACACATCACTGGAGAATGTGTATCTACAGACTTGTAACACGATGTAGTATAAAAAGCCTGCTCCGAAGCCATCGTCGGAGAGACAGATTCAAACAAGAAAGTTCTGTAGATTCCACGAGAGCTACGGACATAATACCAATGAGTGTAGACATTTTCAAGACCTCATTGAAAAATTGATCAGGGAGAGGAAGTTAGATCAATTCGTGCGGGCGCCACAGGCTGGTGGTGTGGGCCCGTCAAACCAAAACCATGCGCAAAACCAAGAGAGACAGGAGGAGCCCAGTCGTATAGGCGGGAGATTGGTTATTAATACAGTTAGTGGTGGTCCCCATCCAGCGGACCGAAACTGGAGGGAAATGGAATCATATGCCAATTCGATCAGGCATGTGGATTTCAAGAGTTGCAGTACGCTTGATGAAGGGGCCCCGGCCAAACAACAGAGAACGACGGCAGACGACATCGTATTTAGAAACCGAGATGCTGAGAGGGTCGAAGCCCCAACTATAGACCCACTAGTCATATCTGCCCAGGTTGGTCCTGCTTGGATGAAGAGGATCCTGGTGGACAGTGGGAGTTCGGTGAACATTTTGTTTAAGAGAGCATATGATCAAATGAAGATGGAAGCCAAAGATTTAAGGCCTTGTCAATCTAGAATCCATGGCTTCGACGGAAGTGCTAATATACCCACTGGAGTGGTGGAGTTGCCAGTGGAGTTAGGAGTCGGAGAACGCCGAAGAGTTCGAATGTTACAGTTTGTTGTTTTAGGTATCCACTCTCCGTACAATGCCTTTTTGGGCTGACCGGCCCTTGCCGAATTCAGGGCAAGATTGCCCCGTGGTGTTTAACTTTGAAATTCCCCACTGATCGTGGGATTGGAGTCATTCAGGGAGATTAGGCTGCTGGGAGAGCCTGTTATGTTGCTGAGCTGCGAGAAGCGCAGCGAAAGGAAAAAGGAAAGGGCATGGAGGAATCTCTTTGCGTCCGTTTCGCTAACGATTGACAATTAGTGCCTGGGCCTCGGCCCGGGCACCACGATCAATTCCAGAGGGATCTTGACCCCAGAGACAATGAAGATAATGATGAATCTAAAGAAAGTCAAGCTTCCCCAGCCGAGCTGACGATTGATGTTCCAATCGGTGATGATGATGATTCAAAAATGTTAAAAATTGGGTCTCAGCTAAACCCACAAGCACAACAGGAATTGGTCGAATTTCTATAAGCAAATCTAGACGTATTCGCTTGGACGCACTCTGATATGTGTGGAATCTCGCCGGACATCGCGAACCACACCTTGAATATTGATCCATGGTATATCCCGGTCAAACAAAAGAGACGCGGCATGAATCCAGAGAGATCTGCCGCCCTCAAAGAAGAAGTTGAGAAGCTAAAGGAGAATGGATTTATCCGGAATGCTCTATACCCGGAGTGGGTATCCAACCCTGTACTTGTCCGAAAACCAAATGGGAAATGGAGAACGTGCATTGATTACTCTGACTTAAATAAGGCTTGTCCGAAAGACAGCTTTCCACTTCCCCGAATTGATCAACTTGTGGATTCAATGGCCGGACACGAATCACTATCTTTCATGGATGCTTACTCTGGTTACAATCAGATACCCATGCATGTGCCCGACCAAGAACGTACGAGCTTTGTAACTGATCTAGGACTATACTGCTACAAGATCATGCCTTTTGGATTAAAGAATGCCGGAGCAACTTATCAACGCTTAGTCAACCGAATGTTTTCCGACCAGATCAGAAAGACTATGGAAGTTTATGTAGATGACATGTTGGTGAAATTGCGGTACTCCACTGATCACGTCAAAGACTTAGAATAAATGTTCAATATCCTCTGGAGATACGGGATGAAGCTTAATCCGCTAAAATGTCATTTTGGAGTCGCATCCGGAAAATTCCTTGGGTTCATCGTCAACGCCCGAAGGATAGAGGCCAACCCTGAAAAGATCTGGGCTATCAGGAATCTTCAAACTCCAAGGACCATAAAGCAGGTTCAGAGTCTTAATGGGAAGGTTGCAGCACTGAGCAGGTTCATCTCGAAATCAACTGACAAATGCATACCCTTCTTCGATCTGATCCGAAAAGGGAATCGAAACTTTGAATGGACTACGGAATGCGAGGACACATTTCAACCACTAGTTCAACATCTTTCCACACCGCCGATTCTTTCAAAACCCGTTGACCATTAACAGTTATATCTCTACCTGGCGGTATCTGAAAACGCAATCAGTGCTGCGTTAGTTCGGGAGGAGGACCGAGTGCAGAAACCGGTCTACTATGTTAGTAAATGATTAACCGGAGCCGTGAGAAATTATCCAAGGCTAGAAAAGTTGGCATATTGCCTAGTCATCACCTCGAGGAAGCTTCTTCCGTATTTTCAGGCTCATCCCATCACTGTGTACACCGATCAGCCATTACGACAGGTCCTTATATGGCCTGAGACGTCTGGCAGGTTACTGAAATGGAACATTGAACTGAGTCAATTCGACATCACATATACTCCGAGAAGGGCCATACACGGTCAAGTCCTAGCAGATTTCATTGCCAAATTCACTTTTCCTGAAGACTTACCTGAGACTAGCAAATCTCCCGAATACATATGGAAGCTGTACACTGATTGTGCATCCAACGATCGGTGCTCAGGCGCAGGGGTAGTGCTTAAAACCCCCGAGGGTCCATCCATATGCTACGGTTTAAAGTTCGATTTCCGTGCAACCAACAATGAAGCTGAATATGAGGCTTTGCTTACTGGGTTGAAGTTAGCCCATGACCTAAGAATTATCGCTGTGGAAATTTACTGTGATTCCCAGTTGGTAGTATGCCAGGTTCGGGTTGAATATCATGCCAAAGATCGAAGACTAGCTGCTGATCTAACCCGAGTCCGAGAGATGCTTGATCAGTTTGATTACTATACCATTTTTTACATACCCCAAGAGCACAATCAGAAAGCCGATTCGTTGGCAAAGTTGGCAAGCACGGGCGAAGCTCAACAGTTGGGACTCGTCCCTGTTGAAACTCTATCCTCTACGAGCATTGATCGAATGGAGAATGATTTCACGTTTGAAGCTACTTCCAGTAGGGAGTCGTGGATAACCCCTTATCGATATTACATTGAGCATGGTATATTACCTGAGCATCGAAGCGAGAAAAGACAAGTTCTCCGAAAAGCTTCACGATTTGTCATTCAGAATGGAGTTATGTACCGAAGGGGGTATTCTATTCCTCTTCTCCGGTGTATCGCGCACGACGAAGTCAAACGAGTGTTACACGATGTGCACGAAGGAGAATGTGGTGATCACACTAGAGGGCAAGCACTTGCCAAGAAAATACTCCGATATGGATATTATTGGCCTACTGTTAATCGCGATGCTGTAGACTATGCTAAAAAATGTGATAAATGCCAAAAACACGCTTGGATCCCTAGAGCCCCACCAACTGAGATAACCCAAATGGTCAGTCCTTTGCCATTTGCAATATGGGGGGTTGATATAATTGGTGCATTGCCTTTAGCTAAAGGTGGCGTGAAGTATGCCATCGTCGCAGTTGATTACTTCACCAAATGGGCTGAAGCTGAACCTCTTGCAATAATTACGACAAAGAAAGTAATCAACTTCGTAGTACGCAACATCATCTGCCGGTTTGGTCTCCCGCATACTATTATCACCGATAATGGAGCCCAATTCGACAGTATTGAATTCAAGAATTTCTATCAACGATTCCACATCCATAAGAAATTCTCTGTAGTAGTGCACCCTCAAGCGAATGGTCAAGTTGAAGCTATTAATAAGGTTATCAAATCTATTTTGAAGAAACGACTGGAAAAGGCCGTGGGTAAGTGGGTTGATGAACTTCCTATGGCTTTATGGGCTTACCGGACGACTCACAAAACTACAACCGGACACACTCCATTTTCTCTATCTTATGGCTCTAAAGCCATTATTCCAGTCGAAATGGAAGTTCACTCTCATCGTGTGACATATTATGATCCAAAAACGAACGCCATACTACTTGCTGAATCTTTGGATCTACTCGATGAGAAGCATGAATAGGCTGATTTGAGGGCAGCCGCATATCGAGGTCGAGTCGCCCGAATATGCAATGCCAAGGTCCGACCGCGAACCTTTGAACTCGGGGATCTTGTACTCAAGAGAATTTATCCGGTCCCTTCGCACATGAAACCAAATTGGAAAGGGCCGTTTGTGATTTCACAAAAGCTCGGAGATGGCACATTCAAGTTGTCGACCGTTGACGGTCTTACTTTGCTGAGAGCCTGGAATAGCGAAAGTCTCCATCATTACTACACATGACAGGCTTTATTTATCTATTTTTAGTCAATTTCTTCCTTTGCATTTTATTTTTGCATTTCGAAGTTTGAATTTGTAATAAGGAAACTGATTTTGCCATGCTTCTTTCATTTCAGCAATAAAATGCCATCTCTTCGAGCCAGAGCTGTGATTCATTGAATGTGGCGTACAATATCACGATGCACGGAGAGCTAAGTTCCATCATGCGGTGGGATTTATCAAATAGCAAGTGACTGTGATACGACCGGCCACTCACTAAGTGAAACCCAGGCTCGGGGGCAGAACACTACATCAGCATTTACAAGGATTGATACACGACAATCCTTCCTCTGACTCCAAATTCCCAGAGTGCGAATTGGAGTGTGAACATCAAATCTTGGTTCCCAGAGTGCAAACCGGAGTATAAACACTAACTCCAAATTCCCAGAGTGCGAATTGGAGTATAATCATCAAATAGCTCGTTCCCAGAGTGCGAATTAGAGTATAAACGTCAAATGAATCATTCCCAGAGCGCGAACGGACTCCAAGTTCCCAGAGTGCGAACCAGAGTATAAACACTAACTCCAAATTCCCAGAGTGCGAATTGGAGTATAAACATCAAATAACTCGTTCCCAGAGTGCAAACGGACTCCACATTCCCAAAGTGCAAATTGGAGTATAAACATCAAATAAATCGTTACCAGAGCGCGAAAGGACTCCAAATTCCTAGAGTGCAAATTGGAGTATAAACATCAAATAACTCGTTCCCAGAGTGCGAACGGACTCCAAATTTCTAGAGTGCGAATTGGAGTATAAACGTCAAATAAATCGTTCCCAGAGCGCGAACGGACTCCAAGTTCCCAGAGTGCGAACCGGAGTATAAACACTAACCCCAAATTCCTAGAGTGCGAATTGGTGTATAAACATCAACTCTTGGTTACCAAAGTGCGAACCGGGGTATAAACACTAACTCCACATTCCCAGAGCGTGAATTGGAGTATAAGTATCAATTCCAGGTTCCCGGAGTGCGGACCGAAACATACAGGCTAACTCCAAATCCCCAGAGTGCAAATGGGAGTATAAACATTAAATCAAGATTCCCAGAGCGTGAATCAGAGTATAATTATCAACTCTAAGTTCCCAGAGCGCGAACTAAAGTGCAGCCAATAACTCTAAGTCCCTAGCGTGCGGACGCGTGTTCAAGACTTATGACATATGTGATCATGAACCAGTCAATACAATACAAAAGCAAAAGAAAAGAACAATTTCCCATTCCATCAACTAACAAAAAGGAGTTTGATTACATGGCAAACCAAAAAATTTCGATTAAGTGGAGGCCGAATCCACACTTATACACGGCTCTAAAAGAACGAAAGAAGAAGTAAAAGAACTGCTATTAACAACTGCATTACAAGTCAAGAAGCTCAATCCTTCTTCTTCCGAGGCTTCTTCTTTGAAGTCGAGCCACTGGACCCACTACCAGATTTCCTTTGAGATTTCATGCCCTTCTTCGGTTTATCCTCCGGATCCGGCATGATATCGACACCTTCCTAGGAGCTGGAAGGGACAGAGATTCTTTTGGAAGGGCGAACTAAAGGCATAGGAGCTGTGACAGCTGTCTGGGCAGCAACGCTTGAGATGGTCACCGTGCCGCCAGGAGAAATTACCATTAGTGAAGATAAGCTTGATGGGGCAGTGCCGCTTCCAGAACCATCGACCGTTGTCACTGCGGCCATCTCAGCGCTTATCTCAGCAAAAATCTCTTCTTCTCGAGACAACCGAGCTGCGCTGGATACACTGGTGGTCGACATGACAGAACTAAAAGCTGGAGCGACTCCGCTCATTACGAATAAAGGATCAGGAAATAGTTCAAGAGAATGACCAAGAAGCTCTTCAATCATTTGAGTATCAAATGACATCGAGCTCCCCTCTCCAATGTCGCCGGTCATGGCAGCAGTTGTAATTGCTTCGGTAACGATAGCTCCCTGTGTTGGATATAGGACCAGAGGTACTGGGGGCACGGGCGTGGCACTTTCAGTCACTGAACAAAGAAGAGCAAAAATATTCAGTCCAACAAATTCACTCCAAGATCGTCGTTTTAAAACATAAGGGAAATGTTCGAAGTACCTTCCTTGCCTTGCCTCGGAGCTTGGACAGGTTCGGAGACAATAGTCTTACTGGGAGATAATCCCGGTTGATTCGGATTGTAGGCAGGAACGATTTGTGGATCAATCGCGGCACTAACTTCGAACGAAGTCAGGACAGAAATTTCAATACTCTCGCCGTGATGCTCAACACCCGAACCCTCGCCGATCTCCGTCTGCTGAATATCGAGTTTTTCTTTCTCGACGGAGATTATCGCTTCATGAAGAATTCTTTTCTCTTCCTCGCTGAGCAGACGTGATTAAAGTTCAAACTCGTCCAGTGTTTCATCTGGACAAGATATCTTCTTATTCTCCACTAGTTTTTTCCAGGCACTGTAGAGAAGCATAGAGTAATCTCCTAGCCAGGCAAGATTTCTATGCTCTAACACATTACCATTATATGTATTCAGGAGTTCGTCAAACTCAACCTCCATCTTGAGCCACTCCGCCCGAATTTTCTCCTCCACTTCCGTTTCCATCACCTTGACCTTTGCGACCGCTGCATCGCACTCAGGTCGAAAAGACACGGCTTGCTCACATGCCCCTTGAGCGGCCGTATTGGCATCATCCCTTTCCTTACTTATGTCGACAAACTTGGCCTTTAACTCCTCTAGTTCTCTAACTGCCACATCCCGCTCGGCCTCAACATTTTTGTATCGATGGCCTAAGTCTTCTACTAAGGTGCAATGCGCTTGTTGCATTTTTGCCATCTCCACTAGCGTCTCATCGACCTTTTTTAGCGATTCAACTTCAGCCCTGTGGGAGGATTCCGCCTCAGATTGAAGGACCTCGACGATACGATTCTTCTGGACCAAGTCAGCTTCCATTTTCTCAATGATTTTGGCTCGGTCAAAGGCTACTTTTGAAGCTTTAATAGCCGCCTTGTACCATTCCTTATACAGGGCATAGAAATCGCGGGTATAACTGAGTGCTGTGTTCACAGCGTCTTCAGGAATTCTTTTAAGATTAGAAGGGAAGATGTAAGCGTCAAAGCATATTTCCGGGAAGTCTTTCTTCAGTTGGGCGGTTCTGATAGCCTCTTCACCGGATGGTTCAATAGGATCCTCCTCCATAGCTGTGGTCGTAACAATTTCAGTCCTAGAACGATGTGATTCAGGCCTCGAAATCTGTGAAGACGACTGCTGTCGCAAAGGCTTAGATACATGTATGGCTTCTGGGTGGCGGAGGAGAGCGAGAAGGAGAACGATATCTCCGTTCTCTGTCCGAGCGTTCCTGACTAGAGTAGCTTCAGGGATAGTCCCTCGCATGATATTCTTGCCCATAATACCTCCGTTCACGATCGCGATAGGAATCCCCACGACGAGACTCATAATAGGATGAAGGATGATGCACTCTTCGGAGTTTATCCAACGTAGATGGACGGCCAGACATAGCACCTACAAAAGAGAAACAACTCAATTAAACACCAAGTGAAGGCACTACAATGTATGCGGAAGTCATGTAGTATTGTGAAAGTGTATGCAAATGTGCAAAACACCCGACCAACCAGAAGTGTCGATTGCACTAACGGGTAAAGGGTCGCTTATTTCTAACGCTTTTCGGAGTTCTTCCAACCCAGACTCATGGTGGAGAGATACGTACTCCGGGATGGGAATGTCATCCAGCCCTCTAAAAATATCTCCTGATTGACAAGGAGCGGCGTCAGAGATAATAATTCTGGGGATGGAACGAGATACAACTACAGACTTCCGTCTCTCAAATTTAGGGACAACAACCTTGGCTTTCCGCTTCTCTTCTATTCGATAAAGATCAGTCGCGAGCTCAGTATCTGTGGGCGTCCTTTCATCATCGCTCGCTTCTCTTATTACTATGCCGGGTTTTCTTTTCACAGTTTTCTTCTTTGTCTTCGAAGAAGGTTTCGCCAACCCCTCAATAACAATGCTCTGGTTTATTTCGATTAAACCCAACATCCTTAAGTGGTCGTCAGTTAACACCGAGTCGATATGCCTTAAGTCGCTCGGGATCTCTTGTAAACTCCGAACAATGCCTCTATAATATCCACCGTCGGGCCTCGAAATGATGGCTATAAGAAGGATAGAGTATTAGTACAAGTGTTAAGAATAGCTATTCAAGGAACACTTGCTACACTTACGTCTAGACAGCCATCGCCTATCAAATCCTATGGGGCACCAAACAAAAACCATTCGGCTTTAAAATAGCTAAGTCTATTCCAAGCCCCGGTCACAACCTGGCAGTTTCTGACTGCTTCCAGAAAAGTAAAAGATGGGCTATCACCCCTACTTTTGAAATTAAATATGTATCTAATCTCAGACGGCCTCGGCGGGTGAAAGAAACAATCCATAAATATGATAAAGGCACTATTCAGCAACGCATGTCCGTTAGGATGAAGTTGTGAGGGAGCAATTCCTAAAAATGACAGCATCTCTCTGTTGTACTGATTAAACGGAGGAAGAGTTCCAGCCGCACAAGCATGACGGTAGAAGGCAGTGTACCCTTCGGGCGGATTATGAGGTCTGTCATCAGCACCCGGTAACAACACATCATCCGGAGATAGGTTATGTTTCAAACATATCCGGCCCAGCAAAGATTCGGAGATATTGGACTGGACGGAGTCAATAGGGTTCTCGATAAATAAAGCATCCGGCAATTCATCCGGAGCTGGATCAATTACTCCGGCAGGAATATCAGGAATTTCAAGCGTAGGAGGGGGCGAACTCTGTACCTCTTGTTGTTGGGAGCTCGGAGATTCCATAACTGGTTAACTCATCAGAAATCATCATTAGATGCTAAAGAACCGGTGCATTCCCCACGTGTAGGATGTGTGTTGTGCAGTGCTGTGCATTACTTGAAAAGATTTTGCAGACTTAAAGAAAACTTGCAAGCGACAAAGATAGTCGGAGTCCAGTGGGAGTGACCGTCATTGCTGACCGTCACAACCGTACCATCCAGATGTTGGTAATCGATTCGAGTTAAAGTTCGTTATCACGGTGTTAAGTTATAGTTCCATCGACGAGCTTCGAAAGGATACTCAAGTGTACAGTTTAATAGTTAAATCCAGATATGCAAGGATGAAGCTCGTCGGAATCATGCTATCGATTGCTAAAAATTTCGTATCCATCAAAGGAAGGGTTCGAATCGACCACAGGAAGTTTGTTCGAATCCATCAAAGGAAGGGTTCGAATCGACCACAGGAAGTTTGTTCGAATCCATCAAAGGAAGGGTTCGAATCTACCACAGGAAGTTTGTTCGAATCCATCAAAGGAAAGGTTCGAATCGATCACATGGACCCTGTTCGAATCTATCAGGATCCAAGTTCGTATTGATCTCTAGGTGCATACTTCGAATCGATTGTCAACGCTTGAGTTCGTATCGATTAATGTCAGTAGTTTCGCATTGATCCTGGGTGTTCAAGTTCGTATCGGTCAGGAAAGACTCAGCTTCACATCGATCGTGTTCGACTTGATACTTCTTCGTATCGATCGCAAGAATATGTTTCGATTCGATCTAAGGCCGAGGTTTTCACACCGATCGCATCGCATCGATCATTTCAGATTGATGCGTTTTCTCACCACATTGGTCGATACGAACAACATCATTTCCTCTTTAAGTTCATGGAATCGATACGAACTTGGAGATAAAACATTATCCTCTATATCGATTCAACGCAAGCGCCCCAGATCGACACGAAAGATCGAAATTTTTCCCTCCACACTCCTCCGACCAACGTAAAGACACCACCAAGATCATTTTCGACCAAGCTATGGCCGATTCCTTACCTAAATTGAAGATTAAAACCTGAAGGATTGGAGGAACGAGTTTAATCGATTCGTAGACAGTTTCATTTTCTCTGGTTTCTTGAGTTCGTAGATCGATACGAAGGCACAGAGAGTATGAGGCGGCAGTGGAAAGTGAAAAGTGAAAAAGGATGAAGTCCGGAGTATTTATATGCAACTCAGAAGGCAACCGGGCCGATTCACCTTCCGGTCCGTGTGACCGTTCACAACAAGTCAAACCACGGATCGATTCGAATGCTCTGTTCGAATCCATCGGACTCTGCCTTCATCAAGACGAAATGGACAACGAAATCCATCGATACGAAGTGCATAATGAAGACAACTGGAGACAGAGTGAACCTCGACTCGAAGCCTCTATTTGCATCAAAAAACTCATTACTCCACCCACTGCATATCGATACGAACAGCGGTTTCATATCCATTACGATTCTAGCATTAGCATCGATACGAATGAGCATTTCGCATCCAACAACACAGGGTCCATCGATACGAGACAATGCGGTACTGATCGATTCGAAGTGTCTATTGTATAACCATCAACTCGCAACAATACCGGTCTATCGATGCGAACGTTGTTTTCGTATCCAACAAACCCATCGATACAAACAACCATTTCGTATCTATCAATTCGACCTGCATAGATATGAAAAACTACTTTTCAACCTTTCACATTGATTCAAGAGAGGATCGATACAAGAGGATAATCTAAAACAACCATCAAGCGTTGTTTCAACTCAAATTTCCAAAATCGGTTCAGGAGAGAATCGCTACGAAATTCAATAAAAAAAACCGACAACGACTCGTGAACACACAACGTTAATGAGAGTCAAATTAACATATGTGCATATATGTCGGATTAATATTCGATTTTAAACATTCACAAGGATCGAATACTCATCTTGTTACGATTACAACAACCAATAGCGAAGCACTATCCTACAGCACTACAGAGCACGAATCTCAACAAAAGAGCGCAATGATTGTTCAGAGAGAAATTGCAGCTTTTCAAAGCACGTCATGTTTCCACAAGACGTACTTTGGGGGGAAAATGTTATCCCGCTTTTTGGCAAAGCCGTGATACCAAAAGATCGATCGAAAATAAAGCACAGTTTGTCTCAGAGATTGGTCATACTTCGCTTCACTATGGATATCGCTGAATTTTGTTCGAGTCCGAATCGAGCTACAATTGATATGACGTGACAAGCAAAGCTAAAAAAGCCGACGTTCCAAGTGTCAAGGCAATCCGAGTTCGTATGCTCAAGCTATGATCGATTCAAGATAAAGGAGATAGCCCTTGTTCGAATCCATAGGTTACACCCTAGTTCGAATCCATAGGCAGAGATTCTATTCGTATCCATCGGTTCGACTCCATCTAGTTCGCAACCATCAGCAAGCGTTCGCTCGAATCGGTCCGGATGTACTACTTCATATCCATCGGAGCTTCCTCCTTCGTATCCATCAAAAGGGTGATGTTCGAGTCCATCAGTAACATCAGCCTTCGAATCCATAACACTTAAAATAGTCGAAAGGAAGATAGCCTCGCCTCCATCTGGTTCGAATCCACCAAACTCGCGGTCCTTCGAATCCATAAAGGTATTCCTCTTTGAATCCATTCTGCATCCTCCTATTCGTGCCGATCAACTGGGACCATTAAGATCGATACGAACAAAGCTATGCACCGACTCCAAAAACAATGATGCGTTCGTATCCACCAGAGCACCTCACTTCGAATCCATTCCGTGCGGTCATTTCGTATCGATCAACCCAAGCAAGACACGATCGATACGAATGACATATTGTTCGAATCCAGGTGTGGCTAAAGCCTCCGAATCCATCGGGTCAAGGCAGCGAAGTCTCCGGGACGACTCGATCAAATAGGCGAAGAAAGCGGATCGATGCGAAAGTTCCGTTCCACGTCATCATGAAGCCGCAAGCCACCATCGATTCGAAGGAATCTATATGAGGGAGTCGATTCGAACGAGACGAACGGCCAGAGAACACAATTTCGAATCGACCATATCTCGAGATCCATAAGTCCAAATGCCACGAAATTTTCACAGAAGCTTGCATACATGTTGAAGAATGTTCACATCAAATTTCACCTCAATTGGATGATTTTCTGATCGATTCGAATGGAGTTCGAATCGATCCCAAAGTGGGCCCAAATATCCTGAGGTCGGGCATGTGGGCCCCCTCACATGCCAGAAGTGGTCTCCCAAATTTTCAGCCAAATATCAACATCCTACGCCTATAAATAGAGCTACTGGTCATTCAGAAAGGGGATTGGAGAATTTTTAGAGAAAAAGTACGCCCGGACGCGGCCAGAATCACTCCACATCATCATCACTGCCATTGATTTCGAATTTTGACTTACTATCTGCTGTATTTTGACATAAAAAGTTGTATTCGCCGAATATCGAGCAATAAAGTAACAAAACTTCATAGTGGACGTAGGCGATACGCCGAACCACTCTAAATTACTGTCTTCCGTGCAATTTACTTTTCTGTGAATTGGAGTTTTTGTTAGATAATCCTCATTTTCAATTTGATCTCTTCATTTATTATCTCTTCAAAAACTTCCGAAGAGTGTTGTGCCCAATTTTGGTGCAAACAGACCCAGTTTTGTTTATGAGTGGTTGATTATTCTTGCTACATATAAGAACAATTCGGAGTATAAGAAACGCCGTGAGGAATTTTCCTTCAGGAGTAGAGGAAGGAGCGGGATCAAGAGCTGCTACGCCTAATGTCAAACCCATGTTCAATGCTATGATGGCTAATATGATGAGGAGTGCTCTTGAAGTGGTAATGGGAAGAGGTGCTCCAGTGCAAGCGCTTATGGCTGATTTCGCCAAGTCGAGCACAAATTATTCTACTCTTGGAGGAAAGCCATTTCATGGAATGGATTCTGCCATATAAGTGCAAGATTAGTTGGATATTTGTGGGCACATCTTTAGTGATATTCAGGTGGAAGATGCTATGAAAAGAAAGTTGGCTTCAAGATAGCTTTAGGGCCAAGCCATGAATTGGTGGAATGCTGTTACTATTGCTACTTCATAGGATCGATTCAGCTGGGGTCAGTTCAAGGTAGGGTTTAAGGAGAAATTTATTCCGCCTACTCAGAAGTCAGTTTTATTTAGAAATTTTGTCGATCTCAAGTAGAGAAAGATGACAGTTTCTGAATATGTTGCCAAATTTGAAGTTTCCCTAAGTATGGGATGTCATTCATTGGCATTCCATTGAGGAAGAATGAGAAATTCATCATTGGTTTGGATGACTACGTGGGGGAAAAGCTAGTGGGCCATATAGATGAGTCGTTTGAGAAGCTTGAAGAGAAGGTACTTCGCCATGAGAGCTTATACCCTAACGCTAAGACTGCTATTGTTGCTTCCACTGAGAAGAGGAGCCAAAGCCACAACAAGGTAGTAAAGGCAAGAAGAAGCGGAATGGAAAAAGGAAGCAACCTAAGGGTAAGAGTGGCAAGAAGGGTACATAGGGCCTTGTTGCTTTGGATGCATGGAGAAGAGTCATCTAATTAAAGACCGCATGATAAGTGAGAAGAAGAAATATTAGAAATGTGATAATCCTGGGCATTCGAATAAGGCTTATCCAGTTCGGTGAAGGATAAGAAGGAGGTGAAGGCATATGCTTTGAAAGTAGTCCCGATTTTGTTGAGTGCTCCCTCGGCGAAAGAGAAAGGGAAAGCAGTCGTCATTCCATGTATACTTTCTATTGATGATGTTCTTGTTCAAGTTTTGTTTGATACCGGTGCTTCTCATTCATTCATCGTAGTGACCTAATAGATCGATTGGGATTGGAACATGAGATAGTAAACCGATCGCTAATCATGATGGATCCTGTTGGAGGCTCCACTAGTATTTGCATTATATTTTGTGACCTAGTTTATCAAGTCGTGGATGTTCTTTGGTTTGTAGTTGATTTTTTTAACTTTGTTGGGTTTAGTATTTATCATGGGTATGGACTAGCTTAGGAAATATGTGACCAGAGTGGATTGTGAGAAGTCGTTAGTAGCAATTGGAGATGTGGATGGGCGAACGGTAGTCACTGGCTACCTACTAGAGGATGGGGTGATGGTTAGCTTTCTATATTCTCTTGAGGTTCCATAGGAGAGATTATCATATGTGCCTATCGCAAGAGAGTATCTAGATGTTTTCGAGGAAGTGATTGGATTGCCATCGCAAAAAGAGATTGAGTTTCAGATATACTTGGTAAAGGATGCCATATTAATGATTATGCCTTTGAGGTATATTGCACCTAGAGAGTAGAAGGAATTGGAGGTGCAAGTGAATGACCTATTGAGGAAGGGTTCATTCGAAGGAGCATATCTGAGTGGGTGCACATATAGTATTCGCAACGAAAGCGTATGGCTCTTTGAGGTTGTGTGCGGATTATCTTGAGCTGAATAAGGTGATGAGGAAAAATAAGTATCCACTCCCGCAGAATGATGACTTGTTCGATTAGCTGCACGTTGCAAAGGTGTCCGCCCAAATGGATTAGGCAACGGGATTTCACTGGTTGAGAGCGAAGGGGAGTGTTCCAATTAATGCGTTTTCTATACCATCGGGTTTCTTGAGTGGTTGGTAATGCCATTTGCATTGACCAATGCTTCGGCATACTCTATAGATCTCATGATCGGGTTTTTTGAGACCAGTTGAATAAGTTGTTGCTTTTTTCATAGGTGAAATTCTGATATGCTCTCGAACTAAAGAGTAGCATAAAACACACTTGAGGATTGTGCTAGAGATATTGAGGAAGCACAAGTTGAGAGCGAAGTTCTCCATGCGTCACTTTTAGAGGGAAGAAGTGTGATTGTTAGGTCACATCGTTTTGTGGCAGGGTATAGCAGTGGGTCCTGCGAAGGTGGTAGCTGTCAAAGATTGAAATCGGCCCAAGAATGCTAGAGATGTGAGAAGTTTTCTAAGATTGGCTGAGTACTATAGATGCTTCATAAAGGACTTCTCAAAGATAGTGTCACAACTGACCAATTTGACGAAGAAACATCGGACCTTTATATGGGATGAAAAGTGTGAGCATGAGTTTGTGCATCTAAAAGAGACGTTGACAAGTGCATCAGCGTCGACAATTCCAAGTGGGAATGAAGAGTTAATAATATACGCTGATGCTTATGGTACTAGATTGGATGTAGTGTTAATGCAGAAGGGAAGGGTTGTCACTTATTCGAGTCGACAATTAAAGCCATACGAAAGGAATTAACCAACTAATGAATTGGAATTTGAGACAATTGTTTTTGCTTTAAAGAAGTGGAGGCACTATTTTTGGGAGAAAGGTTTGAGCTGTTCGCGGACCACAAATCCTTGAAGTACCTTTTCTCTCTAAAGGATCTCAACCTTCATCAACAATGGTGGTTGGACTTCTTAGCCTCTTATGATTTCAGTATTTCCTATACCTTGGAAAAGGAGAATGCAGTCGTCGATGCATTGAGTAGGAGACATGCAAGGTTGGGAGAAATGTTCTTGGAATGGAAGAAGATAGAATATATAGCTGGATTTGATTTCAGGCCATACTACATGTTAGAACCTGAAATGTTGGCAAGTTTGTCGATTAGACCTACTCTAATCCAAAAGATCGGTACTAGTCAGAAGTGGGATGCTAAGCCAGTGGAGATCATAGCACAGGTAAAAGTAGTAGAGTCTGACGACATGAAGTAATATGAACTCGACCGAGAAAGTTGGATTCGTAGGGATGGAAGATTGTTTGTTCCTGATGTTGATGGATTGAGATATGAAGTGCAAAGAGAGTGTCATCGCTCCAGATTGACTATTCATCTCGGTGGTAATAAGATATACCGAGATATGAAGCAACATACTACTGAGAAGGTATAACGAGGGGATGTTGGGGTATTCGTCTCGAAGTGTTTAAACTGTTAGTTGGTAAAGGCAGAGAAGAAGAAACCTAGTGGATTATTGCAACCATTAGAGATTCCTGAATGGAAATGGGAATAAGTGTCGATGGATTTTATTGATGGATTGCTAAGGGCTCAAGCAAGGTAAAATGTCATTTGGGTCATAATAGATCAGTTGACCAAGTGAGAATGATTTTACCTATTAAGTCAAGTAGAAAGGCATCCAAGCCGTGGGAGTTGTACGTAAAGTAGATTGTACGATTTTGTGGTATACCAAAGAGAATTGTGAGTGACCGAGACCCGTTGTTCATTAGTGGGTTTTGGAAAACATTATAAGAGATGTTAGGGATGGAGCCGCATCTTAGTACACCTTATCATCCGCAAATGGATGGGAAGACCGAAAGAGCAAATCGTATATTAGAAGATCTCTTGCGAGCAATTATTATAGATTTTGGAGGGTCATGGGATGATCATTTGCATTTAGTGGAGTTTACATACAACATCAACTATTAATCGAGTATTGGTATAGCTATGTACGAGGCATTGTATGGCCGACCACGTAACGCCCCTTCATATTGTTGGGAAGCTGGCGAGAAACTGATACTTGGGCCATATATGATTAGAGAGACTTCGAAGAAGATTGAGGTCACTCAACGACCAACGAAAGCAGCCCATGATCAACAAAGAAGCTATTGTGATAAGAGATAAAGAGAAATAGAATTTATGTTAAAGATACGGTACTTATAAAGGTATCTCTCTAAGCAATGTAGTTTGATTCTGTAGAGATAGGAAGTTGGCATTGAGATTCGCAAGACCTTTTCTAATAGTCAGGAGAGTCAGAAGCTAGCATGTAGGGTCAACATGCCTCATAAGATAACAGGTGTGCATAACGTTTTTCATGTCTTTTATTTATGGAAGTTTGTGCACGACTCAGGCACGAAGATCACACCAGATCAACTTAAAGATGTTGACGTAGAATAAAAAGTTTTTATACCTCGTAGACCGCTTCGTATTGTTGGGTAAAATACGAAATAGCTTGGAAGAAAGGCGGTGAAGCTAGTAAAGGTACAATAGGATGAAAGTTAGGACGATTGTACATGGAAGATGGAAGAGATCATGAGGACTTCTTATCTGAGGCTCTTTGAATGGTGAGATCCACTATTTATCATATCTACTTTCACCATTGAATACTATATTTGATAGGCTAGCATTTCACATGCTAGGATAGATCGCCTACACTATTGATCGCATGGCTGCTTTTGTAAGATGTTTGATGGTTGCTTATGATTGATAGGCATGTGGGATGACCATGATTGCTTATATTTTATGTAACATCCCCTATTTGGAGGATCAAAGCTAAGCGCTACAGATGCTGTAGTCATCTATAATATTAACTTCTGGTGACCAAGTATGGCAAGGTTAATGGTATTCATAATATCAGAAGCACTTGAATATGAAATAAAGATCATCAAAGATTAAAATACTTTGCTGACTACATTTCAAAACAACATTTCATATCTAAGTTACCTAATTCCAAAGGTTTTCTTGATTTAGATTAAAAATATAATTATTATAAAGTACGCCAAAAGCGACATATGAAGATGCCCCCCTGGTTGACTAGAGTACTAAATAGTCATAACTGACTTAATACAACATGGTGGAAATAAAAACATAACTGCTTCTAAATATAGCTAGCATCAGCCTCCATCCTATCTTCAGAAGCTTTATTTATCCATTTACTAAAACCTGAAAATCCTCAACCCACATCCTACTCAAATCAATTTAGAGCACCTGAGAGTTTAAGGGAAAAAACATAAACTTCGAGTCAGACATAAAGCCTGGTGTGAATATCTGGGTTATTAGATATTAGTGAGACCATTCCGCTTAGTGGAACGGGTTTCCCCTCACTAATATCCTTTTAAAACATAGCTTTTGGACATCTTAATCCTGCAACCAAAACTTGTTAAAACAACAATATCAGTATCATGAAAGCATATAGATCAGGTAACAAATGGACTATTTGTCCAAACAATATTGTTTTGTTTGGCAAACTATTAACCTTTGGCTGACTTGTGCCCAATAGACAAAATAAACAAATAATCTAACTACTGTTAGATAGTCCTCTTCTTGACGGTCTATTCCTAACTTACTTCTCCAGGGTCAACTGATCCTAATGGTTCTGTGGGCTCATCAATAATCTATCCTCTCTCTATATATTACTTTCTGTATGTAACATCATTTTTGTCTTACCTATGACAAAGCCCTACACACTGGATTTTTGGACTAAATTAGCAGGGGCTAATAGCTAATGCATAGGGTGTGACCCAATACAAGTCCCATGTGGTATTCTAACATTTGAGTCATTTTACTTAGGGTTAACTACCTATAATAGTTTCCTTGAAAACCTTTTCTCTCAAATTGGTTCAGACCTTTAAATCATTCTTTAAACAAGGAAAATATACTCTATGTTTTACTCAAATCACCTTGACATGTTATATATACTTTACACAAAACCTTGTTGATGAAAACATTTAAAACTTTGAAAGTACCCCTTCCGAATCCATTGAAAGTATCCCTTTCGAAACCAAGTAAACCATTTTGATTTATAACCTTAGGTCGAAGTCCAAAACATACCCTTTCAAAACCCTTCATAACAAACCTTTCGAAACCAATGAAAAGCATCACCTTCGAAAGCTTTAAAAACTTAAACATCCTATCTCTAAGACAGTTAACATAGCTTTTTGAAAACATTAGAAACCGTCCTTCTAAACCTTTCGAAACCATTACGGAACCACCCCTTTGAAACCTTCCTTAAGACCATTCAAAATAATTAAAATCCTTGGTAAACATCAAACCTTTCGAAAGCATTTGCGCTCATGGAAAACATGTGGAAACCTTTAAAAACCGTTTAAAAACCTTTCCTTTTGAAACCTTTGGGTTCTTCCTTCAACAGAAACAAAAGGTCACACAAACTAAGTCGAAAGAACACTTTCGAAAATAATTTTCTAAGTAAAGAAGTGATGGTGTAAAAATCAACACTTCTAAAGTATTGGAGAAGTGGCTTGGTTTTAAAAACAAAGTATCCTTTTGGAACTACTTGCTTCGAAAGGTAGAAAGCGGCAGCAAGGAGCTTCAGCCCCTTCAAAAGCATTTACTTAAAACAAAAGGCACAACCTCATTAGAAACCATTCCTTAAATCAGTTTGACCCAATCGAAAGCCAACTAAGTCGAAAGCGTTCCTTTCGAAAGCAAAGCAGGCGTATTTTCATTTGAAAGCAAAGTAGCGCTTCGACCCCATCGGAACCCCTTGTTTCGACCCAATACCTTCCATCTTTATCCAATTCACTATGTACCAAATCATTGATACTATATGCATTAGTTTCGATGGTAATGGAGACGGAAGTGCCCATCGGAACCTAGGTGCCGAAAGTGGTTAAACATGTAAAAAGCATGTAAAATATGATTTTCAGCATTTTAAAGCAATCTTTTCAACTAACCTTTGCTAATTTTCTTTTCTGAAAGTACTGCCAAAATTTAATAAATAACAAATTAAATTATTTACAAAATACCCCTTCTCCTTTTATAAATATATAAAACATTTAAGTCCCATGCCTTAAATAATTTTATATATTCATTAAAACACTCAGAAAAATTCTCATAAATCGTTTTTAATATATTTTCTAACATATAAATTTTAGACCCAAAATATACATAATTTAGCAGTAACTTACTTTAAACCCAAATATCTATTTTCCTCACTAAAAATTAATACAAAATCCACATTAATTTTGAAAATTATTAAAGTTGAATCTCATCTCTAAAATATCATTTCTGATCTAAATCTAAAATCGCAAGGCATTTGGATGTCATTTAATAGGGTTTTAACATTAAAACATATATAACATCCAAATGAAATATCATAAATCATCAACAAGCATATATATCCATTTTAACTGTTAAAATATGGCAAGTAAGTTTGCAAAATAATTCGGATGTAATCCTAAAACCGAGAACAATCGAAAATGTGGGATGTAGTCCTTATTCACCTTTGCTTCGAGATTAAGGAGTTGAGATTTGAGAATGGATTAGTGTTGATTTAACTACTTCCTTTAGCTTACTTTCCTCTTGTTCTTACTTAATGGTTGCCAGCCTCTATTTCTAATTTTGATAATGAATGTGTGAAATGAATACGGCTAAGGGGTTAGTGTATTAGAATGTGTCTTTTCCCTATTTTACCCCTTATCTAACATCCTTTATCTATTCCATTCTAATTCATTTTATTTTATTTGTTAATTGGTATGGCTACCCTTACTAATCACAAATATCAATCCCCTAATCTTTACATTATTTAATTTAATTTAACCAATTAAATATCCTAAATAATGTTACAAAAAATTAGAGTCATTACAAACTCCTCTCCTTAAAAAATTTCATCCTCGAAATTATGATAAGGTACACAAAAAACAATCAAAAAGGTAAAACATACCATCAAACAAATCAGGATAAGCGTCTTTAATCCTGCACTAAATTTTCCAAGAAAAGTCTCTCTCATCGTCGCTCCGTTGGACTTTAACTAATCTGACTGTTTTGTTCCTTAGCCTCTTCTCATCTCTCGCGACTATACGAACTAGCTTACTAACTATCGTCAAATTCGATTCTACTGCTATGTCCTCTAACGCAGTCGGTGCTATTGTTGTCTTTGGGACTCTAATACACTTCCTTAGATGAGAAATACGAAAAACATCGTCGAATCCCCCTAAAATGTTCAGTAACTCAATCTTATATGTGAGTTTCTCGATCCTCTCTACAATAGGAAATGGTCCTACAAATCTCGGTGCCAACTTCCTTGATTTCCCGAATCGAATCACACCCTTCATCGGTGACACCTTAATAAAAGCATGATCTCCAACAGAGAACTCAAAGTCTTTCCTTCTTCTATCCGCATAACTCTTCTGCCTAGACTGACCTTCCATCATAGATACCTCGGTCCGCACTGGCTTCATTCGGCACACCTTCCCTCGTTGGACATGAAGCCTCGTTCCACATAGATGAGTCGCTCGGCATGAAGCCTCATTTGGCATGAAGCCTCGTTCGGCATAGAAGGGTCACTCGGAACAAGGCCTCGCTCAGCGCAGATGAGTCGTTCGGCACACCTTCCCTCGTTCGGCATGAAGCCTCGTTTGGCATAGAAGGGTCACTCGGCACAAGTCCTCGCTCAGCGCAGATGAGTCGTTCGGCATTAAGCCTCATTAGGCATAGATGAGTCAATCGGCATGAAGCCTCATTCAGCCTATATGAGTCGCTCAACATGAAGCCTTGTTTGGCATAGATGAGTCGTCTGCATGAAGCCTCGTTCGGCATAGAAGCGTCGCTTGTTACAAGGCCTCGCTTGGCGCAGATGAGTCGTTTGGCACATGCCTCGTTCGACACACCTCCTCTCATTCGGCACAAGAGCCTTGCTCGGCCTGAGTACCTCGATCGGTACTTTGCTTGTTCGGCATATGAGTGTCGTTCGATACGCATTCCTCGCTCGGCATATGAATGTCGTTCGACCTGAATGTGTCGCTCGGCATACGAGTGTCGCTCGGCATGGAGACCTCGCTCGACAATTGTCGCTCGGCATCCCCGGCTCGGCGCGCAGAAGCTACTTACCACGGGCCGAGTACATTATTCCTAGGCCCATGAGGGAAGTCCAACCCATCTTCGTCTATAAATAAATGGGCGGTGGCACAGTGAAATGGTCCTTTTCTGGAGAACACTGGGGAGACTCTGTTGCATTCAAGACTTATTCTATTTCACTTAGCACTTATATTCAAGCCATTATTGTACGTATTGTACCTGTATTCAATCATTTATGAAAGCAATAAAGATCAAAACTTAAAGTGGAAGTAGGCAGTTACGCTGAACCACTATAAATCCAGTGTTCTTGTTTTTACAGTTAATTTAGCATACAGTCCTTTGTTTTAATTTACTTTCTTCATTTATCTCTCTACTTAATCTTTCTCAAAGGTGTTAGTGAGCAATTCTGGTGCTAACATTTTGGTGCTTTCACTGAGAATCGAATTCTCAGGCCACTAGGATCTGCTTTGTAGCTACTAGATTGCATAAATCCCTCGAAGGAGATCCAAGTCATTCATAGGACGTCCGTTGATTCTAGTCAGAGTTCCTATCAATAACTCTACTGTGGGAAGACCAGGTACCAGATCAGCCTCTCATAACGCGGACGTCAATGAGACTGCTAGCATAAAACAAATAGGACCTAGCAATCAACAAGCAAATCTAAGTCCAGGAACCACCACCCAAAATCAAATGGAAGTTGTCGACAGAATAGAGTTCGATGAGTTAATGAGAGAACTCATCGAAAGTAGAAGACAACTTACTGAGAAGATTCAAGCTAACGCTGACATCATGACTCAGCTCGCTCAACAACAGCATCAGAATACTGGAGGTAGTCCCATTCCTTATTTTTCATCTGATAGCTCGACTTTGTCCGATGAACCTCTCAGGCGTAGACACCGCGAAACTAAAACTACACAAGCAGGTGCTGCTAACCGGTCAACTAGGGATCACTTATACCTTGGGGCCACTCCCAAGCTGGAACAGGAAGCTTAGGATCCGTAGCACATGTGGAGGCTGGATGGCCCGCTCACCAAGGCCCTAATGAAGCTGATCCCTCGGATACACGTTTGGTAGATCACCAACAGAGGAGACATCAACCCAAACGGTCCCGTAGAACAGATTCCAACCTTCCATCTTCCATACATACCCCGGACCTATCGGCTATGGTCAGACAGCTGATGAGAGAAAATCAAGGCTTGACCAATGAAGATTGGGGGATATCCAAGAATCATACACCATTCACCGATACTATTCTATAGGCCGGATACCCCAAAAAGTTTAGCATGCCAACTATCCCCGCCTATGAAAGGAAGACTGATCCCAGACAGCATGTGATGAGGTATGAATGGATGATGGATTCGGCTAGAGAGAATGATGTAACCAAGTGTAGATGCTTCCTAATCACTTTATCCGAAACCCCCACCATGTGGTTCACTCGACTTCCCCCGCGGTCTATATCCAGCTTTGATGAATTGGCGATGAAATTTGTAGAATAGTTTAGGATACATGCCACTCGTCCCAAGGACGTGATGTCCCTATCTAGTGTAATCTAGGCTCCAGTGGAGTCACCGAAGGAGTACTTATAGAGGTTTCACGTTGCAGCTACTGAAGTTAGCAACCCTAATGACCATGCAATTCTGATGGCTGTAATACGAGGAATGGATCTGGATTCAGAATTTGGAGAATGGTTGGTAGGAAAACCTCCGACTACGCTAGTGCTTTTTTTATTCAAAGGCTCCTCTATTCAAAAAAAAAGAGGAAACCAGGTGGATAAGGAGAGATAAGGCCCTAGGGCTTGTTCAAGAGACTGTGAAAAGCAACATCACTGTAAAACAGTCTGGTGACAATTCGAGGAAGGTTCAGGTCAATGTCCAGAACAAGCTCAGGCAATCTAAAGGGTCTGAAGGAGAAAATCCTGGTAAGAAAAGGGAAGCAGGAAAATAGAAGTCAATGATTACAACTTACAACGAATATACCCCACTGAATGCGTCTTTGGAAAATATTTACTTATCAACCATAATACTTTCCAATACCAAAAGCCGCACCCGAAGGAGTCAATAGAGGACAAAAGGGGACTGTGAAATATTTCCCGCTTTCATGAGACTTACAGACACAATATAGAGGAGTGTAGACACCTCCACGATGCCATAGAAAAGCTGATTAGACAGAAAAAGTTGCAGGAGTTTGTCAAGAACCCGCAAGAAGGCGGGCAAGAAACATCAGACCCCAGACGTGGGCCGGCCCCACGCTATCCAGAGGAACCTGTTCGAACCATGGGTAGACTAGTCATAAACACGATAATTGCCGGACCTCACCATGTAGATAAGAATTGGCAGGAAATGGAGCGGTATGCTAACTCCCTAAGGCATGCAGATTTTGAGTATTGTTCAAATACTGAGGATGGGTCCTCAACTAAGCAGCAACGGGCAATGACGGACGATATAGTTTTCAAGAGCAGAGATGCTGATCCAGTGGAGGCTCCTACCATTGACTGGAGACGCTGATCAGGTGGAGGCTCCTACCATTGACTGGATGGTCATCTCCATGATAAACGGGCCAGCATTTGTGAAGAGAATTTTGATTGATTGCGGAAGTTCTTTCAATATCATCTTCAAGAAAGCATATAACCAAATAAAGATGGAGATGAAGGATTTAAAGCCATCTAAAGCTCGTATTCATGGCTTTAATGGTGCAGCAACCGATGTAGTAGGTTATGCTGAATTGGCAGTTGAACTGGGGAAAGGTAAACGTAGGAGAGTGCGAATCCTACCTTTCATAGTTTTGGATGTTGATTCTCCATACAACGTATTTCTGGGTCGATCGGCCCTGGCAGAGTTTAGGGCAGCTTTCGCCCCGTGGTGTTTATCATTAAAATTTCTGACAAACAAAAGAGTTGGTGTTGTGCATGGCGATCAGGCGATCGATCATGCATGTTATGTGGCTGAGCTGAGAGAGGCCTAGCGAAGAGAGAAGGGAAAGGTTGCGGACCGCTTTGTCCGCAACCGGATCACTGAAAATTGACAAGTAGTGCCCGAGCCCTGGTTCGGGCAGCACAATCGAATCTATAGAGGCATAGATCCGAGAGATGATGATGGAGAACCCAAGGAAGGAAAAGCGGCACCGGCTTAACAGACGATTGACATTCCAGTCAACCGAGATTATACATTGCGAGTACTTAAGATTGGATCACAACTCGACCCCTAAGTGGCCGAGGATCTCACTGATTTCCTCCGAGCGAAATGGATGTTTTCGCTTGGACACATTCTGATATGTGCGGGATTTGTCCCGCTATTTCGAGTCATATGTTGAACATAGACCCGAAGTACATTCCTGTAAAGAAGCGGCATGGTCCCGGAGAGGTCCGCTGCTCTCAGAGAGGAGGTAGAAAAACTCAAAGCCAATGGATTCGTCCTTTACGCCCTCTACCCTGAATGGATGTCTAACCCTGTGCTAGTAAGGAAAGCAAATGGGAAATTGAGAACTTGCGTAGACTACTCTGATTTAAATAAAGCATGCCCGAAGGATAGTTTCCCTTTACCCAGAATCGATCAGCTGGTCGACTCAATGGCTGGATATGAGTTACTGTCATTTATGGATGCGTACTCGGGATATAATCAAATCCTGATGCACATTCCAGACCAAGAACACACAGTTTTGTAACAGATGTTAGGCTATATTGCTATGTAGTGATGCCTTCCGGATTGAAAAACGCAAGAGTGACTTATCAGCATCTGGTGAATCGAATGTTTAAAGATCAAATTGGTATAACAATGGAAGTTTATGTAAATGACATGCTCGTGAAGTTACGGTAGTCAAACGACCACATTCAAGACTTGGCGGAGATGCTCAAATATTATGGAATGAAAATCAATCCTTTGAAGTGTTCCTTTGGCGTTGCGTTAGGGAAGTTTTCAGGTTTCATTGTTAATGCGCGGGAATTGAAGCTAACCCAGAGAAGATTCAAGCTATTCGAGACATACAAGTGCCTAGAACTATAAAGTGGGTACAAAGCTTAAATGGAAAGGTAGCCACGCTAAGTCAATTCATACCCAGAGCTGTAGATAAGTGTATTCCCTTCTTTGATGTAATAAAGAAAGGAAAGAGAAATTTTGAATGGACATTCGACTATGAAGAAGCGTTTTGAGCTCTGGTAAGGCATTTAGAAAGTCCCCCGGCACTATTGAAACCGGTAGACCATGAGATGTTCTATGTGCACTTGGCTGTAATCCAGCATGCTATCAGTATGGCTTTGGTTCGTGAGGAGGACCGGGTTCAAAAGCCAGTGCACTATGTCAGTAAACGTTTAACGAGGGCAGAAAGAAATTATCCTAAGATTGAGAAATTAGCCTACTGCTTGGTGATTGCATCACACAAGCCTCGTTTGTACTTTTAGGCACATCAATCAGTGTTTATACTAATCAACCCTAACGACGGGTACTCCAACGACCAAAAACCTCTGGAAGGGTGTTAAAATGGAATATCGAGTTGAGTCTGATCGATATTACCTACCTGTCATGAAGGACCGTACAAGGGCAAGCGCTAGCAGACTTCATCACTGAATTCACCGTGTCAGACAAACTTAACAGCCACGGTGTTATTCCCCCCATTTGATGGAAACTATACACCGATGGGGCATCTAATGACAATTGCTCTAGGGCTGGTATAGTTCTTGTGACACCCAAAAACAGATCAATTTGTTACGCTTTGAAGCTCAATTTCCCAATAACAAATAACGAAGCTGAGTATGAAGCATTGATTGCTGGCTTGAAACTTATCAGAGAACTGGGAGTAAAATCGGTCGAAATATTTTATGACCTACAATTAATGGTGTACCAGATATGGGGGGACTATTAAGCAAAGGGACAAAGACTCGCCCCATGCCTTGCATGAGTTCAAGAGCTGTTAGCAGATCTAGAATATTATGATATGTCGAATGTCCTACGAGAACAAAACAGAGAAGCCGATTCAATGGCCCAATTTGCAAGTACCAGCGATGCACAACGAATGGAATTGGTTCCCACCGAAACCTTATATGCTCCGCGTATAAGTTTGAGGGAGATAGATTTCGCGTTAGAAATAGAAATTGAGAAGGAATCATGGACAACCCCATTCAAGCAATACTTGATACATGGGGTCTTGATCGAAAGAAAGAGCGAAAGACGACAAGTCATTCGTAAAGCTTCGCGATATGTGATGCAGAACAGGATAATGTGTCGAAGGGGATTCTCGGCCCCCTTACTCTAGTGCATTGCCCATGATGAAATAAAACGAATCTTGAAGGAAGTCCATGAAGAAGAATGTGGCGACCATACTGGAGGGCAGACATTAGCAAAGAAAATCCTACGCTATGGATACCATTGGCCGACTGTAAACCGGGATGCTGCAGACTACGTAAGAAGATGTGACAAAAGCTAGAAGTATGCAAAAATCCTGAGAGCTTCGCTGACGGAACTCACTCAAATGGTTAGTCCCTGGCTGTTTGTAATGGAGGATCGATATAATCAGTTCTTTACCCATATCCAACGGTGGTGCAAAATACGCAATAGTTGCAGTTGATTAATTTACCAAGTGGACAGAAGCAGAGCCCTTAGCCATGATCACCACCAAGAAGGTCATTAATTTCGTTGTATGAAATATTCTATGCAGTTTTGGCCTCCCACGGAATATCATTACAAAAAAGGAACTCAATTCGAAAGTAGGGAGTTCAAAGAATTTTGTCAGAAATACGGCATTGAAAAAAGGTTTGCAGCAGTTGCTCATCCAAAAGCCAATGGACAAGTAGAAGCTGTGAACAAAATAATCAAGTCCATATTAAAAAAGCGTTTGGAAAAGGCTAGAGGCAAGTGAAACTTCCAACAACACTTTGGGCTTACAGAACCACCAGCAAGTCCGGGACTAGCCACACTCCATTCGCATTGGCATATGGCACGGAAGTCGTTATACAAGTGGAACATGAAGTTCCTTCGCATCGAGTAACTCACTACGACCCTAAGATGAATCAGGATCTTTACTAGAATCATTGGACTTCGTTGATGAAAAACATGAAGAAGCCGACTTAAGGGTGGCTGCATATATACACCGAGTCGCTCAATATTATAATGAAAAAGTCCGACCGAGAACCTTTGATGCGGGCGATCTCATTTTGAAAGGAGTTTTTTCGGTCCCATCGCATATGAATACCACATGGGAAGGCCATACGTCATTGAACGGAGATTTGGAGAGGGAATTTTCAAGCTAGTGACCATTGATGGCGCGACACTCCCCCGAGCATGGAATAACGAGCATCTGCGGCACTATTATACTTAGTCTATTTCTTTTGTATCTTTGTTGAAATTATTTCCAGTATATTTTTATTTCGTTGATTCTTAGTTTTCAGCATAAAGACAATTTAGTTTGTTCTCAGTAATAAAGGCTTGAAGCCATTTTTTCCATGAATTATTGATGTTTCTGTGTATGATAATTGTGTGGCAAAAAACGAGTTACATTATTTTGTCTGACGTACGAATGCGCATGAACATCCGAAATCTCCAAGTCCCTAGAGTGCGGACTGGAGAACTCTAAGTCCCCAGAGTGCGGACTAGAGTATAAACGACTCAAAATCTCCAAGTCTCCAGAGTGCGGACTGGAGTACCCTAAGTCCCCACAGTGCAGACTAGAGTATAAACGACTCAAAATCTCCAAGTCTCCAAAGTGCAGACTAGAGTACTCTAAGTCCCTAGAGTGCGGACTAGAGTATGAACGACTCAAAAACTCCAAGTCCCCAGAGTGTGGATTGGAGTAGTCTAAGTCCCCAGAGTGCGGACTAGAGTATAAAACGACTCAAAATCTCAAATTAGCCAGAGTGCGGACTGGAGTACTCTAAGTCCCCAAAGTGTGGACTAGAGTATGAACGACTGAAAATCTCTAAGTCCCCAGAGTGCGGAATAGAGTACTCTAAGTCCCCATAGTGCGGACTAGAGTATAAATGACTCAAAATCTCCAAGTCCCCAAAGTGCGGACTGGAGTACTCTAAGTCCCCAGAGTGCAGACTAGAGTATAAACGACTTAAAATCTCCAAGTCCCTAGAGTGCGGATTAGAGTACTCTATGTCCCCAGAGTGTGGACTAGAGTATAAACGACTCAAAATCTCCAAGTCCCTAGAGTGCAGGCTGGAGTATTCTATGTCCGCAGAGTGCGGACTAGCGTATGAACGACATAAAATCTCCAAGTCCCCAGAGTGTGGACTGGAGTACTCTAAGTCCCCTGAGTGTGGACTAGAGTATGAAATGACTTAAAATCTCCAAGTCTCCGGAGTGCGGACCGAAGTACTCTAAGTCCCTAGAGTGCGGACTAGAGTATGAACGAATTAAAATCCCCAAGTCCCCAGAGTGCAGACCAGAGTACTCTAAGTCCCCATAGTGCGGACTAGAGTATGAACGACTCAAAATCTCCAAGTCTCCAGAGTGCGGACTGGAGTACTCTAAGTCTCTAGAGTGCGGACTAGAGTATGAACGATTGAAAATCTCCAAGTCCCCAGAGTGCGGACTGGGGTACTCTAAGTCCCCAGAGTGCAGACTAGAGTATAAACGAATCAAAATCTCCAAGTCCCTAGTGTGTGGATTGGAGTACTCTAAGTCCCCAAAGTGCGGACTAGAGTATAAACGACTCAAAATCTCCAAGTCCCCAAAGTATGGATTGGAGTACTCTATGTCCCCAGAGTGTGGACTGGAGCACTCAAAGTCCCCAAAGGGCGGACTAGAGTATAAAGGACTCAAAATATCCAAGTACCCGGATTGCGGACTGGAGTACTCTAAGTCCCCAGAGTGCGGATAAGGGTATAAACGACTCAAAATCTCAAAGTCCCAAAGTGCGGACTGGAGTACTCTAAGTCCCCAGAGTGCAGACAAGAGTATAAATGACTTAAAATCTCCATGTCCCAGGGTGCGGACTAGAAACTCTAAGTCCCCAGAGTATGGACTAGAGTTTAAACGACTCAAAATCTCCAACTCCCAGAGTGCGGATTGGAGTACTATAAGTCCCCAGAGTGCGGATTGGAGTATGAACGACTCAAAATAACCAAGTCCCCAAAGTGCGGACTGGAGTACTCTAAGTCCCCAGAGTGCGGACTAGGGTATAAATGACTTAAAATCTCCAAGTCCCCGCAGTGCGGACTGGAGTACTCTAAGTCCCCAGAGTGTGGACTAAAGAATAATCTAAGTACCCAAAGAATGAAACAGGGGGTTTGTGATTCTCAAAAAATTTCCATGTCACATGGAGGTGAACATGGAGTTCAGGTAACTCGCAGAATGCCAAGTTATTGTGATAAGTTAGACAATAAACTGAACAATAAAAGTCGTTCAAAAGACAAAGAAACTAAAATTTTATTTATGCAATCCAAAGTGAGGTCCCACTACAATCCCTCCAAGACTCGGAGTCAAAAGTTTATTTACATTGGCCATGAAAATAAACAACAATAATTTCATAATCTAAGCTAACTCACGTTGAGCGAGAGTGACAACTACTTCTTTGGTTTCTTCTCCTTCCTTGATTTCTCGGATGACTCCTCCCGCACGCATTTTCGTTTGGACGCTTTGCTTCATGGGGAAGAAACATCCATGGAAGGACGAGGAACTTCCATTGGCCTGGACCCACCAGAGAGAATGACCTTCAAAGGCCTGTTCAACGGACGTCTAGCTCCACCACCTAGGGCTCGACCTTGATCTCAACTTTCTTCTTTTTTTCCTCTGCAAGTTGCTCCTTCATGCTCACTTTCGAAGTATGTTCGGAGGCTCCTGTAATCTCAACTTCATAACATTCTTCAATGGGTGACAAAGTTTCAGATTTGTCCTCGTCAAGCGCCTCAATCACTTGAGCATCAGAACCAGGAGTATCTTCCGCTTGAGCAGCCTTGCTCACCTTCTCCTTCTCCTTCTTGGCGTCATCGCTCCTTGGAGTGGTCCTGGGGTCAGAGCAGCGTACCAAAAATCACAAGAGACAAACGTTAAGATATAATAACCTCTCATCGAAAACAACGGCTCTTTGGACTTTAAGAAGAAAGGTTATATATCGGTTTCTAGCTGACTCTCCACCATCTGAGGAGTCTCACCCTCAAGAATGGGAGATAGAACATGAATGTCCAGGCCAGGGTCTTCCGGGTTACAATCGACGTGCTACTCGAACGGATCAAGTGCTGGCCGACAAGTCGATTGAGTCGGGGGAGGAGTTGGAGACTCGGTTCCAGACGGACCGACAATATCATTCTTCCCTCTTAACAAGGAGGAACCTTTGTTACAGAGAGCCTTCGCTGCAGACAAGTCTGAAGGCTTGTTCCCCCTGAGAAATTCCTTTACCAAGCCTCCTCGTCAACCTCCTCGGTGCCCAACTAAACCTTTCTGATCTCTATCAAAGTTTTCCATGCCTCGGCTAGAGATTCGAGGTAACCCTCGCCAAGAAAAGTTAAGTTCTGATGCATGAGGACACGGGCCTTGCATTCTGCTATAAGCGGGTCAAACAAGCACTTGATCTCCTCCCTATGAGCCTCCGTAGCCGCTCAAGGCGAGACTCAAACTCTGTGGATGCAATTCTTCGGCCCTCCTCACGAGCTTCATCCTTCAGCATCTCAACTTCAGGGATTTCATCGTCGAGCTTTGTCTTCAGGAGTCGCATAGCAACAATCTCATCGTAATATCGTTGCGAATCTTCCTAAGCAGCAGTTTTTTCCTCTTTCTCTTTGAGGAGTAGCTCTTCCAACTCTTTGACTCGCTGGGCGATTGCATCCCTCTCCTTTTGAACAGAATCCTTCTCTAAAACTAAGGCCCCGCAGCGTTGGACCGCTTCATCAATTTCTTTCTTATGGTCATCTCCAGACGATTATTGACCTCCGCCGTGTCTTTAGCACTTTTTTGGGCAGCTTCGTGCTGAGACTTTTATAAAGAGAGCTCTTCATCCTGAGCTTTAATAATGTCTTTATTGTGAATAGCTTCGAGCTTCAGGCGATTGATTTCATGTTGACTCTCAATAGAGACTTCTTAGACTTTTCAACTAAATGGACAAACGCGTCATATTGAACATAAAGGTCGTTGGTACAAGCAATAGCACTTGTTTGACGTGTCCCGGAATGTGATGAATCGTTGGGAGAAATTTCAAACCATCGAAGCATATTTTAGGGAACGTGGCCTTGAGCTCAGTAAGTCTTACTGCTACCGACTGATTAGGTATAGGAGTGGAAGGAGTATGCCTGGAAACTACAGATGTTTTGTGGGGTTTCCGGGATTTCTTGGTGCCATATGAACCAGAATGTTGATCTCGGTGGGCCTCGGGCTGGGACCCCTTCTGCGTAGACTTCTCCCTGCCTTGCTATGATTGAGAAGGAGGATCGTGGGAATATGAGGACTGGCCGTATGTTTTTCTTCGGCAAGTTAATTCTCGAGGGCGGTAGTCTCGGTCTCCAGAGTCATCTCTGTCTCGGCATTTGTCGGTCCCCGAATCCCGTCCAGAATAATGAAAAATAGATGACCTGCGAAGACGATCGAGTTCATGAGTAGTCCCATATCACCTGCGTAGAATTTGAATAACGACAAGTTAGAAAATAGTAGAGTGATGGCTAAAATTGAAGTGCAAGGTGAAGTGCACATGTCCGTGTGTGTCCTATTGTTTCCCCCCAATGGACCAGTTTCTTTATCTCTAATTATAGGAGTTTTTCTCCTAGAACATAGGCTTGAGCGCCTGCATTGCCTCTTGCATGCTAATGAATTTTAAGGGCTTCTGGATCATTGAAGCCATAATTAAGCAGATCACGGGAATAGTGAGGTCCGACAAGCCTTTTAAAGAACTCTCTAAGTGCTGGGGGGAAGGCTCTCTCTCCACAGTGGTGATTGTGACCTCAGAGGTTCCACCCGCTGTCTTCTTCCTTAACTTGTAAGTCAATTTCTTTTTTCCCTTTGAAAGGGGAGGCATTATTTCGATATCGTGAACCTTAATCACCAGCTCCTGAGCGGGACTAATATTATCACCCGGTATTTCGGGCTCTTTAGCTTCTCTAATCTCGCCCTCCTCGAATGTGTCGGGGGCATCGCATGTTGAAGGTCCCGCTTGCCTTTTGCTTTTGTCCAAGGCAGACCCGGTAATGGTGGCGCCGTGAAGAAGACTTATTTGGTGACCTTCCACCAACATCCCGAATCTAGAGAGCTATTCGATGGAAATTATAGATCTAATGTCCCGGTATTCTACGGGGATAGCACGGACAGCTTCAATGGCTTCAGAAGACCCGGAGCCTTCAGAACGTGAGTTGATGCCTGTAAAAGTAGAAAAAGAGTTAGAAAAGGTGCAATTTTCGCCAAATGCAAGTATTGATCTAGAAAAGAGACTTACTTCCTTCCACCATTCTCCTTGTGAATCCAGGGGACAGCGCACGTAGAACAATTCCTGCTCATACTTGGCGAATTTGCTCCATGCCCCAGTCAGAATCTGACACCTGTTGTGTGGCTCAACAAATAAAAAATATGGGATGTCTGATCGTCTCTTGAAATGATAAATATAGCGGATATCGCCAGGAGTCGGGAGCCTAAAAAGGATGCTCATGAAGAGAATGCATGTGCCCTATAAGAACATGTGACTGTTTGGATGTAACTGCGATGGAGCGATTCAATATACTGTAACAGATCGTGGAGGAAGGAGTTGAATGGTGGCACGCTACCAACCCAGCACATAAATTTGTTTCAGGCTGTATATCCGACTGGGGGCAAGTGAGGACGATCTTGTCCCGATGGAACCAACACATCGTCAAACGGAATCCCGTGTATTGAGCATATGCGACGAAGAGCGCTTTCGTTAATCCTCGAAGCTTGAGAATCGACAGGGTTGTCTAGATAGATCGCTGCAACCAAGGCATCGGGAGCCAAGGCGATGGATGCGATCGTGGGGCTCGGAATATCTTGTATGGGAATAGTCGATGGATTTGAAGTTCCAATTACTTCTTGTTGAGAAGTTATCTCGGGTCTATCTAAGACTGTGGCGGAGCTGGATTTTCTAGATATCTCTAATGAATGTTGGATCTGGTGAAACATCTGTTTGAACTATACTTGAAGAACAATCAACATTAGACATAACAACAAAAATACTCCCCCTGTGTGGTGTGTGAACTAGTGCAATCATTCGAGTATAAGTGCTAAAAAATTAAAAGTCACGAAGCTGGTAAAATAAAGTTAGGCTTTTTGAACTATCATCTTCAAAGACCATCATCGCTGACCGTCTCCGGGAGCTTGTCGTATGATGGTTTCAGTTTCGAACTCGGCATCAACACTATATGTAGAAGATTATTATCCGTTTTAATCAAGTTAAATTCAAGCTTATAGTTTTCAAGACAGGAGATTTATCAGTCTGGATTGTTCTATATGCTTGATTGCTTTAGTACTTTTCCTTGTTTACTGTCATATGTTCAGGCATAAGAAATAAGTTAAGTCAACATGCATTATATTTGAGTTGGGATGGTTCCGACTATTGTTGTCTATTATTAGACTTAATGTCGAGCGACAATGCAGAGACTTGACTATTATTGCCTACTTCACTCCTGCATTACCTCTTCACCATTCGGAATGTGGAAGTTATGCCAAGCCTTGGTCATACCAAGCCACATCGCTCGACACATTGACCTCTGCTCTTACTTCTCTCCTATCCCTTCTCCTCACCGTTCGGCATTCGGTAGGTCATACCGAGCCGCGGTCATGCCGAGCCGCATGGCTCGGCACATGAACCCAGCTTTTACTTTCTTCCTACACTACCTCTCCATCATTCTCCATGCGAAAGTCATGCCGAGCCGCATCACTCGGCACATCGCCCGCAGCTCTTACTTCTCTCTTGTCCCTTCTCCTCATCGTTCAAAATGCGGTGGGCGTACCGAGCCGCATTCGCTTGGCATGCCGACCCATTCATAGTCATTACTCCCTTGCTCCTTGTTCACCTAATGACCTCGATCATCCAACACCTATTGAACCCACCAACACTTGCCGAGTCATCATAACTTCCTCCTCCCTCACTCACCGACCCAACAGGAACCTACAACTCAGCTACCTCCAGTATCATTTCCCTTACTCCTCTCCATCTAATTCTAAGGCACGTTTAAACCTTAGATCCATCTTCCTTACTAGACGACTTCCATTATTCGTGAGGTAATCAAAGGTCGTGAATTTAAATCTTGTACAAAACCCCTAATTGGACAAAGTCGAACAAGTGAGAGGTTCAAACCTAGAAGAATGGGTCGAAGTCTCGTGAAGTACTCAATTTGGAAGTGGAATCCACTCAGGATTGTTGCTAAGGGCAATCAAGAAGCAACGTATGGGACTCAGGAATCTAAAGGGAGGTTGAGATTTTAGCACGAGTCTAGGAGAAGACGAGTTCGTAAGGGTGTTAGAGCGGAGGTAAAAGTAAAAGGAAGAAAAAGGAGAAGTGTTGGCTTTTATATTACGAAAGAAAGAAGGTGAAAAAACAGTGACCGATGGAACCAGTCAAAGCATCTCGATGGTTCGGCATCAAGCCTAGATCGCCATCCAAGCCACATTCGGCATGCAAGACTTCATTTGGCATTCAAGAGATCGTAAGAAGTAACTATTGAGAAGACAGAGCAAGGGATTAAAGAAAAACACGGAGTGCACATGGTTCAAAGCGCAGCATGTTCATCCACATGATACACTTTAGGGGGAAAGTGCTACTCGGTTGTTTGACCATGTAACAAGAGGCTTGGCATAGATACCTCGGTCGGGACAGGCCTCGTTCGGCACACCTCCTCTCATTCGACATAGATGAGTCGTTCAGCATGAAGCCTCGTTCGGCGTAAAAGGGTCGCTCGGCACACGGCCCCGCTCGACGCAGATGAGTCGTTCGACATTGGCCTCATTCGGCACACCTCACCTCGTTCGGCATTAAGCCTCGTTCGGCATAGAAGGGTCGCTCGGCACAAGGCCTCGCTCGGTGTAGATGAGTCGTTCGACATGAAGCCTCGTTTGGCACAGATGAGTCACTCAGCATGAATCCTCATTCGACATAGATGAATCGCTCGCCATGAAGCCTTGTTCGGCATAGATGAGTCGCTCGGCATGAAGCCTCGTTCGATATAAAAGGTTCGCTCGGCACAAGACCTCGCTCGATGCAGATGAGTCGTTCGGCACACCTCCCCTCGTTCGGCACAAGAGCCTTGCTCGACCCGAGTACCTCGATCGACACAATGCCTCGTTCGGTATGCGAGTGTCGTTCGACACGCATCCCTCGCTTGGCATACGAATGCCGTTCGACCTGGATGTGTGGCTCGGCATACGAGTGTCGTTCGGCATGGAGACCTCGCTCAGCAATTGTTGCTTGCAATCCTCGGCTTGGTGTGCAGAAGCTACTTACCACGGGCCAAGGTACCTTGTTTCTAGGCCCATGTGGAAAGTCCAACCCATCTTCGTCTATAAATAGAAGGGCAGGGGCACAGTGAAATGGACTTTTTTTGGAGAACACTAGGGAGACTCTGCTGCATTCAAGACTTATTCTATTTCTATAAGCACTTATATTCAAGCCATTATTGTACGGATTGTATCTGTATTCAATCATTTTTGAAAGCAATAAAGATCAGAACTTAAAGTGGACGTAGGCAGTTACGCTGAACCACTATAAATCCGGTGTTCTTGTTTTCGTAGTTAATTTAGCATACACTCCTCCATTTTAATCTACTTTCTTCATTAATCTATCTATGTAATCTTTCTCAAGGGTGTTAGTGACAAATTCTGGTGCTAACAATCCCAAATTAACTCAATCTTCTTTACAGCTACTCAAACTAAATCCAGACTAATAACCAATCTACTCCCATTCTCTATCCAACAAACGAAAGATTTACCTGGCCTTCCATACAATGCTTCAAATGGTGTCATCCCTATACTAGCCTAATAATTGTCATTATACCGAAACTCGAAAAAGTATAGATGGTCTTCCCATGATCCCTAAAATCTAGCACATAAGCTCGTAACAAATCCTCCAGGTCTTTGTTAACTCTTTCTATCTGCCCATCAGTCTGTGAATGATAAGAAATACATATCTTGAGATGGGTTTCTAGAATCTTATGTAGACTTCTCTAGAACTCGCTAGTGAACAAGGAATCTCTATCACTTACTATGCTACTACGAATTCAATGTAGTCTAACCACATTATTCCTAAATAACTTGGCCAAAACAGATGTCGTCCTCATTGGCTTAACTGGAATTAAATGGGCACTCTTGGTTAACCTATCCACTATGACCCATATAATTTCATTTCCACTATTAGATTGTGGCAACCTGATTTATAAAAACAATAGAAATAGAGTCCCACTTCCACGCTGGAATATCTATTGGCTGAAGCAACGCACTTAGCTTCTGAGGTTCGGATTTGCCTGTTGGTGGTTCAAAAGCCGATTCACCCATAAGCCTACATCCTTCTTCATAGCTTCCTAGAAAAAACTTCTCTCATATCTTGATACATCTTAGTTCCTTCTGGATGAACATCGAACATCGAACAATGGCATTGCTCCAAAACTTCCTAATGCTTCCTACATTCGGAACACACAATCTTCCTTTCTTTCTCAACCACTCATTCTGGTCAAGACTAGAATTCTTCAAATCATCGCTCTCCATTCCATCCCTTAACTTTTTGATCCGTTCAACTAACAATAGATCCTCTCTTTGCTTAGAAGCAACCCTTTCCATTATCACTGGTCGAAATTCTAAATATGAAAACATAGAAGTTTCCTTACTAGATCTAGCTTCAGACTCCACTGTACTCTACATGTTGTCAACGCTTTCAAATCTTTCCACTCAGCTGTCATCGCTAACACTTCGTTCTAATGTTTAGTGCTAAGCACTACCACAACCTTATTGTCTTTCTCTAGAGTGTATTCAATTCCAAAGTCATAAGCATCTATAAATTCCCACCATCTATGTTGCCTCATGTTCAGCTCATTTTGAGATAATAGGCACTTCAATGACTTATGATCTATATATAACTCAAACCTCTCTCCTAAAAGGTAACGTCTCTACACCTTTAATGCAAATATCACTGCAGCTAATTCCAAATCATGCATTGGATATCTAACCACATGTGGTCTAAGCTGTCGGAAGCATAGGCAATCATTTTACCTCTCTACATTAGCATAGCTCCTAATCCAGTTCCACTCACATCGTATATACTACCAAGTCCTGATTCCCTTTCACAACAACTAATACAGGTGCATGAGTCAATAAGTTTTTCAAGCTCTGGAATGATTCCTCACACTTATTGGCCCAAACAACTTCACATCCTTTCACGCTAGCTTTGTCATCGGTGTTGCTAGCCACGAAAAATCCTTTACGAACCTCCAATAATACCCAGTTAATCCAAGAAAACTCTTTGTTTCAGTCACTGTCTTGGGCCTCTTCGAATTATTCTCCACTTCAATCTTACTCGGATCTACAGACAACCCTTTCTCTCAGACTACATGACAAAGAAACTTCACTTCCTTCTTCCAGGAATGACACTTCAAAAATTTTCCTTCAGCTGATGCTGCCTCAACGTCTCTAACACTACTCTAAGATGAACTTCATGCCCCCTTTCATCCTTAGAGTATATCAAAATACCATCTATGGAAATTAGCATGAACCTATCCAAGTTCTTCGAAAAACTCGGTTCATCAAATCTACAAAGAATGCTGGCGCGTTAGTTAGTCCGAACGGCATGACCAACCATTCGTACAATTTATATCTAGTTCTAAACGCCGTCAAAGGAATACTATCCTCTGCTACTCTAAGCTGATGGAAACCTCTTGCCAAATCCAATTGAGAAAATATCTTGGCTCCACTCAATTGATCAAACAAATCGTCAATTTTAGGCAACGTATATCGATTTTTTATCGTCTTCTAATTCAACTTACGATAATCGATACATAACCTTAATGATCCGTCTGGCTTCTTGGCAAACACTGCGGCTGCTCCCCAAGGCGAACTGCTTGGTCTAATAAAACTCTTTCCTTCCAAATCCACCAACTGCACCTTTAGCTTCCTCATCTCGGTTGGTGTCATCCTACTTGGTAGTCTACTCACCAGTTCTGCTCTTGTTACCAAATCTATTCGAAACTTAATGGCTTGTCTCGGTGGAAATCCTACTACAGGTTCAAAAATAACCATGAATTCTCTAACTAGGAAAAATCGATTTAATTCATCTTCTTCCTCCATAACAACCAACAAAGCATTCACCTTACAACTAGGGTTTTCTACGGAGTATATAATCCGATCATACAGTCAGGGTATCTAAGTGAAATTTTCCTATCATAGAAAAATATCCTAGCATCGTACTTACTTAACCAATCCATACCCAAAATAGTTACGAACCCAACGAAATCAAACACATGAAAACTGCAAAACAAAGGTATGACCTAACAAATCAAACTCCAGGTGGTCACATTTCATCCCAAGTGTCGCATTCCCTCGTATTGGATTTGCAACCCTTAAGGAAGTAACTAAACATGAGGGTTCTAGGTTAAGCTTATCTACCAAACAATGAGGTATAAAAGAATGCGATGCACCAATATAAAATAGAACTCTAACTAACATACCATGAATCTAAAGCGTACCTCCCATTACTGCCTTCTCCTTTTTCCTCTACCGTTGGCCTCGAGGTAGCGGGCTTCAATGCATACACCTTGCCCTTCCAATCCTTATTAGGCTTCTTGCATTGATTCTTGTAATGACTAATTTGATCACAGTTGAAACACCTCACCTCTTTCTTCTACGCAGCCTTCTTTCCTTTACCTGTTGGGCACTCATTGGCATAGTGTCTCTTCTTGTCACACTTATAATAGGCTACTTCTACGTTTTACTTCTTTGTGGCTCCACCTTTCTGAGCTTCTTTCATATGGAATAACTTTCTTTTCTGACTCTGCCCCACATAGACTTCCTTGCCTTGTTTTACTCTAGAAAAGAAAGCGTCTCCTCGTTCCTCAAAGCCATTTGAACCACGACATCACAAGGGTCTCTAATATGCGATAATGTAGCCTTTGCCGAACTCAGGCTTCAACTCCCTAATGAGCTTCTCGTTCCTCTTAATCATAGTGTCTACAATGGCATAACCATACCTTGCCAATTCCTTAAACCTTGTAGCATACTCCAACACAGTCATCTCTCCTTGCTCCAAATCAGAAAACTTTCTGAGCAAGATAGACTTCGCCATCGCATACATGAAACTCTCCTCGAACCTCCTCTTAAACTTAGCCCATGTCATCGCCTCTTCATTCACTCCAACCGTCACACTATTTCACCAGTATAAAGCTGCTCCTTGAAGCAGTCTCAAAGCAAGCCTTCTCTTCTGCCCGTCATTAAGCCAAAAACTTGCAAAGATTCTCTAACAATGCAGCAACCAGTTTTCTACTTCAATATGGTCTTCAGTTTCGATGAATGGATTTTTCCCAGCCTAGCACAGTCTCTACTCAAAATAGCATAATTGTTGTGTGATATCCCGGAATTTTTGGCAATGTAAATTTAATAATCTGTGTAAAAATTAAATTAATTTGATAATAATTATTAATAAGATTTGAATTGATTTAATAATCTTCTGATAATTTATCTTTTAAAAGCTAATTTAAATTGTTTCTATTTATAATGTATATACATATATATTTGTATAAATTGTAAATAGTTAATCTTTGTTTTAAATTTAATGAATAAAGTTATGTTTCTAATTCTAATATTTTTGGTAAATTTGGAAATTTGATTTAATTTAGTATTAATCTATTAAATAAATAACTATATGGTTTTAAATACTTAAGATAAATGTTTAATAGTTAGAATTTATTCTAGCTTAAGTAAAATTTAAAATTTATTAACAAAAAAAGATTGTTTTATTTTCTTTTTAGTATAGCTTGATAAAAATATGGTTTAAATATACTCAAGATAAAGTTAAAAAAAAATTTAAATGATATTAACTTAAATTTAAATTTGACAAAGGTTGTTTTGTTTTTGTTTTAAATATGGTTAATAAAATAAGTAATATATTTATGTAGTGATAATTTCATTTATAATGAGTTATTTTTTAAAAAAAATATCAATAATGTAATATTTTTACAAATGGATTTCAATACAAATAGAAATGGTTATTTTAAATTTATTTAAATATATGTATGTGTATTTTGGAGAAAGGTATAATTTGAAAGATTAAAAGTAAGTCTTTTAAAATGTTAAACTAAAATAAACCTTATTAATACTAACACAAGTATAAAAATAATAAATAAATTTAGTATTTGATAGTTGTGTTAAAATAAAAGAGTGCTAAAATACTTAAGTTAAAACAACTTGCTAATATACATAAAGTACAACAACAAAAATATGCAGGCAAATAAAACAAAGTAAAGTAAGGAAAACATGATGCAGGCAAGAAAAGAAATGAAGATGGTAAGTGTAAACAAAACTTAAGCTAAAAATTTATATTAATAACTAAAGTAACTTTTTATATGTACTTGAGGTAAGTACAAATCAGGGTTGTATATGAGAAGCCTGTAAAGTTTTGAAATGCAAAGGCATAAGAAAGTGTAGACAACCTGTAAGAAAAATGCAATGCAAAGTAAAAAGCAAAAAAATATCTATACATAAGATTTGTAGGAGACATTAAGTACATTAGCATTAAATGACTCCATTTATTAGCAGCTAACCAAGTCATTTCGAATTGTTTTAAAGATCATTTCAGCCTTCCTAATGCAAAGATCTGGCCTGATACAAACAAAACATAATATTGTACCTACAAACTTGCTAACCTAGTTATCACCTACCTGTAAACTTCTTTATATACATCTTATTTTTTTTAGTTCGTTCACTAAACATATCAAACCTGAAACAAAGAAATAATAGTAAGCACTTCCATTTATACAAACTTAAATAATATTTACAACTGAACATAAGCAAGAAGATTTGGAGATCATAGGCAAGGCCATTCTCAGTTTTTAAAGTTCAAAGCTTTTCAAAATAAAATGCTCTGTTCATTCTCAACAATGGTGAGTAACTTTAATTTTCTAAAACTTAAACATTTAAACTGGTTGCAAGGTTAAAATCTGGAATAAGTAAGATTTGTATGTATGTATTCTTCTGTGCATATGGATGTTGTCTGAGTACATATTGAAGTCTCTGTAATCAAACCTATTTATTTTGTTTCCGGGCTTGAGTTGATTCAAATCATTTTTATCTCTTGATCCAATAGCTTTCAGGACATAGAATACAAACTGAGATTGTTTGTTTCAACATAATTTAGAGTTTAAGTTTTATTTAAGTTGAATTAAATTTGAATATTGTTCTAGAAAATCAAAATAACAGTGAAAAACTTGAATAAGAGAAAAACCAAACCTTTTAAATTATAAATTCAAGAACATACTTTGAATCTCTGTAACAAAATATGAATTTTAAAACTTAAATCAAGATTTTTAATACAAGAAGTTAAGAGCAGTGCTGGATGATGGAGGAGCTTGCCGAGGTGATGGGAAAAATGGCTGGTGGTTGGTCTGAGCACGGTGGCGATGGTGGCAATTGTTTAAAGTATGTAAACCTAGTTTGGAGTGGTCGAGGGTATCGGTCTCGTTCGCCAACGTCAGGCGATCGAGTTGCACGAGGTCTCCGGAGGTGGTAGCTTGGTTGAAGGCGAGTTCATGGCCGGAGCTGTTGACCATCAGGTGATCGGGGTTGGGAGAATGAGGCGTTGACAGGTTTGGATGGAGGTGGGTGTTGTGTTTCCAGGTTCTGTTTTGCTGCTCGTTTTGATTTGAGTGTGGTGATGGATTCTGGTGGACGTGATGTCATCTGGTGATGGTCGACGTCGTGTTGAGATTCTAGTGGGTGGCCGGAGGTGAATGGGGCCACGGTGCACGTGCACCGTGCCCACTGCAGTTCTGTAAAGTTTTATGGGTGGTGCAGGGTTTTTGAGCTCGGGAAATACTCGGGTCATTCGAGTTGTTTACTCAAAGTAGGGAAGGGTTTGACTCGAAGCAATTTGCTTGGGTCTCGGGTTGAGTTGGTTTGTTACAGATTGTATAAACAGCCTGTAGTTTAATTTAAACCAAATTTAAAATAAATTAAATTGTAAGCTGGTTGTAACCAAAAGTTAAAACTAGTGTGATGTTAGATTCAAATGAAAGTTAAACCCAGTTTGAAGTTTGAATTCAAATTTATATTTCTGAATTCATATTTGAAATGAGCTAAAAGTTAAAAAAAGTTTAAAGGCGGGTTTCAGGTTTAAAACCTGACAGTTTCCTAGATTTTAAAACTTGAAATATACAATTTAACAGTGGTTTAAATTCTAAGGTTAGGTTAAGTTTTGAATAGCTTTGAATCTTAAGGTTTTAAAATGGATTTGGATTTGAAAATCAAGTTTTGAATTCAAGTTTTTAAAAAGGAAGTTTAAATCAAAGTTTTAAATCAAAGATAAATTGATGGATTCAAGTTTACTTTGAATTCAAGTCTGAAAGTTTAAATCAGTTTATAAATATGATGTTTAAAAAATAAGTTTAAATAAAATAGTTTTGAAAAATAAATTTGTTTCAAATAAATATTTGAATTGATTTTGACATAGTTCTTTCTAAAGGGATTTTTGAACGGAAGTTAAATAAATTGTTTAACTTGAATTTGCAAGTTAAAATATTAATGTATTTTGGTAGTTTAAATTTAAATAAAGATTTAAGTAGTTAAATTTAAAGGTTTTCCTTATATAAGTTCATACGTAAGTAACAAATATTATTTACTTTTATTTAAATTATAAATTGAATTTAAATTTGGTTAATGTTAAATAAATAGTCATTTTGAATCTTAAATTCAAAATAGAATTTGAATTTAAATTTAAAAATGTAATGTTCTAATACACTTTAACATTAAGGGAGTCATTAATAAAGAAATCAATTACCTTAGAGATAATTAAGGTATTAAATGATTTAATGAATAAGTTAATTAAGGAATGACTTATGTATTTGATTTATAAATTAATAATTTAGATTAATTTATAACTAGAGATTAATTAAGAAGTAAATTAAGAAATGTTATTAGTTAATGAAGATAATTAACTAAGGATTATTAATTAATTAATTAATGTGATTAATTTTGATAACTAATTAGATTAATTAGACAATCTATTGTAAATGGTTAAATGTAATTACATAATGAAAGTAATTAAGAGATTAATTACTTATTGTAATTAATTATGATAATATGATTAGTTAAGTTAATTAATTTAGTTTAATTAATTTAAGAAAATCATTTGATGAATTGATAAGTGTAATTACTTAGTGTATTTAATGGAGCATAATTACTTAAGCAAGTAATTAATGTCAATTTCTGAATGTAATTAGTGTAAGATGATGTGTTAATGAAGTAATTTGGATAGTTACTTTTGTAATAAATCAAGGGATTAATTAATGGAGATAATTAATTATGAGATAATTAATTTATTAATATGAGTAATTAAGGGTAGTTAATTACTAGTTGTGTTATTAATCAAGGATGATTAATAATTATGTTTAAATAAAGATTAATCAGTTAATATACTAAATTTAAATAAGGTAATTTAATTTAAATCTGAATTAGAGATCATTAATTTATATAATTAATGATGTAAATAAGAATTGGTTAATTAAGAAATAATTAATAATGTGGTGATTAATTTATGAAATTAATTAAGGATAAATGTAATTATTCATATTTAATTAATAAATGACGTAATTATATGTTAATTTCTATAAATGATTTAAAATAATTAATTTGTGAGATTAAATAAAGACTAATTAGTTATTGTAATTATAAGATGTTTAATCAAAGGTGTTTAATCAAGATGAATATCTAGAGAATAATTAATTAATTTGATTTATAATTAATTAATGGTTGTATAAGCAGGATTTATAGATGAAGTAATTAATTTAATTTACTTTAAATTAATTAGAGATAGAAGTAGTTAATTTAATTCATTTTAAATTAATTATAAATGGTATGATTATAAACATTGCTTATGGATGAATGATATTGATATTTCATTTGATGATTGTAATCTCAGATATGAGATGAGTAATATTATGTGATATGGATGTATGGTTTAAGTATGATAATATTGAATTATCTGTTTTGATGATACAGACTATCTGTTTATGATGATAATGTGATTATCTATTATGAGATGTGAATTATCTATCTGTGTGTATATTGATAATATTGAATTAAACTATTAAGACTAAATAGACAACTTGGCCTTAAAAGAAACGTTTTGGATTTCGATGAGACCGGGATCGGGTTTCCATATTTGGACATCCAAAAACCACATCGATCCAAATTAACCATAGGTCGTGAATCTGAAGTGAAGATAAAGATTCAGAGTGCAAGGGTTATTGTCGTTAACTCTGCGGGTGATTCTAAAATGGGTGTAACGAGATAATGCCTTCGGTTTCGTTCGAACCCGGAATGAACTTGTATGAATTGGATGCTTTTAGAACATCGTCGGGTGGGCGATGAGCATTCTAAGAAATGTATACTCTAAAGGTAATCGCAGCCTCAAGCCTCATCAACCGGGAATGGCTAAAACAGGGGAGATGCAGCAAGGTTAGGTGGGTCATGCCCAAGTAGGACAAGATATTCCCCTGTCTAGATGTCCCTTTATTTTTCGGCTGTGTGGGCGGTTGATTGCAACAACTGTCGGGGTTATCTTGTTCGAGACTGTTCAATAAGGAATGGTTATGGCCTTGTGTTGTAGGGGGTCGGGAGTGATCCTCGGTACGTTGATCTAGGTCACGTACTGTGACGGGCGGTACCCTAGTAGCCCTATCATTGTACGGAATCCAGAATCCAATAAGTGCCAACGGTTTTGATTGTATTACCCACTTTTGTGGCTAGTAGCTGGAATTTAATAGATGTAACAATTTCGGCTATTTTCTATTTACTTGAAAACCCTAGACCTATTATAATATCATTGAGTTTCCTATCAAATGTTTTGGTTAGCGTAAGGTAAAAACTTACCCATGTTTATTTGTAGGAAGTCTTATGTGATACCTTTTATTTCAAAGGTTTTCAAAATTAAGCAACTTTAACCTGTTACTCATACCAGACCCATGTCTGACCCAGAGTTTATTTCTGTTTTTTCCTAAACTCTCGGGTTCTCAAATTTTTACGAGTAGCCAAGGGTTTCAGGTTGGCTTTGACGAATTCTGGAGGAGCAATGGAGCAGGAGGCTTCAGCATTGTAGATATAAATATAGTTCCGATGTGCTGGTATCTTTGTGATGTTTTGTGTATCGAGTTGTAGTAACTAGACAGGTGTTTATAACTGTCTAGTATGTGATATTTTATTCGTGTAACTCTGATTGATGTTGTATATTATGTAAATACTTATGTGATTGATATAATTTATTTGTTCCGCTGTGAGATTCTGATGTTGTTGTTCTTTCTTCTCTATCTTTTCTATTTTCTCACCCATTTCTTTCTTCAAGACGAAACGGATTTATGGTAGTAGAAGCCCGGGTCGTCACATGTTGACTACCGGAGCTTCCTGATTCCCTACTTCAGCGGCAACACCCATCTGCATCATGTTGAAAAAGAAATGATACATAGCTCCCATGTCAACTTGCGAGATTCTAGCATCCACATTTCCAGCTTGTGCCTGACCTTAACTCCTTTTCATGTTTGGTCTAGCATTTATATTTGTTGTGGTGCTTCCCTAAAAGTTAACTCTTCCATTTCTAGCATCCATGTCTGTATTTAAGCCTCGTGAGATGCAAAAGAATAACCAAAGAGAGATAGGAGAATAGAGATATAGCATATTATTTGAAAGTGACTATAGGATCGCGTAATATGGAATATATACTAAACATATTAACTAGTGCTGAAGGTAATAATAAAATAAAAATAGGGTAAAGTAAAATAAAAAGACACCAGATATTTTTATATCGGTTCAAACTCCCGTTCTACGTCCAGTCCCAGACTCCTTCTAGATTTAAACTAGTAGCCCTCACTTAACCTGGAGGAATAGGATTACATCGTGTGATCAACCGAACGGGACTTTAACCACTCGAGCAATCGAACAGGAATTTCCCGATTGAGCCACCGAACAGGACTTTGATACAAATGAATTGATTGTCTTGACTTTGTATGCTCTTGTTACAACATAGATTTGTCAAATGAAGTACATACTTCCTATAATCTTTTCCTCAAGCATAATACGTATAATTGTGTGTAATAGAAGATTAGGAAAATTTATATTTCTTAGGAAATGTAGAATTATAATCGGTTCAAGCAATAGAGAGTTGAATATTCAAGAAAGCAAAAAATCAGAAATTAAGATCTTGTGAATTCAGAAAAGATAATTGAAGTGAAGTATATTAATCTTGAAAATCATGTTTATTTATAGTAGATAGAGAGTTACAACCTATGGTGAAAGGTTCTATCGAGCAGCAATGGATGTAACTCTCTGCATAAAAGAAATCTATTCGTGAAAGAAGTGTCTATTCATAAATATGACAGTTGTAATCAGGTCAGTCGACTGGTCGAGGAACTTTAGATGACTGAATTTTAAGACATATACATGCACATGTATATGCATAGGATCAGTCGACTAGTATTTGAATTTATATAAAACCTGCTTGAAAACAATTGAAATTCAATTTTAAATAATCGTTGTTGATATGTGAGTGAGTGTGAACTACTTGAGGATAGATTTTAACATATATGAACACTAACTTAGATTCTAAAACAATATTCATACTTGATATATGATCTTCGAGTGTAGCCGTCTTCGCAATTTGTAGTCATAGATTTTTCGAATATTTTATCATTCTTATGTCGTCTTGATCGTCTTATCATGAATCAAAACCTGAGATCCAACATTCTCCCACTTTTTGATTGATGACAACTCTTTATGATATATTGAAAAATGAGCACAATCTCGACAAAAATCCTTATTTAACTCCCCTTGAATCTGAGACAAAATTTTGCTAAACCTTCCAATTTTGTTAGTACAACTCTTCTTCTCCTCCTTTGTAATCGACAAAAAGGAGATATGTATATATATATAAAAATATGTAAGCAATATTCATAATATACTCAACATAGGATAGCATATAGCAATATCAATGATAAACCACTATCCAATATCCATTTTTCTGTCTTTTTAAGTGGTTCCTGCAAAAAATATAGAACGAACATTGGTAACCACCTTTTATTATGGTCATAAGAGTTAGGTCCTTGGAAACCAAACCCAAGAGGGTTCAGAATTATTTTGTAAATAAAATCTTTACATTGGTGAATGTTTCTATAAATGATTTTATGTATTTGTTTCTAATCAAGGAATTGTTGGTTTTAGGAACCCAAATCTTATTTAATTTAGAATGATTTGGAACTTTTGAAACTGATTTTGTAATAAAATCATAATTCCTTTTGAAATTGTTATATAAAAAGTTCTTTTTCTTAAGAATACTTTTTGATATTTGCTTATATCGTAGTCCCTTTTTATTTGAAACTGCCTGAGAATTTTCTATAATTATAGAAAGATTCTCTCTTCCTTTGTTAAAATTAGAGAGTTTTTTAGTAATATTATCTAATTTTGTTTTAAGACTAGAAATATCTAATTCCAATATTTTAATATTTGCTTTCAAGTCATGATTTTCAACTAAAGGAGTATTATTCTTTTCCGTTTGAGTTTCTATTTCTTAACTTAACATAGAGAGTTGAGATGCCATATTAGAACAAGATTCTTGAGAAGTTTCAAGTTCTTCTTCTAAAATTTCTTTCTCCTTTCTTAACATATCTACCTCAATTTCGGTCCTATTTAATTTTTCAAAAGTGTCTTTATATTTTCTTTTGATATTTCTTAGTTTATCAAGTAATTCAAAATTTATTTCCACTAAATCATCAAAAGATAAATCACTCACCTCGTCATTTGTGGCCGTAAAATAGATGTTGACTTATTCAGAATCACTATCTATGTCACTATCGATGACAAAGATGATTCTGAATCATCCCTTGTAATAAAGAAGGCTTTCTTTTTGAATCTGTCTTTCTTGTTCTCAAATTTTTCACTCTTTCGATCGGGACGGACTTTTTTGACGTGCCCTTTCTTGTGACATTCATAACATTCTAGAGTAGAAAATGATGACTTGTTGTTGTTATTATTACTGCTGAAGCTGTTCTTATTATTTCTGAATTTGTTGCTCTTTCTAAATTTCATAAACTTTTTGAAATTCTTAGCAATGAACGCCATGTCTTCCTCATCTTATTTTGATTCATCCTTTTCTGCTTGCAATGTTATATTCTTCTTACCTTGAGCTTGTACTTGTTTTTCTTAGAGATTAACTTCACAAGACAATATCAACTCTTCTGATTTAATTATTGAAATGTTGTTAGCTTCTTCGATTACTAAGACTTTTCATTCCCCTCATCCGTTAAAGAGTTGAGGATTTTTGAAATAATATCAAAGTTCGAATATTTTTCTTCTAATGCTAATGGATAATATTTATGTCTTGAAATCTAGAGAACATTTCATTTATTGTTTCATCTTACTTTATTTTTAAATTCTGGAGTTGATTCTTGAGCATAGAAATCTTACTCTACTTTACTTCATTAGTACCTTCATGCTAAACTTTAAGTGTACGCCAAATTCTATAAGCAATATTGCACATGCTAACCCTATTAAACTCGTTTTTGTCTAATGCACAAAATAACATATTCATAGATTTAACCATTTGTAGTAGCATCTAGTTTTTGTATATTAGACCACTGTGAATATTCAGTAGTAGGTATGTTATTTCTGCTTGAGTAATATTTCAGGTTTCATAACCATTGGCTTACATATAAATTCACATTCTAGTGGACCAATTGTTATAATTCAACCCGTTAAATAGTGGTGGTCGTGTTGTAGATTGACCTTCAGTAATACTTGTGCCAGTGGTGTTCTCCATATTACTATTATATCAGATAACCGTGTTATGGTTATAAGATGGCCAATCTCTGATACCAAATGAAAGTGACTGTAGGATCTTGTAATATGGAATATATACTAAAATTATTAACTAGTGCGGAAAGTAATTATAAAATAAAAATAGCCGTAATGTAAAAATAAAATGAAACCAGATATTTTTATATTGGTTGAGCTTTCATTCTACGTCCAGTCCCAATCTCCTTTTGGATTTGAACTAGCAACCCTCACTTAACCCAAAGGAATAGGTTTACACCGCTTAAGAAACCGAATAGGACTTGACCACCTGAGCAAATGAACAGGATCCCGCCTGAGCAACCGAACAGGACTTTGTCCACCTTAGCAAACGAACAGGATTTTCTCGCCTGAGCAACCGAACAGGACTTTGATATAAATGAATTGATTGTCTTGACTTTGCGTGCTCTTGTTACTACACAGATTTGTCAAATTAAGTATACCCTTCCTTTAATCTTTTCTTCAACTATAATATGTATAACCGTGTGTATATGAAGATTAGAAAGATTTAGATTGTTTAAGAAATGTAGAATTATAATCGCTTCAAGCAATAGATAATTGAATATTCAAACAAGCAGAAAATCAAAAATTAAGATTTTGTGAATTCAGAAAAGATAATTAAAGTGAAGCATATTGATCTTGCAAATCATGTTCATAGTAGATAGAGAGTTATAACCTTTGGCGAAAGGTTCTATCAAGCAGCAATGGATGTAATTCTCTACGAGGAAGAAGTCTATCCATTAAATGAATTGTCTATTCATATATATGACAGTTATAATCAGGTCAGTCGACTGGTCGAGGAACTTCAGTCGATTGAATTTGAAAACATATATGTGCACATGTATATGCACATGATCAATCGATTGAGTAAGTGCATTCAGTCGACCGGTATTTAATTTTTTATAAAACCTACTTGAAAAACAATTAAAATTCAATTTTAAATAATCACTGTTGATATGAGTGAGTGTGAACTACTTGAGGATAGATTTTAACATATATATAAACACTAAATTAAGCTCTAAAACAAAATTCATACTTGATATAGGATCTTCAAGTCTATTCGTCTTCTAATTTGTAGTCGTAGATTTGTTAAATATTTTATCATTCTTATGTTGTCTTGATTGTCTTGGCGTGAATCAAAACTTGAGATCCAACATACTTATATATAGAAAACACAAGTACGTTACTGTAGCATTATCCCATACCCCGATCTTATCTCTAATTCCTTAGGATTATATTTTCAAAAATCATTTTAATTTAAAAAAATTCATAAACGTATGACTTGATACCATGTTGTAACAACCCCTATCTGCGGCCCAAAGCTAAGCGCTGCAGATGTTGCAGTCATCTATAGTATTAACTTTCGATGACCAAATACGGTAATGTTAATGGTATTCATAACATCAAAAGCACTTGAGAAACAAAAATCATCATAGATAAAAATAATTTTCTGATTACATTTCAAAATAAGATTTGATATCCAAGTTACATAATCCCAAACACTTTTGAGGTTCAGATTAAATATAATTATTACAAAATACGCCAAGAGCAACATATGAAGATGCCCCCTTGTTGACCAGAGTACTGAATAGTCATGACTCGCTTAACACAACACGTCGGAAATAAAAACACAAAAGCTCCTAAATATAGCTAGCATCAGCCTCCTGCTCCTCTTCGGAAGCTTTATTCGGCCACCTACTAAAACATGAAAATCCTCAACCCTCAACCTACTCAAATCAATTTTGAGCACCCAAGAGTTTAAGGGGAAAAACATAACTTCGAGTCAGACATAAAGCTTGACATGAATAATATTATACATCTCGGTTATTTGATGTGAAGTAAGACCATGCCACTTAGCGGAACGGGTTTCCACTCACTAATAACCTTTTAAAACATAACCTTTGAAACTTAATCTTGCAACCAAAACTGGTTAAAACAACAATATCAGTATTATGAAAGCATATAGATCAGGTAACAAATAAACTATCTGTCCGAACAATATAGTTTTGTTTACAAACTATTAACCTTTGGCTGACTCGGGCCTACCAGACAAAATAACAAATAATCTGACCACTGTTAGATACTCCTCTTCTGGACGGTCTGTCCCTAACTAATTTCTCCAGGGCAAACTAATCCTAATGGTTTTGCGGACTCACCAATAACCTATCCTATCTTTGTATATTCCTTTCTACGTGCAACATAATCTTAGTCTTACCTATGACAAAATCCTACGTACTAGAATTTTGGACTAAATTAGCTAGGGGCTAATAACTAATATATAGGACACGACCCTATACCAGTCCCATCTGGTATTCTAACATCTGAGTCATTTTACTTAGGGTTAACTACCCATAAAATTTTCCTTGAAAAACTTTTCTCTCAAATTGATTTAAACCTTTAAATCATTCTTTAAACAAGGAAAATATACTCTATGCTTTACTCAAATCACCTTGCCATGTTATATATACTTTGCACAAAACCTTCTTGTTGAAAACATTTAAACGTTTGTAAGTACCCCTTTGGATTCCATTGAAAGTATCACTTTCGAAACCAAGTAAACCACTTTGATTTATAACCATAAGTCAAAGGCCAAAACATACCCTTTCGAAACACTTTATAACAAACCTTTCAAAACCATTGAAAAATATCACCTTCAAAAGCTTTAAAACCTTAGACATCCTATCTTTAAAACATTTAACATGCCTTTCAAAAACATTAGAAACTTTCCTTTTAAACCTTTCAAAACCATTGGGGAATCACCCCTTCAAAACCTTCTTTTAGACCCTTCGAAAGCATTGAAATCCTTGGTAAATATCAAACCTTTCGAAAGCATTTGGGTTCAAGTAAAACATGTGGAAATTTCAAAACCATTTAAAAACCTTTCCTTTCAAAATCTTAGGATTCTACCTTAAACAGAACAAAAAGGTCATAAAACAACTAAGTCGAAAGCACTTTTTCGAAAACAAGTTCCTAAGTAAAGAAGTGATGGTGTCAAAACCAATCTATCGAAAGTATTGGATAAGTGGCTAGGTTTTAAAAACAAAGTATCCTTTCGAAACCATTTGCTTCAGAAGGTATAAAGCGGTAGCAGGAGGTTTCGGCCCTTACGAAAGCATTTTCTTAAAACAAAAGGCACAACCTCATTCGAAACCATTTCTTAAATAAATTTGACCCAATCAAAGGCCAACAAAGTTGAAAGCATTCCTTTCAGAAGAAAAGCAGGCGCATTTTCATTTGAAAGCAAAGTAGCGCTTCGACCCTATCAGAACCCCTTGTTCCGACCCAATACCTTCCGCCAATATCCACTTCACTATGTGCCAAATCATTGATACTATATGCATTAGTTTCGATGGTGATGGAAGCGAAAGTACTCAGTCGGAACCTTGGTGCCGAAAGTGGCAAAACATGCAAAAAGCATGTAAAATATGGTGTTCAGCTTTTTAAATTAATATTTTCAACTAACCGGCCTTGTTTGTCAAAATATTGTGGGTTGCTAATTTTCTTATCTAAAAGTACTGTCGAATTTCAGAAATAATTAAATTATTTACAAAATACCCCTTCTCCTTTTATTAATATATAAAACATTTATGTCCCATACCTTAAATGATTTTATATATTCATTAAAACACTTAGAAAAATTCTACAAAAATTCCAATAAATCATTTTTAATATGTTTTCTAACATATAAATTTCAGACCCAAAATATATATAATTTAGTCGTAATTTATTTTAAACCCAAATATCCATTTTCCTCACTAGAAAATTAATATAACGTCCACATTAATTCTGCAAATTTTTAAAACTGAAAACCATATCTAAAATATCATTACTGATCTAAATCTAAAATCGCAAGGCATTTGGATGTCAATTATTAAGGTTTCACATTAAAACATATTATAAAATCCATATGAAATATCATAAATCATCAACAAGCATATATATCCATTTTAACAATTAAAACATGGCAAATAACTTTGCAAAATAATTCGGATTTCATCCTAATACCGAGAACAATAGAAAACATGAGATGTAGTAAATATTCATCTTAACTTTGAGGTTAAAGAGTTGAGATTTGAGAATGGATTAACGTTGATTTAGCTTCTTCCTTTTGCTTACCTTCCTCTTGTTCTAGCTTAATGGTGGGCGGCCTCTATTTTTAATTTTGATAAAAATGTGTAAAATGAACATGGCTTAAGGGTTTAGGGTATTAGAATGTGTCTTTTCCCTATTTTGGCTCTTATTTAACTTCACTTACCTATTCCATTCTAATTCATTTTAGTTTATTTGTTAACAAGGAACGGCTACCCTTACTAATCACTAATCTCAATCCCCTAATATTTACATTATTTTATTTTATTTAACTAATTAAATATCCTAGATAATGTTACTAAAAATTAAGGTCGTTACACTTTGGCTTGTTTATGGATTTTGGCGGCGAAATTCCTAAAGAGAGGATAATGTAACGAGTCGTATTTTATGTATCAAACGATCATAAAATATTTGCATTGATCTGTCATGGTCGTATGTTTCTATAATTTTGGGATATGACTCTTAGGGACATTTTATACCTCGAAGATTTTTCCTGGATGTCTATCTGACCATTTTGACCCTAAAAATCTTATTTAGGCTAAACTTTTGATAGGAGTTGAATTAGGACCTCAAATTAGTTTCATTGCTTTAGGATGCATGTTTCCTATTCTCTGGAGTGGTAATAATAAAAAAAATGACTTACATTTAGAAAGTTATGACTATTTTAAGTATTTTAAGCTGTTGGCAAGGATTAGTGTGTAATTAATTAAACCCAATAGTGAGCCCATTAGTCTAATTAGATAATATTATAAATAAAGGGCTGAAAAGTCATGTTAAAACTTTTCCATCTCATTCTAAGTCAGGTCCAAATACTACTTAACCATAGATCCATCCTAATTTCATTAAAAATCATCTAAATTGCTCTCTAACTCAAACTAGATTGTGGATTATAGATTTGATCATTAACTGAATGATAAAGTTCATCGTTTTTCTTGATTTGAAGTGCATTCCTTTACTTTCAAAATTGGAATTACATTCACATTGGTTGAATTTGATAACAAGTAAGTGGTTTGTGCCTTCTCAGCATACTGTGCATGTGGTAGAATCATATGATCTAACATGTTTTAAATTGATTTTTGACCATAAAACCTTTTCCAACTTTAATTACATGTAAACCTATGTATATGATTTAGACTGATTAGAAATCACCGTTGCTCATGCTCATATATTCATGCTATATGTAGGTCTATGTTAGAAATTGATTTATTTTTCATATTTTGATGGATTGCACGTTCGATTGGCTTGCATGTTTGATTGGATGAAATTACTTGTTATTCTAAGGTGGATGATATGATTTGATCTTGTTTTGTAAGTACTGTGGCTGTATAGAAAGCTTTGCCAAAGAATTGAACACATCAAAGGCAAAGTTGGTCAGAATCGAAAGAAACTTAGAGGGGAGGCTCTAAGATATTGGAAGAGCAGTGCCAGTTCCAATTCATTACTACACAAGTCGGCATCGAGTTAAGAGGTCGGCATCGAAATTTGTAGTTTGGTCCATGGTCGTGGAAATTTTGGGGAAAGTAGGGATGTTGGTAGTTGAGGTTTCCTGAGGTGATGGATAGGTGATTAGCTAACTATTTGAGGCTATATGAATTGTTCTAGAATATGATGTAAGGTGCTTTGAAGAGAGGACTTGTTCTATGATGACTTCATTTGTATAGAGAAGTCGGGGTCAAAGCATTTGGGCATGAAGTAATATGAGCAAGGAATGAGTGAAAGAAAATTTTCTATAAATTGGAAAAGTGGAGAAGACGGGGCCAAGCAAAGTGGTCAGTGCTGAGTTTTAGGGTTAAGCCCAAATGGGATGAAATTTCAGGCCCGTGAACTATTGGTCTTGTAGATTGTGCTGGAGGTGTTGGCTCGCCTTAGGAGTAGGTTTCGAAGATGGAGGGTCACAAAGGGGGCATTCCATATGATCGGAGGGGTGGAAAGTTCCTCTTGAATAATGGAAATTTGACTTAGCAAATAGGGCTCGGTATCCAAATGGACCAAAGGAGGGCTCGATTATATGTTCTAAGGAATCTTTGATTCTAGAAGTGTTTTTATTGTTCACGAAGAAGGGGTATTGTAAGTGGGTACACCTATGGGTTAATCATGGGACCTACATACCCTGGACCTATGGCTTTGGGTCTAGTGCCCAGCTTTGGGTAGTGAGATACGTGAGTATAATGGAGAACCAAGATTTCCATTAGTCCTTGATAGAATGGAGGCCATAGGAGCTATCATATATACAAAGCATATGGAGTGATAGTTAGGATTGTTTGATGGATGTCGTGGATGCTATAGTTGCTTTGTTTGCTCTCTATAATAGGCTTTGATAGGTATCTAGGGAAGTAGGTATTGGAGATAGGAAAACCTAGAAGGCTGATATCCTTCATTTTGTTTGTGGTTTATCTTTATGATATTGTGGAGTAGCATATTATAGCGGTGTATGTTAACTCTTTGGTTGCAGAGGCAGGTCAGGTATAGTTCATGTACTCTTATTCTTTAATATGTTTACTTGCTTTGTGTTTTGAGACTCATTTACCACTCATTCCAAACTATTTTCTGATCCAAGGTTTTATGCTTTGCCTCTTATTATCTCAGGTACTCTTAGATGAGTAGATTAAAGAACATGTCTAGGTGACGTAGTAGCTGTTCGAAGGATGAGCTACATGGGGCTATCTCGTAATATATACATGCATGAAATCGACGCTTATTCCTTTGAGCAATAATATGGAGCGTGTGACAGTGGTTACATTTCACTATTTGTATTGGACACGGTTGTTGAATTTTTTTCCATTGTATAAACTGTAATATTGATATATAACTTTACGGATATTGTACTCTGATGATGATTGTCTATTCACATTATTATTACTGTCTCTTCTATTATATTTGTGATATTAAAGTTTATCCACGCACTATGAGATATAATAGGTTATATGCTATATTGGTTCATATTTCAACCTTGATGATCGTCCTATATCGATTGGGCATGACAGCAGTGCACTATTTTTGTACTATTCGTGTTATAGAGCAATCATCACAAATGAGGTCTAATTAAAGAATTTAATACCTCATTTATGAGGAAACTAAATAGGATACTAGATGGATTTTGAAATTGATAAATAGATTAAATAAATTAAATGAGGATTGATTAGAGATTGTCCAATTTTGATATTAATAAGTAATTATTATGGGTAATAGACATTTATTAGACATTACAAGGAAAACAAAGCATAAGCATATAAATTAGGAATAATTATGTGGCGAACAAGTAAATATTAATATTACTAAATGTATACGTGGAAGGCGATATAATTTTCAAAGTAGGAAATTATATAGCTTCAATAATATATTTAGAACAAGCGTGAATTAGTAAGATTAGCCCAATACTTAGTCTTTGGTGATTAGTTTGGTTTAGTGTGTTGGAATGTGAGGTCAGTAGAGTTTACAACAGAAGTCTTCCCTTCACATAGAGGCTACCAAAAGTTGTGCATACTTACTACTAATCTAGGACATATCCAACTATACGATCCATGGGGAATGGATAAATGTAGATGTTAGACCTGCTTTTGGGTTGGAGTTATTAAGTTACTATTATAGGGTTTGCCTCCTCCTTATTTAGGAAGTATTAAATGGTCGGTGTTAGTAGTTAGGCATGGAAGTGGATATCTCGAGAAAGTTCCGCTTCAAGTTTGAGGTATTAAGTAGCTATTATAGGGTCCACCTCTCCCATAATGAAGTAATAAATGGCCTGAAGAGATTTCATGTGTTATTAGCTAGATGGTATCAGAGAGGAGTCCACCTTGGGATAGGTATTAAATAACATGGACCTGCCTAAAATGAAGGTATTAAATGGTCAGAGTCGGCCTAGTTCCCATTAAAAGGTATTAAGTGGTTTATGTTCCATTTCTTACACTGTTAGGACATGATTGACGGTAATTGCGAGAGACTAGGAAGGGCCTTTGTCCTACAATTGAGGGTAAGTTGTAGAGTTGAGATGTGTTAGCAATATGCAAATTATTATAATGCCTTATCTATGTGTCATTGGTCTCTGTATTTAGGACCGATTGACTAACGATTATATTGTGCAGGGCTTGCTTCGAGGACTGAGGTATTAAGTAGTTGTTATGCGGTTTGTGTCCTCCTTATTTAAGAAGTATTAAGTATCCAAGGTTTTAAGCAGTGAAACAGTTAGACATGTATATAGATAGGCATATGCTTATATAGTTACACCAAGGAGAAGGTTAGGTTAGACATATCATATGTGCATATAAGATTTAATGGATTAACTTTAAATAACACATAAATGGAAACTAATCATCATAAATTAATAGGATAGGTAAAATATGTAATTTTCCAATCACAAGAACATTGTTCTAACCCGTTTCCTCATAACAACCCACAAGTTAGATTTAGAATGAGTGGATACTGGAGCTAGATAGCAACTGCAGATGGATAAGTTTTCTTATTAATGCTCAGTGTGGATAAGGCAATTAAATATCCAACAAATGATATTCCAAGGTAGTAGCCTTAGTAAATATGTATGTTATATTATATTTTTCAATTTGGCTGTGACTTTATATTAATCGCATTTTGATATAATTGTGTTTATCCTAGGTTACCGAAACCAAAGATTCATACACTAATGAACTTCGGTTTCGATCTATTTGAAATTCGATCCCATTAAGGTGGAGGTTCTTACATTTGATATTAGAGCTTTAGTTAGTTGATTATAGGAATTAGGATATGCTGAGGGAACAAATTTGTATTTTTACCTTTAATTATATATAAATTATATGCCTAACTCTATAAATTTCGATTATAGAAGTAGTTGCAACCATATTCTGAAAAGGTGGATGAAGCGAGTATATGTTGGAAAAAAAATAGAGTTAAATTTATAATCATGTTGTAATTACCCCACGAGATAGAGGTCGTATCATTAGGAGTGGACCAAGAAGAGCACTATCATGACATATAAAAGCTCCCTAGAGGGTGAATAGTGCTTGACTCCTTTGTGGGCTTAGACTACCTTATGATTGTGGATTTTAATGGATTACCGATTGAAGATGCACATTTCATCCAGACAAGCAAAAGAGAAAAACCTATATGTTGCGAGGATCTGGAAGTAAGGAACGATAAGAATGGAGAAAGATGGGAAGGAGGGGTGGTGCAAGTTCCTATAAAAAGGTGTACACTAATAACTGTAAGAATATAACCCATTTTTTTGATGAAGATTAAGTAGGGAAAAAGGGAATTCCAAAAGGAAGGATAAAGTCCATTTTTTATCCAACCCCATGTGAAAGAATTTAATAAAAAGATTTTCATAATTCCTTCAAATGTTTTGAACGGGTTTATTAAAAGGTTTATTGAGAAGTTGGTGTCTGGAAAAAGCAAGGAAAGTTAGGAATTCATAGTTTGAAAATTTGTTGAGTCAAAAATTTCTGATTTAACGGTTTTTGGTAAAAAGGTTATTTCAATTTTGAAATTATTAGTTTAAAATTTTATTAAGTCAAAGTTTTTGGATTTAAATTTTTTGATAAAAGGATATATATTTTTGAAATAAGTGTAAAATAAAGCGTAGGCGACGGTCAATAAATTTTCTTATTTTGTAAATTTAGGAGTTCGATTTTAATTTTTTTGGTTAGATAAATGGAAATGGTACTTGATTCAAATAGGGTATATAGAATAGAAGGGTAAGAACGCTTGATAATTTAGATAGAAACAGCATTAGGAATATATATATAGGATTGGTAATCTAGTTAAAAATAATAGAGTAGAAAAATAATAGGGATATGATATGAAGATCGATAAATTCCACGATATGTAGTAATTAGACATATATTTTAGATAGACACTTAGATAAATTTTTGCAATTATGCATATCTTTTAGAAGTCCACCTCTTGTGCAATGAAAATCTCCGCCAATGGTGGAAGAAGAGATACCGTGAGTAGTAGGAAAATAAGAAGATGAAAGTTATCCTTGTTTACTCCATATTTCATTGTTTGAAGTTATAAAAGATGTTTTGAACAAATGGGTTGGCATGATATTTTAGTTTTTGAATGTTTTGAGTTAAAAATCCTACTTTTAAAAGAATTAAATCTCTATTGTAGAAGCCCTTATAAGGGTAAAATTGGTTAAAAATGAAATTTTTTCATGGTTCCTTTTTGGAAACAGGTAATTTTTGAATTTGATAAAAATATTTAAGTTTATGTTTTTAAAGATAAAGGTTTTGGATTAGGTAATTCATGATCGTGAAATTTTAGTTTATAAAGAATGGTGAGAATGAAACCAAAATTTTAATATGGAGTAGACAGGGATCACTACCTAGGTAAGACGAGGAAAAGGTTTTAGGCTATAAATAAAATAGCTATGCATACTTGTAGGGTAGAAATAAGGAATCCTCGTTGAATATAAGGAATGTTGGTCTGAGCCTAGGAATATTTTTTTAGAGATGTGTGGAAGTCATGGGAAGAACCCTCCAAGGAATGAGGAATGATACCAAAGTACAATTTCTCGAGTCCCATGGTATACTCGCATGAAGGATCAACGATATAGAGGAAATAAATACCAAAGGCTGAGGATACTATCAAGAGATTTTATTTAGAGATGATAGTAGTGTGGTTGGAGAACGAATAGTGAGATGATAAACACATATAAAGGACGATGTTTGACTCAAGATTGAAGAAGGAAAGATAGGTAGTAGGGAAGTTATTCCACTATACCAACTTTCTAAAGAGTTATTCAAAAAACGCGCAGTTTATATTTCCTACCCACTGCGAAATGGGAATGCACAATTTATCCCATAACCGAGTATAATAATTAAAGTAACGAATGTACCATAATTATTAGGAGTGAAGAAAGGGAATTAAGGAAGGTGGGTAATAGTTGAATGGCATATGTGGTGACCCGCAAATCCGTATCCTTTGAATCGATAATAAACCACACATGTCCGACCCAGAAAGTCAGAAGAAAGAAAAAAGAGAGAAGAAGAGAAGAGAAGAAAGAGAGAAGGTAGGAAAAAACAGAACAATACGGAATCTCATATCGCAGCGGTAAACATATAATATCATATTAATGATCTTTACAAAACAGAAATTGTATATACATACATCAATCAGATTTCAACAATCAAACAATAATTATCAGTCTGGACAGTTATAATATCTTATCCTCACAATTGCTGATAATATAAACAACTAAGCAACAATGCAGCGGATAATCAACCGAAACATGTATGTGTATAAGGAATGGAGATCCCCAGCTCTCCTGCTGAAGCTCTAAAAGCACCAAATCTGGACCTATAAATATACTCAGTCTAACCTAGGCATTGAAAGGGAAGTACACCCGGATTAGTCTGGTAAACCAGCATGAGAAACACACTCGACTGAATTTATTAAATTACCAAACTTTTCCTTTATCAAAAAAATTATCTCATAAGACAAGTCCTCACATAAATACGGACATGTTTTTACCTTATGATAACTAAACCATCTCATATCAAATCATCTGATGTTATACTAGTGTATAGTATACAAATAATATTAATCATAGCCAAAATTGTTGCGTCGATTATATTCCAGCATGTATCCCAATTGGGTAATACAATCAAAATGACAGGTATGTAGTGGAGTTTGGATTTCCATACAAATGACCAGGTGAAGGGACTACCTTTCGGCAATACATCTCTAGAAGAATATACCGAGGACCATCACAAAGTACCCTCTACCAACACAAGACCGGCCCACCTCTATAACTAGATGGTACTGAATATATCATCCTCCGGTCATTACCGACCTTTACTGGGGGCCCTCGTAGCATACAAACCACAATAATCATATACACGGCGTCATAGTGTTTAAAGATATATCTAGAAGAGGATGATCATATCCTACTTGGGAATGACCCACTTTGCCCTACGGCATCTAACCCTGTTTTGGTCATTTCTGGTTGATGAGGCCTGAGGTAATGATTACCTTTCACGTATCACAAATCACATCACTTTGAATGCCACACGGCCATTTTCTTCGAATACTAATTGCCTTCCACAAAAATACAACCCTTAAGCTCATACTTCTCGAGAGTGTTAAGCTAAGAGAAGTTTCCTTCTCCGCCACAACTGATGTATGGTTTTTCAAAACCAATGTACGTAATCTTTAGAAATATAATCTCAGACAAACATCCATACAAGTTGTCGAGGAACGGGACAAACCGAAGGTACTTTCCTGCCACATCCTGTCGAGAAATCCCTAGGATTACTAGCGAATAGTCCTTGTATTGGATATTTCATAATGAAGAGCCCACTGTTACTATATGTATATTGGGATTTTAACAACAAATGATCAACAAGCAGTCTCCCACTATGAAAATCTGGAATATCAATATCATCACAAGCAACCTGCCCAATCGTCGCATATACGTTAGTCCGAAGTGGTTTTCAAATAAATCTGATCCCGTTCTCTTCGCATCAACAACGCAAAAGCGTTTCTCAACCTCACACAGCAACTAAGTCTCATAGACTTATCGCGTCTCCAACTTTCAACTTGCTATCCTTCAGGCCAAGAAGGAAGCTTGATAGATTAGAGTAATACTCCGCACTACACGAACCATCATCCTCAACACACACGATAATCAAGCCTACACAGAAGGCTATGTACTAAATATACGACTAAATAGTTCCCACATCAAGTCGATGAACTAAAATTTGGCCAAGTTTGATAGTCGGTTATTTAACTATCAAAGTAAACAAACAAATATTGTAACGACCCACCATTCATCTTCATAGAATGACGCATCATTAATAAGAAAGAAAGGGATAGAAAAGAGAAAGAAAGAAAAGAAAGAAGAAACAACACCAGAATCTCTACAGCGGTACGAATAAATTATATCAATAATATAAGATATTACGTAGTATACAACAAATATCAGAGTTACACAGATTATACATCACATACTAGACAGTTATAAACACCTGTCTAGTTATTACAACATAATACAATACGAGGAATCCACTCAGAGATAACAACACAGTGAAACACTAAAATTATCTACAACGCTGAAGCCTCCTGCTCCATTGCTCCTCCACAATTCGTCAAAGCTAACCTGAATCCCTTGGCTACTCGTAAAAAAATTTGAGTACCCAAGAGTTTAAGAAGACAGAAGATAAACTCCGGGTCAGACATGGGTCTGGTGTGAGTAACAGGTTAAGGTTTCTTAACTTTTAAAAACTTTTGAAAAGAAAGGTATCACGTAAGACTTCCTACACATAAACATGGAAAAAATTTTACCTTACGCTAACCAAAACATTTGATAGGAAATCCAGTGATATTATAATAGATCTAGGGTTTTCAAATAAATAGAAAATAGCCGAAAATGTTACATTCATCAAATTCCAGCTACTAGCCACAAAAGTGGGTAATACAATCAAAACCGTTGGCGCTTATTGGATTTTGGATTCCATACAATGGCAGGGCTATTGGGGTACCGCCCGTCACAGTACGTGGCCTAGATTACCGGACCGAGGAGCCACCCTAACTCCCCTGCAACACAAGGCAGGAACCATCCATTACTGGACAGTCCGGAACAAGACAACCCCGTAGTTGGTGCGCATATCCAACTGCCCACTAAGTCGAATAAAAAGGGACCTCTAGACAGGGGAAAATCTCATCCTACTTGGGCATGACCCACTTAGCCTTGCTGCACCTCACCTGTTTTAGCCATTCTCGGTTGATGAGGCTTGAGGCTACGATTACCTTTATAGAACACATCTATCTTAGAATGCTCATCGTCCACCTGATGATGTTCTGAAAGCATTCAATCCATACAAGTTCGTTTCGGGTTCGAACGAAACCGAAGGCATTGTCTCGTTACACTCATTTTGGAATCACCCTCAGAGTTAACGACGATAACCCTTGCACTCTAAATCTTCATCTCGAATCTGAAAGCACTACCCCGTTAAACTCATATTGGAATCACCCTCAGAGTTTTAACGACGAATAGTCCTTACACCTCGAGTCTTCACTCTTCACTTGATATGCACGACCTATCGTAAATTTGGATCGATGTGGTTTTCGGATATCCAAATCTAGAAACCTGATCCCAGTCTCATCGAAATCCAAAGCGTATCTTTTAAGGCCAAGCTTTTTTAGGGTTTAAAACAATTCAATTCTATTATCTATATACACACAGATGGATAATTCACAGATTCACAATAGATAATCATCATTATCATCACAACAGATAATCCATATTATCATCACAATGCAACCAATGCATCCATATCATACAACATTACTTATCTCATTTCTGAGATTTCAAACCATTCAAGGCAACCAATTATCATTCATCCATACATAAGCAATGATTAATAATCACACCAAATATAATTAATTTAAAATGAATTAAATTAATTTCTTCCATTTCTAATTAATTTAAAGTGAATTAAATTAATTACTACATCAATATAAATCTTTCTTACATATCCATTAACTAATTACAAATTAATTAATTAATTATTCTCTAATTAATCACTTTAATTAATCACCCTTGATTAATTATTCTTTAATTACATTCAAGTAATTATTCTTTAATTAATTTCACAAATTAATTATTCTTAACCATTTAGTATTAACCACTAATTACTACATTAATTAATTAGCTATAATTAATTACATTAATGCTTAATTAATTACATTAATTAATTACTTTTAATCACTTATTATTGATTAATTAATCTTAATTAATTAATCCTCAATTACATCATTAATTATTTTAATTAATGATCCTTAATTAATTTAAATTAATTCCTTATTTAAATTAATTACATTAAGCAATTAATCTCAATTAAACCATAATTATTAATCACGTTTGATTAATCACATTCTGTAATTAACTACCCTTAATTACTTATCAAATTAATTACTCCTTAATTAATTTCTTTAATTATTCCTTGAATAATTATATAGTAATTTAAACCAAATTTCTTCCATTCTTAAATTATCTTCCACTAATTACATCTAGTAATTATTAATTAATTACTTCACTAAGTAATTATACTTCATTAATTACATTAAGTAATTATTATCAAATTATCAAGTGATAAAAATTAATTAAACTTAATTAATTAATTTAAAATAATCACATTAAACTCCTTTAATTACATTAAGTAATTAATTCCTTAATTACTACCATTAAGTAATTATACTTAAGCAAATTCACAATTGATTATCTTTAAATTAATTAATCTAATTAATTATTAAAATTAATCACATTAATTAATTATTAAATAATTTTAAGTTAACGACCATCATTAACAATTAAAAATTCTTTAATTACCTTTCTAAAGTAATTAAACTTAAATTACTCATTATTAATTTCAAATTAATTAATCTTTAATATCCAATTAATTAACCTTTAATTATTTAATTAATTAAGTGTTAACTATAACTTAATTAATTCATAATTAGTTGATTAATAAATATCTAATTGTTAATTAATATTCTAATTAATAATCCTTAATTACAAATTAATTACTACTTAATTAATTAATCTCAATCATTAATTAATTAATTTAAACCTTTAATTACTTATTTAATTAATCCAAATCATTAATTAATAAAATAAATTAATTATCCATTTAATTTTCTTACAAATTCAAATTACAAATCATTAAATTCTAATTTACTTTAAGATAAAACTTTGTTCTTATTAATGATCAAGTTATCATTTACAAAGTATTTAAAACAATTTACTTTAAATTTACTTTCAAATTTCATTTTAAATTTAAAATGAATACAAATTTACTTTAACAAAGTTTAAGACAATTTAAAAACCTTTAATTTTACATGCTAAAGAAATACACATTTAATAAAGAGGTTTAAAAGAATTTAAAATCCAATTCATTTTTAAATTCAAATCAATTTGAATTACACTTTAAACATCCAAAATTGTTTAAATCATTTTAAATTTTAAAACTGTTCTTCATTTCAAATTTGAATACATATTTAAATTTGAATTCATATTAATCTTTGGATTTTAAAACTCTACGTACATTTTTAAAACTTCATTTTTAAAATTCAAACTACTTAAACATTTTTTTAAAGTAGTTTAACAATTCAAGTTTGAAACTTTATTTCTTTTTTAAAAAAACTGAGATTTAAAATTCAACTTGAATTCCAGATTTTAAACTTGGATTTAAAACTTAGTTTAATCCTTTGCTTTTCATCTTTAAACTTCATTTTAAAATTTTTATAACAAAACATTTTAAATTTTACTTTTAACTCATTAAAGTTGTTTTAAAATAATTTAAATTTTATAAAACTTCCTTAAATTTCAAACTAGGATACAAAAGTTTATTTGGATCCATATCCCAAAATCTGATTTAAACTTTATGTAAAAACTAATTTCAAATTTCTAAATCTGTTTTAAAAATTTTATAACAAAATATTACAGGTTTCAGTTTAAAACCTGTTACAAATACTAAACCCGAGCCACCCCATTTCTGCTTCGAGTCAACAAGCTAAAAACTTCGAGCAATATACAGAACTACTCGAGTAAATCTCGAGTCCACTCCACTGCTTCCATCCAGAGTATCATTAGAAATCAAAAGTGCACGGTCCACATGCACCGTGCCTCTGATCAACTCCAGCCTTCGACGACTGCTTCCTTACGTCGGCGATCAACCCCACATCCAAACATGACCAGAAAATCATCCTTCCACAGCTCGAAATTGAATTCGAGTCTTCATCTCAAACCTGGAACAACAGAAGCCTTCCCATTCCAAACCTGCCAACGCCACGACCACACATCTCCGATCACCAGAAAATCTGCTACTCCGACCAAGACTTCGCCTACGACCAACCTTCCATCTCCCAAAACCTAGTAGCACTCGATCAAGCGTAGAAGATGTGTTGATCGAATTCCTTAACCTAGTTAAAACTAGGGTTCCAGAAGAAAACCCTCTGCTGTAGCTTCCTCGATGAAAAGCAACATCATCCAGTATTTTCCAAGATTCACTAATCACTCCTTCATCATCTGAAAGAACCCCGACCCTTTCAACCTCTTGGATCACCAGAAAATTCTAATATTCCCATTCTTGTTCAAACCCAAACTGCACCTTCATCTTATTTCTAAAAATCTTGATTCTTGTGTTAAAAATCATATTGTAGTTGATGTAATCGTTTTATAATACTGGATTTACAAATTAAAAGGTTTGAGTATTGATTTTATGTAACATGCATAGATGTTTTTATATTTCCAGAGACAATAAGCTTCATTTTTGACTTACTTCAAATTTTTAAATATTAACCTAAGATAAATCAAACAACTTTGATTTATAAATTACATCCTATCAGAAACTAATTGAAAGATAAGGATTTTAGATAAAAATTTAAGCCTGGAAAACAAAACAGAACAGAGCAATTATAAACAGCATGCACACATATACATATTCACATCAGACGTTCACTTATATATACATGCAATACTTATGCAACCAAATTTATTTTAAGTTTAAAAGTTACTCATCTTTTTTAAACAGAAGACAGAGCCTCCAATCCTTTTGCTTGGGTTAAAACTTGAATGTTGAAATGCCTCTGATTTTTTAAAATAGTTTTTGAACTAGAAAAAGCTTTTGATCTCTGAACTTTAAAATTTTGAGTTATTGGAGCTTAAAATTTGATTTTTTTTAAAAGAACCACATGCATGCTTTGGTTTTGAAATTGGATTGTCTGCTTATTTGAAAGATGCAGTTGCCTTGATTTGAAGATGCAGGCTTTAAAACAGATTTGCTTGCATGTTTTGCAAAAGTTACAGGTTTGCTTTGAAATTGTACAGGGTATAGATTTACAGGGAGTTGATTTGAAAATGTAGATGATTTTCATGCTTGAAGATGTGCAGGTTGATTTTGATTTGCATGTTTTGGTTTTATGATTTTGAAAATGATTTTGCAGAGGATATGAGTTTCTGGTTACAGATTTCAGATTTTTTTTGTTTTGAGGGGATTTTGTTTTAATTTCTCCTTGGCTTTGGATTTAGAAAAATAGAAAAAGAAAGGGAAGGGAAGAAGATTTGTAAATAAATAAGCTGAAATTATTTAGAACTCAAAACAAAAGAAAAACTAAATTACAAATGCCACTTGTCTTCAATTTTAACATTTGTCATTTTAGTAAGCTTATAAATTCACACATGTCGTTTAAAGTTAATTAGTTATAATTAAATGTTAATTAGTATTTAGTTAATATGTTAAATGTTAATGAAGGATGATGTTTAGGTAATTAGTTAATAATTATTTATATATGTACAAATAATTTTAAAAGAAATAAAATAATTATATTTATAATAAAAGTTTATACAAATATTTTAAAATCCAAAACAAATTAAAAATATTTATCCTTTAAGTTTCAAGGCTTTAAACTCAAATTCAAATAAAATTTTAAAATTCAAATTTGAAATAAAGTTATATATATATATAATTACACAATTCGATTTTAAAAAAAAAACAAACTATTTTTATATAAAAATCTATTTGTTAAAAACAATACCTTATTATTATTGTTTAAAAACAACTCATTATCAAATTAAAATAATTATAAAAGAATTGTTTCTTTATTAATAAATTATTTATTTTATCAAATTATATTTAAAAAGAAAATAAAACAAGCCTTATTGTTTATTTATTTAAATTTAAACTCAAAATCAACTTAAACAATTTAAACTTAACAATTTAAAACCATATAGTTATTTATTAAATAGCTTTTGAAAAGCTTATATTAAATAAAAACAAATTTTCAGATTACCAAAATTATTAGATTTAGAAAATATGCCCTTTATTTATTAAATTTAAAACAAGGCTAATCTATATACGATATATACATTTCTATATACATTATAAATAGAAAACAATTTATTAGCTTTTAAAAGATAAAATCTATCAATTAAATATTTATTTAATTGGAATATTAAATTAATTCCAATTTTATTAACAAAGATTATTAAATCAATTTATTTTTTAATTCAGATTATTAAATTGATATTGCCTAAAATTCCGGGTCATCACACTCCTCCCCCCTTAAAAGAATTTCATCCCCGAAATTTAAAACAAAAGGTAATTTAATAATCTCATTAAAGATTTTAATTTTAAAACACAAGCATATATCAATGATATGCTAATTAATAACCATAACAACCAATTCATCCAGTCAAACAAATCTAACTATCCAGACAAAATTCTGGATAGAATTTTCTCGAGTTTCCCAAGTATATATATCGGGATACTCGCTCTTACAGAATCCAAACAATCAATACTACTAAGCTATAGAGCTCCTACTTATCTAGATCTACAAAACTAGACAGCATATCAGACTACAAACGAGTTTGATTCAACAATCAAACCTCCTGAACTGCTGGTTCCAAAACCAAAGACAGATCATACACATACTCCCTCAGAGATACGTGAAACACATCGAATCCCAGTTATCCAAACTGGCAATTCAATCTTGAAAACCAAACACTTATAGCTCCTTCGATCGGAGAAAACTTAACCAAAACCAAATCTCTGACTCCGGAATTCAAATTCTTTCGTCTCTTATCAACAAAATTCTTTGGATGATCTTGGGATACTAACATCCTTCCTGATCAGCTCAACCCGTACTAATGTCTCTAGAAACAAACTAGACCAGAAAATACCCATCAAAATGATCCTCTCAAGATCAATCAGCAACCAAGAACACACTCTACTCCTCAAACAACAGAAGACTAAGCTTACTTCTCCTATTCGGAAAAGATAAAACTTAAGCACTTCGAAACTACTTCCGCTGCACAACTCTGATCTGGAGTAGAAGAAAATGCTGACGAAGAACACGAGCACAAACTGGACAACACATCCCAGAAATATGGTTCAACGGATCCATAAGAGAAAACTCAGAAGTTCCTCCAAAAATCTGAGCTGCTTCATCAAACTCTATCTCTAAGAATCATCCTTCTACTAAACCGAACCATCGGTTCCACTCCTAGAATTCTAGTCGATAAGAAAACTAAATCTCCAGATGCAGAAAAACCTCTGACTTCCCTGAAGACATCCGAAAAAACTCTGATAACCCAAGAGAACACTCAACTATCGCAAGTCACTTTTGCGATCAACCCAGATCAATTTCTAAAGAAATTGTTCTCTCTTTACCAAACAGAACAGCTTAACCTGGCCTAGCCAATCCATCGAAGAAATGGATCCACTCTACTGCTTCTGAACTCCACCTCCAGAAAATCTGCTCAGCCAGAAAACTTCCTGCCAACACAGAACTCCCCGAGCCGCACTGCTGACCTAGATGTCAAAGACTTCCTAATCCAAAGCCCTACGAGAAACTCGGACCTCAAACCTGACAGAAACACCATGCTGAACTCAACCACAACACCGATGCAGGCATACTTCCTAAAACTTGTTCCAAAGAAACATCTTCGGACATCCATAATCACTGCATCTCATCACGCAGCTACTACTTCCTGAGGTATCAAGATACCATCACTTGCTTCTGCCCAACCGACGGATCCAAACTCAACTCATCCAATTTCAAAGATGAACTCCGAACCTCAACAGGTTTCCTTCAGAGATCGATGAAATCTTTACACCACTGCACAACTTACTCGAGATGGTATTAGGTCTACAGTCTCGACAGATCACTTCCAACCTCAACCATTCAAACTCCAACCAATGGTAGTCATCGTGTTATACACACCACTACCCTATCTACCTTTATAACTTATATTGGAAAACCCGAACAGGTAGCCCAACAGATAGGTAGAAATAAATAAATATATATATAAATATACTTAAAATTACAAATACGCTCTCGCAAGAAAGAAATCACTCCAAAGCCTAGGTATTCACTCAACCTAGCGCTCTGATACCACTGTAACGACCCGCCATTCATCTCCACAGAATGACGCATCATTAATAAGAAAGAAAGGGATAGAAAAGAGAAAGAAAGAGAAGAAAGAAGAAACAACATCAGAATCTCAACAGCGGAACGAATAAATTATATAAATAACATAAGATATTACATAGTATACAACAACTATCAGAGTTACACAGATTATACATCACATACTAGACAGTTATAAACATCTGTCTAGTTATTACAACTCAATACAATACGAGAAAACCACTCAGAGATACCAACACAGTGGAACACTATAATTATCTACAATGCTGAAGCCTCCTGCTCCATTGCTCCTCCACAATTCGTCAAAGCTAACCTGAATCCCTTGGCTACTCGTAAAAAAATTTGAGTACCCAAGAGTTTAAGAAAACAGAAGATAAACGCCGGGTCAGACATGGGTCTGGTGTAAGTAACAGGTTACAGTTGCTTAACTTTGAAAAACCTTTGAAAAGAAAGGAATCACGTAAGACTTCCCACACATAAACACGGAAAAGTTTTTACCTTACGCTAACCAAAACATTTGATAGGAAATCTAGTGATATTATAATAGGTCTAGGGTTTTCAAATAAATAGAAAATAGCCGAAATAGTTACATTCATTAAATTCCAGCTAATAGCCACAAAAGTGGGTAATACAATCAAAACCGTTGGCACTTATTGGATTTTGGATTCCATACAATGGCAGGGCTACTGGGGTACCGCCCTCACAGTACGTGGCCTAGATCACCGTACCGAGGAGCCACCCTAACTCCCCTGCAACACAAGGTCGGAACCATCACTTACTGGATAGTCCCAAACAAGACAACCTTGTAGTTGGTGCGCATATCCAACTGCCCACTAAGCCGAACAAAAAAGAGACCTCTAGACAGGGAAAAATCTCGTCTTACTTGGGCATGACCCACTTAACCTTGCTGCACCTCCCCTGTTTTAGCCATTCCCGGTTGATGAGGCTTGTGGCTACGATTATCTTTATAGAACACATCTATCTTAGAATGCTCATCGTCCACTTGATGATGTTGTGAAAGAATTCAATCCATACAAGTTCGTTCTGGGTTCGAACGAAACCGAAGGCATTATCTCGTCACACTCATTTTGGAATCACTCTCAGTGTTAACGACGATATCCCTTGCACTCTGAATCTTCATCTCGAATCTAAAAGCACTACCCCGTTAAACTCGTATTGGAATCACCCTCGGAGTTTTAACAACGAATAGTCCTTACACCTCGAGTCTTCACTCTTCACTTGATATTCACGACCTATCGTAAATTTGGATCGATGTGATTTTTGGATATCCAAATCTATAAACCCGATCCCGGTCTCATCGAAATCCAAAGCGTATCTTTTAAGGCCAAGTTGTTTTAGGGTTTAAAACAATTCAATTCCATTATCTATATACACACGGATAGATAATTCACAGATTCACAATAGATAATCATCATTATGATCACAACAGATAATCCATATTATCATTATCAAAAGATAATCCATATTATCATCACAATGCAACCAATGCATCCATATCACACAACATTCTCATTTCTGAGATTTCAAACCATTCAAGGGAACCAATTATCATTCATCCATACATAAGCAATGATTAATAATCACACCAAATATAATTAATTTAAAATGAATTAAGTTAATTTCTTCCATTTTTAATTAATTTAAAGTGAATTAAATTAATTACTACATCAATATAAATCTTGCGTACATATCCATTAATTAATTACAAATTAATTAATTATTCTCTAATTAATCACCTTAATTAATCACCCTTGACTAATTATTCTTTAATTACATTCAAGTAATTATTCTTTAATTAATTTCAAAAATTAATTATTCTTAACTATTTAATAATTAACCATTAATTACTACATTAATTAATTAGCTATAACTAATTACATTAATGCTTAATTAATCACATTAACTAATTACCTTTAATCACTTATTATTGAATAATTAGTCTTAATTAATCAATCCTTAATTACATCATTAATTATATTAATTAATGATCCTTAATTAAATTTAAATTAATTCCTTATTTAAATTAATTACATTAAGCAATTAATCTCAATTAAACCATAATTATTAATCACCTTTGATTAATCACATTCTGTAATTAACTACCCTTAATTACTTATCAAATTAATTACTCCTTAATTAATTTCTTTAATTAATCCCTCGATTAATTATAGAGTAATTTAAACCAAATTTCTTCCATTCTTAAATTATCTTCCGCTAATTACATCTAGTAATTATCAGTTAATTGCTTCACTAAGTAATTATACTTCATTAATTACATTAAGTAATTATTATCAAATCATCAAGTGATAAAAATTAATTAAACTTAATTAATTAATTTAAAATAATCACATTAAACTCCATTAATTACATTAAGTAATTAATTCCTTAATTACTTCCATTAAGTACTTATACTTAAACAAATTCACAATTGATTATCCTTAAATAATTAATCTAACTAATTATTAAAATTAGTCACATTAATTAATTATTAAATAATCTTAAGTTAATGACCATCATTAACAATTAAAAATTCTTTAATTACCTTTCTAAAGTAATTAAACTTACATTAATCATTATTAATTTCAAATTAATTAATCTTTAATATCCAATTAATTAACCTTTAATTATTTAATTAATTAAGTGTTAACTGTAACTTAATTAATTCACAATTACTTGATTAATAAAACTCTAATTGTTAATTAATATTCTAATTAATAATCCTTAATAACAAATTAATTATTACTTAATTAATTAATCTCAATCACTAATTAATTAATTTAAACCTTTAATTACTTATTTAATTAATCCAAACTAATCAAATATATTAATCATCTATTTAATTTTCTTAAAAATTCAATGAATTACAAATCATTAAATTCTAATTTACTTCAAGACAAAACTTTATTCTTATTAATGATCAAGTTATCATTTACAAAGTATTTTAAAACAATTTACTTTCAAATTTCATTTTAATTTTTAAATTTTAAAATGAATACAAATTAACTTTAATAAAGTTTAAGACAATTTAAAAACCTTTAATTTTACATGTTAAAGAAATACTCATTTAATAAAGAGGTTTAAAAGAATTTAAAATCCAATTCATTTTTAAATTCAAATCGATTTAAATTACACTTTAAACATCCAAAAAAATTTAAATCATTTTAAATTTTAAAACTGTTCTTCATTTCAAAATTTGAATTCATATTAATCTTTAGATTTTAAAAATCTACTTACATTTTTAAAACTTCATTTTTAAAATTCAAACTACTTAAACATTTTTTTAAAGTAGTTTAACAATTCAAGTTTGAAACCTTTTTTTTAAACTGAGATTTAAACTTAAAACTTGAATTCCAGATTTTAAAATTGGATTTAAAACATAGTTTAATCCTTTGCTTTTCATCTTTAGACTTCAGTTTAAAAATTTTATAACAAAACATTTTAAATTTTACTTTTAACTCATTAAAGTTGTTTTAAAATAATTTAAATTTTATAAAACTTACTTAAATTTCAAACTAGGATACAAAAGTTTGTTTGGATCCATATCCCAAAATCTGATCTAAACTTTATTTAAAAACTGATTTCAAATTTCAAAATCTGTTTTACAAATTTTATAACAAAACATTACAGGTTTCAGTTTAAAACCTGTTACAAATACTAAACCTTAGCCACCCCATTTCTGCTTCGAGTCAACAAGCTTAAAACTTCGAGCAATATACAGAACTACTCGAATAAATCTCGAGCCCACTCCACTGCTTCTACCCAGAGTATCATCAGAAATCAAAAGTGCACGGTGCACATTCACCGTGCCTCTGATCAACTCCAGCCGTCGACGACTACTTCCATACGTCGGCGATCAACCCCACATCCAAACATGACCAACAGATCATCCTTCCACAGCTCGAAATTGAATTCGAGTCTTCATCTCAAACCTGGAACAACAGAAGCCTTCCTATTCCAAACCTGTCAACGCCACGACCACACATCTTCGATCACCAGAAAATCTGCTACTCCGGCCAAGACTTTGCCTAAGACCAACCTTCCATCTCCCAAAACCTAGTAGCACTCGATCAAGCATAGAAGATGTGTTGATCGAATTCCTTAACCTTGTTAAAACTAGCGTTCCAGATGAAAACCCTCTACTATAGCTTCCTCGATGAAAAGCAACATCATCAGTATTTTCCAAGATTCACTAATCACTCCTCCATTATCTGTAAGAACCCCGACCCTTTCAACCTCTTGGATCACCAGAAAATTCTATTATTCCAATTCCAGTTCAAACCCAAACCACACCTTTTATCTTATTTCTAAAATTCTTGATTCTTGTGTTAAAAAACATATTTTAGTTGATGTATTCGTTTTATAATATTGGATTTACAAATTAAAAGGTTTGAGTTTTGATTTTATCTAACATGCACAGGTGTTTTTATATTTCCAGAGACAACAAGCTTCATTTTTGACTTACTTAAATTTTTTAAATATTAACCTAAGATAAATCAAACAACTTTGATTTATAAATTACATCCTATCAGAAAAAAAAACAGAACAGAGTAATTATAACACACAAATACATATTCACATCAGACACTCACTTATATATACATGCAATACTTATGCAACCAAATTTATTTTAAGTTAAAAGTTACTTACCTTTTTTAAACAGAAGACAGAGCCTCCAACCTTTTGCTTGAGTTAAAACTTGAATGTTGAAAATGCGTCTGATTTTTGAAAATAGTTTTTGAACTTGAAAAAGCTTTTGTTCTCTGAACTTTAAAACATTGAGTTGCTGGAGCTTAAAACTTGATTTTTTTAAAAAGAACCACATGCATGCTTTGGTTTTGAAACTGGATTGTCTGCTTATTTGAAAGATGCAGTTGCCTTGATTTGAAGATGCAGGCTTTAAAACAGATTTGCTTGCATGTTTTGCAAAAGTTATAGGTTTGCTTTGAAATTGTACAGGGTATAGACTTACAGGGAATTGATTTGAAAATGTAGATGGTTTGCATGCTTGAAGATGTGTAGGTTGATTTTGATTTGCTTGTTTTGATTTTATGATTTTGAAAATGATTTTGCAGAGGATATGAGTTTCTGGTTACAGATTTCAGATTTTTTTTGTTTTGAGGGGATTTTGTTTTAGTTTCTTCTTGGCTTTGGATTTAGAAAAATAGAAAAAGAAAGGGAAGGGAAGAAGATTTGTAAATAAATAGGCTGAAATTATTTAGAAATCAAAACAAAAGAAAAACTAAATTACAAATGCCACTTGTCTTCAATTTTAACATTTGTCATTTTAGTATTCTTATAAATTCACACATGTCCTTTAAGGTTAATTAGTTATAATTAAATGTTAATTAATATTTAATTAATATATTAAATGTTAATGAAGGATGATGTTTAAGTAATTAGTTAATAAGTACTTATATATGTACAAATAATTTTAAAAGAAATAAAATAATTGTATTTATAAATAAAAGTTTATACAAATATTTTAAAATCCAAAACAAATTAAAAATATTTATCCTTTAAGTTTCAAGGATTTAAACTCAAATTCAAATCAAATTTTAAAATTTAAATTTGAAATAAAGTTATATATATATAATTACACAATTCTATTTTGAAAAAAACAAACTATTTTTATATAAAAGTGCATTTGTTAAAAACAATACCTTATTATTATTTTTTAAAAACAGCTCATTATCAAATTAAAATAATTATAAGAGAATTATTTCTTTATTAATAAATTATTTATTTTATCAAATTATATTTAAAAAGAAAACAAAACAAGCCTTATTGTTTATTTATTTAAATTTAAACTCAAAATCAACTTAAACAATTTAAACTTAACAATTTAAAACCATATAGTTATTTATTAAATAGCTTTTGAAAAGCTTATATTAAATAAAAACAAATTTTCAGATTACCAAAAATATTAGATTTAGAAAATATGTCCTTTATTTATTAAATTAAAAACAAGGCTAATCTATTTACAATATATCATTTCTATATACATTATAAATAGAAAACAATTTATTAGCTTTTAAAAGGCAAAATCTATCAATTAAATATTTATTTAATTGGATTATTAAATTAATTCCAATCTTATTAACAAAGATTATCAAATCAATTTAATTTTTAATTCAAATTATTAAATTGATATTGCCTAAAATTCTAGATCATCACAAATATTCAGCACCATATACAATCACTAGGCCCTTTTAATTAATCTTTTACTAATTAAATCATTTAGCCAAATATTCATTTTAAATTATCTTTTAAAAAGATATAATCTCAAAATCATTTCAACTTTTAAATATTGGAAAACATTTCTATATACTTATTTAATAACAAGTAATTCACAAATCAATTTATTTTCCACAATTAGAAAATATTACGTATACATAAATCACGATTAAGTATATATTTTATTCTTTAAGGAAAATATTCTCTTTAAATACATTTATTTAGGTCAAACGAATGTTGCGTAAAACATCGTTACGACAACCCAAAATCACTAGTATAGAGATTCAGAATTTAGATTGATATATAAATCCCATATGCTATACAAAACACTTCCTTTCGAAAATCATTTAGTATAACAACAGTGTTATAGTCCATCATTTCCTTGCTTCTCGAAAACGTCTACTTCAACTATGAACGTTGAAATCTATGTATTCGATACTTAACACATTTTAAAACATCTTTAAACCATATTATTCCATTTAAAATATCACTTCCCAAAACGTTTATTTTATTTAAAATATTATTCAATGTCCAAAATCGTGAATATAACTCTCTTATCCAAATTCAACATTTTTACACCTTTAATTAAAGGATATCCACGGTCCAAAATCGTGGTTATAATTCCTTTCCAATTCTTTATTATTACAACATATAATTTAAAGGATAATTCGCTGTCCAAAATCGTGAATAAATCTCCTTTAATTAGCTTTTATGTTTAATTTGTCAAATTCAACTGATTTCGGATTTATAAAACAATGTTTATAAATCTATTTATATTTTATGAAAACTTCTATTTATAAAACCTTTTATTAACCAATTCCGTTTATATCATTTATATGCCATAAATCCAAATTATAAGTTAATTACTTATAATTCTCTTTATTTTACATATTCATTCTTTTGTATCTTCACAAATTATAAATCTTCTTCACTTATAAGATTCATTTATACTTCATTTTAACACTTATAAAACTCGTTTTATAATGCAAATATTTTAATTTACAAAATATCAATTTTATAAATTTTCTATATAAACCATTTATAATAAGTCAAAAATCTCAATTTAAACTCTTTTACAAAATAGTTATCTCTATATTTCAAAAATCACATTTCAATTATATTTCACAAAATCTTAGTTTTTATAACATAAAAATTATCACATTTGTTTATTTAAATTAAATCAATTTCCTTAACAATTCAAAATTCAATAAAACGTATATTTCCAAAATCACTTGAAAATCCTTTTAAATTTTGAAATCATGACTTTAAAATTTTTAAATTTCCAAAATATGGCCCAATGCTGCAACCTGTGCAGTTAATGCGCTCGGCAGATTCGAAGCGATGGAGGTGCAAAAAGTCATAGCGGGGATACAGCGAGGATATAGCGGGATATAGCGGATGGATCTAAAATAGCATATAAAACTCGTACTTAATGTTTTGACAAATATATAAATGGTAATGAAATAAAAAAATATCATTCAATTGAATTATAATTAATACATAAATAATTTTAAACAAAAAACATGTGCGAATATACTTTAAATAAACGTAAAACTGTTATATAATATAATTAAATTTAGTAGAATACTAGAGTATTTTCATTTCCGAAAATATATTAAAAATTAAATCAAATAAATTAGTTTCATAATTTTTATAATGCATAAATGCAATTTTTTAATTCATTTTATTAAAGAAGATATAGCAAAAATAGCAAAATATAGCGGGAATAACGGATATAGCGGAAATAGTGGGGATTAAAGCGGAAAGGCTATATTTAGGGCTATATGGAAAAATCGTAGCCGTAGAAATCTGCTATGTGATCTAGCGGGGTTATAGCGGGGCATTAGCTACACAGGCTGCAAAAACACTAAGTACATCAATCACAACATTTAAAATCATCATATATCACATGATAACAGAATATATCACAACATTTATAAAAAAAATCAATACTGGTGAGGAATCTAGTTGGATCCCTCCAACCTGTCACCTACAACAAATATACATATTAGAATATGTGTACAATGTCCGCTTCAAGGCAGACGCGCGTACAAGGGTCATCCGCTCATACACGGGAATGTGTAGGGTCATCTGCTCAAATAGGCAGGAATATATCCAAATACCAATCAATATATCATATATCATCCAAAAAATCGTCCATCATCATATAATAAATTATTTCTCACTTATGTAAAAATATCAGTGAGTCAGAAAGAGTGAGTTGTACTTACATTGCTTGTAGTCGTCGCAATAGCGATTTATTCCGATTAAAATAAAACAAGAGTTTAATTTCAACCAAAAATTTTACTAGCTCAAATAAATTCCAATCGAGCTCCATAATGTAGTACTCGTCAATACGAACCCAACACAATTCGTTTCGTCCGAAACATACCTCGTATGAAAAAGTTACGCATTTTAAAAGATTGTACGAACTTATATAAATCAATTTACTATTTTATGTTTATTTTTAAACCTTACTTTACATCTGGCCGTTGATTTTGCTATGGAGAAATATGGTCGTTCTTTGTTTTCCTCTCCCACTTCTTTCAACTTACGTAAAAATAAACCCATAGCCACCGTTTTTGCTCGAATTATCGTGGCCACCACGATCCACTTGAACCCGATCGGCAACCTCCACGACGTAGCTCACCAACTCCACTACCAATGCCCAAAAACCGGCCTCCCCATGACGTGCTACAGCCACCCAATCACGCTTAAATAGCCCCCAAAGCGTAGCCCCCTAAACTCCTTCTCGTTGCGCCATATTCGATCATCACCGTTGGATGTGAAGATCACGATGTGCTCTACAATATTGTAGTTGAACGTTTTTGCTAATTTTTTGTGGATTGATAGATAATGGAGGAAGAAAATTTGAAATTTCTTGCCATTGAAATGATATGTGGCGGCTAGGGTTTATTGGTTAGGGATTGAGCCAAAAAAGAAAATAGTTTGGCCTCATATAGAAAATTTACGCACACTATTCATCAGAAAATATTGAACTCGAAATGAAGGGTGCCACCTGGTGTTTATAATGTTTTACCCCTATTCCGAACACAATGGAATATATATCGGGAGCCAATTCGATCGTATTTGGAAGATAGGTTTTCGAATCGAATTATTTAAATTTAAAATTCACTTCAATAGATTTCTACGCGTTTTAGCTTGCCCCGGACAAACCGTAAATACGAATGACATGAAATTTGAAATTTTATAATAATATAAAATTACGGATTCAATGAAATTTGTTTCATTGAAATCGAGATAGTATGAAAAATGGCTATTTTACTCATCAATTAAATATTAAAATATTCAGTTTTTGGAAATTAACTTCTATTTCAATTTTAAAAGTTCTCTAACATCATTCTAATTCAAATATGATTCTATTCAACTTTATACAACATTTTTATTCATATTAATTTTAATTTTCCAATTATTTCAGCAATTTCGAATATTAAATTATCAATTAAATTATCCAATTAAATCCAAATATTCGACATATAAGTTATTCAACTTATAAAATTAACTTGTGAATATTTAAAATCATTTAAATATATCAATTTCAAACGACTGAAATCCTGGGTCGTTACAGCATACTAGAAATGTCTATCTTAATTTAGTAAGGATTTCAGGGCCACAATGTTATTAACACTGATTGATAATTAATGGCGGCTTCTTGTAAAATTTTCTTTTAGGATTTTTGGGTTATATTCGTTAGTTGTCTCCCTTAGATTGCTGGAAAAGGGTACAAGCTATGAGATATATTCCAACTTTATCACGTGTTAATTTATAGATGGAATTGGACTGCTATATATATATATATATATATATATATATACATATATTGAGAAACCATGTAAATAAGGAAATCTCGTAAGGGCATTTAACTAGCGATAAAATGTAGATAAGACTGGAACTTTATCAAATACATTTGGAAATTAAGTTAGCAACTAGAATTTAAAAATGCTTCAAACCCAAAAGCTTTAGGCTAATGAAAAAGTAAATTTTATTGAGCAAATGACTGGGAAAGGTTGTTGCAAAATCACTGATCACTATCTCTATGCTTAAAAGCTAATGTTATAAATATGATTGTAGGTAGTATGTTGTTTAAAAATAAAAGAAAAGGCTTCTTCAAATCTAATATTAACCACATAGTACTAGAGTCAATCATATACATTAGCTCATAGACTGCGATTACTTAAGACATAGCCTAAATTATTTTAGAATGAAGTGACATATATTTTGATAAATTGTGTTTGTGTGGTTTTGAAAGTTTTTGTTTAAATGCTTTTGAGAAGATGAGTTCAAATGTTTTTGGAAAATTTTGGTCAACTGCTTTTGAAATAATAATAAAAAATAAAAAAATAACAATAATTAAATGGAGTTTAAATACTATTGTGAATTTGATTTTTCAAATTATTTTGCAAGTTCGACTAGAAAAGGAAATGAAATTTTAATGGAAAACAAAAAAAATCAATTTTCTAGGAACACATGCTTAACGTAAGGCGGTCAACGTGCTAGTGGATATGAATTTTACTGTCCGACAATGATGATAGAATACTAAACATAGATATTAATAAGGGAAAAGGCTCTTTTAGCTATGGAATTTCTATTTCCATACCTCATTGATAGTAAATAAGAACTTGCGCTTAAGATAGTTACACTTTAACATCCAAAATTAAACCTCCTTATGCAAGTTGTACTTAAAAAATTCGGAAATTTTTCATGGAAGAAGGGAAGGCTCCAAGGAACAATGGAATAAATATCCAAATAAAAGGTGGAATTGTAGAATTTTCCATCTGAATTCCTTTTCCGATATAGGAGTATGATTCAGAAATTGGATTTTCAAAATTTTTGGATGTTAAAAATTATGTGCTTGGTTTAGACGACAGCGATTGGGCGCCAAATTTAATGAACCATACTCTTACTCATAGGAGTACGTAAATTATTGTATGAATAAGGACTTTTTGAAAACTTGCATACATATGAACTACCAGTAAATCTAGGTTGTTTGCAACATATTTTCAAAAGGTTTTTAAAAGAATGCAGTCATATAGGAGGCACTGATTTAGAGTTATTCTGCATACATGTTTTATATGTCGTGATACACCATGCACCGGTAAACATTTGGCAGCAAAATTGACTATATACTAACTGGTTGGATATCTTGGAGTGGTTGTGCGCTATGTTACACGATTCAACCCATAAGGAATTTCGAGGATGAAATTCTTTTAGGAGGAAGAATGTACTATCCCATAAAATTTAAAATTGTTAAAAATAATTAATAAGGCTCCCAAAATAGAATTTGAGTAAATGACGGAATTTGGCCATAAATCTTATACCATTGTGCTCATGGCAATTTTTCGAGCAACTTTATATTTGGAGTTTCGCGATAGGAGCTCAAATGAAAAAGTTGTCAACGTTTGAAGTTTTCAGAGCAAAAATAGTTCAAAATGAAAAAGGAAATAAATAGTATTATGTATGGAACCCCACTAGTACGATTGATTTGTATGCCTATAAATGAAGGCATGAACCCCCACTTCTCTTCTCATATTTTCTTATCCAAGCAGCGAAGCTCTGCCATTTTCTCTTCTCCACTACTTCTAAAGATATAAACTATTATATATAAATATATAATCAGAGAATGGTAGAAAATAAACTAGAAGAAGAGAGGAGAAAATCAATACCATGGAAAAAGGTAAATTTATAATTATAAATCTATGTTCCTTTTAACCCCAAATCTCTTCTCAGATTTATTATTATAATAGTGTTTATATACTTTGTTATACATATTCTTTTATATTAGAAAGAAATGGAGTCAAGTAAAGGAATGGATTAATATTTAGAGATTTGAAAAGCTTTAAAAGGTGAGTGGAAAATTATACAATTTATTTTTAACATTGAAATTTATATTTTTGGACTTTTTTTAATTATTATGCCTAAATAAGATCTGGTGAATTGTAGACTGAAAACAAATGTATTGGAATATTGTCTACATATTCAATAAAATTGGTAACTGGAATAGGAATAGTAGTTACTGCCTAATATGGAAATTTGAACTCAGTCCCAAATATTATTACTGCAGAATGTTTGTTTTCTATAATTGGGTTGTAAATTACGTTACCCTAGTTGACTTGTAGTGTGAACTTCTAGTTTTGAATTATTTGGAGAGGGTTACGTGTAATTTTCATAAGTTATCCAATTCCAAAATATGTATAAACGAACATCATTTGAATTAACAAGGGATATACCAAAAAAGGAAAGAGAATTGTAAGATATGGATATTCTTTTCCATAGTTTACAATGTCTATTTCAATGAAAGAAAAGAAATAATTCCTTGTAATTTCTAGCGAATCAAAGATTTCACTTTTGGTTAATTTATGGAAAATTATAAATCATTTTTGAAAAGGCACCTTTGGTAAATTAAAACATGGAAAGGAATTTTCTAGTTTAGAAATTAAAAGATAGAATTTTAAATACATAAACAAACACGTATGACCATGCCTAACATTTAAAAATAAAAATACGTAAATAGTGCAATTTACAACGATTTTCGTATTAGTTATTAATAGTGTAGTAATTATAGGATTAGGATTTATGAACATTTATTACAAATTTAATGGGCAATAAATTTGTAATTAATAGAGAGGTAAAAATGAATTAAATAGGGACTGATTAGGGAATTTAATATACCATTTATAGGGAAAGTAAATAAGCATAACAGATGGATTTTCAAATTTCTAAGTAGATTAAATGAATTATATTAGGGTTGATTAGAGATTGTCCAATTTTGACATTAATGACCTATTATTACGGGTAATAGCCATTTATTCGACATTACAAGGAAACTAAAGCCTAAGCGTATAAATTAGGAATAATTACACGGCGAACAAGTAAGTAGTAATACTATGTGGAAGGAAATAAAATTTTCATAATAGGAAATTATATAGCTTCAATTATACGTTTAAAACAAGCGTGAATTAGTGGGCTTAGCTCAACACGTGGCTTTGGGTGATTAGTTTAGTTCAGCAGGTTAGGATGTGAGGTCGGTAGGGTTACACAAGAGAAGTCTTCTCTTTACCTGGAGACTACTAGTAGTTATGTATACTTACTGATGTGGTACATCTCCAACCATAGGACCCCTAGGGAAGGGATATCCGTAGGACGTTGGACTTGCTTCCAGGATAGAGGTATTAAGTAGCTATTATAGGGTCTGCTTCCTCCAATTTAGGAAGTATTAAATGGTCGGGGTTAGCGTTTAGGCACCGTAGTGGATATATCAGGAAAGTACCGCTTCGGGATTGAAGTATTAAGTTGCTAATATAGGGTTTGTATCTCCAATAAATAAGTATTTAGTGGCCTAATTAGGTTCCGTGCGATGCCAACTAGATAGTATCGAAGAAACGTCTACCTTGGGACAGGTATTAAATGACAGAGATTTGCCTAAAATGTAGGTTTTAAATGGTCAATGTATTCCTAGCTGCTATTGAAAAGGTATTAAGTGGCTCGGGCACTATCTTTTACATTGTTAGGACATGATTGATGGTAGTTTCATGGGATTGGGAAGATCGTTTGGACTATAGTTGAAGGTAACTTGTAGAGCTGAGACAATTGTTATATGATAGTTATTATGAAGCCTTATCTGGGTGTCATCGGTCTTCGTAGTTATGACCGAATGACTAGCGGTTATGGTGCGGAGGGCCAGCATCGGGGATTTAGGTATTTAGTAGCCATTATGAGGTCCGCCTCCTCCCTATTTAAGAAGTATTAAGTGGTTGGGGTTTTGGGTGGTGGAACGATTAGACATATATGCAAATAGGCATATGCCTATGTAGTTATAACTTGGAGAATGTTATGTTAGACATATCGTAAATGCACATAAAATTTAACGGATTAGCTTCGGCATAAATTAATATGATGGCTAAAGTATGTAATTTTCTAATTACTAGATCGTTGTTTTGACCTTCTTGCTCATAATAACCTGCATGATAGATTTAGAAGGATTAGATACTGGAGCTATATATGAACTGCAAATGGTGAAGTTTTCTTATTCATGCTCGGCGCAGACAAGACAATTAATTATCCAAGGAATGGTATTCCAAGGTAGTTACCTTAGTTAATGCATATGTTATATTATATTTTCACTTCCAATGTGAGTTTATCTATATCCCACTCTGATTGGTTATTATAGGTTACCAAAACCAATGATCCGTACCATTATGGACTTGGGTTTTGATTTAGTCAAAATTCAGGCCCATTAAGGTGCTGATTGTTACATAAAATGTGAAATAATCTTCTTTAAACGTTATGAAAATTTATAATGATGTTTAGCATGATAAAATAAATATGGTTTATACTTTCATAATTTTTGGAAATTATTTGGAATCATTATGAATTTTCTAAGTTAAGAAAATGCATAATTTTAGGTAAATTAATTATTAAAAATAATAAAATTAGTTATTTTGACTTGAAATTTTTATATAAGCAAAATTATGATGAATTGGATTTTTTGTTAATTTATGGGACTTTTTCAATTAATTTTCGATTTTATACGAATTATCTAGTAAGGAAAAGAGTTAGTTAATTGGAGAAAATTAACGAACTAATTGAGGAAGTAAATAAAAATTTCTCAAAAGAAAACAAAAAAGCTTAGGTTAACCAATAGGATTTAGACACAAATAGGGTTTGGTGTAAAGAGATTACTTTAAATATTAGTAAAACGGTCTTCAAATTAATTACAATGCTACCATTTCAACTTGCCGTAGCTTATATAACTAACAACATGCAATAGCCTATCAAACTCAACTTGCGATAACTTATATGTGCTTAAGTTCCAATATCTCATAAGAGCTCAACTTACAATAGCTAATAAATTATTTCCCTATTATATCTAATGATTGTTCAACTGGCGATAGCATGTATAGTTAATGTGTGATAGTTAAAAGGAATGTCAATTTGTGATAACTATTGAGGAATCTTCTTGCAATAGATAATAGGGGATCAGCTTACGTTAGCTCATAAAAGCTCAATGCACGATAGCCAATAAATTATCAACCTATGATGGCTAGTTGAGCTGTCAACTTGTGATAGCCTATTAAAGCTCAACATTTGATAGCTTATGTACAAGCTAAAATGTGATAGCTAGGCTCAACAAGTAATGGCTAGGCTTAACATGCGATAGACAGGAAAGCTATAATTTTCCATATAGAACTAGAAAATACTTAGCGCACTTAGGAAGCCAGTTTCTAAGTGTTGATTGAGAATTTTGTAAAGGTGAAATTATCAGTGAAATTTTTAAGTTAAAATTGTGTTAGCTTATTTTAAAATGGAAAAGGCTTAGAGAAGCAAAGAAGTGATAGGGTATCATTTGAATCAAAGATAAATATCTTTTGTCTAAAAAATGCATAGGCTACACAATAAATAAAAGAAAGAAAATGATTGAACCATGATAATAAAGATATGCCAAGTCATGAAATCATTGAATAGTAGGATGCTAAGACTAATGATGTCTAAAATACGATGGTATTTGGAAGGGTGCAACGACTTCGGAAGTTTATAAGGTTCAATTCATATAACTTAAAATTTAAAATAAGTTTACGAAATGGTGCCAAAACACTAGGGTAGTGTTATAAATAAAATGAATCGGCAACATGAAAAGAAAGTGTTTTGGGATTAAGAGGGGTTATTAACGCTTTATGAGGACGCTTGTTAGAATGTATTTGGGGAGCTTATTTTCAACCTCCAAGTGAGTCAGGATGGCTCCTTGATTGAATGCGTCGCCATTTCATCGGCGACGTTGTTCGAGGAAAAGATAAATTAGTGATAGAAAGACCTAAGGAGGTAATCACTAAAATGATTTGATGGTAACTTTAAGATTGACACCTAAATAAGAGATTATGTGATGCTTATATGAATGATTTATGGTTGTATGACATGATTCATAATTGAATATTATGTATAAAATATATTTAACATGAATTTGATAATATAAATAGTTCATAATTAGATGATAAATATATATACTTATGAATTGAATTTGATGCTAATATAGGCTTCTGATGCGATGCTTGTTTAGGTGATATGATGTAATTGCTCTGAGGGAAAACTCGATCTATAGATCAAAGGCATGGTCTCACTATTTTTTCTTATGGTAAAATTTTATTCGTACCAAACTTTATATCTAACTCGTATTTTTATTATTTCCCATAAACTCATGGGTACTTGTGTGAGTAGGCTGAGTTTATGGTTTAGATAGGTGTCCTTTGGAAAGACAGATAAAGGCTTCAATAATTAAGCAAGAGGCTTATTTAGTGAATAAATTTATTTTGAATACTCCGCTTTGTATAACCAGGAAATATAGCTGGTTAAGTGTCATGTTGGCATCTTTATATGTCGGACATGACACTATATTTATTCCTTATCGTTGTATTTACCTCTATGTGGGAACAAGAAGGGTTAATGGTGATTTAGTGGACTATATAAAAATAATTTAATATAATGAAATTATTTAGCTGCTTTTTTGCTTGATAGAAAAAAATGTTGATCTCACTATGATGCCTAAAAATGATTTCGGTGATGACTATAACATCACCGCTTCTATTTTTGGGTCTTGAAGTAGAGGACGTTACAACTTGGTATTAGAGCTTAGGTTAGGGGATACTTAAGTAAAATTGAGCTAAGTATAAGATATGTAACTAGAAAACTTATGTACAACATGGTATTACTCTCACTCTCTTTACTTTCATTCCTTACGAATGCTTGATTGCGTAGAAAGCATGATTGGATCTACATAATAGACAATTGACTTTAGGTAGTACAGTAGTGGATGCTAATAGGGGAACTGACAGTACTCAAACTAATTGTCAAGGAAGGGAGGTAGTGCCGAAAGTCATGCTGAAAATGGTACTTAAATGCCTGCCCCGACTATAGGAGAAATATACACGAATATTTTATTTTGCCAGTTTATGACAAAAATGATGAGGCAATAACTAGCTGAGGTTATTAAGAAGAGAACGGTTACAGCTAGAGGAGTAGATGATGTAAGATTATAAGAACTATGGAAGAAAGGTGTTTATAAGAAGCAATCTGCTCTAGATGTGCTGAATTAGCCAAAGATATGCAAGCGTATCTCTCGAGATTTATGTTATGATAGTGCTCAGAAGAGGAGGTTGGCTTCTCATCATATATAGAAGGATGCGCTAGACTGTTCAGAAGGTCGTAATTGCTGAAATCCCAAAAAGGGAGATAACTTGGAAGTAGTTTAAGGAATGGTTCGAGGCTTAGTTTATTCCCATATCATAGAAGAGTGCATTATGTAGGGTGTTCTTAGATTTGAAGAGGAGAGAGACAATGTTTAGGGTTTTATCACTCTATCAATGTATGGGAGACAACGCATCAATACCCCAATAAAGAATAATGAAAAGTTCATCAAAGGACCAAGAAAAGGGCTAAATCATAAGGTGAGGGCGAACCTATTATCCCTACTTGCAATAGTTTTGGAATTGACAAGAATGATATGATTCCTTGTTTTAAGAAGTGAAGATAGCTGATGTTAGGTCCATTGGTGGCTTAAAGAAAAGATTTAATCCATATCAGAAGGGCAATAAGAATCAAAAAGGAGGAAAGTTTCTATGGAGGAGGAGGAGCCCTAAGGCTAAATGTGGCAGATGTTACTTATTTTAACTATGGACGGAAGGAACACCGTTCTACTAAGTGTACATATTCGAAAAATAAGGACATGACTAAGAGCTTTATTTGTCATAGTTCGAAACAGAAGAAGAGGGATTGTATGAAGGCAAAGCAGGCAAAGGTTTATGCCTTAGAGGGACCTTCCTCTAGATCGACCTATGATAGTAATAAAAAGGGTATGTTTGGAGGCATTGTTCTGATTTCCAATATATCAATTAGAGTTTTGTTTGACACTGGTGTTGTGCACTCTTTTATTTCGAATGATTTGGTTAATAGGTTTGAATTAAATTTTACCTACTTGATTACTTACCTGTTTCTGATTAATCAGATCGGTGGATATACCACTCTTAGATTAAGTTGCCCCGGCCTTGAATTCGATTCGTATGGACATTTATTTGTTTATGACACACATGTATATAACTTCGTAAGGTATATGGTAATTTAGGTATGGATTAGTAGGGGCGTAACGATGCTAGGATCTATTGCGCAAATGTAATTATTGCCTTATAGAATCCAAGGGGTACAAAAAAAATTTGGTAGCATTAGATGTAAAGAAGGAGAAGTCAGGTTTGACATTATGCCCCATGGAAGAGCTAGAGGATGAAATTGATGCAATATCTTTAGTTCGGGAATCGATAAGTGTTTTTGAACCCGTAATGGGGTTTCCATTAAGAAGGGCGATCAAATTCCAAATAGACTTGATGCTAAAGGCACAATAATAGAACACCTAGCAGACTTCCACCTAAGGATATGGAATAACTGAAGAAGCAGCTGGTGGAACTTGAGAATAAAAACTTAGTTAGGCCAAGTAGTTCACCATAGGTAGCTTCCGTGGTATTCATAAAGAAGTCAGATGGATCTTTAGGAATGTGTATTGATTACAAGAATATAAATGAATTGATAGTGAAGCATTTTTATCTATTGCCCAGGATAGATGAATTGTTCGATTAGTTGAGTGGAGACAGAGTGTTCTCGCTACTCGGTTGGGCAACAAGATTCCATTCACTAAAGGTAGCAGAAGATAATGTACCATTGACCGCATTATAAGTGATATATGGTTCATATGAGTGGTTGGTAATGCCGTTTGGACTGACCAATGACCCGTCGTTCTTTGTTGATGTTATGGATCGAACATATTTGCTATCATTTGGCAGATTCGTGTTGGCCTTCATTAATGATATAGCATTATATTTTAAGAATGACAGAGACCATGAAGTCTATATTAGATTGGCATTGGGGAAAATGAGACAATATAAGTTAAAGGCAAAGTTTTGGAAATTCCATTTTGAAAATGAGAAGTTAAGTTTTTTGGCACGTTGTATCAAAGAATGGATTGATAGCGCATCCATCGAATATAGAAATAATCAATGGTTAGAAAGGAATAATGGCGGTTATGGAGATGAGAAGCTTCCTGGGTTTGGCTGGCTATTACCGTAGATTCAATATGGATTTCTCATGTAAAGCAACACCCTTAAGTAAGTTGGCTAAAAAGAACGAGAAGTTTGTATGGACTGATAAGCGTGAATGGCCAATTCAAGATTTAAAGGATCTACTGACGAACTCTACAATCATGATGCGCCTAAAAGAAATCAGGATCTAGTAGTGTATGCAATGCCTAAGGAATAGGATTGGGAGAGGTGCTGATGCGAAGAGGGTAAGTGAAGGCTACGCATAAAGGAAGTTGAGAATGCATGAGATTAGGTATCCGACTTATGACTTAGAGTTGGCAACCGTGGTACTTACACTAAAAATTTGGAGACATTATCCTTCGGGAGAGTGGTTCGAGTTGTATATGGAAAACCATAAGTCCTTTAATTACTTATTCTCTCAGAAGGAGTTGATTATGAGGCAATGGAGACAGTTAGAGATCCTAACGGCGTATGACTTGGGCATGGACATGCTAGGAAAGCGGAACAAGGTTGTCCATGCTTTGGGTAGGAAACAGTAGAGTAGAGTGTTAATCGTGATTGAAGAATGGAAGATGTTGGAGACTCTAGCCTCTTGTGTGGTGCATTTTAGGCCGAATACCGGACTGAGTAAGGATCCGTCTTTGTAAACAATTTTGGAGGTACGTCTAGTCTAGAATTACTACAAGGAAGGGAGAGGACCTATTGGTAGCCGAAAGAATTAGATGATTACAGATGGGAGTGGATGTGGGTGATCTAAAGTGATTTAAGATAGAATCAAAAGGATGGCTTAGGAAGAAAGAAAGACCATGTGCCCAGAATGCAGGAATCCTTCAGGAGGAGGTTTTCAACAAAAACATTGGTCTAAGTTTACTATTCATCTTGATGGTACTAAAATGTATCATGATATAAATAGGACCTACTTTTGGGAAGGGATAAAGAGAGCCATAGAGGAATGCATGAAGAAGTGCTTGACATGCTAGAAAATGAAGGCTGAACATTAAAAGTCGAACGATTTACTTTAACCTTCGAAAGTACCAACTTGGAAGTGAGGTTTAGTGTTTATGGATTTTATTGATAGGTTTTCTGGGTCGAGGATAAGAAATGACAGCATTTGGGTGATAGCCGATAGATTGACTATGAGTGGCCCTTTTATCCAAATGAAATCGACAAGGACGACATCTTATTTAGTGAAGTTGTATGTTATGGTGAGACCACATGGAATTCCAAGGTGCATTGGTAGTGATAGAGATACATTGTCCATTAGTGAGCTCTGGAGAAGTCTACCGATGGCATTGGGTGTAAAGTTAAACTTAAGTATGACTACCACTCATAGACCGATGGTCAAACAAAAAAGGAGAACCATGTACTTGAGGATTTGTTAAGTGCATGTGTCTCGTATTTCAAAGGATCATGCAAAGGTAATCTGTTATAGTTTGCTAGTAATAAAAGTTACTAGTTGAGTATCAGAATGACACTGTTTGAGGCATTTCATGGTAGACCATGCAATTCAATTATTTGTTGGTTGGACATAAGAGATAGGCTTGTATAAGGACACAATTTTGTAGGAGATGCTACTAAGAAGGTAGAATTGATTTGCCCCAGGATGAAGGCAACGCAATAATGGAAAAAGAGTTATATTGAAAAGAGGAGGAAAGAGCTTGATTTCATAATAGGGGACATATTTGTGAAGTTTTCTCCAATGCATGGAGTTACGGGCTTTGGAAAGGTGGAGAAATTAGCATACGAACTCGTAAGACCATTTCCAGTGATTAAAATGATGAGTAAACTCGCTTACTGGTTCAAAATACTAAGTAATTTGGCGGATGTGCCTAATGTTTTTCATATATCATATTTGAGTAAATGTGTTCATGACCAGAATTTGGCAGTGGAGCCGAGGCGAAAGAGGACCCATCTACAGAGCTAGGTTTAATGTATGTTAGACGATCGAAGTGGATAATAGGTAGTGACATGAAGAAGTTAAGAAAAAAGGTTATTAGACTTTCTCGTCCAATGGAGCGATGATAAAGATAATTGTACTTGGGAGGTAGATGATAATATTTGGAACATCAATCACAAGTTTAGCATCTCTGTTCTAGAATGTCATCATTCATTGTTCTCTATTACTTCGCCGGAGCTCTACCATCAGTATCGAAACATGTCTGTTGATGCACATTTTACAACAACTACCATACATCCCCATTCGTTCCAGCTTTTCTCCACTGGGTAGGGTCCTTTAGGTATGGTATTTATAACGATTCTTCTCTCAGGCTACCTTGATCACACTCCATTGGACTCAGTTTGATCCCTTTGGGTGTTCTACCCTTGGGATCTGCTTTCATGTAACAATCAACACCCTAATGGGCCTAGATTTTCGCTAAATAAAAAATCCAAGTCCTTCAAAGTCAGATTGTTGGTTTGTTATCTCACAAATAAAAAATGAATGCATACTAGAATACTAACTATGAAACTTATAGCGGAATAATACAATATAATAAGTCACATGACCATTGACCAAGATTTCACACTATGTCTAGTGTCCTTGTCAGTGTTTTGCATGGATGAGGAATATGACCTTCCTATATTCCCGCCTTGTACCAGTACCCGTCCATCTAAACTATCATATGCGTTATAATGAGTTGGCGTTAGAATATTGTTCTAGTGATTGGAAAATTATACAGTTTATACATAACAATAGTTTATGCTGATTGTCTTCCATTTTATTTCATGTCCTTTTGTTTTACTTAGTCGCTTCTACTCCATGCATCTGTACGATACATCCCATCCACCCTTCGTAGATTGTAACTATATGCGTACATATAAATATAAGTACCATGCTCCCCCAATAGACCTAGATACCATCCCCATTAGTATCTCTATATCATCACCCCATTAGATCCATCACCTTTACCATATCAAGATCTCGTTGTCGTGCATATCAAGGAACTTCCATAGTGCCTATTAATGGCTATAAAATAATTTAGTTGTAATCTAACATGCATTTATTAGGATTTCCCTATCCGCTTCTTGGTTGTAGACTCGACTCTATGAACTATAAATATAGTGGATTCAGACCCATCAGCCGTGGATTCAGCTCGATAGATTACCCCATGCACGATTTGAAAGATCTCCTTAATTGGGTTAATTAGCCTATCCTCCTAACTAATAAACTAGCAAACAATGTGACAATGCAAGACCCAACACGGCACGTACACTAGTGGGCAGTGTAACCCATTGGGTGTAACCCTAGTGTTTCCCGTTGATCTCTAAGGACTGATGACGTTGTCGACCTATGCACAGCCCTACTCCTTTATTTGGTACCATTACATGCTGATAGAATGTCATTCCTCGCTCATCATTAGATTTAGATTTCATATTTCAATCAAGGCAGTACCCCCATTTCCTTTTATTGAAGTAGACTCCTCTATCCATTAAGGTATTCCTTCATCTATATGCAAGCTATACTTTGCACAGGTCCTATGGTTGGATATGTCTCACATTGGCATAATTTATACACAACTACTGGTTTCTCCTTGTGATGGGCAGACCTCTATTGTGTAACACTATCGACCTCACATTCCAACCCATACTGATGACTAATGCCATTTTATTCATACAATCGTTCATTAACTTCAATAGTTCACACCCATCATAAACACATACTTGACACTACATATATAATATGTATGTATATATAATCATATATTCATTCATCTTTTCTTAATCATTTTTTTGTACAATTTAACATTAACCATATGTCCTTACTTCATTATGCATTTATGTCTTGTTTACTTTAGGGTTATTAATTGCTTCCATTTTAAATGATTTATTATGTCTTTTCTGTCCCTTTCCCTTTTTCATCATTTTCTATTTCTGTTCTCTTTTTACCTTTTTATTTATTCTTGCCTACGCTTACACTTCTTTTTATTCAATTTTCACCCTTATTAGTATCGCATATTTTTTCATTTTAGAATGTTGTTATCACATTTACATCTCTGTATTTAACATTTTGATGTTTTCTACATTTTGAGGCATTGGAATTATGCTTCTATCATGGAAATGTTAACACTATAAATTTCTATATCTTATCCAAGCGGAAGACTTATGTTGCGTTTGGAATGACAAGGAACTATCTTTTCATAGTATTGAAAAAGTCAGTATAAAAAATGAAAAATATCCAAAAAAAATCATCTCTTTCTTTTATTGGGTCTATTCCTTGTTACTTCAAATGGCGCACTTCTATTTAATTTAAATGTGACAATGTATAGAATTCATGCTGCAACATCCTAAATTCCAACGAACTGAAATATGACTTGAACCTTAAAATCTTACAGTAATTTCTAATTTTTCATTCTTATTATCCATTTACATATAAATCTGGAATTATTACATCAAACACAAATTGATGGTTTGCTATTTTTCAATAATAAATTTAGGGACTCCTAATATCCCAAACATTTCCTCGGTTTACATTCATATAACATATATAGATATGAAGTTAACAAATGGAGAATATGTAGGCAGGGTTACTAATTCCATTTCATGTATATAGATTTAACATACAACTCCAATTTAACATTTTAGGCATATAGTAATAGAACTACAATGATATAAATCTAATATTATACAATAGCACATAATGTTCCCACTCACATTTTTAGCTCTCCAAATCCCCAGATCTAATCCCTATTATTCCAATTTGACTCTCTTTTATTCCTATTTGAATGTATACATCACAAGCCTACATATATCAGAAATCTAGATTGGTGAATAGATTTGGATCTTAATACAAATTCTAGATTTGGATTTACAGTTTACCTTAGCTTTGTTGATTAGATTTGACCTTATTCCCCTTCTTTATCATCTTCTACAATTCTCTAATTGTATGTGTACGTATAATTATAACTAGTTTAAGAATTTAGAAATTTGTGGAGAAAAGAAAGCGGCAAAGTTTCCACGTCCATTAGAAAATATGAGTTTGGAAGTAGGGGAATAGGTCTATATTTATAGAGGTTAAAATCAATGCAACTCGTACGATTAAACTGTTTTAAATCTGGGTCGTGTGGCAAAAAAATTATTGTCGTTTTTAGACTAGCAATGGTTGGCCATTACTATCCTAGGGTCGATCGCAGTCGACCTTGTTGATTATTCAATTGGCATGACTTTTGTTTATAGGAAAATTTATTTGCTATGTCAGATCGTTCGGTTTGTTTTCCTTTTCTTTCGTTCCAATATTATCTATTTCCACTTTTAATATAATCTCCTCAATATTGTCAACGTTAATTATACTTATTGTCTAAGCTACCATTAAGTTTAACTATTTGTAATCAATGTTAGTTAGCTATTATTTTTTCCTTAATTACATATATAATTATTTTCGATTCCCAAACTTCAACCATCAATAACTGTTATCCGATCTTTCATCTCGACTATATATCCAAGTGGACTAGGCAAGTTGGACTAGGCAAGTTGGACTCGATAATTGACAGGGAAAGCAGCCAAAGAAGTGACGATAGAGTCCAAAGATCAAGCACAAATGGCAATATAAAGTAATGATCAAGAAAAACAAAGATATGAACCATATAGAACATTCTAGTATGGATTGTGATCCCTACTTCTAGTCTTCATTAGGCTAGGGACCGGGTATGATCCCTACTTCTATATAGTGGATCGGGTCATATTAGCTTAGTAGTTCAACTCAACGAAGATTGATCGATATCCAAACAAACGGGGCTCAAATATGAAAATGATTTAAGTAACATGTAGTTAACATGAAGGGGGACCCATCAGTGGGATCGTGTGACCCTACGTGGTCGTTAAGAGGGATCAGGGTGGTTCCTTATTCCTTGGGATTTGGGCATGGCGATCGCTCATGTGACATCATCTACATTTGGAGATTTCGTTAGCGATATTTCAAGAAGATATTTGACAGACTCTCCCTAGAAATACAAGTTCAAGGTTCATTTGTGGGATCTTTAGGCTTTTTTTACTTTATACTCTATTATGGATTCCGATCCAATCCCTACTGTATTCAGATTTCAATGCCACAAATAAGGCAATTTTTCCAAAGTAGACGTAGGCTTTCAGTGTTGAACCACTATAAATCCCCACGTTCTTGTTTTTGCTTATTTCATTTATTTAGTTACTTGTTTCCTCTATTTTCATTTAGATTTCTTCATTTGTTGCTCTACAAAACTCTATTTTGTATTTGTAACTAATTTTCGCGCAAACATTTTGGTGCTTTCACTGAGAATCTCAATTCTCAGCTCGATTGAATCCACCATCTACTAATGGATTCCATTATCCATGAGATAAGACCAAGATTTCTGCCTACAAGACTTCTGTTTTGACTCAGATTTGGAAAAGATCTAGAAGGAAGCTGATAGAAATGGCCAGTGGAACTAAGTCTACTTCCATGCTCCTGTTGAAGGCAACAATGACGCTAGTTTTCAACAGGTTAGTTAGAAACGTACAACCAACTGCTGCCAATCTCCGCAGTCCTGTTGATACCATGAATAGAGCATATTTTGAAGTCCTGATGAAGGAGTTGATGGATAGTCGTTAGCAGCTTAACCAACAGATCCAAGCTAACATTGATTTGATGATCCAGTTGAGGGATCAGTGTGGAAAAACAATGATGGAGCCTACTCTGTATTCAAGATCGGAAAAATCCTCCTCATTGATGACTATCATAGAGCTAGATGCTGCAAAACTAAAGCACACAACATTGTGACATCGTAACAAACCCAAGCAACCCACTACCAACGACGAGCATTGATTGTCCTCGGTCCCTCAAGAGGTATCGGTATCGATCCCTCCTCTCTTAGATGGGATCACCAATCAGCTGGAGGGGGCCTCTCCAGAGGTGTTACAATTGATCAAGGTGTTGGAGCTTTGATGAATCTAGTTGAACCACAACTGAGAGATGATGATAGGACCAAAACTCAAGAGATGGATCAGAAGCAAAAGGCGACAAAGCAACATGGTACTACCCGTAGACATGGATCGGGATAGTCATGTAAGGTGGAACACGACGACCGCTTGGCACCAGCTCTGCAAACACCAGACTTAACAACCATGGTGAGGCAGCTTGTGAAAGAAAGTCAAGACTTAGCCAATGATGATTGGGGACTATCAAGGAGCCATACTCCATTCACCGATAACATTCCACGTGTAGAGAATCCAACAGAGGTTTAATATTCCTTTTGATGCCTGCTTACACTTTAAAAACCGACCCCAGGCGGCATCTTATGAGGTACGAATGGCTTATGGACTCTGTTAGAGCCCCTGATGCAGTTTAGTGTAGTTTTTTCCCTATATTCCAAAGCGGGTCGTAGTTATGTAGTTCACTAAATTACCACCGCAGTCTATTTCTTCATTTGATGCGTTAGCAACAAAGTTTTTGGAGCAGTTCTGCATGCATATGCCTCACCCCAAAGACGTAATATCCCTCTTCAACTTGGTTCAGGCACTGAAGGAGTTGCTTAAAGATTACATAGAAAGGTTCAATACAACTGTTACAGAAGTCAGTAATAAAAATGATGATGCAATACTCATGGCATTGACTAGGGGAGTTGACCCTGGTTCTGAATTTGGTGATTAGTTGGCAGGAAAGCCTTCTTCCACAGTAGATCATTTTTTTCAAAAGCGACTAAGAAGGGAGGAGAAAACGCAAACTAAAAAGAGGGAAGTTGCAGGCTCAGGTGCCAAGGGAGTACAAAATTATGTAGCAATAAAACAGTCTGTGAGATAATTTTGGAAAAGTTCGGACTAATGTTCATAATAAACCGAATGAGTAGAAAAAGTCGGCGGCAAATCATGATCGAAGATGGTATTCTGGGAGAGGGAAGCCAAGGATTCCACACATGCACACCTTTTTGAACACATCGTTAGAGGACATCTATCTATCGACCTGTAATAACTTGCAGTGCCAAAAATCCTCCGAAATAGTCGACGGAGAAGCAGAAGCATACAGGGAAGTACTGTAGGTTCCATGAAACATATAGTCATCATACGGATGAGTGTCTTCACTTCATGATATCATCGAGAATTTAATTTATGAGAGAAAGTTGCAATGGTGTGTTAAGGCCTTGCAGGACGGTAGGTAGGGAACATCCGACCCTAATCGACAACAAGCTACACCTAGTGCTGAAGAATCTAGGTGGACCAGAGGAAGACTTGTTATTAATACCATTGTTGGAGGACCGCATCCTATGGACAGAAGCTGGCATGAAATGGAGCGTTATGAAAACACAGTTGAGCATGTTGATTTTGAATGTTGTTCAAACATAGAGGATGGTGTTGCAGCCAAACAGCAATGTACTATGACAAACAATATAGTATTCTGAAGTGTAGATGTGGATAAGGTAGAGGCCTTAATGATCGACATGATGGTGATCTCGGCTTTGATTGGCCTCGCCTTAGTGAGAAATATTTTGATTGATTATGGTAGTTCTATAAACATTATTTTCCAGAGGGCTTATATCCTGATGAGAATGAAATACAAAGACTTGAAACCATGCAAAGCTCGCATCCACGACTTTAATGGTGTTGCTGCTAAAGCGGCAAGCTACGTAAAACTACTGGTAGAGTTAGGGGATGGAAGCCGTAGGAGAGTGCGAATGTTGCCATCGTTGTGTTGGATGTGGACTCTATATACATTGCCTTTTTGGGCCAACCAACCCTTGCGAATTCGGGGCAGCTCTATCCCCTTGGTGCTTGACACTAGAATTTCCAACAACAATGGCGCAGGATTTGTTTATACAGACTAGGCGAGTGGACATGCCTGTTATGTGGCTGAGTTAGGGGATGCTCAATGAAAGGAGAAAAGAAAAGGTACGGAGAAGACTCTCTGTAGAAAAACCAATGAAGCTTGTCAACTAGCATCCGGTCCCTAGCTCGGGCACCGTAGTCGGTTCTATAAAGATATAGAACTGAGAGATGAAGAAGAAGATCCCAAAGAATCTAACGCTGCACCCATTGAGCTAACAATCGATATCACAATCAGTCATGACAACCCCTCGCGGGTCCTGAAGATTAGATCATATCTTAGCCCATTGATAATGAAGGAGTTAGCTAGTTTTCTCCTAGCAAATCTTGACATGTTTGCTTGGACCTATTCTGATATGTGTGGGATCTCACCGACAATTGTGAGCTATGTATTGAATATTGACCCAAAACATGTCCTGGTGAGACAAAAGTGACGCGGTATGAATTCGGAGAGATCTGCCATCAACAAAGAGGAGGTGGATAGGTTCAAAAGCAATGGGTTTATCCACGACATCCTAAACCCAAAATGAATATATAATCCCGTTCTCATGTTTTCTCATGAGAAAAGAAAATGGGTTGTTGCGAACATGTGTTGACTACTTAGACCTAAAAAAGGCATGCCCAAGGGTAGCTTTCCACTTCCAAGGATCGAACAGCTGGTAGACTCGATCGTCGAATATAAATTACTTTTGTTTATTGACACGTAATGTAAATACAATGAAATCCCGATGCACGTTCCTAACCAGGAGCATACCATTTTCATTACTAAGTTGTGATTGTATTGCTATGTAGCGATGCCGTTCGGGCTAAAGAACACTAAAACTACCTGCTAACGACTAGTCAAGTGGATTGTCAAAGATCAGATCAAACAAATGATTGAAGTATATGTAGTGAAGCCACGACAACCAAACGACCACATCGCTGAATTGGCAGAGATGTTCAGTGCTCTTTGAAAATGTGGAATGAAACTCAATTCCTTGAAATGCTCTTTCGACGTTGCTTCATGGAAATTTTTGGATTTCATCGTTAACTCTTGAGGAATCGGGGAAAATCCAAAAAAGATTCAAGTAATTCAAATGGAGAAATTGATTAATTAGGTACAAAGCATTAATGGGAAGGTCATCGCCTCAAGGAGATTCATATCCAGGGCCACTGGCAAGTGTATTCCTTTCTTCGTTTTAATTAGGAGAGGGAAGAGGAACTTTGAATGGACGCGGGACTGCATTGACGCATTTAAAGCTATAGTATATCACTTAGGGAGACCTTCCTTTCTATCCAAGCCATTGGATCATGAAGACTTGTACATATACTTAGCATTGTTGCATTGTTAAGCGATGAATTAGATCCAAAGGCTAGTATGTTATGTTGGCAAGTGATTGACAGTTGCTAAGAGAAACAAACCGAACTAGGAAAATCTCGCATATTGCCTATTGATTGCGTCGCGAAAACTCCATTTTTACTTCTAGGCTCACCCTATCATCGTCTACACTAACGCCATTACGATAGGTCCTATAGTGACCTGAGACATTTGGAAGGTTGCTCAAGTGGAACATCGAATTGAGCCAGTTCGATATCACTCATTTCCCTCGGAGAGCAATCAAGGGGCAGGTATTGGCGGACTTTATAGCCGAATTCACTACGCCAGATGACTCAATGGAGAGTAGCGGAGACCCGGCCATCCGATGGACGATGTACATGGATGGAGCATCCAATGATTGGTGTTCTAGCACCAAAGTCGCATTAGTGACTCCTGATGAACGATCGATCTACTATGCCCTGAAACTTGAGTTCCCTACAACAAATAACTAAGCTGAGTATGAAGCCTTGATCATTGAGCTCAAACTCGTCAATGAATTAGGAGAGAAAACTTTACCATACTTTTGTGATTCCCAGTTAGTAGTATGCCAAGTCAAGGGAGATTATCAGATCAATGGGCAATGACTCACTCCTTATTTCGGCCGATTCCAAGAGATATTAACCGACTTTGAGTACTACACCATTACATACATCCCCGAAGAACAGAATGAGTGAGCTAACTCATTGGTCAAGTTGGCTAGTTCTGGGGATGCACAGCTAATGGGCTTAGTCCCTGCTGAAGTACTTAATGCTCCAAGCATTAGCCAAATGCAAATCGCCTGGGTCTTAGAGATGGAGCTAGAAAAAGAGTCGCTAATGACTCTAATCAAAGACAATCTACAATGAGGAATCCTTCTCGAACAGAGGAATAAAAAATAATAGATGCTCTACAATGCTTCGTGCTACATCATTGAAGAAGGAATTAGGTTTAGGAAGGGTTACTTCGTAACCCTACTTCGATGTATCACCCGCGATGAAATTAAATGAGTGTTACGAGAAGTCCAGGAAGGAGAATGCAGCGATCACACGGGGAGGCAAATCTTAGCTAAGAAAATACTCGACTATGGGTATTACTGGCCAACCATCAATTAAGATGCAGTTGATTATGCGAGGTGATGCAACAAATGCCAAACGTTTACAAAAATCCATAGAGCCCCACCGATGGAACTTACTCAGTTGGTCGGTCTATGGTCATTTTCCACTTGAGGCGTTGACATCGTTGGCTCTTACCCTATTTCTAAAGGCGATGCAAGGTACGACATCGTAGCAGTCGATTACTTCACTAAATGGGCTGAGGCTGAACCTTTGGCTATGATCGTACTGAAGAAAGTAATCAACTATGTTGTTCAAAACATCATCTGTCGTTTTAGTCTCCTTTGAAAAATTATAGCTGATAACAGAACCCTATTCAATAGTTTTGAATTTAAAGATTTCTACCGCCGACTTCACATTGACAAAAGATTTGCGGTAGTTGCTCACCCTCAAGAAAATGGACAGGTTGGAGTTGTCAATAAAATCATAAAGTCCATTTTGCAGAATTGTTTGGAGAAAGTCAAAAGCAAGGGGGTTGATGAATTCCCGTTAGCATTATAAGCATACCGAACCACCCACAAGTCTACGATTAGCCACACTTCATTCGGCCTTGCATACAACTCTGTAGTTGTGATTCTTATAGAACTTGAAGTCCCATCTCATTGAGTGACTTACTATGACCACATAACTAACCGAGATCGCCTTTTGGAATCTCTAAACATGGTTAATGAGAAGCACGAAAGCTGATTCGAGGGCACCAGCATATCAACATTGAGTTTCCCGATACTACAATAGCAAAGCACGGACTAGGACCTATGAAATTGGCGATCTTGTCTTGAAATAGGTTTTTCCTATCCCTATCCACATGGGACCGTAATGGGAAGGACCGTATAAAAACGGCCAAAAAATTGAAGATCGAACTTTCAAAATAACAACCGTCGACGACATTATGCTCCCAAAACCGTGGAATAGCGAGCATCTACAATGCTATTTCACTTAGTTTAATTTCATTCAGTATTTGCTATTGAGTTTTGGCCCAAAAGAATGTAATAAGACATATTTTGTTGCCTCTTTTTAGTTGGCAATAAAATTTGAGATTTCTTCCACATCCGTGAATTGTTTGCTCACGATATAATGGTTGTAATGAGGTACCAGCTTCCGTAAATATATGCCCAGTATAAACTAACAAGGATCCAGAGTTTGGTGCTAGCTAAGTTCTTAGGTCCACAATCAAATTAAACAAAGTGAAATGACTTGATCGTTTGCCCATTTACTCTCGTCTACAGTCCGATGGGCTGAAAGTATAAGCATCAAACAGGCATGATAGACCGGCGTTAACTAACTGTGATCTTCGTAGTGTGAGTAGGAGTATAAACTAAAGAATGAGTGCGAGTCAACCATTCATTCTCTAACTCTTTCCTGAATCCGACAGAAGGAGTGTAAACTCATCATGGATAGATTTCGTTCGTTTACAAGCTAACACCGCCAACCCGAGAGTGGGGGCAGGACTATAAACCTATGTAAATGATGGCATAGCACAATGGCTAACGCCTTGAATTTCAAAAGACTAAGGGACATGATCGAGGGGAGGCCTTAAGATGGAATTATCGGGTCGATGCTCAAAGTGATGGGCAACCGAATCGCATTACAACTTAAGGATGAGCAACGAATTATAAGTATATTGAATGGAAAATGTAATCACTCAAACACTTGAACACATTTATGCAAAAGTTGAACAGAAATAAAAGAACTTTATTTACATATTAAACTTTGAAGATAAGTATAGTTTATGTCGAACAAGTTAAAAAGGGGAAGACTACTGTTGTTCTAAACTATAAGGAAGTGCAAACCTAGAGTTACTTCTTTTTTGACGACTTGTATTTCTTCTTCATGGAATCAAGAGAAATCTCACTCGAAATCTCCCATCCCCTTTTTTATCTTCTACTACCACACTCTTTACCCTTAAGTGAAATGCTCTAGGTTAATCCAACAGGTGTGCCCTTAGCAGGTCCAAGACGAGAACTAGAAACTAGAATGCTTGAAGAGGACACTACCAAGAAACTCCCAGTGCATCCGTGTGGAGTGATGTGAACAGGGTTAAAAATGGTCTCCCTGGGCAGAACTATAGATACGGGAGAAGGAACGACTTCCAGCATTTCTTGTTTGATCTCTTTTGCGAAAAGTACATCCGCCTTAAGTTTCTGCTCTGTCTCATGCATGAAAGGACACGATAAGGAATGGGAAACCCTGGTAATAACATCATCATCATCAACTTGAGTCCTCTAGTTCACCTCCTTCCTTCAACAAAGCATCCGCTAAGCGCTCATCAAAGTCCAGAACTTCCTAATCTGGAATGTTACGAGTTGATACCAAAGTCGTAATGGTTACGAACTCCGTCACGGGGATTTATGGTCCTGGTCAAGAGCCCCGTGGAGGGAGAAAAGCGATAATAGGAGACTCTGAAGTTAAAGAAATACAAAGAGAGGGGTTCAAAATGTTGATTGGAGATACATCGACTTTTTGAAAAATGGGAAAAGTCAATGAAATACCCTGTTCAGTTGGAACTTCCATGTGAGTCGGTGTACCGCTGGATGCTCCTTTTAGGATATGGGAGAGGGTAGTGAATATCTAATGCAGTGTTAATCTGGGTTATAACCAATGTCAGTAGAAGAGTCCACATAGGAGCTAGGAAATGCTTGGGTCTCTGAAGTCTGATCAGCCGTAGCGTCAAGTTGAATAAATCCATAACACTCGCCTATCTTTTGTTGAGAAGCTGTGACAGTTTCCTCTTAGATCATGAGTAGGCCCAGATGCAAAATTCTTTGTTCATCGCCCCTCATAACTTATTTTTCCAGCTACATCAAATCAATCTCTTTGGCCTTAAGATCTCTTTTCTTGTCTTCAATTATCCATTTCCAAGCGTGGCCAAGATGGTAGGGTTGTCACCCAGGAGCCATTCTAAATTTTTAAACTTCAAGATGTTAGCGTTATAGGAGATAATTTGTGGTTCCAGTTCATCCATAACCTCCCCCTGGTTTGTTTCTTTGCACCCTCTACTTCTCCCTTTAAGAGAGCATTAATATTTCTATCCTTTTCGGCGGCTACATCCCTCTCAAGTCTAATCGTGACTAGTTCAACACAAGCCTGCTGGCCAATTTTCTACAATTCATCCTTCTCTTTTATCTTGTACTCATGCTTGGTCTTTAATTCAGCTACATTTCTTTAGGCGGTATCTCTCCCGATCACTAACTCTAGATTTCGATAGCGCGGCTGTTCAACTTCAATTAAGTGTCTTGATTTCTCTATTTTGAGAACCATTGTGACATCTATGATTAGAAGATCACCCGGAATACGATCATACAAGTGGTTATGTAAAGACTAAAGCCGATGATGGACCTCATGAAATGTTAGCCGGAGGGATATCGTCACGCCGATACGGCTGGCTATCTTACCCATTTGGAGAAGGGGATATAGAAATTGATCGATGCTTAGAAGCAGAATCATGTAATGAGTAGTTCCTAACACCCTTATCACGATAGTCTCGATCTCGACTTGAGTGGTAACAGAGGTTGTGTTCACGACTGCTACTCTTGTGATATGAGCCTGATTGAGGCCTTTGAGTATGGCACGCTTTATTTTGCAAAGAATGGAATATGTTTCTTTTTCCCGATGAGTCCTCTAAGGAAAACGAAAATGTGTTAAATTTCAGCATTAAAGGGAATGTTACAAGTGCAATATAGCGTTGTGGAGTGTGTACGGATGTAAGTGTCCTGGTGTCCCCCAAGGGACTAGATATGGGGCCTTGCTGACTAGAGTAGCCACTTCCCCAATGTTGGGAGGAATATTAGCACCAATTCTGATACGAGAATCAGAATCCCATCCAATGCTCATATCAACAAAATTACAAGTCTTGGCATGATTTGGAATTTCAATATCTAATAGTCCTTTAAATATGCTTTCTAAATTTTTTGGAGGCTGAGAAGTAGACTGGAGGCTGAGAAGTAGACTGTTCTAGAGTGACTTAAGGAGTGATAGATAGGTTGGGATACTTAGCAGCATGGCCTTTACAAAGCTTGTGGACAAGTTTCTTCCTTTTCTCTCCTTAAGTGTAGGAGGCTATGTGTTTTGTGAGGATCCAACCGCAAGTTTATAGCTAGAACCTACATCACCATGACCATATTTGTCATCATCACCCCTTGCTTCGCCTTCTACGGCGGCATCTTAAACGTCCTAGACTGGGGCACAGCTGGGTTAGCATTGTCACCTCCTTTCCCGATGGCATCTCCTCCTCTGATGATACCCTCCTCACTGTTCCTTGGTAGCCTGGTACTACGACCCTCGTTTAGTAGGCCAAAGGCAAAAGGTTGCTCATCGATAATGAGAAACTTAATATCTCCATCTTCCATAGGAGCATCCCTAAGCATTAAAACTGCTTCTAAATAACGCCCATTGTTAAGTCCTGGGTGACTACCTATAATTTCCAGAATAACTACTTAGCTCAATATATGACTTGAATAAAAGTACTCAAAGTTAAATTTGAAAAGACACTTATATCCTTCCAGCCATCGTCATGCGAAACCTGGTAGGCAGTGCACATAGAACCACTCATTCTTGAAAGTGCTAAGTTTGTTCCAAAGCATAGGTTATGACCTAATAGTTATGCCTCGCCTCGAGGAAGGTGTTAAAGAGGCTTCCCCTTCATCACTTGGGATTATAGATGAACCTAATGTCTTATAGAGTTGGCTCATGGTGTAAGATGTCCGAAAATATCATATATGTACCATTAGGAAGGCATAACTATTCGATGCAATTGAGCTAGAGCCGGTCACAAATAATTTAACATTTTTTGAAAAAAAAAGATTAAAGGACGGAACGCTTCCTACCCAACACATGAACTTATTGCAGGTGGTGTAACATCCCCACTTGGAGGCCTAAAATTAACGGCTACAGATGTTGCAGTCATCCGCGGTTATTAGTTCTCGGTGACTAAATGTTGTAATTTTTGATATATTGAAATAACAAAAACACATGGATAAAAAAATTAACACCATTAAAAAAAATTCTCATTCCATTTCAGTCATATTTCAAATTCATTGCATAATCCCAAATTTCAGAGCCACATTTAGAGAAAATATAATTATTACTAGCTATGCCAAGAGTGACATATGAAGATGCCTCATTGGATGATCATAGTCCAAACATAGATAATTAAACAACTTTGTACTTACATTAAAATACAGCTGAATCAAATAGAAAAGAACTTCAATTAACTAGCTTGTCTCCTGTACGTCTTCGGAAGCTTATTCGTCTAAAGGAGAAGCTGAAAACCTAAACTCTCAAACTACTCAAAATCAATTGAAAATTCATTATAAATTATCAATAGCTTGGATAATTATGAAAATTTAAACCCATCGCCAAAATAATGTTTTACATAACATATCAAATCCCCATGTCATTCGAAACCCAATATATTTGCTTTTTGCCTTAAAAATCGAATAAAACATTTATCAAACATACTTGTCTGAATCAAACATATCATTTAACCCAAGCGTATCAATATTAAAATCATCACAAAGGTTTTAAACTTAAAACACGAAATCAAATGCTCTTTAAAAAATAAAATGAGATGGTTTTGATTATTGTTCACCTTGCTTTGGATAAGGAACTTGGGATTTGACCTTGCTTAATTCTCCTTGCTTGATTCCTTAGCTTAATAGATTTTCCTCCTCTTTTTCGTTAGGTTATGGCCAGCTCGAGCACTTTGATTTATGTTTTAGAATTATGAACTTGTCAAATGAAAATGGGAATAATGGTTTAGGAATTAAGGGTTAGGGTGAATAGCTATTTCCTATAATACCTTGCCTTATTCTCTTATTAGTTAGCTTATAAAACCATTTCCACTGACCTTTTCTTTTGAAAAATTTATTTAGTTAAGAACGGCCTCTATTTAGTTATCAAATCTTAATCCCCTTATCACTCTAATCTTTACATTATTCTATTTAATTTATCTAATTAAATCTCCAGATTAATGTTATTTTAAAATTATGGGTGTTATAGGCTCCCCTCCTTACTGAATTTCAACCTCGAAATTCAGTATGGACTAAGTACTAAGCATAGCTATCATCTATAACATCTATTAACTACCATGCTAGCCTACCTGACTAGCAACGGTCTACATAAAAAAACATAGAAGATACCCTCACATCAGATCAGGATAAGTATCTCAAATCCTATCTTCTGTCTCCCAAGTACAGTCCTTCTCATTGTCGCTCCACCGAACTTGCACCAACTTGACTGTCTTGTTTCGTAACCTCTTCTTATCTCTCGCTACAACCCGAACTAGTTGTCTAACAAAAGTTAAACTCGGTACTACTATTAAATCTTCCAACTTTGTCAGAGGAATAATAGTTTCTGGATCATGCATATACTTACGAAGATATGATACATGAAACATATTATGGACACCTGTCATACTTCCCGGCAACTCTACTCTGTACGTGAGCTTTCCGATCCTCTCTACAATTAGGAACAGACAAACATGTCTCGTTGCCATTTTCCTTGACTTTTCAAATGTACTACACCTTCATTGGTGGTACTTTAATGAGGACTGTCTCCAACTGAGAATTCTAGATCTTTATGTCTCTTGTCTACGTAACTCTTCTATCATAACTAAGATTCCTTCATCCTTTCTTGGATAAATTCAATCTTCTCAGTCGCCACTCTAACTAGATCTGGACCCAAGATTGATCAGTCTCTTGTTTTCAACCAATATGCTGGTGATTTGCGTGGCCTTTCATACAAAGCTTTAACAGGCACCATTTCTGTACTAGTCTGATAACTATTATTATAGGAAAACTCAACCAAGTGTAGGTGATCTACCTAAGATCCACCAAAGTCCAACACACAAGCTTTTAGCAAATCCTCGAGTACCTTATTGACTCCCTTTGTCTACCCATCAGTTTGAGGGTGATACGCAGTACTCATCTTGAGCTTAGTACCCAACACATCCTATAGACTCTTCTAGAATTCACTAGCGAATGAGGCATCTTTGTCACTGACTATACTACTAGAAATTACATGTAGTCTAACTATGTTCTTCATAAACAACTTAGCTAAGACAGTTGCCATCCTGGTTGACTTAAATGGAATGAAATGGGCACCCTTGGTCAACCTGTCCACTATGACCCATATATTTTCATTTCCTCTATTCGACCTTGGCAACCCCTTTATAAAATCCATGGATATCGAATCCCATTTCCAAAAGGTATTCCGATGGTTGAAGCAATCCACTCGGCTTCTTATGTTCGGCTTTCACTTGTTGACAGTTCGCACACTGGCTAACCTACGAGCCAACATCTTTCTTCATACCTTCCAAGTAGAAGCTCCTCTTCATATCCTGATACATCATGATTTCTTCAGGATGAATCGTAAATTTGGATCGATGACATTCTCTCAGAACATCTTTCATTTAGTCCTCAACATTCGAAATCCACAAATGTCCCTACTTTCTCAACCGTCCCCTCTAGTCAAGACTAAAATCCTTTAGATCATCGATCTCCAACCTCAAGCCTTCTAATCTTCTCGGCCAATAATGGGTCCACTTTCTACTTAGAAGCGATTCTTTCGGTCAATACTAGTCGAACTTCCAAATAGGACATCATGACAGTGCTCTGACAGAACTAGCAGTCGATCTTAACTGCACATTTTAAGTACTCAAAGATTCTAAATCTTTCCATTCTGCCAACATAACTAACACAACATTCTGATGTTTTCTGATAAGAGCATCCGCTCTTCATTTCCTTTCCCAGGTGTATACTTTATACCAAAATCATAACCTGCTAAAAACTCTATCCACCTCATCTGTCTCGTATTCAGCCCCATCTGAGAGAATAAATATCTTAAGGACTTTTGATCTATATACAGCTCAAATATCTTCCTTAAGAGATAATGTCTCCATATCTTCAATGCAAAAATCACCACAACCAACTCTTAATCATAAGTAGGATATCTCACCTCATGCGGTCTAAGCTGTCGTGAAGCTTACGCAATGACTTTACCCTTCTACATTAACATAGCTCCTAATCCAATTCCATATGCATCGGTATACACCACCAACCCTTGGTTTCCTTCTCGAACCACTGAAACAGGCGTGTTCATCAACAAATACTTTAGCTTAAGAAATGCTTCCTCACATTAGTCAGACCAAGTAAACTTCACGTCCATTCTGGTTAACTTAGTAAATGGCACTACTATCCACGAGAAATCCTTAATGAATCTCCAGTAATAGCTAGCAAGTTCAAGAAAACTTCTAATCATGGTTACCGTGTTTGGTCTCTTCTAGCTATTAACAGCTTCGGTCTTGTCTGAATCGATTGACAAACCCTTTCTCTAAAACCGCGTGACCAAGAAATTTAACTTCTTTCTTTTAGAAATGACACTTGGAAAATTTCGCTTTCAACTGATGCTGTCTGAGCGTCTCAAGCACTACTCTAAGATGATCTTCATGCTCCCTTTCATCTTTAGAGTACACTAAAATATCATATATAAATACCAATATGAACCTATCCAATTACTCTCGAAAAGCCCGGTTTATCAAATCCACGAAGAAAGTTGGTGCAATCGCTAAACCGAATGGCATAGTGCCAACTAGTACGAACCATACCTAGTCCGAAATGCTGTCAACAAAATACTGTCCTCTTCCACTCATAACTGATGCAAACCTGTCGCCAAATCCAATTGGAAAAATGCTCTGGCTCCACACAGCTGATCAAATAAGTCATCGATTTTCAGTAAAGGATACTTATTCTTAATAGTCTTCTTATTCAACTTACTATAGTCGATGCACAGCCTCAACGGCCCATCTGGTTTCTTTATGAAAACTGTGGGCGCACCTTAAGGCGAGCTACTTGGTCTGATAAAATTTATCCCTTCTGGATCCACCGGGTGCGCCTTTAATTCCTTCATCTCATTCGGTGTCATCCTGCTAAGTTGTCTACTTACAGGTTCAGATCTTGGCATAAAATTTATCTGAAACTCAATAGCTTGCTTTTGTATTAATCTAGTAACCAGCTCAAAAATATCTGCAAATTCTATTAGTACCCGAACCAGACTTAACCCTTCTTCTGCTTCCATAGCACTCAAAAGAGAACAAGCACTCTAGTTAGAATCCTCCACCAAAAATATAGTTTGATTATGACTATGAAGGTGTCTCAGCAAATATTTCCCTGTCCTGGCAAAATATTCTAGCCTCGTATCCACCCAACCAATCCATACCTAAAATGACTCCAAAATCTATGAAATCGAAAACATACAAACTGCATGCAAACTTATGACCTAACAAATTAATTTCTAACTAGTCAAATCACATTCCCAGAGTTGTATACCCTTCTATTGAATTCGTAACGCTTAAGGAAGTAACAAAGTATGTGTGATCTAAACATAACATATCAACCAAACATTGAGATATAAATGAGTGCAATGCACCGGTACCAAATAGTACCCTAAATGGTGTACTTAAAATCAAAATCATTTCTTCCATCATAGTTTTTCCTTTCTCATCAATAGTTGGTCTAGCAGAAGATGGTCCAACAGCAAAGACTTTTCCCATGTTTGCCCTAACTAGTTCTGAACACTGATTCTTACAATGCCCAACCCGGTCGCAGTTAAAGCTCTTTACACCCATCTTTCTTGTGACCTTCTTCCACTTTCCAGTTCAGCATTCATGAGCATGATGACCCTTCTTATTGCACTAAAAGCAAACCAAATTAGCCATTGCCTTCTGGCAACTTCTCCCTTCTAGGTTCCCTTCTTCTTGAAGTACTTCCTCTTCATGCCAAGAGAACTCTGGGTCTCAACCTATTTCTCCTTCCCATAAGTAGTAGGCATCTGCTCATTTCAGATTTCCATTTCCACAACCATATTACAAGGATCATGAAAATGTGGCAAGGTCTCCCTATTAATCTCAAGTCTCAACTCCCAAATAAACTTCTCATTACTCTTGATGACGGTGTCAATGGCAGCATGTCCATATGTAGATAACTCATCAAACTTCATGGCACACTCAATCACCGACATATCACCTTGCACCAAGTCCATGAACGTCCCCAGTAATATTGACCAGGAAATTTCAGAAAAAAACCTCTCTTCGAATCTCCTTCGAAATTTTGGACAAGTCAACTCTTCCTCGGGAACTCTAACAATAACACTAGTCCATCAATGAAGCGCTGCTCCCTGCAATTGTCTAGAAGCAAGCCTCCTTTTCTGCTCATCGTTTAATCCAAGTCAGTAAAGATCCTTTCACAATGCAAAAGCCAATTCTCAACTTCTATAGCATCCTTCGTTCCCAAAAATGACTTCCCGATAAGACCGGTATAATCCCTGCTCAACTTAGCATAGTTTTGCCAACTGGGACCATAAGATTAGCTCTTTCAACCTTCCCAGCATTACCCATATCTACTTCTACGGCAGCTTCTGCTTGCACTAGATTGACCCTGGTTTCTCCTTCTGGGTCTAGCATTTCCATTTATTGTGGTGCTTCCTTCACCGAGATTTCCTCTTCTGTTTCCTATCTCTATATCTTCCTTTCTTGTAAATCTTCATACGAACCTTAATAAGATATAGAAGAATGCTCTAAGAGAGAGGGGAATACGTACTTATATATATCAGATACAAGTAAGTTACTACAATATTAACCCAAACCTTGATCTTATTTTCTAATTCATTGGATTATGTTTTGAAAATTATTTTTAAGTTTGAAACTTCTTTTAAGTTATCATAAACCTATGTTTTGATACCAACTTGTAACATCCTCCATTTGAAGGCCCAAAACTAAAAACTATGGATGTTGTAGTCATCCATAGTTATTAATTCTCGGTGATAAAATGTTGTTATGTTAGATACATTGATATAACAAAAACATATGGATATGAAGATTTAAAAAAATATATTTCCATTTCAATCATATTTCAAATTCATTACATAATCCCAAATTCGAGAACCATGTTCAAAGAAAATATAACTAATACAAACTATGCCAAGAGCAATACATGAGGATGCCCTATTGGATGACTAGAGTCTAAACATAGGCAACTGAACAACTTTTCTCTTACATCAAAACACAGCAGAATTAAATAGAAAAGAACTTCTATTAGCCAGCTTGCCTCTTGCACATGTCTGGAGGCTTACTCGTCTAAAGCAGAACCTGAAAACCTTAACTATCAAACTACTTAAAATCAATTTTGCATCTGAGAGTTTAAGGAGAGAACATAAACTTCGAGTCAAACATAAAGCCTGATATGAATAATAACCTACCATCTCGAACCATTTAGATATCTAGCAAGACCACGCCGCTTAGCAGAATAGGTTTTTCCCTCAATAGTATCTTACTCAAAAATTTACAATAACCATATACCGTGCTCCTACATCAATAATAGTTAAAAAACATAGCAATTCAAAATATCATGGTGATATGTAAACAAGCAAAATATCATGGATTTTCCATCCCCATTCATTTGACTATCTGTCCCAGTTATAGTTTCTAGGGTCACTATTAACCTATTAGTTTTCATAGGCAGAATAATAACATGTTCAAAGCTTATGGACTATCTGTCTAGTCTCATAGTTTTCGTGGGATCACTAAGAAACCATTAGCCATTGGCAATAACTTCTCTCAATTATTTCATGGGTTTTCCCTGAACCTATTAGTATCTCTAATAACTTTTCTTATATCATAGTTTCCATGGGTTGACTATAAATCTATTAACCTCTATTAATAACTTTATCCGGATATAGTTTTCATGGGATCTCTATAAACCTAATGGAGCCCTGCCAATAACTCTTTCCAAATATAGTTTTCATGGGTTTACTATGAACCTGTCTAACTGACAACTTCTTGATTATTCTTGGGCATCCTATATTCTGGCCTACCTAACCCCTCGGATGCAATTCAACTCCTACAAAAGTTAACTCAATTTATATTCACTACTGGGTCAACCTAGCTAGTTATTCTGCCCTTTCTCCCAAAATACATTTATGAGTCCATTATACAGTGAATATATTTATAAAAGAACCATATACAATAACATAGCAATACCAACCGTTATTATTTAAAATCCTTGAAATCATTTCGACCTGAAATTTAGTTAATCCTTTTAACCCATTATTTTTATCAAGCAAAGCTTCTTCAAAAACTCCAAAATTTAAAGCCCTTTCAAAGCTCTTTTATATTTCCATAGGTTTTTCTTTAAAAATGAGATTGGGTTCTTTGTTTTGAAAAATAAGGCTTTCGAAACCTTAGACCTTTACTTTCGAAACCATTAAAACATATCTTTTGTAAGCATTCAATTCTTCTTTTCAAAACACTTAAATATATGCCTTTCAAAACACTTCAAAATATCTCTTTCGAAAGCATTAAACCTTCCTTTCGAAACCGACAAAATATTCCTTTCGAAAGTATTAAAGCATATCTTTCCAACTCGTAAAAGCATAGCTTCAAAACCATTTGAAAGCACCTCTTTCAAAACCATTGGGTTTATCCTTAAAATAACTTTTGGATTAAAGTGAATATAAGCGAAAGCACCCCTTTCAAAACCATTAACCTTCAAACAATAGAATTTGGGGGAAACAGATAGCTGCAGAACTATCCTTTCGAAAGCATTAGTCTTTAAGTAAAGTAATTAGAAGATAGCCTCGAAACACCTTTCAAAGCCATTGCCTTCGAAAACTTCAGTTTAAGGCTATTGGAGCCCTTTTGAAAGCATTGGGAAGTGGTTTGTTATGTTTATAAAACAAAGCATACCTTTCGAATTCATTGAAAATTTTCAACCTATTAGAAAGGTATGAAGACGACAACAAGGTTTCGACTTTGTTTAAAACTACCCTTTCGAAAGCTTCTCTTTAAAACATAATACACGGCAGCTCATTCGAAAGCTATATAAAAGTAATTTACCCCTTTCGAAAGCATCCATTAAAAGCAAGGAAAGCGTCATCTCTTTTGAAAGCAAATCAAAGACCTTCAAAAGCTATTTAAAATGAACTTGAACCCTTCAAAAGCATGGTTTCGACTCTATGCTTGTTGCCTTTATCTAATCCTCTACGTACCGAAGCACTGATACCATGTGTATTGGTTTCGACTTGGTTAGGAGGCGGAGGTATGGAGCCAAAAGGTCACTACTGGAAGAGGTGAAACAATAAGTATATGCAAAACTGTTTTGTTGCCTTTTTAAGTAAATGCTTTTCAATTGACTTGCTTATTCATAAAATATAATCGACGGCCATAAAATTAACCAAAACCTTTTCTAAAAGACTGCCGAATTCTTCAAGAATTAATTTAAAAATATTAACAAAGAAGCCCTTGCCTTTAACAAACAATTAAGACATTTAAGTCCTCCAACTTAATTAATTCAATTTCCACAATAAATCACTTAGGAAAAATACCCAAAAATCATCATAATCCACTTTTACTATGTTATCTAACATATATAAATTTTTGACCCAAAATCCTTTATAAAATAACCGAAATAATTTTTTTAAACCCAATTACTTATTTCTTCTTTCAAAAATTTATAATAAATTATTCATTGCTTGGATATTTATGAAAATTTAAACCCATCTCTAAAATAATGTTTTACATAACATATCAAATCTTCATTGCTTTCAAAACCCAATATATACGATTTTAGCCTTAAAATTGAATAAAACGTTTATGAAACACACTTGTTTGAATCAAACATATCATGTAATACAAGCATATCATCAATAAAATTATTATAAAGGTTTTAAACTTAAAACCCAAAATCAAATGCTCTTTAGAAACAAAAATGAGATGGTTTTAATTATTATTCACCTTGCTTTGGATAAAGAACTTTAGATCTGATCTAGCTTAATTCTCCTTGCTTGATTCCTTAGCTTTTAACTGATTTTTCTCCTCTTTTCCTTTAGGTTATTGCCTGCTTGAGCTCTTTGGTTTGTGTTTTAGAATTATGAACCTGTGAAATGAAAACGGGAATAAGGGTTTAGGAGTTAAGGGTTATGGTGGATAGCTATTCTCCATAATACCCTTGGCTTATTGTCTTATTAGTTAGCTTATAAAACCATTTCCATTAACCCATTCTTTTAAATTTTATTAGTTAAGAACGACCTATATTTAGTTTTCAAATCTCAATTCCCTTATCACTCTAATCTTTACATATTTAACTTATCTAATTAAATCTCCTGAATAATGTTATTGTAAAATTAGGGGCATTATAGGCGGTGTAACCCTCGGGGGAATATGAGCTCTTTTGTGACAAGACGGATCTAATACATCATCATACATAATCCCATGCTTAATGCAAATTCATTGAAGAGAAGCCTCATCGACTTTCGAAGCCATGGAATCCGCCAGATCTTCCTAGAATACAACATCTTCTAGAGTGTCAAGAGCTGGCTCGTCTTCCGCTTTAGGACTTTGCGAAATTTTTGGTATTTGATGGGAATTCTCAAGTTATTCAAATTGGCGACCTTGAGTGTTTCTAGTAGATATAGTTGGTGAGCTAGATTCAACATCAGAATTGTAATATGGAGGAGTCCATTGAGTAGCCATGGCGGCTAAGTGCTTTGAGTGTCAAGAAGCCATAACCATTAAACATAGTAGATAATTGTTACCCGACACCTTGGTCCGGCTACAAAACGACAGTTGAAGATATAATTATTAGCACTAGACAAGATTTTGACCAAGAAGAGCCTGAGAATACAAGAGTTTGATGCAATCGACATGTTTTGGTGTTTATATGCAATTTGGTAGGTACGGTTCGCCACACGTCCCTCGGTCTAAGTCACTCAAAACACGTCGCTCGATCTAAGTCACTCAACAAATGTCGCTTGGTCGAGGTCGCTCGGCAAGCGTCAATCGGTCAGTTGACTCGTCGTCGCCCGATATGTACTGCTCGGCCAAGGGAAGTGAAGCCACACATGGCTCTGCTAGATTGGAGCGGAATGTGTGGCTCGATCGACGACGCAAGTCACATGAAAAAGTTGGCACTGCTTTACTTCGAGGTCCACTGCGAGCTACCCTGAGTCCTTTCAGAAATCACTTCGAGTCAGTTACCCAAATGATCACCGTTCGGCCATCTTAGGTCAGCATTGGCCGCTTGGCGTGTCTCGTTCGGCATGGCTGGCTCGGTGTGCAGAATCACCTACTATGGGCCGAAGTACCTTTTCCGTAGGCCCATGAAGGAAATCCAACCTATCTTCGTCTATAAATAGAGGGGCAGGGGTGTAGAGAAAGGGGACCTTTTTCCGAGAACACTGAAGAGACACTGCCATTTTTGATACTCACCTCTTTTTAATTCAAACTTGTATTCAAGTGATTGGTTTACGGATTGTATCTGTATTCAAGTGATTGACAAAGTAATAAGGATTTTATTCAAAGTGGACGTAGGAAATTACGCCTAACAACTATAAATCTAATGTTCTCATTTTTATTGTTCGTTTTGCATTGAATTATACTATTTTTCTGTTCTAATTTACTCTCTTCATTAATTTCTCTACATAACTCTACTCAAGGGTATTAGTGATCAATTTTGATGCTAACAATAATCATCATTAAAGAAATAATCTGTTCCCCTTTTGCCAAAGTGTAAACTAGTGCAGTGTTGTGTAGTATAGTGACAAGCAATTTGGAGTTAAAATGACAGTAGTTATGGGACTTGGTGATTCAACCAGAGAGACCGTTATGGCTAACCATCCCAACCAGTTTTCAGGTCAATGGTTGCGCATTATATCTAAGCTCCAAGATTATTAATTGGCATGCTAGAGTTTATTAAAAGTGTCCGAGTGCAAATCCGCATCCAAATCCCTTAAGGGATGTGTTACAACTTAAAATTAATAATTAAATCCATGTGCTATACAAATTCGCAATCAAGTCCAAGGTGGAGTACATTTATCTTATGACTATATGTTTTGTGATTGGTTTAGGTCCATTTTCGAACAAAAAGCGTTCGTTTCCAAGTTCACGGTCATATGAAAGAATTGCTCAAGATCGAGTTCATGTAGCTAAATATTAAATGTTCAGGTTTGTAAAGACAGAAAAATTGCAAAGGGATCGCACCCAATCCCTTGCCTAGTCAGTGCTTAGTGCAATTTCACACTTCGGCATGCCACAACGGATCCCTCAGACCGATCGCTCTGCATCTTTCAACAACCGATCCCATTACCCCATCTCGTAACCAAAACCCATGACTTGATCGCTAATCCAATTTCCATAACCGATCCACTTCACCACTTCACTTCACCTTTTATATGATGCGATCGATCCCTCTAAACAGTAGATCCCTTCATTACACTTTGTTTTCTTCATATCCAAGCCAATGCCTTGCTTAGCCGCTATTCCCCTTCTTTTCTCTCCAGTCCAACATCAGACCCTAGGTTCAAACCGCCAATATATTCAACCCCCTCGTCTCGTCATAAAATCCTATTCATAAATCACATACAACCGAAATAAAACTCACCCATATAAGGATACACGACTCAATTGGAGCAAATAAGCTCGGAGTTGTTTGGAATGAACTGAGGGTCGGGTATGAGCGATTTGGGATCAAATCGGTAAAGGCTGGAGCTTGTAGAGAATGAAGAAGCGAGGAATCAAAGGAGAATTTGAGAGGATTGTAAAATTTCTTAGGCTTGGGTTCATCAATGGAAGTAGCAAGGAGAAGGGGAGGATCAGATCGCTTTATTTGGATAAAGGAGAAAGTGAAGATAGCAAAACCTAAACGAATAGCTTATATACAAGTGCGGCCCGCTCCTCTTTGGACACGAAGTTTGGTCACGTCCACATAGGCAAAGGGATTGGATCCGATCCCCCACCATGGGGATTCCAACCGATCCCTTACCTATGCAATTTTTTTGGCAATGCAATGGCATTTAAACTACGAAGAATTGGCAATAATCCATAAATGCATAAACTTGTTTGGGAGCAATTAAAAAAGCATATATATGAATGTGCACATATGCATGTCCAACATTCAATCTCTTGAATCGACGGAGATTGAATTCTAACCTGGATGTCACATAATAGAAGTCAATATTGATAGCTGAGACCTACTAGCTTAATTGATAACACAATGGAACCAAGCATGGAACTTTATCGACAAGTTACAATCCAATAATTATACTGTTGAATATCGACCAAGCGTCATGATGAATAGAAAGAGATACAGCTCTTCAGAAGGATAACAACTATTTAGAAAACTGAATGGAATTCTTCCCATTAGCTTTAACTTGCTTCGATTCAAAGCATGTCATGTTTGCAACAAGGCGTACTTTCTAGGCAAGTGTTATCCGACCTTTTGACGTAGTTATATTTCTAGGTTGGCCGGATAAGTTAGACTTGATGATAGACAAAGAAATCAGTTCAAAGAGGTAATGGTAGAGTCCAAAGATTAAGCACAAACAGTAATATGACGTAATGATCAAGCGAAACCAAGAGATAAACCCTATAGAGCATTCTAATTATGGATTATAGTCTAAACAAGGCTATGGATCAGGTATGATTTCTACCTCTATACAGGGGATTGAGTCGTATCAGCTTAGCTGTTTAACTAAGTGGAGATTGATCGATAGCTTAACAACTAAGAGTCAAATATGCGAATAATTTTGGTGACATATAGTTAACATGAAGGAGGACCTACCAAATGGGTTGGGAACCCCATGTGACCGTTAAGAGTGATCGGGGTTGATCACTATTTTGGGATTTAGTCCTGGCGATCGCTTATGTGACCTCATCTACAACTGGAAATTCCGATGGAGGTTTTTCTAGAAGAAATTCGGTCTTCTTCACCTGTAAGTACAGACTTCATGGTTCACTTGAGGAATTTTTGCGTTTATGTTTTCTTTGTACTCCATTATATTCATGGATTCTAGTCTAATTACTATCTTACTCAAAATTCAAAGTTATTAATAAAGCAATTTCTCCAAAGTGGACACAGGCTTTCAATGCCAAACCATTATAAATCCCCGTGTTCTTGTTTTTTTTTCTTATTTTCCATTATTTAATTGCTTGTTTCCTCTATTTTCATTTAGATTTCTTCATTTGTTTCTCTATAAAATTTTATTGGGTATTTGTATCAATTTCGGTGCATAATTTTTCGTTTAAACTCCGATCGGAAAATTTTACATATAAAAATTGATCAAAAAATCGCTAAGAATCCAACGTTATTAGTTTGATAGCTAAGTTCTGAAGCTTATAAAAATTCTTTTTTTGGCATTTAAATTATTTATTAACTAATATCTTTTTAAATAATTGTTGTAAAATCACTTTAAGTTACATTCTCCTCCCTTAAACGAATTTTATCCCTGAAATTCCTCAAGGATAAAAAAATGTAATATAATGTACAACCATTCTAAACTAACTAATAAATTAGTGTGCGATGAATTTTGCAATTAATCGTGTACAGGTGCACGGTGTATCACAACTTATATGATTCTCATATTGAGTAATTCTAAATGGGCGCCTCTTATATAAATGCGTTCTTTTAAATCAATTTTGAAAGTATGGTGTAAACATCATAAATATGCTAAAAGATCTATATGCGTGCAACCTTTGAAAAATAAAAAAACTTGTTTTTACACCCAAATTTTCCCGCATTTCTACGAATAAAAGCATAGTTCAAAAAAAATTCATCCAATTCCTACCATCCAAAAATCCAAGCGCACCATTGCTGACACCTAAATTTAGAAAATACAGTATTCTAAACCTATTTTCCTTATGCCAGAAAAATGGTTTAGACGGAAAATTCCATATTCCATCATTTTCTCTTGGGTACCCAACTTCTTGCTGTACTATGGAACCTTCTTTTTTGCCTCCAATTCTTTTTCAACTTTTTCAAGTACAGTCTGCATAGTTAATTTTTATCTTAAAGTTTTAAAACATAGTTTATTTCAAAAATCAACTTTTTGTTCATCTATCAACAAGGTGCATGTAAAAGATTCCATAGCTAAAACAACTTCCTTGTCTTTATCTATTTTATTTTACTATCACCTTTATTGTATAATAAAATCTATACTAACCAACCTGTCGACCACTCCCCAATATCAAGTATGTGGCATTTTCAAATTATGAAATTTCTTCATTTTCGATTCAAAAATATTTTATATCACTTTCTATTCGATTCGATTCGATTGATTCAATTACACGGTAAAATTTTAAAGTTTCCAATTCCTTTCCTTTTATAATATCAACCTGCACAATAGTTCAATTAAATTTCAACTTTTAAGGTGCTGGAGTATCGACCCGTGGCTATGCAACATCCTTTCCTTGTCATTTGTTTACTAAAATTTATTTTTCGAAAATTTTCCAATATTTTTGGGACTTAAAATCTTATTTTATTTTTACCTTAGAAGTTAGTTAAATAAATTTTCTCAATTTACTTCTTAACTTTCAGTCTCTGCTATTTTCTTTCCCTCCATTAGTAATGTGTCTTTTTTGAAATTTCCTTGTTTTTACTATTTTCGCAATAACATCATGATCCATATAGAAACACATAAAAAGGTGCATTTCCATAAACATTGTACACACTTCTTTCATAACAGAAACAACTAATGCTCACAACGCAATAATAAGGAAAGCAACTGCTAAAAGGAAATACAATAGTACTACTAGCTAGTAACTACTATTATCTATGGGCCTTTTTATCGTGCCATTAGTCTCTAGCCCATATATCTTAACTTTCCTTTATGGCTTCTGATGTATATGGTCCATCCATTACTTCCATTACCACACCTAATTATGAAACAGTTTGTGCATCCTTATACTGTAGTGGGTGAAAAATACAAGTTATGTATACATAGAATAATCTCATTGGAAAATTTGCATGATGAATAACTTTTCCACACTCCATCTTATCTTCCTTAACTTTGAGTTTATCAATGCCCTATACGTGTTTTCCACCTTATTACCCTCCATTACCATCTTCTTTTAATCCAAATCATGGTATTTACTTTGTTTATCATTGATCCTTCATAAGAACATACCGTAGTACTTGTAGAAGTGCACTTTGATACAATTTATCATTTTTTGTGGCTCTTCTTATGACTTGCATGCATGTCTAACAAAACATTCTTAGATTTTCACCAGTATTCATTACACTGTACAGGCACTCTTTATTGCTACTCTATGAGAAGTCTTCGTTATTTAGTTCATAGCCTTACCTTTTACCCCATCCTATCTAAGAAGTCATTACTATCTACTTCTTATTTAAAATTTTGGTTTGGCCTTCGTCGATGTTTCAAAAATTGAAAACATAAATTTATTAAAGTATTTTATCCCAAAACTTTTATTTTAAAACTAAAACTTAAAACTTATTAGCAAATTTAAAAATAACTTGGTGCCTTGGATTTTAAAACTACAATCAAATTTTTAAAATTTATTTTCCTTTTAAAGGCTTTTTCAACCTTTACTTCTTAAAAATTGGAATTTTTACTCAAACCTTTTTTATGCTTTTCTTTTAAAAACTTAATTGTTATATCAAACCATTTTTTTCTTATCACTCTATTATTTTCTTATCACTCATACTATCTCCACTTCCAGTCCTTGGCAGAGTTTCTAATATCATTTAAAGGGGACATTTTAAAATACACTTGCATAAATGCGTGAACAATGGAAAATGTCCATTTTCCTTTGTTTTAACTTTACTTTCCTATATTGCTTCTAATTAGATTGCTAACACTATGTTAACATAATCTCCTAATATTATTCCTAATTACCAACATTATTTTATATAAATTTCTTATATTTTCATTTTCATTTATATTTTATAATGTTACTATTATTTATCTTTCTTCTACCTAAACCACTGTTGTTTATGGTTCCTCTTAATTAACCTTTCTCTCGACTTATAGTCTTCTTTATTGAATCATAGCAATATGTTCACCATCTACTTTTATTTTTAGGTTCTAATCATTATTCCCGAACTTTTACCTTATATCAAACGTGTACCACATTATGTTATCCACCTCGATAATGAATTTTCCAACTAAAATTTTTTTAGCTTAGAAAAATCAACGAGCTACATATGCTCTACTTTTTTTTTCAAAATAATTAACCTTTTTATTTGAATCCATTTACTATTATTATCGGTCCTACAAATTTTAAATTTTACACTAATACTTTTTATTCAATATAACATAATATTTATTGAAAATTTAATATTTATTTTCTTTCCAAAAAGGGTTTTTCCATCTTTAAATAATTCCCTTGAAAATCATTTCAAATATATTATATATATTTTCTCCAACTTTTATATTAAAAATTGTTTTTAACTTTTAAAATTATTTTCTATTGGGTCGGACTCAAAATGGATTTCTACTTGTCCTTTCTTTTGGACTTTTTGACTTATCTTCTTCCAACTATGAAATCCAACTATCATGTTAGAGTGACTACTGCATACCATCCTTCGAGAACTCAATTACTTTCAGATATCTATAACACATGGATTACTATTTCCATCTAGTTGTGCATTCTATACATAATTAACTGATCTACAATCATTGGGCTATTTGAAGCCCAACTAGGGAGTCATGTACTATCTAGCTTCAGGGACCTTCCAGATGTTGCAGTCATGCTCTTCTTAAGTCATTTCTTTTCCATACAACCTATTTCCCATGGGGTAACTGGGTAAGTGTACATTTTCGTCTTCTTTAATTTTTCCAACTCATGATTAACTTATCCATCTGTCGATGGATGGTTGCAACTATTTTATAGTTGAAATTTATGGGAATTGGCGTATAATATATTTTTATTTATAGAAAAAATTAAAAATATACTCACTTAATGTATCCTAATATTTCAAGAATGACTAATCTAAGCTGTGATACCAAATGTAACAACCAACACCCCAATAGGTCCATATTTCACTAAATTGAAAATCTAAGTCCATCAAAGTACAGATCATTGATTTTGTATCTTGTAAATAAAAAAATGAATGCATATTAGAGTATTAATGACAAAAATTACCGTAGAATAATAAAATATGATAAATCACATAATCACTGACCAAAATTTGACATTTTCAATGTCTAATGTCCTTGTAAGTGTCAAGCATGGATAAGGAACATGACCTTCCACTATTCCCATCTTGTACCAGTACCTGTCCGTCTAAGCTGTGTGGGTTGTAATAAGGAGGGAGTCAGAACAACATTCTATTGATTAGTAAAGTATACACTTTGTACATAACACTAGTTTATGCCAATTGTCTTTCATTTCATGTTATGCTTTTTAGTTTACTCAGTTTCTTCGACTCCACATGCATATACGATACAACCCATCTACCGATTGTAGATTAAACTATGTACGTATATATAAATATAAGCACCATGGTCCCCTACTAGCCCTATATAAATATAAATATAAATATAGCGAATGCATATGGTATCAAGCAATTAATACGTAGTGGATTGGAGTAAGGCGGAAGGGACTGTGTCAAAGGCATGCTTTCAAAGGGTTTGAAGCCACTTTTGTTAGCCTTCGAATCTATTAACTTGCATTTGTTTTTGAAAGAAGCTTTCAAAATAGTTGTCGCTTTTGAACCTATTCGATACCTAGCCACCGCATTCATAAATTTCGAATTAGTTAGAGGCCGCTTTTAAATTTTAAAGCCGCTTCCTCAATGCTTTTGAAAGGGTTTTTTTAGCCACTTTTAATAAGAGTTTTGAAGGCAATGGTTTCAAAAGGTCATTTTTGAAGCTGTCCTCTTTCCCAATTTTTTAAGATCAATGCTTTTAAAAGATTTACTTTCGCTTCTGTACTCTTTGACCCTATAGTTATACTAACAATTAAACTTAATGGTTTCGAAAGGAATACTTTTAAATGGTTTCGAAGCTATGTTTACACAAACTCTTACTTTAACCTAATGCTTTCTAAGGGTATGCTTTAAGTATTTCGAAATGTATTTTTTTTAGTGTTTCGAAAGGTATATCTTTTAGTGTTTCAAAAGGAATGGTTCCAAGTATTCGAAAGATACATTGGATGGTTTCGAAAGAGAACAGCTAAGTTTTGAAGTAATGATACAAAGGATATAGTCGAAAGCCTTAGTTTTCAAATTTGAGAACCCGATCTCATTTTTAAAGCAAATACATGGAAATATGAAAGAATTTTGAAATGACATTTAACTATGGAATTTTAGAGGAAGCTTTCTTTGATAAGAATAGTGGGTTAAGGGTATTAACCATATTTCGATAGAAAAATGATTTTAAAGAATTTAACGAAGGATGTTTATATTGTTATGTTATTTCACAGTTATCATTAATGGTTGTGTAACTATATTCAATTAGCCTATAACTACATCTTGGAGTAAGGGCAGAATAACAGGCTAGTTTGGCCTAGTAGTGAATATGTATATATTGAATTTAACTCCTGTGTGAGTAAAATTGCATCAGGAGGTCAGACAGACCAGATTATAGGATGCTAAGATTGATCAAAGGATTATTGGTAGATAGGTTCTTATCGAGCTTATTAAACTATGTTATGTAAATTGTCATTGGCAGGGACCAATAGGTTTTCAGTGATCTAATGAAAATTATTTTCAAAATAAGTTATTGAGAGAGATCGATAGGTTCTTAGACAGCCCAAGAAAACTATGACATGAGATTTGTTATTTGTGTAAACTAATAGGTTCATAGTGATCCTATGAAAACTATGATTGAATGATAGTTTTGGTAGAAACCAATTGGTTCATAACGATCCCATGAAAATTATGATCGGTTGATAGTACTGGTAGAAACAAATAAGCTCATAGTGTTTCCATGAAAATTATGAAAGGGGATAGGAAATCCATAAAAATTAAATAGTTTATTAGTCAGCCAATGAATACTAATAGGTTAATGGTGACCCTAGAAACTATAAATTGAGACAAATAGTTAGGTAATTGTAGATGCGAAATCCAAAGCATATTGCATGTTTGTGTATAATCATGATACATTTTATTTTTTATGTCTTAATCATTGTGGATGTAGGTGCACAGTATATGGTTTTTATAAATTGAGTTAAGATACTAGTGAGGACAAAACGCGTTCTGCTAAGCGGCATGGTCTGACTAGATATCTATATGGTTTGAGATGGTAGGTTATTATTCACACTGGACTTATTTTCCGACTCAAAGTTTATGTTTTTCCCTTGAACTCTCGAACGCCCGACTAATTTTGAGTAGTTTGAGAGTTATGGTTTTCAGGTTCTCCTTTTGATGAATAAGCTTCCAAAGACGTGCAAGAGGCAAGCTAGTTATTAGAAGTTCTTTCTGTTTGATTCCGCTGTGTTTTTGGATGCAATGATAAAGTTGTTTAGTGCCTATATTTAGACTTTGATCAAACAAGGATGCATTTTCATATGACGCACTTGTCATATTTTGTAATAAATTGTAATTTCTTTCAAGGTGGCTTACGTATGGGATCTTGTAATGATTTTGAAATGAAAAGAGAATTTTTTTTGAGTTTAATTTTTTTTCATATTCATGTGTTTATGGTATATCAATGTATTTAACATTACCATATTGGTCAACCAAAATTAATAACTATGGAAGACTGCAACATCCGTTACTGTTAGGTTTGGGCCTCCATATAGTGAATGTAACAAGTTGATATCAGAGCATAGGTTTATGTAAATTTAAAAGAAATTTTGCACCTAAAGGACTTTAAAACTTTACCCAAAGAATTAGAAAATGAGACCAAGTTTTGGGGCTAATGCTATAGTGATGTACTTGCATTTGTTATATATATATATATATATATATATATATATATATATATATATATAAGTATATGTTCCCTCTCCCTTAGACCATTCTTTTATATCTTACTAAGGCACTTATGAAGATTTATGAGAAAGTAGGATATGGAGGTAGGAAACGAAAGAGGAAATCTAGGTGGAGGAAGCACCACAACTAATGGAAATGCTCGACTCAACAATAGAAGGAATCTGGGTTGACAGGAAAATGCTAATCCAAAACGCAAATGATAATATAAGTGTTGGAACCTCCCCGGTAGATATGGGGTGATGTATCAGTTCTTCGTCAATCTAATGCAAGATGGAGCAGTTGGGGGTAATGCTGTGAAGATTGGGAGAGATATCCTATGGCACCAGTTGGAAATAACAATGCCAAGTTAAGCAGGGATTATACCAATCTTGGTAGGAAGCTATTTTTAGGAATAGAGGATGTTCTTGAAGTAGAAAACTGATTATACCACTGTGAAACAATTTTTGTAGAATTAGGATTAGATGATGTGCATAAGAGGAGACTTGCTTCACGATAGTTGTAGCGAGTGACACTTTATTGGTGGAATGGTATTACTATGGGAGTTCCCGAGGAAGAGTTGACTTGGGCAAAGTTTCGAAGGAGATTCGAAGAGAGGTTCTTATCTGAAGTTGTCAAGCCAGTATTGTTGAGAAAGTTCATGGATTTAGTGTAAGTTGAGATGTTGGTGATTGAGTATGCTACAAAGTTTGATGAGTTGTTCAATACGGATATGCTACCATTGACAATGTCATTATAAGGAACAAGAAGTTCTTTTGAGGGTTATGACCTAAGATGGCTATGGTGACTATGCCACGCCTTCGTGATCCAAGTACAGTTATAGTGGACATGAAAATCTGGAATGAAGACATGCTTTCTACTTTTGGGGAAGAGAAGCGAGTTGAAACCCAGGATTGTTAGGGCAAGTAAAGGAAATTCTTTAAGAAGAAAGGTGCTCAGAAAAGTTGATCTGCCAAGAAAGGGAAGGCCGATGTAGTTTGCTGCAAGTGCGTCAAGAAAGGAAATTATGCTAATGAATGTCGAACTAGAAAATGGAAAAAAGGTTGTAGATAAGAAAGAAGTGAAGTACTTCAACTGTGACCAGATGGGACACTACAAGAATCAATGTACAGAACCAGTCAGAGCAGATAAGGGAAAGGTTTTTGCTTTGGAACCATCATTTTCTAGACCAATTACTGGTGAGAAGGGAAAGGCTGTGATGGAAGGTATGATTTTGATTCATAATGTACCAGTTAGGGTAATATTTGATAGCGGTGCATCACATTCATTTATATCTCAGTGTTTGGTAGACAAGTTATGTTTAGAACCCTCATACCTTGTTACTTCCTTAAGGGTTGTGAATCCGATAGGAGGGTATGCAACTCTGGAGACGAGATGTGACCAGTTAGAACTTGAGTTTTTTGGTCGTAAGTTTGCATGCAGTTTGTATGTTTTTGATTTCGTAGGCTTCAGGATCATTTTGGGTATGGATTGGTTAGATAAATATGATGCTAGGATATTTTTCCAAGATAGGGAAATATCGCTAAGACAGTCTAATAATCATGACCAAATTATATACTCGGTGGAGAAGTCAGACTCAAGTGCTTGGGATTTGCTGAATGCAATGGAAGTCAAAGAAGAGTTGAATCAAATTTTGACAGCAAGAGAGTTTGTAGATGTTTTTGATCCAAATCTACCACCGAAGCAAGCCATTGAGTTTCAGATAGATCTTGTGCCAAGAGTAGAACCTGTAAGTAGACACCCTAACAGGATGACACTTACCGAGATGAAGGAATTGAAGGTGCAGCTAATGAATCTGAAATGAAATGAGTAATTTGTTTTAAACTGAGTTTAAAATTATTTTCATATTCATTTGTTTCTGGTGTATCAATTTATCTAATATTGCTGCATTAGTCACCGAGAATTAATAACTATGGATGACTGCCGCATCCGTAGCAGTTAGTTTTGGGCTTCCAAATGTGGGATGTTACACCGCGCATATTGAGGAACTCCCATTGTTCTTATTAATGGCTTTATAATAATTTAATCATAATCTGACTTGCATTTTTAGGGATTTTCTTATCTGCTTTCTGGTTGTAAACTTGGCTCTACAAACTATAAATATGATGGATTCAACCCCACCGGTTATGGACTCAACTTTATGGACTACCATATCCACGATTTGAAAGATCTTGTTAATAAAGTTAATTAGCCTTGCCTCCTTACAAGAAAACTAGCAAACAATTTAATGATACTAACCCAACGTGGTACATAACCTAGTAGGTAGTGTAGCCCATTAGGTGTAACCCCCATCTTCCTCATTGATCACTAGGGACCGATGATGTTCTCGACTTATGCATAAGCCTACTCCTTTATTTGGTACCTACACATGCTAACATAATGCCATTCTTTGCTCATCGACTAACTAAATTTCCTATCATAATCATAGCAATGCGACCTTTCTTATTATTGAAGCAGACTCCTTTATTTAATGGGGTATTCCATTATCTATACGCAAGAGTATACTCTCCGCGGATCCTATGGTCGGACATGCCTCACAACCGTATAATGTACACACAATTACTGGTAGCCCCTTGCAGGCAGACTTCTATTGCATAATACTAGTGACCTTGCATTCCAACTTGTGCTAATGACTAATGACATTCTATTCATACAATCGTTTATTAACTTCAATAGTTCACACCTGTCATAAGTGCATACTTGAGGCTACCTTTGTATAGTCATCCATCTTTACTTAATCATTTTACCTCTACAATTATTTGTTGCCTTATGTACCAACCCGTAATTTGATAACTTTAAATATGAATATTTGATATATTTCTAAACAATTAATTAACGGATTTTATAACTCAAATTGACTTCTTTTGAGCAATAACTAGTGATGCATTGTTGTTTTAAATTTTGGTTAACACAAATAGTTAGTTTTGAGAAAAATCTAAAATGTGACCAAAAATCATTTTTGGGTTTTCGACTTTTCATCGTCTAAAAATTGTCGGAACATGTTGTGTACACTAGGGTACACAAGCATATAAATAACATATTATTTTCTTAAATTAGAGTTAAATAATTTAAAATATACTTAAGATTATAAAGTAAGAATTTGACTTCTCTTTTTACATAAAAATATTGTAAATTACATAAAGTAATTCATAGTACATTTAAAAAAAGAGGGAAATGACAATGAGATGATGGTGGAGTGTGCTGGTGGCTTGCATGATAAATAAGGTAGGGGGATGATGTGGTTTGAATTTGGTGGGGGGTATGGATTACTTTAATAAAGGCTTATTTTGGTAATTTTGCCTTTTTCATTTTCTATAAAAGCAACCAAACTTTTTCATTTCGTCCTTTACTTCTTCTATTTTTATTTACAATCTTATCCCCTTCCTTTCCACTCTTTCCTCTTCTTCTTTCAAGATGGGTTAGTTAAATATTTTAAAATTTTATTATTTCGCTTTAAAACTAAAAACTTGTCCTTGCTTTAAAACTAAAAACTAGTCCTTAATATCACTTCTATTCTTCTCTACATCTTATATACTTCACAACAAGATGCAAAACTGCCCCAAAAAACCAAGGCCGAGCCCCTCCACGTACCTTGTCCAACAATAAATGCCCCCCAAGCTCCACAAAGTCTATTTTTTAAGAAGGAAGCTATGTATGTTAGTCAATCGAAGAGTTGTAATAGCTTAGGTTAAGTTTGTGCTTGTTTTGATGAGTAAATCTCACTTTTAAAAACAAATATATGAACTTTGTTATTTGTAATAATAATATTAGTTAGTTGGTTAATTCTGTTATGTGTTTGGAATGATGTTGTTTGGTTTGATTCCCACTTAAAGTGGATGACATATGTGATGATTTGTTGATGACTTGAAATGTAGTCGATGCGCTTATGTATTTTTTTATAAGCGATGATCTTTCCTTGTTTTATGGATGTTATTTTCTTTTTTGTGTGTATGTGCTTATGCATATGAATGATTATATGCTGATTGGAAAGTTAATACACGTGAAATGATTTGCGTTTCGACCTCGAGATCTCGTGTTCTTTTAAAACAGAGTTTACTTTCTTGTCTTCTATAAATGTTTCTAAGTAGTTTTCCAAACTTTACTTTTGCTTTCAAGGCCTTTATAATAAGTTATTAAATAATTTAATTATAGAAGGAAAAGATTTAAATACTGTTTTGACTTATAAAACAAGTTTAAACATTATGGTCCACAAAGCGAAAGTCGCTCTGGATGTAGTTTGTAAATCGATAATTTTTCTTTAAACTAAAAAGAGTTTCTACTTTAGATATTTTTTTCAAAGTATTTTAAAATATATTCTAAGTATTAAAAGGAACTTTTAAATATTAAAAATATTTTCAAAAATTATTATTTAATTATTGAATAAAAGGTTTAATATTATTATTTAAATAAATGGTTTAAAAATGATTATTGAACTACTTAAATAAAAGGTTTAAATTTTTGATCGCTTTCTTTCTCGAAAGTCGAGTTTGTTTAAAGGGAACTAACTTTTACAAAATATGTTTTAAAATAAGTAATCTCTTTGTCTATGCTATCTAGTAGCCAAACAAATATGATAAGTAGTGCTGAAACGTTGAAACATTTTATGGAAAGCAAGTCATCCTGTGTTTAACACTAAAAGCCGATGAGTAAACTTACTCTATCTGTGAGATCTTGAACAAGATTTTATTGGGCGAGGGATAAAGAAGTCAAAATGTTGGAAACAAGATAAGTATAGGGTTAATTTCAACCAATGGGTCATGATAAATTATGTATACAGTAGGTACTTCATTGTATACTTAACACTAAATTCCAAATATGGAAACTCATTTCAATCCAAAGGAGTGAGAATGTACGTCGAGGTAATGATAGTTTTCTAACTTATTCAACTTCATTGTTAATCAAGGGATAGTACTGTTTGAAATTGAAAAGTGGGGATAAGTATAGGATGTCTTACTTTCCATATGTAAATCTATACTTACACGTAGATAGTGGATTTGTCCACTGCCAATGACTTAACTAGTTTCAAAATTATCGAATGTTGGTTCAAAGAAACCAGGATCGGATAAGCATGAGTTATCTGAAAACCACTTTGAATCAACGTAAGCATTCAAATTGGAAATCATCTTAAATATATTTAAATATGGAATTCTTTGAAGTGCAAGGGGTAGTTGATATTAATCCTAAGGGTGATTCAAAATTGGATGTAGTAGAAGTAGTGCCTTCGATTTGTTTATATCCTGAACAACTTGTATGGATGATTGCAGGAATTTCATTATTGCCTAGACAAAAGTATTAGCATTCCAAGTGGGATTTTCTAAAGAGAAAGGTAAAACGTAGCCTCATGCCGCACCAGTTGATAATGACTAAAATAGATGATATGTAGCATGGCTATATGGGTCGCACCCATTAAAGTATGGTCATCACCCGATTTAGATCGACATTTATGGATTTGTGTATGTTAGTGGCGTTGGTATGATTGTTGATTGCAACTAGGGTGATGACATATTCGGTACTATCAGGTAATGGGTAGGTCGGTCCTATGTTGGCGGGGGTCATTAGCCCCTGGTACATATTCCCCAATAAGCGCCTTACGTGCTTAGTTGTGCTCAAATAGGTTGGAACATGAGATGTAAGCAATCCAACTATGTTATATATTTATTTTAAACCCTAGACATTATTATAATATCACCGAATTTTCTGTTTGAAATGTTATAGTTATCATAATATAAAAACATGTCTGTGTTTATATGCGGCATGGTCTTACAAGGTACCCTTTATTTTTAAAAGGTGTTATAAGAATAACATTTCAGTTGGTTTGAGTTTACTCACACCAAACCCATGTATGACCCGGAGTTTTTCTTTCTTTCCCTAAAACTCCTAGGTACTCAAATTTGTATGAGCAGATAAGTCATCCAGGTTCTTATGGATGCATTTTGCAGGAGCATGGAGTGGGAGGCTTTGTCGTTATCTAGTTATCAATTTATTTCCATTATGTGCGCATATGTTATGTATCAACATTGCGGGAGCAGGCAATTATAATTGTTCCTTGATGAAGTTAGTACTTGTTGTAACTATGATGTTTCATTTTGACAATGATCATATGTACTATCTTATGTTCTGTTATATATGATCTCCTTTCATTGTAAGATTCTGCGTTTCTTTCGTATCACCCTTTTCTTTTTTGACACCCTAACGATCTGTCTTTCAAACACCAAGATGATCGTCAAACGAATACCGTGGATATATTAAGTGTTATCTTTTGGAGTAAGAAAGGTATATCATTACATATGGTATCAGAGCTTAGGTTGAGCGAGCACCAAGATCTTGGTTGGGGTAAACTCATCAGAGTTAGAGTTAGCAATACACTAGAATGAGTTTTGGTCAATGAGAGCACGTATTTGTAATTTTGTCCGTGTACATGCATACATACATATTCGAATTATTTTGATGAGCTTGATATGTTTGATTTAATACCCTTTTATCGAAGATAATCTCGTCTAAGTATTCTAAAGTTATCTTACTATATCAAGGTAGTAAGACTGAGTAATAGAGCAAGAAGAGGTAGAGGAGCTTGTAGCACCACAACCACCAACGGTCGAGCTCTGAATGTTGGAAGAATTATAATATTTGAAGAGGCAGCACCAAATGCAGCCCTATATGAACCTTGCAACTCTATACAAAGACTATAGTAATCTCAAAGGAATGCCATTCAAAGACACGGAGTCCATTATCGAAGTCCAAGCTTGGCTTCGTTCATGCAAGGGGATTTTCAAGGGGTTGAATATTTTGGATGAGTAGAAACGCTTCTTAGCATCTTAGTAGTTAGAAGATGGGGTGGCAACATCATGGGACTTTGTTATAGTGGATGTTCCAAAGGACGATTTTTCTTAGGTTAGATTTAAGGAGGTGTTTGAAGACCAGTTCATGCCCATTGTTGAGAAGACCCGTCTGTATAGGAGTTTCTTGGATCTTAAACAAGAAGATTTTTTTAGTATATGAATATGAAACCAAGTTTAATGAGTTATTGTGATTTGGCTTAGAATTGATTGATACCCCTCTTAAGAAAAATGAGATGTTCATAGTGGGATGAAGGAAGGATTTCAAGGGAAGATGACTACACATCTGATGGGATCTTTTGTGGATTTAGTAGATATGGCTTTAAGGTATGAAGTTCTTAAGAAGAAGAAGCTAGTGGAAGCACCTAGCAACAATTGCAACAACCAAAACAAGAGAAAGTTTAAACCATAAGGAAAGAAGCAGCGGGGAGGAAAGTTAAGGAAGGGGCCGAGGAAATCCGTTTAAGGATGTTAGTTGTAATCATTGAAAGCAAAAGGGCCATATTGCAAAATTCTGTCCAAATTCCAAAGCTCAAAAGCGAAAGAGAGGCCCTATTTCTCCTATAATTTAAAAAACACTCTATTTTAACTCCCACCAATCAGGGCACATGTTGTAGGATTGTCCACTAATGATGAAGTGTTAGCTAGTCAATGTTATGCTATTAAGAATGAACAATCAACCTCAGCTGATGTTAAGGGGAAAGGAATTCTTAAAGGTACTTTAATTGTTAATAATACTTTTGTTCGAGTATCGTATGATACTAGGGCTTTCCATAGTTTAATTTCTATAGAATGGGTAAGCATATTGCAACTCTCTAGAAGAATTGTAGAAACCCATATTTGTGTGTCTAACCCCATAGGAAGCACAACTAGTCTATGCATGATTTGTGAGAATGTGTAGATTACTTACCTCACCTACCATTTTTCATACGACCTATTTTTTCTCGATTTTAAGAGGTTTGATGTTATACTCGGTATGGATTGGCTGTCAGAGAGTGAAGCTATTTTAGCATACGATCGGAGAATGATATCTTTGAATGCCAAATTTGGAATTTTTGTTAAAGTATCATGTGAAGAGCCTAACTAGAAAATGAGAAGTTTCCTTGAAACATTGGATTCATCCCAAAAAGAGCTAGGGTCAGTATTTGTTGTTAAGAATTTCCATGATGTTTTTGAACAAATTAACGATCTACCTCCACATCGGGAGATTGAGTTTCATATAGATATAATTACCAGTTGGAAATCTATGATTCAACCTATTCGTAGGTAAGCTCCTAGAGAGAAGGAGGTTTTAAGGGATCAGACCGATGATTTGTTAAGAAAAGGGCTGATTAGATCAAGTCAGTCAAGTTAGGGAACAATTGTAGTTTCTGTGGAAACTCAGATGGTTCGTTAATAATTTGTGTGGATTATCATGAGTTAAATAAGCAGACAATTCGTATTAAGTATCCCTTACCCTGTATAGATGACATGTTTGACCAACTTTATATTGCTAAAGTATTCTCCCAAATGGATCTTGCAACAAGATTTCACCAGTTAAGAATAGCAGAGGATAGTATTCACTCAACAACATTTAGAGTAGCAGATTGTCTTTTGAGTGGTTGGTTATGCCTTTTGGTCGAACTAATGCACATGTTCATTTAGTGGATCATAAGAATCCTATTTTTAGACACGTTCTTAATAAAGGGTACCTGATGATGTTCTGAAAGCATTCAATCCATACAAGTTTGTTCCGGGTTCGAACGAAACCGAAGGCATTATCTCGTTACACTCATTTTGGAATCACCCTCAGAGTTAACGATGATAACCCTTGCACTCTGAATCTTCATCTTCACTTGAGATTCACGACCTATCGTTAATTTGGATTGATGTGGTTTTCGGATATCCAAATATGGAAACCCGATCCCGGTCTCATGAAATCCAAAACGTGTCTTTTAGGTCCAAGTTGTTTTAAGGTTTTACAACAATTCAATTCAATATCTATATACACACAGGTAGAAAATACACATCATCACAATAGATAATCAATATTATCATCACAACAGATAATCTATATTATCAACCCATACAGATAATTCATATTATCAACTCAATGCAACCATAGCATCCAAATCACACAACATCATTTATCTCATATCTGAGATCTCAACCATTCAGGGTAATAAATATCAATCATCATTCATAAGAAATGACTTATTAAATCCCCATTCTATAATTAATTTAAAATGAATTAAATTAATTACTTCTTCCTTAATTAATTTAGAATGAATTAAATTGATTACTCATCCATATAAATCTTGCTTACATTCCTTAATTAATTATAAATCAATTAATTAATTATTCTCAACAAATTACCCTAATTAATCATCTTGATTAATTACCCTTTACATTCAAGTAATTAACCTCTAATTAATTTCATAAATTAATTATTCCAAACCAATTTTAGTAATTAATGTGTAATTACTTTATTAATTAATTATAATTAATTACATTAATTAATTCCTTCATTGATTAATTGTTCTTAATAATCAATCCTTAATTACATCATTAATTATATTAATTAATGATCCCAAAATATTTTATTTATAATTACCTTATTAAATTAATTATCAATTATCCATATTAGTTAATCACTCTTGATAAAGCACATTAAGTAATTACGTTAAATTAAATTTTATCTATTTATTTTCTTCAAATAACTCAATTATCAAAACCCAAATTAATTACACTATGTAAGTAATTATTAATTACTTACTTAAGTAATTAATCTGTATACTAATTACATATTAATTACACAAAATAATTAATTTTCCATGGCTCCTCCATTATCCAAATATCTTTATATTAAATTACATCAAGTAATTTATCTACTAAATTACTTCACTAAGTAATTATTCATTTTTAATTACATTGGTAATTACTCTCAAATCAACTAGTGATTAATTTAAATTAATTTAACTAAATTAATTAACTTAATTAATCAAAATAAACTTAATTAATTATAATTAGTAATTAATTTACTCAATTACCTTCATTAAGTAATTTACTTAAACAATTCAAATGACTATCTTAAATTAATTAACCCAATTAATCATTAAAATTAATTACATTAATTAATTAACACATAATATTAAGTTAATGACCTTTATTAACCAATAACAAATCTTTAATTACTTTTTCCAAAGTAATTAACTGAATTAATCAATATTAATTACAAATTTATTTATAAAGCTCATTAATTTATTTCTAATTATTTAATTGATCAAGTGATAATTAAAAACTTAATTAATTATTAATTACTTGATTAATAATTTCAGTTCATTAATTAAGTTAATCAAATCTTATTCAATTAATTTATTTCTAAATCACACTTTAATAAAGTTTAATTAACTTACTAAAATCTTCTAATTAATTAAATAGAACCCTTAATTATTTAATTGATTAACCTTATTATTAATTAATTAAATTAATTAATTACAACTCAATTACCTTGATCAAATAATAGATTATTAAGTTCAAAACAATTTTAATGAAAATCATTAATCTCATTATTGATTTAAATATCATTATCAAAGTAATTTAAAAACAAATTTCTTTTAAATTTTTCTAGAATCCATTTAAATTAAAATTAAAATAAAATCAAATTTAAACTTAAACAAGATTTAATTATTTAAACCTTTTTATTTCAAATTAAAGAATTACTTAAGGTATTTTTTTTTAAAAAATAGTTTAACCCATAATAGTTTTAAATAAATTTAAATTATACTTTAAATATATTCAAGTGATTTTTGAAACATTTAACTTCAAAGCTTATTTCATTTCAAACCAGAATTCAAATTGTGTTTCAGTTTTCAGATTCAAAAATTTAAATATAAATTTCTGTTTTAAAATCTCCTTTCAGATTTATAAAAACAAATGTTATAAAATTGTAATATTCTAACTTAATTATAACAACAGAACTTGTAACTTATTTTCTTTCTTTCTTTTTTTTTAAAATTTCAGATTCAAATTTAATTTTGAATTCAGGATTTCAAACCCAGATTTTAACTTAATTTTAAAACTTGTTTTAAATCTTATTCCAGATTTAAAAACACTGTACAGGTTTATCCTTTAAATATTCATTTCTGCACATTATTTATTTGAACACTGAAATTCAAATTCATTTGAATCCAAATTTAAACTTGATTCAAGTTTAGATTTAAACTTGCTTTGCTTCTTCTTTTTTTATTTTAGTTTTAAAATTTAAAAACTTGAAGCAGTTCAGGTTTCAGGAAACAAACCCTACAACTAAAAACTACCCGAGCTCTAAGCCCTTTAACTTCGAGTCCTTTGCCTTGCTGCTTCGAGTCACATACTCGAATGACTCGAGTCTTCCCCTACAATTTCCAAAAGACCAAAACCCCTTCCAAAATGACCTCTATGCACATGCACATAACCATGGCCAGTTTCCGATCATCCACGATGATCATCTTCATCCACCAACCCCCTCTTGAATCCAACATGATCACCAAAACATTAGAAATCTTCCATTACCCAAAATCAAAGTTCAGCCTCTTTTTATAAAACCTGGAAACACAGTACAAACCCAAACCCCAAAACCTGTCAACGGCGATATCACACCTTCCCGACCACCGTTAGGGCTACAACTCCGACTACTTCCTCCTCTAGTGCCCAGCAACCAATCCCCAGAGTTGCTAAACACTCAATCAATCCTAGTCGTGATGATGATCGAATTTCTTAATTGATAAAAACTTAGGGTTACAGATCAACTTCCCACTTCTCTGCTAAATCAAGAATCAATTCACCATTTTGTTAATTTTTGTAAAGAGCTTGATCACTCTTTTTAATTCATACAGAATCACAACCACCATTTCCACTTGAATCACCAGAGACACCCTCAAAACCCAATTCTGCTCAACACCCATATGCACAGTCAAACCCATTTTAGAGCTTATGATTTTATTCTTAAAAATCATGAATTTATCTAAGGTTTTGATTTGTATATCTGAATTGCACAATCATTAGTGTTTGAATTTTAACAGTGACATGATTTTTACCTCTAAACTTGATTTACTGAGAAAATTACAGTTTCTATTTAAGTTAGACAAGTTTTTTTTAGAATTTAGTTCAAAGCCTAAACAGACAACATTCACTTAAATCCTAAGTTTTAAATATTAAAGGACAAAGAAGAACGTTTTAAGTTGAAACCAGACTTGAATTTTAGAACTGACATGTTCTACAGGTATTTCAAAATCTTCAGGTAACTCATATCAAAAATGCACAGAAGTTTCAACACATATACAAGTAAAATTTATTTAAAACACGATTCAACGACCTGATTTATCTCAGAATTTTAAAAATAAATGTTACTCACCTTAAATCTGAAGAACAGAGCCATCATGATTTTACTAAAGCCTTTGAATTCTGTCTTTAACTTAATGCTGCAGGTTCAATGATTCTTAATTTCTTGATAAAGATGCAGACTTAAGATTTCTTGCATTTGAAACTCCAACCAAAATTAGATGCATGCAGGTCATTTTTAAAGTTGATTCCAGAGATGAAATGTAGTTGCATGCAGATCCATGATTTCTTAAATTTTTTTTAAAACTGAAGACTTGATTGTTGTAGAAATTTATTTTGCAGGTTGATCTTCTTTGAGGAATTCAGATTTTTAGATGCAATGTTTTCTTCTTTGTTTTTCAACTAGCTTTTAATTTTGAGAGAAGAATAAAGGAAAGTGGAAAATGCTTTTAAAGAAAACTGAAATAAAATTTAATTAAAATAAAGAAAAGATTAAAATCAAATGACACTTGTCATTTGTTTGTTTTACAACTTAACACTTGTAGCTTAGATTATTAAATTGTTAACATTTGTCTTTTACTTAAGTAAGTTATATTTTTAAATATTTATAAAGAGTTTTCTTTAATCCATTTTATGTTTATATGAATATATATGATTTTCTTATTTTAAGAAAATGTAAATAAAACAATTTATAAATTAAAACTTATACAAATATTTTAAAGAATCAATTAATTTGAATTTCAAAAACAATTTCAATTCAAATTAAATTTTTGAATTCCAAATTAAAATCAATTTATTCAAATTAAAAATGAAGATTCTATTTTCCTATTTTAATTCTTCTTTATATTTATGGAAAAATAATACATTATACATATGGCTTGAAAATAACAATTTAACAAATTTTATATTATATATAAAGAGATTATAAATCACTTTTATTATCAAATGAATTTAAATCACATGCTATTTTGTTTTTTAAACTTATATAAAATATTTCTGAATCATATTACTCAAATAATATTTAAAAAGAAATAAAATCAACCTTTATTTAAATTTAAAACAAAAATTAAGCTAAGATAAATTTTAAACAATTTAACATTTATTTTAAATATTATCAAACCATATAGTTATTAATTTAAATAGTTTTTTAAAAGCTTAATATTAATTTAAAACATAATTTCCTAACTATCAGGTATATTTTTAAAATTTAGAAACAAAACTTCATTTATTTATTAAATTCCAAAACAAAGATAATCTATAATATATATACAAATATATATACATTATAATTTAAAACATTTATTTAGCTTCTAAAAGATAAAATCACAAATTAAATACTTATTTATTCTGATTACTAAACCAAAACATATTTTATTAATCAATATTGTCAATATCAATTTAAATTTATATAAAGATTATTAAATTGATATTGTCAAAAATTCTGGGATATCGCATTCCTTCCCCCTTAAAAGAATTTCGTCCCCGAAATTTAAAACAAAGGTAATTTAATAACCTATTCAAGATTTTTAATTTTAAAGCACAAGCATATATCAAACATATGCTAACAACCATAGCAGTTAATTCATCCATTCAAACAAAATTAACTATCCAGACAAAATTCTGGATAGAGTTTCCCAAGTAAACATCGGGATATCGCTCTATAAAACCCAAACAATCAACACTACTAAGCTACAGAACTCCTACTCATCTAGATCTACAACTGAAAAAGACATCAGACTATAGACAAGTCTGACTCAACCACCAAATCTCCCAGAACAGCTGATTCCAAAACCAGAAATAGATCATATACGTACTCCCTCAGAGATACGTGAAACACATCGAATTCCAGTTGTCCAAACTGGCAATTCTATGCAGAAAATTAAACCCTTATCTAAAACAGAACACAGAAGAAATCCAAAACATCTCGGAGCTAGCTTACCCAACCTTACCAAAATTTATAGCTCCTAAAAACTGAGAAACTTATCCAAAATCAGATCCCCGACTTCAGATCCACAAAACTCTTCGGACGATCTTAGGCTGCCTTCATCCTACCTGTCGGCTCAATCCTTGCTGATGTCTCAAGAAACAAACTGGACCAACCCAACCCACCAGAATGATCCTCCACGATCAATCAAGATCAAGAATAACTCCACTCACAACCATCAGAAGAAATAACTTCTCTGAAAATATCTAGAAAAATCTCCAACAATCCAAGAGAACACTCAACTATCGCAAGTCACTTTTGCGATCAATCCAAATTAAAATCCAAAGAAAACCGTTCTCTCTTTACCAATCAGAACAGCTTATGTTGGTCTTGCCAACCCATCGAAGAAATGGATTCACTTAGCTGCTTCTGAACTCCATCTCCAGAAAACTGCTAAGCCAGAAAATTCTGCCGACACACAGAACACTCCGAGCTGTATTGCTGACACCAATGCCAAAGAATTTCCCATCCAAAGCTCTTTAAGAAACTCGGACTTCAAACCAAACAGAAACACCCTGCCGAACTCAGCCACAACACCGAAGCAGACCTACTTCCTTAAACTTGTTCCAAAGAAATCATCTTCGAAAATATCCATAGTCACTGCATCTCATCACGCAGCTACTATTTACTGAGGTATCAAGATACCATTACTCGCTTCTGCTCAGCCAACAGATCCAAACTCTACTCATCCAACTTCAAAGATGAACTCCGAACCTTAACAGGTTACCTTCAGAGATCAATGAAATCCTTACACTAAGCTACAAAGCTTACTCGAGACGGTATTAGGTCTATAGTCTCCACAGATACACTTCCAACCTCGAACATTCAAACTCCAACCAATTGGTAATTGTGTTATACACACCACTACCTTAATCTACCTTTATAACCTATATTAGAAAACCCGAACAGGTAACCCAACAGATAGGTAGAAATAATATATATATATATATATATATATATATATATATATATATATATATATATTAAAAATTTACAAATAAGCTCTCTCAAGATAGACACCACTCCAGAGCCTAGGTATTCACTCAACCTAATGCTCTGATACCAACTGTGACGACCCGACTCTCAACTCCCAGAAAATCGCATCATCTATTAAGAAAGAAAGGGATAGAAGAAGAAAAGTAAGAAGAGAAAGAAGAAACAACACTAGAATTGTAACGACCCAGAATTTTTATTAATTAAAATTTGAATATTTAATTAATTTTAAATATTAATAAGTGAAATTTATTAGTCGAATAAATTTTATTTCGAATTATATGATTTAATTGAATAATTTAATCGATAATTTAATATGTGAAATTATGAAAATAATTGAAAATTGAGTCAAATATGATTGAAAATGATTTGTAAAATTTTATTTTATCATGTTGGAGTTAGAATGATGTTCTAGAACTTTTAAAATCGAATTAAGAGTTAATTTGCGAAAATTGAATATTTTAATATTTAATTATCGACTGTAAAATAGTCAATTTTTGAACAGTCTCAGAATTGAACGAAACCAGTTCCATTGGATCCGTAATAGTTAGTTATTACCGGATTTCAATTTTCATGTCAATCGGAGTTATCGTTTGATCGTGACAGCTCGAAACGCATCGAATTGTTTTTAATATTAATTTGGCGAGTTAAAATAGCCATTTTTCAAAAAGTCTCGGATTTCGACGAAACCAGTTTCATCGGATCCGTAATGTGATATTATTGTATGGTTTCAAATTTCAAGTCAATTGGATTTACCGTTTGTCCTGTACAAATTAAAACGCCTAGAAAATCGTTTAAATCGGTTTAATTTAAATTGAACGTTTATTGCCATAACTCGCACATACGTTTCGGCGCGTAAATCGGAGTTCAAAAATTTAAAAATGAATAGTGTTTTCGTTCAAAAATCTATAAAAGGAGACCCTTTGCCTTCATAAATAAAAATATATATATATATATATTAGGTTTTAGTAAACCCTAGCCGCCGTATGCAAGATCAATGGCCGAAATCATCTTCACTTCCTCCCTCGTTTTCTTCAAATCCAAGCAACCATTCATAAAACTTTCAACTAGAATCTTGTAGAGCTCAGAGAGATCTTCGTGTTCAACGGTTATGATCGCGAACTTCGTCACCAATCAACGGCAACCGAAGCTCAAAGTCCTCGAGTTCATGCTCGTTTTCGAGCCCCTATGTGCGACCGAGCCTGGCCATGTCTGGGCCGTGGATAGCTCTCGCGTAGGCGAGTTGAACGAAGGTACCTGATCGAGCTAGAAGTCAATGGAGAGGAAGCAAAATTTAACCCTAAATATCAAATATGGGTTCGGTTTGTAAGGTGCGGCCTGTAGGAGTTGCATGAGGGAGAGGGAGAAGACGCGTACGGTCGTGATGCAATGGGCTTGGATCCTATGGTCTTGATTTGCTTAGGTTTAATAATATAAAGGTTATGTTGTAATTTATATTTAAAATTTGAGTAAAACTTGTAAATTGCATAACTTTTTCAAACGAGGTCGAAAACGCGCGAAACAGAAAGCGTTGAAATCGTATCGACGAGCACTACGCTATGGAATTGGATTGGAGTCGTTTGGAGTTAGTGAGAATTTTGGGTAAAATTAAACGCGCGTTTAATTTTATTCGAAATAAATCGCTAAAACTAAATTGAAATCAAGGTGAGAACTTCTCACTCAATCGAATCGGTTTCGATTTTATTTTAAATAGTTAGATTTAAAATTATTGAATGCATGTTGAATGATGATTGTTATCTATTGATTGTTAAAATAGACATTATGCGCCGTTAGTAAGTGGATGTTATTTATTAAAAACATATACCGCGAATATTTCATAAACAGTGAAATTGGTATTATATATAATATCAATATATATATATATTGGCATATGTATATATTGCAGTTGTTGATTCCCCGCATTTTTTAGCGGATGAGACCCTATTGCGCCGTTTTATTAAGCGGATAATATTTATTAAAAACATATACCGCGATAATTTCGTACTGGAGCGAAATTGGTATTGTGCTAATTTTTGTGGATGCAGGAAAACAGGTTGGAGGGATCCAACTGGATTCCTCAACAGTTTTTATTTGATTTCAGATATTTTGATATTTGATAGATTATCATATTGATATATAATGTCGTTGTAGTCGTGATTGACTATTTGGTGTGTAGCATCATTGGACCAAATTTTGGAATTTTAAAATGATTTTTAAAGTGATTTTTGAAAATATACTATATTTTCGGAATTGATCCATTTTAAATAAATAACGATATAATTTTTAATGTTATAAAAATTATGATTTTTGAGAAAATATAGTTAAAAGCTGATTTTTGAGAAATATGGGTTAATGGTTTTATGAAATAGTTTAAATTGGAATTTCTGAAAATATTATGAAAAGTTTAAATAAAGGATTTATAAAATCTGATTATTTTATAAATCAAAATGATGAAGCTTTTAAAGGAGTTTAAAGACGTTTTAAAAGAATAATATAAATTGATTTATATTAAGAGATTTATAAATGGATATTTATAAATTGAAATATTGACATTATAAAACGAGCTTTTATAAGTGTTAGGATGGATTGTGAATGAATTTAATAAATAACTGAAGTTTCTAGAATTATAAACGGTGAAGTTATAAATGAAATTTATAAATAGTAAGATTTATTAATTTTGTGAAGTTATTGAAAGAAATGGATTTTGAGTAAATAAATGAATCTTATAAGTTATAAGATTTATAATTTAGGAAATTTAAAAGAACGATTTTGTAAAATAATCGTTTTATAAGCATTTAACTTATAATGTGAACCTTTGGTTTATAATTGAGTTATAAATTGAATAGGTTAGTAAAGGAATTTATAAAAGGAAGTTGTTATATAATAAATAGAATTGGAATTTATAAACGTTGTTTTATAAATTCGCAAACAACTTATTTTGATAAGATTAATTGTTGTAACTTATTTATGGAGTTATATTCACGTTTTAGACTGTGAATAATCCTTTGAAATAAAATGAATAAAAGGATGAAATTTGTTAACGTAGTATATTCACGTTTTTGAATAGTGAATAATATGTTAAAGAAAATGTTTAGAATGTGATATTTTAAATAGAATTTAAAACAATCTAATGATGTTTTAAACTGTGTTAAGATTCGAAACCATAGATTTCAACATTTATTGTTGAAATAGACGTTTTCGAGAAATAAAAGGAAATAGTGGACTATAACACTATTGTTATAGTAAATGATTTCCGAAAAGAAATGTTTTGTATAGTATTGGGATTTATACATCTATTTTTAATTTCGAATCCCTATACCAGTGATTTTGGGTTGTCGTAACGATGTTTTACGCAACATTCGTTTTTGCCCAAATAAATATGTTTAAGAGAATGATTTCCTTAAAGAATGAAATATATACTTAATCTCGATTTAAGTATATTGAATATTTTCCAAAGGTTGAAAATAAATAAAATTTGTGAATTACTTATGAATAAATAAGTATGGAAATGTTTTCCAATATGAAGTGAATAATTAGAATTTTTCTTTTTGAAGATAAATTGAAATGAATAATTGAAATCGTAGATGCATGGATATTTTGAAATATAAATTCACTAAGGAATTTATAAAAGAAAGTGGAATTGGTATGGAAAATAAATATTGATTTATTTTTGAAGTGTGAAAATTTATATCTTGTAAAGATATTTTGGAAAATAAATAATTTGGAAAATTATTTGGAATCTGGTGATGCGTGCATATCCATTGATAGTTCAATAATCGACTATCAATATTTCCCTTTGAATGGGTATTGATGTGATTTGATTGAATTTGAATGCCACACTTATTTTTGAATAAGCGCTCACTATTCGGGTTAACCGGGAAAGGACCATGGGGTCGTATAACCCATTCCGAATATGTGATACGTCGTTGTGAATTGCATTTGAAGATCGGTGTTGAAGACCGGATATTTGCGAGAGCGATAGGATGACCTGTCGATTGACTCTGCACCGAGTTGCTCCGGTATAGAGTTCTCCATATGTGATGGTGAATCCGATCAGGATTGTGAATATCCGGATTGCAAGGACTTCTTTGTAAGTGCCTTCGGTTTTGTTCGAGCCCGGAACAGACTTGTATGGATTGTATGTCTGACATTACAAATTGAGATATAAAGCCGATTTCTTTCAAATATATTTCTGTTGGTGGCGGAGAATTTATTCTTTTAGCTTAACACCCTTCTCTGAGACGTACGAGCTCAGAGGTTATGTAGTTGAAGGTTATCAGCAATATATTCCCAATTTAGTAATGTGACATGCTGAGTGTTGCTGTGAAATGATCATTGTGTTGATTATTTGTGATAGGATCGTTTATTTGATCGTCTATCCTGGTGATCATTTCTATGATGATTTGTTGACCCAAAGCATGGCTTTTGTATAAAGTATGTTTTTGTGGACGTGACTTCATCGAGTCTCACACCCCGGGAATGGTCAAAACAGGAAAGATGCAGCAAGGTTATGAGGGGTAGCGCCCTTTAGGATGTGTGCATTTCCTTCTGGAAAAGGGTGGTATCATGGTATGGAGCCCAGATACTTACTCATGTTGAAAACACTTTATGATTGTGTGAATTGATTGCGAGCGCTCGGTGAAAGGTCCCAAAGGACCGGGGGATGGCATATTCGGTCAGTTGTTACTCAGTTAGGGGTAACCCGGCCTTGTGTTGGTAGAGATCCGGTTTGGTTCTCGGGGATGTCCATCTAGAGGCATTCTCATGTGGCAATGGGAAGTTCCTTGGCCTGATCATTCGTTGGAAATCCAAAGAAACAATACGATCTTGTACGGTATTAGTTGTAGAACCTATCATTCACTTATGGTGGCGCCCCACTGTTTGGATGGTAGCTATAGTAGGCATACGATAATGGTCGTATGTTGGCTAAGATTTATATTCTACTTTCGAAATGAATTTTTCTCTACACTATGCACTAGTAATAATATCAAATGTTCTTTTAAATGCGTATCAAGCATCTTTGACTATCATAAGGAGAAATCTCCTCGGATTCTGCATTTGCATTGTGTGTGTGTGCGGGAGGCCTTATGGTAGTCTCATTTTTAAAAAGCATTGCGAATTGACTTAAAAGTATTCCTCTATTTTGATTTTTTAAAGATAAATAAACTGTTTTGAGTTCTCACACCAGTCACATGACTGACTCGGAGTTTATTGTTTTCCTTCCTAAACTCTGGGTGCCTACCAATTTCCACACGGGCAGTCAAGAGTTAAGGTTTATCAGGATATTCTGGATATTCAGGAGTTGCTGGAGGCAAGATGGATGGCATGGCGTATTACTAGTATATAGTATTTTTTTTCCGCTGCACTGTTTGTTGTTGTTGTTGTTGTACACTCTGATGATATGATGTAATGAAATGAAATGTGATGTAATGTAATAACTGATATAGTTCTTTGTTTAAAGATTATTCATTTATGTATTATATGTTGTTCCGCTGCGAATTGTGAGATTCTGATGTTGTTCTGTTATTTTTTTTTTCTGTTCCGTTTCATCTTCTATTTTCTTTCCTATCTATTTTCTATCTTCTTCCCTCTCCTTCTACCTCTTTCTTGTTCTTAAACCCTAACATTTCGGTTTTTCGGCAACGAAAAATCGCTATCGTCACATTTGGTATCAGAGCATATGGTTAAGCGACAACCATGGTTCTGTTGGGTATTACTCATTAGAGATAGAGTCAGTAGTGCTCTAGAATGAATTTGAGTGTAATAATAGCTATGAGAGCGTATTTGTTAGTGTATATAAAATTGTTTTATATTGTGATGATTGGTTTGTTGAGTGGTATATAGATTCTGGTTAATACGAGTAATTAACGTTGTTGATAGGGATCTCTAAACACTTGTACAGAACAATTCGACACAATATTGTTTTAAAATTGGGTAAATGAAATAATTTTGCCTTGATTATATTTTTATATATGAAGGGATAATTTTTCAAAATTATTAAAGTGTATATAAATTGATTGTTTAGATGTTTGAATAATCTAAATTGAAGAATAATTGTATAAGCAAAAGAATTATAAGAATTGGATTATAATTAAAGTGATTTACAATTGTGAAATAAACTTATATATATATAAGAAGTGAAATTATATGAATATATTTATGAATATGAGTTATAAATAAAAATGAATTTAAAGTTAAATGGAAATTTACTTTAGAATTTGGAATCTGAATTGATTTATAAGTGGGAATTTAAGTTAAGTAAAAACAAGTGATGTTTGTGAAATGAAATATAACTTAAGAGTTGTTGAATGAAGTTGATATTAGTATCAAAATAAATTAATAAAGTTAAGTGATAAATGTGAACTTGAGTTATGTAAATGAAATTCAACTTTTGTAATTGAATTGAATTAATGGATTGAATGTTAATCAATTAAATGTGAATTTAGTTGATATGAAATAATGAATGTAAGTGTAATTCATTAAAATCTAATGTTATTGAAAGTTGAATAATTGAATGAAAATCAATTTAATTAAACCAATTATAAGCAAAGTAATTTGGTTGTAATTGATATACATTGGTTGTTAGTTGATTGTATATAATTCATTAAGTGTTAATGAAATTTGGAAGCTAAAGTAATTGAAATTCAATTGGAAGTTAAGCGAATCTTAAATAAAATTGAATGTGATTTGGAAGTGAACCAACTTGAATATGAATTAGTGAATATAAACTAATTGGAAATGAATGTTAGTAAAAACATCCACTGTATATGAATCAAATGTGATTAAATTGAAAGAAAACCATTTCATTAAATATTAATGAGAATATAAATGAATATTGATTTGGTTATGGATGATAGTTGGTTGATGTTTGCATTTGTTGCTTTTGTTTCAATTTCTATGTTGACATATATAGTTATTATGTTGCTATATGTTGTGTACCGATACCATTGTCTATATACATGATTCTCATGTTGTTTGTTGAGTGATTAGTAGGTGCAGATTGCGTTTGCTTCGCATTTGGAGCTCGCTTTCGCGCTATATTAGCCGTATATGCTTGCTAATAAAATATAAGGTACATATCTTGGATTACATACCGTACTTTTATACTTTTTCCCTTCGGGATGCCTCATTACTTGATGAGATGTATATTTGTGATATATATACTGTCATTTGTTTTTCGGATCGAGCCGCGCAAAGGAGACTATGGCGAATTTTTCCGAAAATTTAAGGCGTTAGAAAAATTTGAGAAAATTGGAAAGTTTTGAAAACTTTAACTTTGATTTGGAATTGAAAGTTAAACAATGGTAGTTGTTTTAGAAAAGATAACTAAGTATGATTTGAAAACTTAGTAAAGAATTACAAGAAATTTAACTATGAATTTTGGGAAAGTCAATAGATTCTGTAACTTTTCTTACTTGGTAATTTCGAGGACGAAATTCTTTTAAGGGGGGAAGATTGTAACGACCCAGAATTTTTATTAATTAAAATTTGAATATTTAATTAATTTTAAATATCAATAAGTGAAATTTATTAGTCGAATAAATTTTATTTCGAATTATATGATTTAATTGAATAATTTAATCGATAATTTAATATGTGAAATTATGAAAATAATTGAAAATTGGGTTAAATATGATTGAAAATGATTTGTAATATTTTATTTTATCATGTTGGAGTTAGAATGATGTTTTAGAACTTTTAAAATCGAATTAAGAGTTAATTTGTGAAAATTGAATATTTTAATATTTAATTATCGACTGTAAAATAGTCAATTTTTGAACAGTCTTAGAATTGAACGAAACCAGTTCCATTGGATCCGTAATAGTTAGTTATTACCGGATTTCAATTTTCATGTCAATCGGAGTTATCGTTTGATCGTGGCAGCTCGAAACGCATCGAATTGTTTTTAATATTAATTTGGCGAGTTAAAATAGCCATTTTTCAAAAAGTCTCGGATTTCGACGAAACCAGTTTCATCGGATCTGTAATGTGATATTATTGTATGGTTTCAAATTTCAAGTCAATTGGATTTACCGTTTGTCCTGTACAAATCAAAACGCCTAGAAAATCGTTTAAATCGGTTTAATTTAAATTGAACGTTTATTGCCATAACTCGCACATATGACCGAATTAGCTTCCGAAACCTGTTCCATTGTGTCCGAAACGTGGGGTAAACCTTAGAAACGCCAGTTTCGGCGCGTAAATCGGAGTTCAAAAATTTAAAAATGAATAGTGTTTTCGTTCAAAAATCTATAAAAGGAGACCCTTTGCCTTCATAAAAAAAAATATATATATTAGGTTTTAGTAAACCCTAGCCGCCGTATGCAAGATCAATGGCCGAAATCATCTCCACTTCCTCCCTCGTTTTCTTCAAATCCAAGCAACCATTCATAAAACTTTCAACTAGAATCTTGTAGAGCTCAGAGAGATCTTCGTGTTCAACGGTTATGATCGCGAACTTCGTCACCAATCAACGGCAATCGAAGCTCAAAGTCCTCGAGTTCATGCTCGTTTTCGAGCCCCTATGTGCGACCGAGCCTGGCCATGTCTGGGCCGTGGATAGCTCTCGCGTAGGCGAGTTGAACGAAGGTACCTGATCGAGCTAGAAGTCAATGGAGAGGAAGCAAAATTTAACCCTAAATATCAAATATGGGTTCGGTTTGTAAGGTGCGGCCTGTAGGAGTTGCGTGAGGGAGAGGGAGAAGACGCGTACGGTCGTGATGCAATGGGCTTGGATCCTACGGTCTTGATTTGCTTAGGTTTAATAATATAAAGGTTATGTTGTAATTTATATTTAAAATTCGAGTAAAACTTGTAAATTGCATAACTTTTTCATACGAGGTCGAAAACGCGCGAAACAGGAATCGTTGGAATCGTATCGACGAGCACTATGCTATGGAATTGGATTGGAGTCGTTTGGAGTTAGTGAGAATTTTGGGTAAAATTAAACGCGCGTTTAATTTTATTCGAAATAAATCGCTAAAACGAAATTGAAATCAAGGTGAGAACTTCTCACTCAATCGAATCGATTTCGATTTTATTTTAAATAGTTAGATTTAAAATTATTGAATGCATGCTTGAATGATGATTGTTATCTATTGATTGTTAAAATAGACATTATGCGCCGTTAGTAAGCGGATGTTATTTATTAAAAACATATACCGCGAATATTTCATAAACAGTGAAATTGGTATTATATATAATATCAATATATATATATATATATATATATATATATTGGCATATGTATATATTGCAGTTGTTGACTCCCCGCATTTTTTAGCGGATGAGACCCTATTGCGCCGTTATTAAGCGGATAATATTTATTAAAAACATATACCGCGATAATTTCGTACTCGAGCGAAATTGGTATTGTGCTAATGTTTGTGGATGCAGGAAAACAGGTTGGAGGGATCCAACTGGATTCCTCAACAGTTTTTATTTGATTTCAGATATTTTGATATTTGATAGATTATCATATTGATATATGATGTCGTTGTAGTCGTGATTGACTATTTGGTGTGTAGCATCATTGGACCAAATTTTGGAATTTTAAAATGATTTTTAAAGTGATTTTTGAAAATATACTATATTTTCGGAATTGATCCATTTTAAATAAATAACGATATAATTTATAATGTTATAAAAATTATGATTTTTGAGAAAATATAGTTAAAAGCTGATTTTTGAGAAATATGGGTTAATGGTTTTATGAAATAGTTTAAATTGGAATTTCTGAAAATATTGTGAAAAGTTTAAATAAAGGATTTATAAAATCTGATTATTTTATAAATCAAAATGATGACGCTTTTAAAGGAGTTTAAAGACGTTTTAAAAGAATAATATAAATTGATTTATATTAAGAGATTTATAAATGGATATTTATAAATTGAAATATTGACATTATAAAACAAGCTTTTATAAGTTTTAGGATGGATTGTGAATGAATTTAATAAATAACTGAAGTTTCTAGAATTATAAACGGTGAAGTTATAAATGAAATTTATAAATAGTAAGATTTATAAATTTTGTGAAGTTATTGAAAGAAATGGATTTTGAGTAAATAAATGAATCTTATAAGTTATAAGATTTATAATTTGGGAAGTTTAAAAGAACGATTTTGTAAAATAATCGTTTTATAAGCATTTAATTTATAATGTGAACCTTTGGTTTATAATTGAGTTATAAATTGAATAGGTTAGTAAAGGAATTTATAAAAGGAAGTTGTTATATAATAAATAGAATTGGAATTTATAAACGTTGTTTTATAAATTCGCAAACAACTTATTTTGATAAGATTAATTGTTGTAACTTATTTATGGAGTTATATTCACGTTTTAGACTGTGAATAATCCTTTGAAATAAAATGAATAAAAGGATGAAATTTGTTAACGTAGTATATTCACGTTTTTGAATAGTGAATAATATGTTAAAGAAAATGTTTAGAATGTGATATTTTAAATAGAATTTAAAAAAATCTAATGATGTTTTAAACTGTGTTAAGATTCGACACCATAGATTTCAACATTTATTGTTGAAATAGACGTTTTCGAGAAATAAAAGGAAATAGTGGACTATAACACTGTTGTTATAGTAAATGATTTCCGAAAAGAAATGTTTTGTATAGTATTGGGATTTATACATCTATTTTTAATTTCGAATCCCTATACCAGTGATTTTGGGTTGTCGTAACGATGTTTTACGCAACATTCGTTTTTGCCCAAATAAATATGTTTAAGAGAATGATTTCCTTAAAGAATGAAATATATACTTAATCTCGATTTAAGTATATTGAATATTTTCCAAAGGTTGAAAATAAATAAAATTTGTGAATTACTAATGAATAAATAAGTATGGAAATGTTTTCCAATATGAAGTGAATAATTAGAATTTATCTTTTTGAAGATAAATTGAAATGAATAATTGAAATCGTAGATGCATGGATATTTTGAAATATAAATTCACTAAGGAATTTATAAAAGAAAGTGGAATTGGTATGGAAAATAAATATTGATTTATTTTTGAAGTGTGAAAATTTATATCTTGTAAAGATATTTTGGAAAATAAATAATTTGGAAAATTATTTGGAATCTGGTGATGCGTGCATATCCATTGATAGTTCAATAATCGACTATCAATATTTCCCTTTGAATGGGTATTTGATGTGATTTGATTGAATTTGAATGCCACACTTATTTTTGAATAAGCGCTCACTATTCGGGTTAACCGGGAAAGGACCATGGGGTCGTATAACCCATTCCGAATATGTGATACGTCGTTGTGAATTGCATTTGAAGATCGGTGTTGAAGACCGGATATTTGCGAGAGCGATAGGATGACCTGTCGATTGACTCTGCACCGAGTTGCTCCGGTATAGAGTTCTCCATATGTGATGGTGAATCCGATCAGGATTGTGAATATCCGGATTGCAAGGACTTCTTTGTAAGTGCCTTCGGTTTTGTTCGAGCCCGGAACAGACTTGTATGGATTGTATATCTGACATTACAAATTGAGATATAAAGCCGATTTCTTTCAAATATATTTCTGTTGGTGGCGGAGAATTTATTCTTTTAGCTTAACACCCTTCTTTGAGACGTACGAGCTCAGAGGTTATGTAGTTGAAGGTTATCAGCAATATATTCCCAATTTGGTAATGTGACATGCTGAGTGTTGCTGTGAAATGATCATTGTGTTGATTATTTGTGATAGGATCGTTTATTTGATCGTCTATCCTGGTGATCATTTGTTGACCCAAAGCATGGCTTTTGTATAAAGTATGTTTTTGTGGACGTGACTTCGTCGAGCCTCACACCCCGGGAATGGTCAAAACAGGAAAGATGCAGCAAGGTTATGAGGGGTAGCGCCCTTTAGGATGTGTGCATTTCCTTCTGGAAAAGGGTGGTATCATGGTATGGAGCCCAGATACTTACTCATGTTGAAAACACTTTATGATTGTGTGAATTGATTGCGAGCGCTCGGTGAAAGGTCCCAAAGGACCGGGGGATGGCATATTCGGTCAGTTGTTACTCAGTTAGGGGTAACCCGGCCTTGTGTTGGTAGAGATCCGGTTTGGTTCTCGGGGATGTCCATCCAGAGGCATTCTCATGTGGCAATGGGAAGTTCCTTGGCCTGATCATTCGTTGGAAATCCAAAGAAACAATACGATCTTGTACGGTATTAGTTGTAGAACCTATCATTCACTTATTGTGGCGCCCCACTGTTTGGATAGTAGCTATAGTAGGCATACGATAATGGTCGTATGTTGGCTAAGATTTATATTCTACTTTCAAATGAATTTTTCTCTACACTGTGAACTAGTAATAATATCAAATGTTCTTTTAAATGCGTATCAAGCATCTTTGACTATCATAAGGAGAAATCTCCTTCAATTCTGCGTTTGCATTGTGTGTGTGTGCGGGAGGCCTTATGGTAGTCTCATTTTTAAAAAGCATTGCGGATTGACTTAAAAATATTCCTCTATTTTGATTTTTTAAAGATAAATAAACTGTTTTGAGTTCTCACACCAGTCACATGACTGACTCGGAGTTTATTGTTTTCCTTCCTAAACTCTGGGTGCCTACCAATTTCCACACGGGCAGTCAAGAGTTAAGGTTTATCAGGATATTCTGGATATTCAGGAGTTGCTGGAGGCAAGATGGATAGCATGGCGTATTACTAGTATATAGTATTTTTTTTCGCTGCACTGTTTGTTGTTGTTGTTGTTGTACACTCTGATGATATGATGTAATGAAATGAAATGTGATGTAATGTAATAACTGATATAGTTCTTTGTTTAAAGATTATTCATTTATGTATTATATGTTGTTTCGCTGCGAATTGTGAGATTCTGATGTTGTTCTGTTATTTTTTTTTCTGTTCCGTTTCATCTTCTATTTTCTTTCCTATCTATTTTCTATCTTCTTCCCTCTCCTTCTACCTCTTTCTTGTTCTTAAACCCTAACATTTCGGTTTTTCGGCAACGAAAAATCGCTATCGTCACATTTGGTATCAGAGCATATGGTTAAGCGACAACCATGGTTCTGTTGGGTATTACTCATTAGAGATAGAGTCAGTAGTGCTCTAGAATGAATTTGAGTGTAATAATAGCTATGAGAGCGTATTTGTTAGTGTATATAAAATTGTTTTATATTGTGATGATTGGTTTGTTGAGTGGTATATAGATTCTGGTTAATACGAGTAATTAACGTTGTTAATAGGGATCTCTAAACACTTGTACAGAACAATTCGACACAATATTGTTTTAAAATTGGGTAAATGAAATAATTTTGTCTTGATTATATTTTTATATATAAAGGGATAATTTTTCAAAATTATTAAAGTGTATATAAATTGATTGTTTAGATGTTTGAATAATCTAAATTGAAGAATAATTGTATAAGCAAAAGAATTATAAGAATTGGATTATAATTAAAGTGATTTACAATTGTGAAATAAACTTATATATATATAAGAAGTGAAATTATATGAATATATTTATGAATATGAGTTATAAATAAAAATGAATTTAAAGTTAAATGGAAATTTACTTTAGAATTTGGAATCTGAATTGATTTATAAGTGGGAATTTAAGTTAAGTAAAAACAAGTGATGTTTGTGAAATGAAATATAACTTAAGAGTTGTTGAATGAAGTTGATATTAGTATCAAAATAAATTAATAAAGTTAAGTGATAAATGTGAACTTGAGTTATGTAAATGAAATTCAACTTTTGTAATTGAATTGAATTAATGGATTGAATGTTAATCAATTAAATGTGAATTTAGTTGATATGAAATAATGAATGTAAGTGTAATTCATTAAAATCTAATGTTATTGAAAGTTGAATAATTGAATGAAAATCAATTTAATTAAACCAATTATAAGCAAAGTAATTTGGTTGTAATTGATATACATTGGTTGTTAGTTGATTGTATATAATTCATTAAGTTTTAATGAAATTTGGAAACTAAAGTAATTGAAATTCAATTGGAAGTTAAGCGAATCTTAAATAAAATTGAATGTGATTTGGAAGTGAACCAACTTGAATATGAATTAGTGAATATAAACTAATTGGAAATGAATGTTAGTAAAAACATCCACTGTATATGAATCAAATGTGATTAAATTGAAAGAAAACCATTTCATTAAATATTAATGAGAATATAAATGAATATTGATTTGGTTATGGATGATAGTTGGTTGATGTTTGCATTTGTTGCTTTTGTTTCAATTTCTATGTTGACATATATAGTTATTATGTTGCTATATGTTGTATATCGATACCATTGTCTATATACATGATTCTCATGTTGTTTGTTGAATGATTAGTAGGTGCGGATTGCGTTTGCTTCGCATTTGGAGCTCGCTTTCGCGCTATATTAGCCGTATATGCTTGCTAATAAAATATAAGGTACATATCTCGGATTACATGCCTTACTTTTATATTTTTTCCCTTCGGGATGCCTCATTACTTGATGAGATGTATATTTGTGATATATATACTGTCATTTTTTTTTCGGATCGAGCCGTGCAAAGGAGACTATGGCGAATTTTTCCGAAAATTTAAGGCGTTAGAAAAATTTGAGAAAATTGGAAAGTTTTGAAAACTTTAACTTTGATTTGGAATTGAAAGTTAAACAATGGTAGTTGTTTTAGAAAATATAACTAAGTATGATTTGAAAACTTAGTAAAGAATTACAAGAAATTTAACTATGAATTTTGGGAAAGTTAATAGATTCTGTAACTTTTCTTACTTGGTAATTTCGAGGACGAAATTCTTTTAAGGGAGGAAGATTGTAACGACCCAGAATTTTTATTAATTAAAATTTGAATATTTAATTAATTTTAAATATTAATAAGTGAAATTTATTAGTCGAATAAATTTTATTTCGAATTATATGATTTAATTGAATAATTTAATCGATAATTTAATATGTGAAATTATGAAAATAATTGAAAATTGGGTTAAATATGATTGAAAATGATTTGTAAAATTTTATTTTATCATGTTGGAGTTATAATGATGTTTTAGAACTTTTAAAATCGAATTAAGAGTTAATTTGTGAAAATTGAATATTTTAATATTTAATTATCGACTGTAAAATAGTCAATTTTTGAACAGTCTCAGAATTGAACGAAACTAGTTCCATTGGATCCGTAATAGTTAGTTATTACCGGATTTCAATTTTCATGTCAATCGGAGTTATCGTTTGATCGTGGCAGCTCGAAACGCATCGAATTGTTTTTAATATTAATTTGGCGAGTTAAAATAGCCATTTTTCAAAAAGTCTCGAATTTCGACGAAACCAGTTTCATCGGATCCGTAATGTGATATTATTGTATGGTTTCAAATTTCAAGTCAATTGGATTTACCGTTTGTCCTGTACAAATTAAAACGCCTAGAAAATCGTTTAAATCGGTTTAATTTAAATTGAACGTTTATTGACATAACTCGCACATATGACCGAATTAGCTTCCGATACCTGTTCCATTGTGTCCGGAACGTGGGGTAAACCTTAGAAACGCCAGTTTCGGCGCGTAAATCGGAGTTCAAAAATTTTAAAATGAATAGTGTTTTCGTTCAAAAATCTATAAAAGGAGACCCTTTGCCTTCATAAATAAAAAAATAAAATATATTAGGTTTTAGTAAACCCTAGCCGCCGTATGCAAGATCAATGGCCGAAATCATCTCCACTTCCTCCCTCGTTTTCTTCAAATCCAAGCAACCATTCATAAAACTTTCAACTAGAATCTTGTAGAGCTCAAAGAGATCTTCGTGTTCAACGGTTATGATCGCGAACTTCGTCACCAATCAACGGCAATCGAAGCTCAAAGTCCTCGAGTTCGTGCTCGTTTTCGAGCCCCTATGTGCGACCGAGCCTGGCCATGTCTGGGCCGTGGATAGCTCTCGCGTAGGCGAGTTGAACGAAGGTACCTGATCGAGCTAGAAGTCAATGGAGAGGAAGCAAAATTTAACCCTAAATATCAAATATGGGTTCGGTTTGTAAGGTGCGGCCTGTAGGAGTTGCGTGAGGGAGAGGGAGAAGACGCGTACGGTCGTGATGCAATGGGCTTGGATCCTACGGTCTTGATTTGCTTAGGTTTAATAATATAAAGGTTATGTTGTAATTTATATTTAAAATTCGAGTAAAACTTGTAAATTGCATAACTTTTTCATACGAGGTCGAAAACGCGCGAAACAGGAATCGTTGGAATCGTATCGACGAGCACTACGCTATGGAATTAGATTGGAGTCATTTGGAGTTAGTGAGAATTTTGGGTAAAATTAAATGCGCGTTTAATTTTATTCGAAATAAATCGCTAAAACGAAATTGAAATCAAGGTGAGAACTTCTCACTCAATCGAATCGATTTCGATTTTATTTTAAATAGTTAGATTTAAAATTATTGAATGCATGTTTGAATGATGATTGTTATCTATTGATTGTTAAAATAGACATTATGCGCCGTTAGTAAGCGGATGTTATTTATTAAAAACATATACCGCGAATATTTCATAAATAGTGAAATTGGTATTATATATAATATCAATATATATATATATATTGGCATATGTATATATTGCAGTTGTTGACTCCCCGCATTTTTTAGCGGATGAGACCCTATTGCGCCGTTATTAAGCGGATAATATTTATTAAAAACATATACCGCGATAATTTCGTACTCGAGCGAAATTGGTATTGTGCTAATGTTTGTGGATGCAGGAAAACAGGTTGGAGGGATCCAACTGGATTCCTCAACAGTTTTTATTTGATTTCAGATATTTGATAGATTATCATATTGATATATGATGTCGTTGTAGTCGTGATTGACTATTTGGTGTGTAGCATCATTGGACCAAATTTTGGAATTTTAAAATGATTTTTAAAGTGATTTTTGAAAATATACTATATTTTCGGAATTGATCCATTTTAAATAAATAACGATATAATTTTTAATGTTATAAAAATTATGATTTTTGAGAAAATATAGTTAAAAGCTGATTTTTGAGAAATATGGGTTAATGGTTTTATGAAATAGTTTAAATTGGAATTTCTGAAAATATTGTGAAAAGTTTAAATAAAGGATTTATAAAATCTGATTATTTTATAAATCAAAATGATGAAGCTTTTAAAGGAGTTTAAAGACGTTTTAAAAGAATAATATAAATTGATTTATATTAAGAGATTTATAAATGGATATTTATAAATTGAAATATTGACATTATAAAACAAGCTTTTATAAGTGTTAGGATGGATTGTGAATGAATTTAATAAATAACTGAAGTTTCTAGAATTATAAACGGTGAAGTTATAAATGAAATTTATAAATAGTAAGATTTATAAATTTTGTGAAGTTATTGAAAGAAATGGATTTTGAGTAAATAAATGAATCTTATAAGTTATAAGATTTATAATTTGGGAAGTTTAAAAGAACGATTTTGTAAAATAATCGTTTTATAAGCATTTAACTTATAATGTGAACCTTTGGTTTATAATTGAGTTATAAATTGAATAGGTTAGTAAAGGAATTTATAAAAGGAAGTTGTTATATAATAAATAGAATTGGAATTTATAAACGTTGTTTTATAAATTTGCAAACAACTTATTTTGATAAGATTAATTGTTGTAACTTATTTATGGAGTTATATTCACGTTGTAGACTGTGAATAATCCTTTGAAATAAAATGAATAAATGGATGAAATTTTTAACGTAGTATATTCACGTTTTTGAATAGTGAATAATATGTTAAAGAAAATGTTTAGAATGTGATATTTTAAATAGAATTTAAAACAATCTAATGATGTTTTAAACTGTGTTAAGATTCGAAACCATAGATTTCAACATTTATTGTTGAAATAGACGTTTTCGAGAAATAAAAGGAAATAGTGGACTATAACACTGTTGTTATAGTAAATGATTTCCGAAAAGAAATGTTTTGTATAGTATTGGGATTTATACATCTATTTTTAATTTCGAATCCCTATACCAGTGATTTTGGGTTGTCGTAACGATGTTTTACGCAACATTCGTTTTTGCCCAAATAAATATGTTTAAGAGAATGATTTCCTTAAAGAATGAAATATATACTGAATCTCGATTTAAGTATATTGAATATTTTCCAAAGGTTGAAAATAAATAAAATTTGTGAATTGCTTATGAATAAATAAGTATGGAAATGTTTTCCAATATGAAGTGAATAATTAGAATTTATCTTTTTGAAGATAAATTGAAATGAATAATTGAAATCGTAGATGCATGGATATTTTGAAATATAAATTCACTAAGGAATTTATAAAAGAAAGTGGAATTGTTATGGAAAATAAATATTGATTTATTTTTGAAGTGTGAAAATTTATATCTTGTAAAGATATTTTGGAAAATAAATAATTTGGAAAATTATTTGGAATCTGATGATGTGTGCATATCCATTGATAGTTCAATAATCGACTATCAATATTTCCCTTTGAATGGGTATTTGATGTGATTTGATTGAATTTGAATGCCACACTTATTTTTGAATAAGCGCTCACTATTCGGGTTAACCGGGAAAGGACCATGGGGTCGTATAACCCATTCCGAATATGTGATACGTCGTTGTGAATTGCATTTGAAGATCGGTGTTGAAGATCGGATATTTGCGAGAGCGATAGGATGACCTGTCGATTGACTCTGCACCGAGTTGCTCCGGTATAGAGTTCTCTATATGTGATGGTGAATCCGATCAGGATTGTGAATATCCGGATTGCAAGGACTTCTTTGTAAGTGCCTTCGGTTTTGTTCGAGCCCGGAACAGACTTGTATGGATTGTATGTCTGACATTACAAATTGAGATATAAAGCCGATTTCTTTCAAATATATTTCTGTTGGTGGCGGAGAATTTATTCTTTTAGCTTAACACCCTTCTTTGAGACGTACGAGCTCAGAGGTTATGTAGTTGAAGGTTATCAGCAATATATTCCCAATTTGGTAATGTGACATGCTGAGTGTTGCTGTGAAATGATCATTGTGTTGATTATTTGCGATAGGATCGTTTATTTGATCGTCTATCCTGGTGATCATTTCTATGATCATTTGTTGACCCAAAGCATGGCTTTTGTATAAAGTATGTTTTTGTGGACGTGACTTCGTTGAGCCTCACACCCCGGGAATGGTCAAAACAGGAAAGATGCAGCAAGGTTATGAGGGGTAGCGCCCTTTAGGATGTGTTCATTTCCTTCTGGAAAAGGGTGGTATCATGGTATGAAGCCCAGATACTTACTCATGTTGAAAACACTTTATGATTGTGTGAATTGATTGCGAGCGCTCGGTGAAAGGTCCCAAAGGACCGGGGGATGGTATATTCGGTCAGTTGTTACTCAGTTAGGGGTAACCCGGCCTTGTGTTGGTAGAGATCCGGTTTGGTTCTCGGGGATGTCCATCCAGAGGCATTCTCATGTGGCAATGGGAAGTTCCTTGGTCTGATCATTCGTTGGAAATCCAAAGAAACAATACGATCTTGTACGGTATTAGTTGTAGAACCTATCATTCACTTATGGTGGCGCCCCACTGTTTGGATGGTAGCTATAGTAGGCATACGATAATGGTCGTATGTTGGCTAAGATTTATATTCTACTTTCGAAATGAATTTTTCTCTACACTATGCACTAGTAATAATATCAAATGTTCTTTTAAATGCGTATCAAGCATCTTTGACTATCATAAGGAGAAATCTCCTCCGATTCTGCGTTTGCGTTGTGTGTGTGTGCGGGAGGCCTTATGGTAGTCTCATTTTTAAAAAGCATTGCGAATTGACTTAAAAGTATTCCTCTATTTTGATTTTTTAAAGATAAATAAACTGTTTTGAGTTCTCACACCAGTCACATGACTGACTCGGAGTTTATTGTTTTCCTTCCTAAACTCTGGGTGCCTACCAATTTCCACACGGGCAGTCAAGAGTTAAGGTTTATCAGGATATTCTGGATATTCAGGAGTTGCTGGAGGCAAGATGGATGGCATGGCGTATTACTAGTATATAGTATTTTTTTTCCGCTGCACTGTTTGTTGTTGTTGTTGTTGTACACTCTGATGATATGATGTAATGAAATGAAATGTGATGTAATGTAATAACTGATATAGTTCTTTGTTTAAAGATTATTCATTTATGTATTATATGTTGTTCCGCTGCGAATTGTGAGATTCTGATGTTGTTCTGTTATTTTTTTTCTGTTCCGTTTCATCTTCTATTTTCTTTCCTATCTATTTTCTATCTTCTTCCCTCTCCTTCTACCTCTTTCTTCTTCTTAAACCCTAACATTTCGGTTTTTCGGCAACGAAAAATCGCTATCGTCACAAGAATCTCAACAGCGGAACGAATAAATTATATTAATAAGATAAGTATTTACATAATATACAATATCAATCAGAGATACACAACATACACATCACATATACTAGACAGTTATAAACACATGTCTAGTATTTACAACTCAATACAATCACAACACAGAGAACACACAGCGGAACTATATATCTACAACGCAGAAGCCTCCTGCTCCATTGCTCCTCCATTATTCGTCAAAGCTAACCTGAATCCCTTGGCTACTCGTAAAAATTTGAGTACCCAAGAGTTTAAGAAAACAAAGATAAACTCTGGGTCAGACATGGGTCTGGTGTGAGTAACAGGTTAAGGTTGCTCAACTTTAAAAACCATTTGAAAAGAAAAGGTATCACGTAAGACTTCCCACACATAAACATGGAAAAGTTTTTACCTTATGCTAACCAAAACATTTGATAGAAAATCCAGTGATATTATAATAATGTCTAGGATTTTCAAGTAAATAAGAAATAGCCGAAATTGTTACATTCATTAAATTCCAGCTACTAGCCACAAAAGTGGGTAATACAATCAAAACCGTTGGCACTTATTGGATTATGGATTCCATACAACGGCAGGGCTACTGGGGTACCGCCCGTCATAGTACGTGGCCTAGATCATCGTACTGAGGAGTACGTCCGCTCCCCTGCAACACATGGCCGGAACCATTCCTTACTGAACAGTTCCGAACAAGGCAACCCCGCAGTTGTTTGCAACCAACAGCCCACACAGCCGAATATAAAGGGACCTCTAGACAGGGGTAAATCTCGCTCTCAAGTGGGGGCTACCCACGAAGCCTTGCTGCACCTCCCCTGTTTTAGCCATTCTCGGTTGATGAGGCTTGAGGCTACGATTACTTTTAGAGAATACATCTCTTAGAATGCTCATCGTCTACCTGATGATGTTCTGAAAGCATTCAATCCATACAAGTTTGTTCCGGGTTCGAACGAAACCGAAGGCATTATCTCGTTACACTCATTTTGGAATCACCCTCAGAGTTAACGATGATAACCCTTGCACTCTGAATCTTCATCTTCACTTGAGATTCACGACCTATCGTTAATTTGGATTGATGTGGTTTTCGGATATCCAAATATGGAAACCCGATCCCGGTCTCATCGAAATCCAAAACGTGTCTTTTAGGTCCAAGTTGTTTTAAGGTTTTAAAACAATTCAATTCAATATCTATATACACACAGATAGATAATACACATCATCACAATAGATAATCAATATTATCATCACAACAGATAATCTATATTATCAACCCATACAGATAATTCATATTATCAACTCAATGCAACCATAGCATCCAAATCACACAACATCATTTATCTCATATCTGAGATCTCAACCATTCAGGGTAATAAATATCAATCATCATTCATAAGCAATGACTTATTAAATCCTCATTCTATAATTAATTTAAAACGAATTAAATTAATTACTTCTTCCTTAATTAATTTAGAATGAATTAAATTGATTACTCATCCATATAAATCTTGCTTACATTCCTTAATTAATTATAAATCAATTAATTAATTATTCTCAACAAATTACCCTAATTAATCATCTTGATTAATTACCCTTTAATTACATTCAAGTAATTAACCTCTAATTAATTTCATAAATTAATTATTCCAAACCAATTTTAGTAATTAACCTGTAATTACTTTATTAATTAATTATAATTAATTACATTAATTAATTCCTTCATTGATTAATTGTTCTTATTGATCAATCCTTAATTACATCATTAATTATATTAAAGAAATGATCCCAAAATATTTTATTTATAATTACCTTATTAATTAATTATCGATTATCCATATTAGTTAATCACTCTTGATCAATCACATTAAGTAATTACATTAAATTAAATTATATCTATTTATTTTCTTCAAATAACTCAATTATCAAAACCCAAATTAATTACACTATGTAAGTAATTATTAATTACTTACTTAAGTAATTAATCTGTATACTAATTACATATTAATTACACAAAGTTATTTAGTTTTCCAAGACTCCTCCATTATCCAAATATCTTTATATTAAATTACATCAAGTAATTTATCTTCTTAATTACTTCACTAAGTAATTATTCATTTTTAATTACATTGGTAATTACTCTCAAATCAACCAGTGATTAATTTAAATTAATTCAACTAAATTAATGAACTTAATTAATCAAAATAAACTTAATTAGTTATAATTAGTAATTAATTTACTCAATTACCTTCATTAAGTAATTTACTTAAACAATTCAAATGATTATCTTAAATTGATTAATCCAATTAATCATTAAAATTAATTACATTAATTATTTAATAAATAATATTAAGTTAATGACCTTTATTAACCAATAAAAAACCTTTAATTACTTTTTCCAAAGTAATTAACTGAATTAATCAATATTAATTACAAATTTATTTATAAAACTCATTAATTTATTTCTAATTATTTAATTAATCAAGTGATAATTAAAAACTTAATTAATTATTAATTACCTGATTAATAATTTCAATTCATTAATTAAGTTAATCAAATCTTATTCAATTAATTTATTTCTAAATCACACTTTAATAAAGTTTAATTAACTTACTAAAATCTTCTAATTAATTAAATAGAACCCTTAATTATTTAATTGATTAACCTTATTATTAATTAATTAAATTAATTAATTACAACTCAATTACCTTGATCAAATAATAGATTATTTAGTTCAAAACAATTTTAATGAAAATCATTAATCTCATTATTGATTTAAATATCATTATCAAAGTAATTTAAAAACAAATTTCTTTTAAATTTCTGTAAATTCCATTTAAATTAAAATTAAAATGAAATCAAATTTAAACTTAAACAAGTTTTAATTATTTAAACCTTTTTATTTCATATTAAAGAATTACTTAAGGTATTTTTTTTAAAAATAGTTTAACCCATAATCAATTTAAATAAATTTAAATTATACTTTAAATATATTCAAGTGATTTTTGAAACATTTAACTTCAAAGCTTATTTCATTTCAAACCAGAATTCAAATTGTGTTTCAGTTTTCAAATTCAAAAATTTAAAAATAAATTTCTGTTTTAAAATCTCCTTTCAGATTTATAAAAACAAATGTTATAAAATTGTAATATTCTAACTGAATTATAACATCAGAACTTGTAACTTATTTTCTTTCTTTCTTTTTTTTAAAAAATTTCAGTTTCAAATTCAATTTTGAATTCAGGATTTCAAACCCAGATTTCAACTTAATTTTAAAACTTGTTTTAAATCTTATTTCGAGATTTAAAAACACTGTACCGGTTTATCCTTTAAATACTCATTTCTGCACATTATTTATTTGAACACTGAAATTCAAATTCATTTGAATCCAAATTTAAACTTGCTTCATGTTTAGATTAAAATTTGCTTTGCTTCTTTTTTTTATTTTAGTTTTAAAATTTAAAAACCTGAAGCAGTTCAGGTTTCAGGAAACAAACCCTGCAACTAAAAACTACCCGAGCTCTAAGCCCTTTAACTTCGAGTCCTTTGCCTTGCTGCTTCGAGTCACATACTCGAATGACTCGAGTCTTCCCCTACAATTTCCAAAAGACCAAAACCCCTTCCAAAATGACCTCTGTGCACATGCACATAACCATGGCCAGTTTCCGATCATCCACGATGATCATCTTCATCCACCAACCCCCTCTTGAATCCAACATGATCACCAAAACATAAGAAATCTTCCATTACCCAAAATCAAAGTCCAGCCTCTTTTTATAAAACTTGGAAACACAGTACAAACCCAAACACCAAAACCTGTCAACGGCGATATCACACCTTCCCGACCACCGTTAGGGCTACAACTCCGGCTACTTCCTCCTCTAGTGCCCAGCAACCAATCCCCAGAGTTGCTAAACACTCGATCAATCCTAGTGGCGATGATGATCGAATTTCTTAATTGATAAAAACTTAGGGTTACAGATCAACTTCCCACTTCTCTGCTAAATCAAGAATCAATTCACCATTTTGTTAATTTTTGTAAAGAGCTTGATCACTCTTCTTCATTCATACAGAAGCACAACCACCATTTCCACTTGAATCACCAGAGACACCCTCAAAACCCAATTCTGCTCAACACCCATATGCATAGTCAAACCCATTTTAGAGCTTATGATTTTATTCTTAAAAATAATGAATTTATCTAAGATTTTGATTTGTATATCTGAATTGCACAATCATCAGTGTTTAAATTTCAACAGTGACATGATTTTTACCTCTAAACTTGATTTACTGAGAAAATTACAGTTTCTATTTAGGTTAGACAAGTTTTTTTTAGAATTTAGTTCAAAGCCTAAACAGACAATATTCACTTAAATCCTAAGTTTTAAATATTAAAGGACAAAGAGGAATGTTTTAAGTTGAAACCTGACTTGAATTTTAGAACTGACATGTTCTACAGGTATTTCAAAATCTTCAGGTAACTCATATCAAAAATGCATAGAAGTTTTAACACATATACAAATAAAATTTAACTAAAACATGATTCAACAACCTGATTTATCTTAGAATTTTAAAAATAAATGTTACTCACCTTAAATCTGAAGAACAGAGCCATCATGATTTTAGTAAAGCCTTCGAATTCGGTCTTTAACTTAATGCGGCAGGTTCAATGATTCTTAATTTCTTGATAAAGATGCAGACTTGAGATTTCTTGCATTTGAAACTCCAACCAAAATTAGATGCATGCAGGCCATTTCTAAAGTTGATTCCAGAGATGAAATGTAGTTGCATGCAGATCCATGATTTCATAATTTTTTTTTAAACTGAAGACTTGATTGTTGCAGAAATTTATTTTGCAGGTTGATCTTCTTTGAGGAATTCAGATTTTTAGATGCAATGTTTTCTTCTTTGTTTCTCAACCAGCTTTTAATTTTAAGAAGAGAATAAAGGAAAGTGGAAAATGCTTTTAAAAAAAACTGAAATAAAATTTAATTAAAATAAAGAAAAGATTAAAATCAAATGACACTTGTCATTTGTTTGTTTTACAACTTAACACTTGTAGCTTAGATTGTTAAATTGTTAACATTCGTCTTTTACTTATGTAAGTTATATTTTTAAATATTTATATAGAGTTTTCTTTAATCCATTTTATGTTTATACGAATATATATGATTTTCTTATTTTAAGAAAATGTAAATAAAACAATTTATAAATTAAAACTTATACAAATATTTTAAAGAATCAATTAATTTGAATTTCAAAAACAATTTCAATTCAAAATAAATTTTTGAATTCCAAATTAAAATCAATTTATTCAAATTAAAAATGAAGATTCTATTTTCCTATTTTAATTCTTCTTTATATTTATGGAAAAATAATACATTATACATATGGCTTGAAAATAACAATTTAACAAATTTTATATGATATATAAAGAGATTATAAATCATTTTTGTTATCAAATGAATTTAAATCATATGTTATTTTGTATTTTAAACTTATATAAAATATTTCTAAATCATAATACTCAAATAATATTTAAAAAGAAATAAAATCAACCTTTATTTAAATTTAAAACAAAAATTAAGCAAAGACAAATTTTAAACAATTTAACATTTATTTTAAATATTATCAAACCATATAGTTATTAATTTAAATAGATTTTTAAAAGCTTAATATTAATTTAATACATAATTTCCTAACTATCAGATATATTTTTAAAATTTAGAAACAAAACTTCATTTATTTATTAAATTCCAAAACAAAGATAATCTATAATGTATATACAAATATATATATATCTATATATATATACATTATGATTTAAAACATTTATTTAGCTTTTAAAAGATAATATCACAAATTAAATATTTATTTATTCCGATTACTAAACCAAAACATATTTTATTAATCAATATTGTCAATATCAATTTAATTTTATATAAAGATTATTAAATTGATATTGTCAAAAATTCCAGGATATCACATTTACTCTAAGACCAAGGAACAATACAAACACCATGTGGAAGTGGTGTCGGAGATGTTAAGGAAGCATGTTTTAAAAGATTAGTTTTCTAAGTGCCTTTTTTGCAATCAGAAGTAAGGTTTCTTGGATATGTTATGTTACGGGATGGTATTTCGATTAATCCAGAAAAGGCAGTAGCTGTTTGATATTGGAAGACACCGACGACTCCAATGGATATTCGAAGCTTCTTAAGCTTAGAAGGATATTATAAGAGATTCATCCAAGACTTCTCCAGGGTTGCCTCATACCTAACCAACTTGAAAAAAAAAGGAAGTTAAGTTTATTTGGACTTTGGAGTGTGAAGAAGCTTTCATTGAGTTAAAGGAAAGGCTAACTAGTGCTCTAGTTCTAGATATTCCAAAGGGAGGTGAAGGATTGACTGTGTATACCGATGCTTGTGGTGCAGTTTTGGGCATGGTTTTGATGCGGTTTGGGAGAATTATTGCGTATGATAGTAGGTAGCTAAAGCCTCATGAGAGGAATTATGCAACAAATGATTTGGAGTTGTTGGCTTTTGTGTTTGCATTAAAGATGTGGAGGAACTATTTGTTAGGTGAGAAGTTCGATCTCTTCATAGATCACAAGTCCTTGATGCGTCTTTTTAAACAGAAGGATTTGAATATGAGGTGGCGGCGGTGGTTGAAATTTCTGGCAACATATGACTTGGATATCCTATATACGTTGGGAAAAGCAAATGTGGTAGCAGATGCTCTTAGTAGGAATGCATTTTTGGTCCTTTTGTAAGTTACTCAAACTGTACTCAAGTGGATTGCAAGCAAGCAAAGTGAACATAGTCATCTTTTAGAGTTTATGCAGCGAGTTGAAGAAGGTCGATCTACAAGTTTTGAGATAGATAGCCATGGAATTCTGCGAATGAACGGAAGGTTATGCGTTCCAGATTGTAACATCACCTATCTTGAGGCCCAAAGCAAAGTGCTATAGATCCTTAAGTCGGCTATTGTATTAACTTTTGGGGACAAAATATGATAATGTTAATGGTATCCATAATATCAGAAGCACGTGAATATGAAACAAAACCATAGATTCAAAAAAAACTTTAGTGATTACATTTCGCAAAATCCAATTGAACAATCCCAATATTTGACATATGAAGATGCCCCCTTGAATGACTAGAGTACTAAATAGTCATTATAGACTTAATGCAACAAAGTGGAAATAAAAAAAATGACTCCTGAACATAGCTAACATCGGCCTCCTGCTCGTCTCCAAAAGCTTTATTCCTTCACCTACTAAAACCTTCAACCCTCAACTCTCAACCTACTCAAATCAATTTTTATCACCAAGAGTTTATGGGGAAAAACATAGACTTCGAGTCAGGCATAAAGCCTGGTGAGAATAATACGATACCTCTCGGTTACCTATATTAAGTTATACCATGCCGCTTAGCGGAACGGGTTTACCCACACTAATATCCTTTTAAAAACATATCTTTTTCAAATCAAAATCCTGCAACCAAACTGGTTAACACAATATTAGAAATATCATGTATACATACATATCAGGTAATAAACAAACTATCAGTTCAAATACTATAGTTTTGTTAGGCTAACTACTAACCTTTGGCTGACTCGGTCCTACCAGACAAATTAAACAAATAGTCTAACGTCTATTAGATACTCTTCTGGACGGTTTGTCCCTAATTTACTTCCCTCACGGTCAACTGAGCTAAACAATTTTACGGGATCACCAATAACCTATCCTCACACTGTATATTTCTTTCTGTGTATAACATCATTTTAGTCTTACCTGTGACAAAGCCCTACACATTGGAAATTTGGACTTATATTAGCTAGGGGCCACTAGCTAAAGTATAGGGTGCGACCTCATACCAGTCTTATATGTTATTCTAATATCTGAGTCATTTTACTTAGGGTCATCTAACCTTTAAAATTTTCTTGAAAACATTCTTTCAAGCTGATTTAACCTTTTATGTCATTCTTAAACAAGAAAATATATTCTATGCTTTACGCAAATCACTTTGCCATGTTATCTATATTTCACACAAAACATTGTTGATGAAAATATTCAAAACCATTGAATGTACTCCTTTCGAAACCATTGAAAGTACCTCTTTCGATACAAGTAAACTACTTTACTTTATAACCTAGGCTGAAGGCCAAAACATACCGTTCGAAACCATTTAAAACTTTCAAAAATATTGAAGTCATCTCTTTCAAAAGCTTTATAAAACCATGAACATCCTCTTTCAAAAGACTTTAAACATGCCTTTCGAAACCATTGGAAAGCTTCCGAAAACATTAGGGAACCACCCCTTCGAAACATATATCTTAAAATTTTCGAAAGCATTAAGTTCTTTACATAAATCAAACCTTTCGAAAGCATTTGGGTTCAATTAAAACATGTGGAACAACCTTTGGAAAACATTTAAAACCATTCCTTTCGAAACCATTTGGGTTTAACTTTCATTGGCACAAAGGGTCGTAAAACAACTAAGTCGAAAGCACTCTTTCGAAAGCAATTTCCTAAGTAAAAGAAACGGATGGTGTCAAAACCAATCTTATAGAAAAAATTGGAGAAGCGGCTTAGATTTTAAAACAAAGAAATCCTTTCGAAGCATTGCTTTGAAAGGTAGGATTCTGCAACTAGAGATTTCGGCCCCTTCGAAGGCTTCTTTATAAAACAAAGGCGTAACTTCATTCGAAACCATTCTTTAAGACAGTTTCATCAAGTCGAAAGCTTTATATTCAAAAGTAAAGCAAGCCCATTTCATTTTAAAAGCAAAGTAAGGTTTCGACCCATTTTGGAGTACCTAGTTTTTCATACTATGCGCATTGGTTTCAATGGAGATGGAGGCAAAAGTTCCTAGTTGAAAGGTTGGTACCGAAAGGTGAAACAAGAAAATCATGGTAAAATTGATTTTAACTTTGAAAAGTAATTAATTTTCAACTAACCTGCTTTGTTTGTCAACATATGATTTGTTGCTAATTTCTTTTCTAAATTCTTTTCTAAAAGTGCTGCCGGAATTTTAAAAGTAGATAATTTAAATTGTTTACAAAATACCGCTTCTCCTTTTACAAATATATAAAACATTTAAGTCTCATACCTTAAATATTTTTATATACTTATTAAAACACTTAGGAAAATTCTATAAAAATTTCCATATTAACATTTAATATGCTTTCTAACATATATTAATTTCTGACCCAAAAACAATACAGATTACCGTAGTTAATTTTAAACCCAATTAACCATTTTCCTCCCTAGAATATTAATAAAAAATCCACATTAATTCAGAAAATTATGAAATTTGAAACCCATCTCTAAAATATTATTTCTGACCTTTTCTCAAAATCGCAAGGCATTAGGATGTCATCTAATAGGGTTTTCATATTAAAAATTATCATAAAATCCATATGAAATACCATAAATCATCAACAAGCATATATATATATATATATATATATATATATATATATATATTAACAATAAAAAATATGGCAATATACTTTGCAAAAATATTCAAATCTGATCTAGAAACCAAAAACATCAAAAATATGAGACGTAACCTATTATTCACCTTAGCTTTGTGATTAAGGAGTTGAGATTTGATCTTGGATTTAGTTGCTTAAGCTTCTTCCTTCTATCTTCTTCTTGTTTTCCCTTAATGGCTGCCTGTCTCTCTAGTATTCGATTTTGTTTATGAACGTGAGAATGAATGTGCATAAGGGTTTAGGGTATTAGAATAGGTCTTATTCCAATCTTGCCCTTATCAACTACCCTAACTTATTTTACTTCATTTCCCTTAGTTCATTTGTTTAAGTTGGCATGGCTACCTCTATTAACACAAATTTCAATCCCTAAACCATTTCATTATTTCATTTAATTTAACTAATTAAATGTCTGAAATATGTTAATCAAAATTAGGGTCGTTGCATACACCCCTCCTTAAAGAATTTCGTCCTTGAAATTACGATAAGGTACAAAATAAATCAATCATAAAGGTAAAACATACCATGAAACAAATTAGGATAAGCGTCTCTAATCTTGCTCTCAGTTTCCCACGTACAGTCTCTCTCATCATCGCTCCACTGGACTTTAACTAATCTGACTGTCTTGTTCCTTAGCCTCTTCTCATCTCTTGCAATTATACGAACTAGCTTCCTAACTATGGTCAAATTTGGTTCCACTACTATGACCTCTAACATAGCCGGTGCTATAGTAGTCTTTGGTTCTCGAACATACTTTCTCAGATGAGAAATATGAAAAACATCATGAACTCCTACCAAACTATTTGGTAACTCCACTCTACATGCGAGTTTCCTGATCCTTTCTATAATAGGAAATGGTCCGACGAACATCAGTGCCGATTTTCTTGATCTCCCAAATCGAAATACACCTTTCATTGGTGATAACTTGACGAAAACATGATCTCCAACTGAAAACTCTTTGTCCATCCATCTTCTATCGGCATAACTATTCTGCCTATACCGAGCTTCTTTCATTCTAGCTCGAATCAACTCAATCTTCTCTGCAGCTTATCTGACTAATCTGGACCAAGAACTAACCTATCCCCAATCTCTAACCAACAAAATGGAGATTTGCTTGGCCTTCCATAAAGATCTTTAAATGATGTCATCCCTATACTAGCCTGATAACTTTTGTTATAAGAAAACTTGACTAAGTGTAGATGATCTTCCCATGATCCTCCTAAACTTAGCACACAAGCTCTTAACAAATCTTATAAGACTTTGTTTACTCTTTCCATTGCTCATTGGTCTGTGGATGGTAAGCGGTACTCATCTGGAGCTTGGTACCATCCTGTAGACTATTCCAAAACTCGCTAGTAAATAAGGAATCTCTATCACTTACTATGCTATAAGGAATTCTATAAAGTTTAACTATATTCTTCATGAACAACTTTGCCAAAATAGGTGCCATTCTAGTCGACTACTTGGAATGAAATGGGCACTCTTGGTTAAGCTGTCCACTATGACCCATATGCTTTCATTTCCTCTATTAGATCTTAGCAACCCGTCTATAAAATCTATTGAGATGGAATCTCACTTCCATATTGGAATATCTAAAGGCTGAAGTACCCCACTTGGTTTCTGATGTTCGGCTTTCACCTATTGACAGTTCGGACACTGCTTTACCCATAAGCCTACACTCTCTTCATAGCTTTCCAGAAGAGACTCCTTGTCATATCCTGATACATCTTAGTTCCTCCTGGATGAATAGTGAACTTCGAACGGTAGCATTCTTCAAATACTTCCTTCCTAATTCTTCCTATATTTGGAACATATAACCTTCCTTTCTTCCTCAACCATCCATTCTAGTCAAGACTAAAATCTTTCAAGCTAGCGCTCTCAGTTTCATCCCTTAACTTTCTGATCTGTTCAACTAGTAATGGATCCTCCATCTGTTTAGAAGCAATCTTTTCAATCATCACCTGTCGAACTTCTAAATATGAAAACATAACTGTTTCCTTACTAAACCTAGCTTCAGATCTCCATTGGACTCTACATGTTGTCAATGGTTCTAAATCTTTCCACTCAATTATCATTTCTAACACTGCATTCTTATGTTTTCTGCTAAGTGCTTCAGCAACCTTGTTGCTTTTTCTTGGTGTGTACTCAATACAAAAATCACAATCGACTAAAAATTCTAACCACCTCTACTGTCTCATATTCAACTCCTTTTGAGAGAATAAAATACTTCAGCGAATTATAATCCGTATATGATTTAAATCTATCTTCCATAAGGTAATGTCTCCACACCTTCAACGCAAAAATTATCGCAGCTAATTCCAAATCGTGTGTTGGATATCTAACCTCATACAGTCTAAACAGTCGAGATACATAGGCAATCACCTTACCTCTCTGCAATAACACATCTTCTAACCCTGTTCCACATGCATCTGTATATACTACTAAATTTTGATTCCCTTCTGGAACAGCTAACACAGGTGCATTAGTCAAAAAGTGTTTCAATTTCTAGAATGCCTCCACACATTTACCAGTCCAAACAAAGTTCACATCCTTTCGTGTTAGCTTGTTGATCGATGCCGCTATTCGTGAAAAATCCTTAACGAATCTTCGATAGTAACCAGCTAATCCAAGAAGACCCTTTATTTCAGTCACTATCTCGAGTCTCTTCCAATTATTCACTATTTCGATCTTAGTCAGATCTACAGACAACCCTTTCTCTAAGAATATATGACCAAGAAACTCCACTTCCTTCTTCCAGAAATGGCACTTCGAAAATTTCACTTGTTGCTAATGCTGCCTCAGCGTCTCCAGCACCACTCTAAGACGAACTTTGTTCTCTCTTTCATCCTTAGAGTATATCAAAGCATCATCTATGAAAACCAACATGAACGTATCTAAGTGCTCTTGTACAATTCGGTTTATCAAATCTACAAAGAATGCTGGTGCATTAGTTAGTCCGAGACATTACTAGCCGTTCGTACGATCCATATCCGATTCTAAACGCCATCAAAGGAAAACTGTCCTTTGATACTTTAAGTTGATGGAAACTTGTCACTAAATCCAACTGGGAAAATACCTTAGCTTCAATCAACTAGTCAAACAAATCATTAATTCTAAGTTACGGATATCAATTCTTTATCGTCTTCTCATTTAACTTACGATAATCGATACATAAACTTAACGATCCATCCGGTTTCTTGGCAAACACTACAGCTACTCCCCAAGGTGAACTACTAGGTCTGATAAAATTCTTTCCTTCCAAATCCACCAACCGCACCTTTAACTCCCTCATCTTGCTAGGTGTCATCCTGCTTGGCGGTCTACTTACTATGTCTGCTCCTGGTACCAAATCTATCGGAAATTCAATGGATTGTTTCAGCAGAAATCCTACTACAGGTTCAAAAACATCTGTGAATTCTCTAACCATGAAAGCTCGATTCAACTCGTCTTCTATCTCCACAACACCCAACAAAGCATTAACCTTAAAACTAGGGTTTTCTATGGAGTATATAATCTGATCACACCGGTCATGTCATCTAAGTGATATTTTCCTATCATAGCAAAATAACCTAGCATCGTATTTACTTAACCAATCCATACCTAAAATAATCCGGAACCCTACGAAGTCAAATACATGCAAACTGCAAACAAAGATATGACCTAACAATTCAAAATCTAGGTGGTCACATCTCATCCCAAGAGTCGCATAATCTCCTATTGGATTTGCAACCCTTAAAGAAGTAACTAGGTATGAGGGTTCTAGGTTATGCTTATCTACCAAACAATGAGAGATAAAATAATGTGATGCACCGGTATCATATAAAATGCTAAATGACATACCATAAATCATAAGCGTGCCTCCCAATACAGCTTTTCCTTTTTCCTCTACTGTTGGCGTCGAGGTAGCTGGCTCCAATGCAAACACTTTGCGATTTCCATCCTTAGCTGGCTCTTTGCACAGGTTCTTGTAATGTCCAATTTGATTATAGTTGAAGCATCTAATATTCTTCTTCTTGATCACCTTCTTTCCATCTCCTGAGCGACATTCATTCATGAAATGCCATTTCTTGTCACATTTATAACATACAACCTCTGCCTTTTCCTTCTTAGCAGTTCCACCCTTCTAAGCTCTCTTCTTATGGAAAAACTTTCTTTTCTAACTCTACCCCACTTGGATTTCCTTTGTCTTATTCCTTTCTAGAAAAGCAAGCATCTCCTCATGCATCAAAGCCATTTCCACTATAACATTACATGGATCCCTAATATGTGGTAATGTGGCCTTAGCAAGCTCAGGCTTAAACCTCTTAATGAACTTCTCATTTCTCTTATTCACAGTACCAATAGTAGCATAGCCATATCTCGCTAGCTCCTCAAACCTCGTTGCATACTCTAGCATAGTCATGTCTCCTTGATCTAACTCAGAAAACTTCCTGAGTAGAGTAGACTTAGCGATCTCCGACATAAACCGCTCCTCAAATCTTCTTTTAAACTCATCCCATGTCACCGTCTCCTCATTAACTCCAATAGTAATACTGTTCCACCAATACAGCACTACTCCTTGTAACTATCTAGAAGCAAGCCTTCTCTTCTGCTCATCATTGAGCCCAAAGTGAGCGAAAATCTTCTCTTAATGAAGCAACTGGTTCTCCACTTCAACTGCATCTTCAGTACTAGTAAACAGCTTTCATCCCAGCTGAGCATAATCTCTACTCAAAATAGCACAGTTATTCACCATTGGAGCTTCTTGATTTCCTCCAACTACTCCAACAGCAACTCCTGCTTGCATCGTATTTACAGAGAACTGATACATTGCTCCCATATCAACTTGCGAGACTCCAGCACCCACATTTGCAGCTTGTGTCAGACTTCCTCCTCATATTTGGTCTGGCATTTGCATTAGTTATTTTGCTTCCCCCACTAAGATTAACTCTTCCACTTCTAGCGTCCATTTATGCATTTAAGCCTTCGTAAGGTACAAAATAATAGCCTAAGAGAGATAGGAGAATAGAGATATAGCGTATACTTATATATAGAAAATATAAGTACGTTATTATAGCATTATCACATACCTCGATCTTTTCTCTAATTCCTAAGGACTATGTTTTCAAAGTCATTTTTAGCTTAAATTTTTTCACAGACCTATGCTCTGATACCAAGTTATAATATCTCCTATCTTGAGGCCCGAAGCTAAGCACTTCAGATGATACAGTCATCTATAGTATTAACTTCCGACGAAAAAATATGATAATGTTTATGGTATCCATAATATTATAAGCACATGAATATGAAACAAAATAACAGATTTAAAATGACTTCTCTGATTACATTTCACAAAACATGTTTCATATCTAATTACAAAATCCCAATCGTTTTCCAAGTTCAGATCAAATGTAATTATTACAAAATGTGCTAAGAGCAACATATGAAGATGCCCCTTTGAATGACCAGAGTACTAAACAGTCATAATAGACGTAATAAAACACAGCGGAAATAAAATAAAATGACTCTTAAACACAGCTAGCATCAGCCTGCTACTCGTCTTCGGATGCTTTGTTCGTTAACCTACTCAAATCTATAACTCTCAACCTACTCAAATCAATTTTGAGCACCCAAGAGTCTAAGGGAAAAAAACATAACTTTGAGTCAGACATAAAGCCTGGTGTAAATGATACTATACATATCAATTATCTGATATTTAGTGAGACCACACCGCTTAGCGGAATGGGTTTTCCCTCACTAATCTCCTTTTAAAAACATATCCTTTGCAAATCAAAATCCTGCAACCAAACAGGTTAAAACAATATTAGCAATATCATGTACGCATACAAATCAGGTAATAAACGGACTATCTGTTCGAACACTATAGTTTTGTTTGGCTAACTACTAACCTTTGGCTGGCTCGGGCCTACCAAACAAATTAAACAAATAGTCTAACTTCTGTTAGAAACTCTTCTGTATGGTCTATCCTTAACTTACTTCTTCCAGGGTCAACTGATCCTAATGGTTTTAGGGGCTCAACAATAACCATCATCACTCTATATATTCCTTTCTGTATGTAACAACATTTTAGTCTTACATGTGACAAAGCCCTACACACTGGAATTTTGGACTTATATTAGCTAGGGGCTACTAGCTAAAGTATAAGGCACAACCGCATACCGGTTCCATCTGGTATTCTAATATTTGAGTCATATTACGTAGGGTCAACTACCCTTAAAATTTTCCTTGAAAACATTTCTTTCAACTTGATTTAATCTTTCAAATCATTCTTAAACAAGGACAATATATTCTATGTGTGACAGCCCGCAAATCCGTACCCCTTGAATCAACATTATTCTACCCTAATTGACTCAAGTGGAACAGAAATACGAACCATTAAGGTTAAAGAAAAAGAGATAGAAGAAGAAGAAACTAAACAATATCAGAATCTCACAGTCGCAGCGGAATAAAATATAATAGCAACTATATATCTTTACACAAAAAAAATGAAATCTATAACTGTTTATACAACATATCATCAGAGTAACTCATACATCAATCATCACATAACAGACATACCATACAACATAGCAACGGATATATATATAGGTACATATAATACGTCTCGGACTCCAGCTCCTCTCCTGCTCCATAGCATCCTGACCTGAACAAATAATACTCGGTCTGACCCGAGCATTATAATGAAATAACACCCGAGTCAGTCTGGCATACCAGCTGATAATAATGCACACAATTGATTATTAAAGTTTCAAAAATCCTTTTGAAAACAAAAGCATCTCGTAAGACCACGCCACAAATAAACATGTCGGGTTTTTATCTTACGATAGCTAAAACACTTTTTATAGAAATCCTCTGATATTATAATAGGGTCTATTTACAAATACTTATAAAATAGCCGAAATTGTTACATTATTAAATTCCAGCTACTAGCCACCGAAGTGGGTAATACAAACAAAACTCGTAAAAGGCTCGTAGGGAAAATGGATTTCCAACAATGACTAGGCACTGGGGTACCACCTATCACAGTACGTGGTCTAGATCACAGTACCGAGGACTACTCCCTTCGTCCCCTGCAACACAAGACCGGAATCACCTATGGGCAATTCCGAATAAGATCACCCCGCGGTTGGGATCAGCAACCGCACCACTAAGCCGAAATAAAAAGGAACCTCTAGACAGGGATGACCTTACTCTCCAGTGGGGGCTACCCACGAAGCCTTGCTGCATATCCCCTGATTTTCAGTCATTCCCGGTTGATGAGGCTTGAGGCTAAACGTTACCTTTAGAACGTTTCACTTAGAATGCCCATCGTCCGCTGACGATGTCACGAAGCATTCGTCCATACAAGTCCGTCCCGGGTTCGAACGGAACCGAAGGCACTATTCCTACTACATCCATTTTGGAAATATCCTCAGGATTAGTAGCGACTAGCCCTTGCACTTCACTGCTCCATCTTCGACTCCGAAAACGTTTTATCGCACGAAAACGTACAAACCGGATCGAAGTGGTTTTCGAGAAATAAATCTCGATCCCGGTCTCTTCGAAACGATCAACGCAATTTGTCCAATATTGATAGTCGGTGATTTAACTATCAATTAATATTCATAAAACATCCATAGCATCCTTCACACAATAAATAATATTCCATATTATTTATTTATCTCAAATATCTTTAAAAGATATATTACCAAATTTCCAAATCTCATTTGAAAACATTCCCCAAAATTCCTCCTTTATAAGGTAAATCATTTACCATATATTCCCATTGGAAATATCCAAGGTCAAAACAGTTTAGATTTAAAACTGTTAAAAACATTTTAATTTAAAATATACTTTTAAATAGATGAATTTACTACTAATTATTTACTCAAAATATAACTTTCAAAATATTTAAAAAAGCAAACTATTTATAAGATATAACTTAATTTAAAATAAGTTTTAGTTATATTATATAATAAAAATAGAGTTGTAAAAGATTAACTCTTTTTTTTCAATATACTTAGGTCAAAACTAACTTTTAAAACAAATCCATTTGTAAACATAATTATTAAAATATTTATAAAATTCTACTATTGCTAATTTATAAATAATCACTTTAAAATAATAAATTTCAAAACATTCTTTAAGACCAGTTTAAGATTTTAAAACTTCTTTTTTATAAAATCAATTTAAAACTCGAACTTGGATTTTCCTTAGGAAATCTCATTTCTACTAAATCATCACAGAAATCCTTCTCACGATTTCTGTCCATTTATTAAATTTAGTTTTAGGGTTTTATAACATAAATTTATTTCCCAAAACTTCAACCAATAACATTTATCTTTAATTATCATTCCAGATTTTACAACTTCCAATTTCCATTCTAAATAGATTTCAAATTTTAATCCTTTAAATCCATTATTTAACTCTATCTTTTATTTCTCTAAATTCAATTCATCCATTTATAATTAACTTTGGATTTATAATTTATCCAACAATATTTCTATACAAATTCATTTCAGTTTTCCATCCAAATCGGGTTTTCAAACATTTATATTCTCTTAATTTCTCATTTAACAATTTCTCAATTTCTTTGAAAACCCATTTAATTTCTTTATAATTTAAACTGCAAATTTCCTTTATAATTAATATTCTGGGTTTATAGTTTAAACCACAACATCACAATGCAATTCAATTCCAAATTTATCAATCTCAATATATAAACAGGTATCATAATCAAATAAGTACTATATTGTGAGGAATCCCGTTGGATCCCTCCAACCTGTTTTCCCTGCATCCACAAATATTAGCACAACAGTATATATATCAATTCAATTTGATAATAACTAACATATTCAGCTAAACATCCAAACAAACAATCAATACTAGCTGTCTACTTTACTAGTATCCAGATGTGAGTGAGAATAACTCACCTTGAGTTTCGGCGAGCGTTCGAAATTCAAATTAAACCGGACGGTATCCGATTTAACCCAAATTTTTACTTGCCCGGAATGGCTCCGGATCTGCTCCATCGCGTAGTATTCTCTCCTGCGATTCCAATGCTTCCAGTTTCGTCCGAAACTGATAACATATGCAATAGTTATATATTTTATAAATTTCAATTTCAATTTATAACAATTTTTTTTTTTTTTTTAATAAAAACATATACCATCGGCCCCCCCTTTCTTCTACTCCCCAGCGCAAGAAAACGCACGCAGGAACAAACGAACGCACCCATCAAGCCTCACCTAGGGTTTGCTTGCCGCTCCATCTCGACGAACCGGAGTTCGATCAGAGGCCACCCCGATAAAGCCCATCACAGCCTCTTCCATCGGCCCCAAAGTCCCTGAACTCGGCTCCTCCTCGATGAGGAAAAATGCAAACGAACGTACGGTCGTCACGGCCAAATCGTGGCCACCACGCAGCTCCGATGTTGATCTCCACCGTTGGATGCATCGATCTCGAGGTTCTCTTCACTTTTCCAGTTGAACATTTTGCGTAAAAACTCTTGGATTAAGAGGATTTGAAGGAGGAAGCTCGTGAGATTTCGGCCATGAACGAAAGTAACGGCGGCTCCTGATAGTATCTAGGGTTTTGATAAATAAAAGGAATATTTAAAGGGTTTTAATATTATTTGATTAATAAAACTCTCAATTAAACAACTTACGCAAACGAACTCCAATTCTCACGTTCCGACAGGCTACCCTGGGGTTTTTCCGCGTTCCGGACACAATGGAACAGGTTTCGTAAGCTAATTAGGTCGTATGAACGAGTTACGGAATTAAACGCTCAATTTGAAATTAAATCGATTAAAACGATTTCGATGCGTTTCGAGCTGCCGGGGTCAAACGACAACCCCGATTGCTACGAAAATTGAAATCCGATAATAACTAACTATTACGGATCCAATGGAACTGGTTTCGTCGAATTCCGAGACTGTGCCCCGGAAGGCTATTTTAACTCGTCTATTTAATTAAGCAATTTTCGAAATTATCGAAATCACTCAAAATTCCCACTTTTAAAATTTTATTAACTTAACAATAATTCATATAAAATTTATAAACACATTAAAAATCGTTCTGGTTCATTCTGGACTTAAATCGGATTAATTGCAATATTTAATAATATTAAATTCATTTTAAATTCATATAAAATTCCAAATAATAATCTATTAACTTTTAAATTCTTCCAAAAATCTAACAATATCATTTATAACCTATGGAACTTAAAAATGCATTTAAACATCAATTTTATAACAATTCCCATTCAATTTCCAATTTATTCTCAGTTCTAATAATTATTATTATTACTCCAATTCAAATGGAATCACCATATTTTGAAACTATAACTCATCTTATTAACTCAACCATAGTCTTCTATTATCAAGATTCAAATTAGAATCCATATCCAACATTTAAAATGAATTAAATGTTAATTTTTGGCGACCCAAAATTCCGGGTCGTTACATTCCTCCCCCCTTATAAAAATTTCGTCCCCGAAATTTGTATAAGGTAGAACATACACTTAAACCCATTTACTTATCCCATTAGCTTAGTTAAAAGCTTATATACACCTCACAAAATCCTTTTTGTTCAATTCCCAAACCTATTTGCTTTATTAATTCTAAAGCTTTAATTTTAACTTATAACTTCATAAGTTACTTAACTTTTCCCAAAACCCAAAAAAATTTCTAACTCTCAAAATTTACGGAAAATTTTGGCAGAGTCTCCCCTGTACGGAGGAGCTTCTGCGATATCGCAGGATACACAAATATATATACATCGGCCCACACGGCCGGAAACCAAAATATATCACAATATATATATCATTTTCCAATTTTATTTGCGTAGGCGTACCTTTTAGCAATTTTAATAGCAAGTAGCTAATATATAATGCATATACGCGCTTCAAACCCTCTCGAACGCCTCGCATTCCTGCACTTACTCAACATACTCATTAGTTACAAGATATGAGCATTTTAATCACATTTCCAATGTAAATGCAAGCCAAACAACCGTTACATAACCAAACCAAGCAATCTTCATACCTTTAACAATGTTAACCATTTACCAGCAAATCAAAGATTTAAATCACCTTTCAAATTGCCTATTCAAGTCCAACTTCATTTTAATTTCACTTGAATGATTTATTTCAACCAATTCATTGTTATTTAACATATAGTTAACATGTGCTTCACTAACATCTTTCTACACCATTTCAATATCAAGTTGATTTACAAACCAAAAATTTTTTTATTTCAGATTTTGAAGCATTTGCCTTACTAGGGTAATCCATTTTCATTCATATGCGAAGCCACTTAATAAATTTCCAATCCCTTCCAAACATTTCAAAAACCAATTCAATTTTGCATACAATAAGACCACCCATTCATATTCACTTCAATATCATGAATAAGTGCTTTAATTTATTTATATGCATCATTATTTAATTTGATTTACAATCCATTTTCCTGTTTCAACTTGAAGCATTTACATTCTCATGCAAAATTACTTAATAACATTTCAATGCTTCCACACTTGCATTCATTTGCAAACTCTTTTAATTAGATTCCAATCCATATTAATTTATTCAAACATCAATTCAATTGCATAATATCTCAATTCTTTCTTGCATACCAAATTTAGTTTCATTTTAATTTGACTCCACTTAATCAAATTCTAATTTATCCAAAACCAATTTAGTTGTTTAAACAACTCAATTCTAAATACATTCAAATATTCAAGTCATTCAAGCAAAACAATTGCCACTTATACTTAACCATTTAAAATTAATTTCAACTTAGATTTATTTTAGTTTTACTCCATTACAAGGTTCACAAATCTAACATTTCCTCTTTCCAATGCAATTGTTAAATTACATTTCCTTACATCTTTATTACTTTAACCAATCCAAGTTTATATTAATTTTTCAATTTTTCATGGTTTACAATCCAATCATTTTAATTTCAATGCAATTGTTAACTTAAATTTTCCTTATCTTTTTATTTCATCTCAACAACTAGTTAATACCATTTCACTTGTAATTCATTTTAATTATCTAGCAGATTACATTCAAGATTGCTTAATAAAGCTCATTCTCAATTATTACCATGCTCTTCTTATATCAATTTAATTCCATTGCCTTATCAATCAAATTTTATTCTCATTTGATTCACATCCAAAACACCTTCAATCCATTTACAAAGTTTAATACACTTTGTTTCTTTATTCAATCATTTCCAATCTATTTATAAATTTGCATGCTCTTTGTTTATAATTCAATCCATTTCCAAATTTATTTTGATTAACAAAGAGTCCATTTAAATTTATTTCACTCATTTGAATTTATTCACAATTCAAACCGTCTTTAGTATATTCAAATCCCATTATTCATTCACACTTCCAATATTTATTACCAAAATTAAATCTCAACCCAAACTGAATTTTATTTACCTCCAAATTTTGACTGATTATCATATTCTATCCATTACAATACAAATTCCATTAATTTGTAACTTAATTCAGTCAATAACCTAATCCATATTAGGTTTTAATTTACTTCACAATTTACTCTGAATTCACTTATAATATCACCATTTTTCCATTATTCCATTTAACAATTTAAATTTTCTACCTTTCCTTATACTTCTTTAAATAGAATTTAAATTTCTTTCAATATTATTTGTTACACAATTGAAATTCAATTTCAATTTCATTATCAAACAAATTCCATTTTCCATACATAAGTCCAAAACTTATATGCCACTTAAGAACATTCACATTTATATTCCCGCTTTGCTTCATTAGACTTTGCTTTTCATTTATGGTTAAGTTTTGAATTTTTTTCCACACCATTCAACCCTTTCCATTTCATAATCACATATTCAAATTATAACACTTAATAACTTAAAAATATGAATTCCTTTATGCAATTATAAACAATTTACATTTCACCTTTTTTATATCCACTTTAATTTAATTCCAATTCATTTAGATTGAATTCAATTTCAAATTCCCAAATTTAATTCTCCATATACAAGTTCAAAACTCGTTTACTAACTGAAGTTCATTCACTTCTTTATATCCCACTTTACCTTATCTCAATTCACATTTCATTTGAGATTAGATTTTTAAATTCACCATTCCATTTCATTATTTCTCATTGTGATTATAATTTCCATTTCAATTTTATAAGTTCACCATCTTATTTATTTTAAAGCTCATATTGCTCATTTTACTCCACCAACATTTTATAATCACAATTCTAAATTCCATATGCATATATATATATACATCTGAATTCTTAAGGATACAAATTCCCTTAATTTATTTCTTTGCAAACTTCAAATCCACAACTTCAAATTATAAGTATAATACTTAATAGCTTATGGGTATAATCCATTACTCAATGACCCACAATCTCAAAATCATCTTACCTTTCAATTTATTCTAAATCAATTTTATTTTAAGTCCAACTTATTTTACTTATCCAAGTAAAATTCAAATTTCAATTTCCAATTTTATTTAACTTATCCCAAATTAAATTCAACTTTCCATTCATTTTAATAATTTCATTTACCTCCATTTACTCAAGTCAAATTTTAATTTTATGACTAAAATTTCATTTTACTATCTTACTTCAATCAACTTCATCTTACAAGTTATGGTTGATTCATTTTACCTTCACGTCTTTATTTAATTAAATTTTTCCAGAATTCAATTGCCCGGTTTTTATTTCAAAGTCATTTTGAAATATATCAAATACATATACCCATTTGGTATATCAATCAAATCCCCTTGTTTTCCAAACCAATTTGGTTGTACCCAAAACAATTTGTTCATATCCCAAAACAAATTCCCATTATTGAATTATCCAAACAACTGTTACCCCCATCAAATCCAAACAATACCATAACTAATTACTAGGGAAGCAATCCATCACTTTAGAAACTCGAAAATGAATTCTAATGATGTGGCCAGCATCATCAGGATTATTTTCCAGCGACCACAGTGAGTTCAATGCTTCTTAACTTTCCCAAAATTATTTCAAAACGGTTGCCATTCAAAAATATTACCCAAAACAACATTCCATTATTGCCTTCAAACATATTGGAAAACATTCCCAAACTTTTATTTTCAATACATTTAAAATCCTTTCCAAAACTTCCGGGTTTTAAATTCTGGTTTAATTCAAATTTTAATTTCACTTCTTATTTGCAACATATTTAATTAATTCTATTTGGTTATAACCATTTCAATTTTACTATCCTAAATTCCTTATTTGCTTATATATATCATTTCAAATTTTAGATCATATTCAAGATTCTTACTTAATTATGGTATTAACAATCCAACAATCACCCAATATATAATAAGCTAGAAAATCATTTCTTTTATATTAAAATATAATTTTGGGTAAAATTATTTCATTTACCCACTTTAAAAACAATACTATGTCGGTTTATCTTGTTCAAGAGTTTAGAAACCCCTATCGATACGGTTGTACTTCCCGCACCGACCAGAATTCATAAACACTCAACCGATAAGTCAACACAGTATAAAAACAATTTTATATCCACTAACAAGTACGCTCTCATATCTATTAATACGCTCAACTCATTATAGAGTCCTATTGACTCTATTCAATGAGAAATTTTCCCACCAAAGCCTAGGTTGTCGCCAACCTAAGCTCTGATACCAAGTGTGACAGCCCGCAAATCCGTACCCCTTGAATCAACATTATTCTACCCTAATTGACTCAAGTGGAACAGAAATACGAACCATTAAGGTTAAAGAAAAAGAGATAGAAGAAGAAGAAACTAAACAATATCAGAATCTCACAGTCGCAGCGGAATAAAATATAATAGCAACTATATATCTTTACACAAAAAAAATGAAATCTATAACTGTTTATACAACATATCATCAGAGTAACTCATACATCAATCATCACATAACAGACATACCATACAACATAGCAACGGATATATATATAGGTACATATAATACGTCTCGGACTCCAGCTCCTCTCCTGCTCCATAGCATCCTGACCTGAACAAATAATACTCGGTCTGACCCGAGCATTATAATGAAATAACACCCGAGTCAGTCTGGCATACCAGCTGATAATAATGCACACAATTGATTATTAAAGTTTCAAAAATCCTTTTGAAAACAAAAGCATCTCGTAAGACCACGCCACAAATAAACATGTCGGGTTTTTATCTTACGATAGCTAAAACACTTTTTATAGAAATCCTCTGATATTATAATAGGGTCTATTTACAAATACTTATAAAATAGCCGAAATTGTTACATTATTAAATTCCAGCTACTAGCCACCGAAGTGGGTAATACAAACAAAACTCGTAAAAGGCTCGTAGGGAAAATGGATTTCCAACAATGACTAGGCACTGGGGTACCACCTATCACAGTACGTGGTCTAGATCACAGTACCGAGGACTACTCCCTTCGTCCCCTGCAACACAAGACCGGAATCACCTATGGGCAATTCCGAATAAGATCACCCCGCGGTTGGGATCAGCAACCGCACCACTAAGCCGAAATAAAAAGGAACCTCTAGACAGGGATGACCTTACTCTCCAGTGGGGGCTACCCACGAAGCCTTGCTGCATATCCCCTGATTTTCAGTCATTCCCGGTTGATGAGGCTTGAGGCTAAACGTTACCTTTAGAACGTTTCACTTAGAATGCCCATCGTCCGCTGACGATGTCACGAAGCATTCGTCCATACAAGTCCGTCCCGGGTTCGAACGGAACCGAAGGCACTATTCCTACTACATCCATTTTGGAAATATCCTCAGGATTAGTAGCGACTAGCCCTTGCACTTCACTGCTCCATCTTCGACTCCGAAAACGTTTTATCGCACGAAAACGTACAAACCGGATCGAAGTGGTTTTCGAGAAATAAATCTCGATCCCGGTCTCTTCGAAACGATCAACGCAATTTGTCCAATATTGATAGTCGGTGATTTAACTATCAATTAATATTCATAAAACATCCATAGCATCCTTCACACAATAAATAATATTCCATATTATTTATTTATCTCAAATATCTTTAAAAGATATATTACCAAATTTCCAAATCTCATTTGAAAACATTCCCCAAAATTCCTCCTTTATAAGGTAAATCATTTACCATATATTCCCATTGGAAATATCCAAGGTCAAAACAGTTTAGATTTAAAACTGTTAAAAACATTTTAATTTAAAATATACTTTTAAATAGATGAATTTACTACTAATTATTTACTCAAAATATAACTTTCAAAATATTTAAAAAAGCAAACTATTTATAAGATATAACTTAATTTAAAATAAGTTTTAGTTATATTATATAATAAAAATAGAGTTGTAAAAGATTAACTCTTTTTTTTCAATATACTTAGGTCAAAACTAACTTTTAAAACAAATCCATTTGTAAACATAATTATTAAAATATTTATAAAATTCTACTATTGCTAATTTATAAATAATCACTTTAAAATAATAAATTTCAAAACATTCTTTAAGACCAGTTTAAGATTTTAAAACTTCTTTTTTATAAAATCAATTTAAAACTCGAACTTGGATTTTCCTTAGGAAATCTCATTTCTACTAAATCATCACAGAAATCCTTCTCACGATTTCTGTCCATTTATTAAATTTAGTTTTAGGGTTTTATAACATAAATTTATTTCCCAAAACTTCAACCAATAACATTTATCTTTAATTATCATTCCAGATTTTACAACTTCCAATTTCCATTCTAAATAGATTTCAAATTTTAATCCTTTAAATCCATTATTTAACTCTATCTTTTATTTCTCTAAATTCAATTCATCCATTTATAATTAACTTTGGATTTATAAATTTATCCAACAATATTTCTATACAAATTCATTTCAGTTTTCCATCTAAATCGGGTTTTCAAACATTTATATTCTCTTAATTTCTCATTTAACAATTTCTCAATTTCTTTGAAAACCCATTTAATTTCTTTATAATTTAAACTGCAAATTTCCTTTATAATTAATATTCTGGGTTTATAGTTTAAACCACAACATCACAATGCAATTCAATTCCAAATTTATCAATCTCAATATATAAACAGGTATCATAATCAAATAAGTACTATATTGTGAGGAATCCCGTTGGATCCCTCCAACCTGTTTTCCCTGCATCCACAAATATTAGCACAACAGTATATATATCAATTCAATTTGATAATAACTAACATATTCAGCTAAACATCCAAACAAACAATCAATACTAGCTGTCTACTTTACTAGTATCCAGATGTGAGTGAGAATAACTCACCTTGAGTTTCGGCGAGCGTTCGAAATTCAAATTAAACCGGACGGTATCCGATTTAACCCAAATTTTTACTTGCCCGGAATGGCTCCGGATCTGCTCCATCGCGTAGTATTCTCTCCTGCGATTCCAACGCTTCCAGTTTCGTCCGAAACTGAAAACATATGCAATAGTTATATATTTTATAAATTTCAATTTCAATTTATAACAATTTTTTTTTTTTTTTTAATAAAAACATATACCATCGGCCCCCCCTTTCTTCTACTCCCCAGCGCAAGAAAACGCACGCAGGAACAAACGAACGCACCCATTAAGCCTCACCTAGGGTTTGCTTGCCGCTCCATCTCGACGAACCGGAGTTCGATCAGAGGCCACCCCGATAAAGCCCATCACGGCCTCTTCCATCGGCCCCAAAGTCCCTGAACTCGGCTCCTCCTCGACGAGGAAAAATGCAAACGAACGTACAGTCGTCATGGCCAAATCGTGGCCACCACGCAGCTCCGATGTTGATCTCCACCGTTGGATGCATCGATCTCGAGGTTCTCTTCACTTTTCCAGTTGAACATTTTGCGTAAAAACTCTTGGATTAAGAGGATTTGAAGGAGGAAGCTCGTGAGATTTCGGCCATGAACGAAAGTAACGGCGGCTCCTGATAGTATCTAGGGTTTTGATAAATAAAAGGAATATTTAAAGGGTTTTAATATTATTTGATTAATAAAACTCTCAATTAAACAACTTACGCAAACGAACTCCAATTCTCACGTTCCGACAGGCTACCCTGGGGTTTTTCCGCGTTCCGGACACAATGGAACAGGTTTCGTAAGCTAATTAGGTCGTATGAACGAGTTACGGAATTAAACGCTCAATTTGAAATTAAATCGATTAAAACGATTTCGATGCGTTTCGAGCTGCCGGGGTCAAACGACAACCCCGATTGCTACGAAAATTGAAATCCGATAATAACTAACTATTACGGATCCAATGGAACTGGTTTCGTCGAATTCCGAGACTGTGCCCCGGAAGGCTATTTTAACTCGTCTATTTAATTAAGCAATTTTCGAAATTATCGAAATCACTCAAAATTCCCACTTTTAAAATTTTATTAACTTAACAATAATTCATATAAAATTTATAAACACATTAAAAATCGTTCTGGTTCATTCTGGACTTAAATCGGATTAATTGCAATATTTAATAATATTAAATTCATTTTAAATTCATATAAAATTCCAAATAATAATCTATTAACTTTTAAATTCTTCCAAAAATCTAACAATATCATTTATAACCTATGGAACTTAAAAATGCATTTAAACATCAATTTTATAACAATTCCCATTCAATTTCCAATTTATTCTCAGTTCTAATAATTATTATTATTACTCCAATTCAAATGGAATCACCATATTTTGAAACTATAACTCATCTTATTAACTCAACCATAGTCTTCTATTATCAAGATTCAAATTAGAATCCATATCCAACATTTAAAATGAATTAAATGTTAAATTTTGGCGACCCAAAATTCCGGGTCGTTACACTATGCTTTACTCAAATCGCTTTGCTATGTTATCTACAATTTACAAAAACATTTTTGATGAAAACATTCGAAACCATTGAAAGTACCCATTTCGAAACCATCGAAAGTACCCCTTTCGAAACTATTGAAAGTACCCCTTTCGATAGAAGTAAATTAGTTTACTTTATAACCTACGCTGAAGGCCAAAACATACCTTAAGAAACCATTTACATTAAACCTTTTGAAAACGTTGAAATCATCTCTTTCGAAAGCTTTATAAAACCATAGACATCCTCTTTCAGAACACTTTAAACATGCCTGTCGAAACCATTGGAAATCTTCCATTTAAAACCTTTCGAAAACATTAGAGAACCACCCATTCGAAACCTTTATCTTAAACCTTTCAAAAGCATTAAGTTCTTTACATAAATCAAACCTTTTTAAAGCATTTGGGTTCAAGTAAAACATGCGGAACAACCTTTCGAAACCATATAAAACTATTTCTTTCGAAACCACTTGGGTTTAACTTTCAATAGCACAAAAGGTCGTAAAACAACATTGTCGAAAGAATTCTTTCAAAAGAAACTTCCTAAGCAAAAGAAGTGGATGGTATCGATACTAATCCCTTCGAAAGCATTGGAGAAGCGGCTTAGGTTTTAAAACAAAGAAACCCTTTCGAAGGCATTGCTTCGAAAGGTAGGATGCGACAGCTAGGATTTCGACCCCTTTGAAAGCTTATTTATAAAACAAAGGCACTTCCTCATTCAAAACCACTCTTGAAAACTGTTTGACCAAGTCGAAAGCTATCTAAGTCGAAAGCATTCTTTTCGAATTCAAAGCAGGTGCATTTCCTTTAAAAGAAGAGTAAGGCTTTGACCAATTCGGAACCCGTTGTTCAGACTATAGACCTTTTGCCTATGTCCAATTCACTACGTACCCTATCTTTGATATAATGCGCATTGGTTTTAACGGAGATGGAGGTAGAAGTACCTAGTCGAAAGGTTGGTACGAAAGTGGTGAAACAAGAAAAACATGGTAAAACTGATTTTTAACTTTAAAAAGTAATTCCATTCCAACTAACATGCTGTTTTTGTCAACATATGATTGGTTCCTAATTTCTTTTCTAAATTCTTTTCTAAAAGTGCTATCAAAATTTCAGAAGTAAACAATTTAAAATGTTTACAAAATACCCCTTCTCCTTTTATAAATATATAAAACATTTAAGTCACATACCTTAAAAAATTTATATACTTATTAAAGCACTTAGGAAAATTCTACAAAAATTCCTATAAATCACTTTTAATATGTTTCCTAACATATGTTAATTTCTGACCAAAAATAGTATAAATTAGACGTAATTTTTTAAACCGAATTAACTATTTTCCATATTAGAAAATTAATATCAAATCCATGTTAATTCATAAAATTATAAAATTTGAAACCCATCTGTAAAATACTATTTCTGGCCATATCACAAAATCGCAAGGCATTAGGATATCATTTAATAAGGTTTTTATATTAAAACTTAAATCCATATGAATAGCATAAATCATCAACAAACATACATATCCATTTTAATAATAAAATGCATGGCAATATACTTTGCAAAAATATTCAGATCTGATCTAGAAACCAATAACATACCAATAACATCAAAAATACGAGATGCAACCTATTATTCACCTTAGCTTTGTGATGAAGAAGTTGAGATTTGAACTTCACCTTAGCTTTGTGATGAAGAAGTTGAGATTTGAACTTGGATTAAGTTGCTTAAGCTTCTTCCTCTTATCTTCTTCTTGTTTTCCCTTAATGGTAGCCGGCCACTCTAGTATTTGATTTCATTTATGAACATGAGAATGAATGTGCATAAGGGTTTAGGTTATTAGAGTATGTCTTATTCTAATCTTGCCCTTATCAACTACCCTAACTTATTTTATATCATTTTCCCTTAGTTTATTTGTTTAAGTTGGCACGGCTACCTCTATTAAACACAAATCTCAATCCCTTAACCATTTCATTTAATTTAACTAATTAATTGTCCTAAATAATGCTAACCAAAATTGTGGTCGTTACACGAATGTTGACGGTCTTAGGCAAGAAGTTTTGACGAAATGCCATAAATCTAAGTTAAGTATCAACCCTAGAGTTAACAAGATGTATCGAGATATGAAGAGAGTATTTTGGTGGATAGGGTGAAGAGAGATATATCAATCTATGTTAGCAGATGTGCGATTGCAAATAAATCAAAGGCAATCATCAAAGGAATATTGAATTACTATGACTACTGGAGATTCTGAATTGGAAGTGGGAAAAAGTATGAATTAATTTTATTAATGGTTTACCTAGATCATAAAAAGGTAATGAAGGTATTTGGGTTATTGTGGATCGTTTAACTAAGTGCGCTCATTTTGTTCCAGTAAAGCCGATTAGGACTGTAGTAACATTGGTAGAGATTTATATGAGAGAGACCGTATGATTGTATCGAGTTATAGTTAGCATTGTAAGTGATCCGGATTCGATCTTTACCAGTCAATTTTGGGGAGCATTAGAAGTATTTTTAGGAACAAAGCTAAGTTTGAGAACAACCTATCATCCTCTAAGCCTATCATCCTCTAATGAATGGACTAACAAAAAGAGCAAAACAAATCTTTGGAACATCTTAAAAAAAGCATATATCTTGGACTTTGGAGGATCGTGGGAGGATCATCTTCACTTGGTAGAATCCTTTTATAATAAGAGTTATCAAGCAAGTATTGGCATAGCATCCTATGAAGCTCTTTATGGATGACCATGTAAATCACCATCATTTTGGGTGGACACCGAGTATCGATTAGTGCTTGGTTCGAATATGATTTGGGAAGCTAAGGAGAAGGTTCTTGTGATTGAAAAGAGGATGAAGGAAGCTGTAACAACCCGGAAATTTAAAGCTATAATAATTAATTAAATGATAAAATAATTTTGTGAAATTATCATAATTGAGCCACCGGAGTTGCACATTGTGTCAGTAGTAATTTTCAGGTCAATTTCCATATATATAACGTCAAAATCCGAGCTAATATGATAAAGTTATGAATTAAACAATAAAACGAAAAGAATATATACATACATACATATACATACATACATATATTAGGCTGGGTCGACCATGGGGTTAACCTAACCATGCCCTAGGTTGACCGCTAGGTCGACCTACTTTACATTATGGAGTAAAGGAAATTTTCCTTCGTTCCAAAGATTTCCTGCACGTTATTTCTCTTCCTTTTGCTCCATCTGGACCTTCCGTGCTTCCATCCGATGGCTCCTATTCAACCTATGATGTGGTTGCCTCCTATTCAATCTCCAAATCCAATGGTCCGTGATCCATTTTAACTCCTATAAATAAGACCCTAGGCATAACACTTTTTCTCATTCTAGATTTTCTCCACTTGGGTTCACCTTTTTGGGAAGCACCGTTAAATGAATAATTTTCCAATGAGCGGATCTTTTTATTAAAAATATTTTAATACCCCCAAGTGGATCCATGAAAACTAAAAGGGAAGGGCTTAGGACAACAGATGAGTGATTGTAATTATTTAGATTTTTAAGCAATCTAAAATAATAGGGTTTCCAATAGTTTTAGGTTTTCTACAATTTTGGAAATACCTTTTTGTCAGTTATTTTCGATTTAGATTTATTTTCAGTCTATTTCTTTTTAGCTATTCTTTCTAGTTATTTGTAGCTAATTTCTGTTTTATACCTTTTCCATTTAATTACAATGATTTACGGTATTTTGATTTATTTACTGTTATTTATGCGTTATTTACATCTTTTTTCCTACGCTTTAGACTTTCTTCTATTTTCGGTTTTCTTTTATTTCTCCTTCTTCTTAGCATATGGATTAGAATAGATTAAGCGTGAATATGGATTAAAATTACAACAATACTGAAATAACGGAAGATAAGATATAAATTTTAAAGACTGTAATAAAAATGGAATTAAGACTAAAATTGAGCATAATTATGATATTAATGTTAGAATTGGACTAATTAAAGATATTTGGCCAGTTATAACTTAGAATTATAACTAAAAAGAATATAAGATAAAAGAGGCTTATTTTCACACCTAGACCTTGGTTAAGTAATAAGCATGATTATAATGTAGGTTATAATAAAAGAACGGAATAAGGCTTATTTTAAGACTTATGATGAATTAATAAGCAAATATAGTGAAGATAATAATAAAGGCTTATTTATATGATTTATCTAAGTCAATAAGCAAAGACGAAAGTAGGACCAGTGCCAAAAAGTATTCCCTATTAGACAAAATGGTAGTCTCACATTAGCCTGAAGTGAGATGAGGGAACACTTACGCTAATAATGGTAGTAATTGGTCAAATAGAAGTCCAAATCATGGGGGATTTGGATAAGGGGTGCTATTAGAGATTGTTTGGATGATGGGCCAGTACCAATAGCATTTCCTCTATATTTCTATGGACACGGTGTTTCACATAATCTTGAAGTGGGAAGAAGGGCACGCTTATGCTAGAGCATAGGTAATAAGAAGACCCAATAGTTGGAGCAATAGGTAGCATAAGCATGGTGGCAGTTACATGTGCGACTTCCATTTCGGTGCTCAGTAATCGCTATGAGTTCCAAGCGCTTAAGTATATGTGCCTTTCGTAGAACCATTGCCTTCTATCTAGGGAGCAATATAACGTCTAGTCCACAATAAATACTTTGCATGTCTTTCATAGGCAGCATTGTACTTTATGCGTCTTTTGTAGATGCCATTACCTTATGTGTAGGGAGTTAAATAGTGTCTTGTCCGTAGTAAGGTGTATGGAGTAGTAGGCCGATCAGTAATCAAAGCAACTAACAAAGACAAGTGCAAACAATCAAAGTTAATCAATTGCGTTAATTTAGTAATTCATATTTTTTCCAGCTTATTCCTTTTTCTTCCTATTCTCTTTATTTCCTTTGTATATATTAGAACTGTTGTAAGATCTATTACTTTTACTTTGCTTAAAAATTCCAGTAGTTACTATCATTTGTAAGACTTTTAGTCTGACCCACTCCTCTATTTTCTACTTTTTCCTCCCATAGGAAATCAGAGGCAAGGAAGATAGACCGTAGCTTCTTGGAGACTTGGACATCCTATCACGTATTCCTTCTTTTTAATTGTAGATTTTGTTCTTTTATTGTACTGGCATTGTATTGAGGGAAATTTAATATTTGTACTCTGATTTTTCTGATGAGACTAAGATTTTATTTTCATTGGACAATTGTATTTGGTATTTGGAACATATGTGGTTTGTATGAAGTATAAGTATTAATTTTTTAAATCACTTATTATTTTTTAATTACTTCCGCTGTGTCATTATCTATCTATATTGTCTTGTGAATCTTAGTCTCTGCTAGCTTTAGTTATACCTACAATGCACCACATCTTTTAATGTGTCCTTTTGGATATACTAAGGAGCATAGGGTGTTTCACTTGGTATCAGAGCGAGGTTACAGGATTCCTAAAAATTTGTTTTAAAAGTGAAGTATTTTTCAAAATAACTTGTTTTAAAGATGTTTTCAGAAATAAACTCTTATAAATGAAGTAGTTTTTAAGTACAAAAACTCAAAGGTCCAGTTCAACCTTCTTTCGATTCTTTTAAGCCTAAGTTTTCTTTTCTTTGCATAGTAGGACAGATTGGTTCCGTAGAGTTATGACACCTGAGGTGCAAGGGCAAGTTCCCAGTACAACACCGGTTGGTGGAAATACCTTTAACCCACCTACATTAGCCAACTTTTCTAAGTTATGCAAGGACTTCGCTAGTATGGGAGGCAAAACTTTTTCTGGCATGAAGAATTCAGAGGAGACGCAAGCTAGGTTGGAGAATATAAAGCAAAGGTTTAGTCGGTTAGGTTTGGAGGACTGACAAAGTGATCAAGCCTACAACTTGGCAACAAAAGGGAGAGCTTGAGAAGGTTTCTACAAGCTCTAATAAGAACTAGGGGAAGGACAAGAAGGATAAGGATAAAGACAAGAGGAAGGAGGGAGGACTTTAGAAGTGAATCAAGAAAAGTGGGAGATGTAAGCATTGTAGAATGACTGGTCATTACGCAAAAGACTGCAAGAAGGTAGGAATGAAAGGAAGATATTTCAAAAGTGGACAGCTTGGTCACTTTAGTTAGAGTTGTCCTCCGAAATCGGGGCAAACAACGAGCACACCTACAACATAGATTCATATTTTGGATACAGCACCTTCCAGCGGCGGACCAAATCAAGGTAGGAAAAATTGATTTCTATTCCTGAATTTTGCATTTGGGATCTTTTCGATTCTGGAGCATCACATTCTCTCATTGCTTGTTCTCTAGTAGGTTGTTTGCACTTAGGCAAGCCTTTAGCAGTAGACTCCATTGTTGTTTCAAACACCAAATATGGATCACCACACTTGTGTATGATTTGTAGGGGTTTGAAAGTTTTTATTATCGTAGGCGTAGAAATAGATTGCAATGCCAATGTTTTGGGATTTTCAGGGTATGGGATGATTTTGGGGACGGATTGGCTATCCACTTATGGAGATATATTAGATTGCAAGATGAGAGTCATTAGAGTAGGGACATGCAGCGGTAAGACTCTTGAGGATTCTAGCAACTCGCAAGGGTCTGTTATTTGAGCTTCCTTTATTCTCTCGATTCATCATCATCAGAGTTGGATTCGGTTCCTACTGTTGGAGATTTTCCAGACGTCTTCAAGGAGGTTAGGGGACTACCCCCTAATAGAGAGATTGACTTCAGGATTTATTTGAAATATAATGTTAGACTGTGGCCTTACCCATTAGGCACATGGCACCTAGGGAGAAGATGGAATTAAGCAAGAAAATCCATGGGCTTTTGGAGAAGGGTTTCATAAGAAGTAGCATATCGGAGTGGGGAGCACCAGCCATCTTTACTACTAAGCGGGATGGTTCTCTTCGACTTTGAGTGAACTATAGAGAATTAAATAATGTGACGCCCTACCCCGAAACGTACATTAAAAAAGAGAATTACTCAGTAATTCTGTCTACTAATGGGGAGAATAGGGATGGTTAAGGGAGGCCATCATAGTCTTGCATTAGATAAGAGCTAAGTATGTCAGTATTTGCACTCATTTTATTTTTTCGTTTCATCTCAAGAGTTTGACATACTTAATTCCTATCCAATACATTACTATGGTGGTTATAGGATAAGTTTAGAAACAAAATAAAATAAATACAACAATCATAGTCACAGAACAGCAACACAGAATATAAATACATATCCATACATCAAATGTAATATAACCTGTCACAAGTGGTATTCAACCATGATACATACATACATACATCCCACAAAAGAATATACATCATATAGTCCCCAGCCCAAAAGATTACTACACAAAAACTATGTTATAATCCCAAAGACGATGGACAAGACCCAAAACAAAAAGCTTGCAAAGGTTCATAAGATAAGAAAGTCCTAAAGTTAAGCTAGCTAAGAGTCAAACTACCTAACCTGCAACTCGGTCTGACTTGAGTAGTAAATACACGGGTCAGGCCAGCTAGAACTTAATATATTATACAAGATAAGAGAAATATAAGTGCATAAGGGAATCTTCCTTTAACTATAAAGGAAGGTTAAAAGTGTGGTTCAATTGTGATGCCATAGTATAGATCCATAAAGGGTTGTCACATGAATAAGTTAAGTTCAATATAAGAAATCCATATTAAAAGGAATTCAACAAAAATGCAATGAATCATTCAAAACTCATAAGCGAAACTCATCAAAATTTCCAAATTTGAATCTCATGAAACTCTAAAAAGTGTTCAAATCTCATAAAATCAAAATCACCATTTATATATAACATCTCATGTAGCACTAGACTACTGATGCAACAGAACTTCACAAAAAGGTGAAATCGAATAAAACTCAGGAAACTCAAAAATCTCAGAAAACCTGAATTGGCCAGATCCCCGATTGCAATGCCAAAGCAATGCTGCACGTGCTAAACTCTTGTATTGTGCTATTATAATTTAGGTACCTAACTCGTGGACCCAAAGGTCACACTCGTGGTGATCCAAGTCACATAACTTGTGGCGACTGAAGTCATATAACCCATGGTAACCGAAGTCACATAACTCATCGTGGCCGAAGTCACATAACTCATGGTGGCCGAAGTCACATAACTCATGGTGACCGAAGTCACATAACTCTAATAACCCGAAGGTCTATAGCACTGGCATACTCATGGATGTGTCACAAACTCTTGGAAAGGAACCCGAAAAGTGTTAACATGCGTTCCATTCAACACATTTGCACAAACCATTTACTAACCGCTAGTTAACTCCACATCATAAAAGTAAAATCTCAAATATCATAAATCTCAGAATACTCATATATCTTGCCTCGTATCATCGGAAAGCGGAAATAAATCACATAATGGTTTCTCATAAACCATAATTCTCGAAAAGGGAAAACTAATCTCAAGACTAGCCTTGTCTCATCGGTGAGTAAAATGACATATATAAGTGTTTCTCATCGTTTATTACTCTAATAATAGGAGATCTCGAACCTTTCAACTTGCCAAATATTGGCTAACTCAAATAATTCCTATAATAGGAATTATAAATCTCAATTATCAACTCAAAACAATATACTCAAGAGGTTTAGACCATACAAGTCCGAAATTAACACGAATAAATAACCTAATAGATAGGTAGAAATAAATACATACATATATATATATACACACACACACACATATATATATATATATATCAAAATTACAAGTATGCTCTCTCAAGAAAGAAATCACTCCAAAGCCTATGTATTCACTCAACCTAGCGCTTTGATACCAACTGTGATGACCCGACTTTTTCTCCACAAAAAGTCGTATCATCTTAAAGAAAGGAAGGGATAGAAAAGAGAAAAGATAGGAAAGAAAGAAGAAACAACATCAGAATCTCAACAGCGAAACGAATAAATTATATTAATAACATAAGTATTAAATAGTATACAACAATTATCGGAGTTATACAGATTATACATCACATACTAGACAGTTATAAACACCTGTCTAAATATTACAACTCAATACAATATAAAGAAACCACTCAGAGATACCAACACAGTGGAACACTATATATATGTACAACGCTGAAGCCTCTTGCTCCATTGCTCCTCCTAAATTCGTCAAAGCTAACCTGAATCCCTGGGCTACTCGTAAAAATTTGAGTACCCAAGAGTTTAAGAAAAACAGAAATAAACTCCGATTCAGACATGGGTCTGGTGTGAGTAACAAGTTAAGGTCGCTTAACTTTGAAAAGCCTTTGAAAAAAAAGGTATCACGTAAAACTTCCCATACATAAACATGGGTAAGTTTTTACCTTACGCTAACCAAAACATTTGATAGGAAATCCAGTGATATTATAATAGGGTCTAGGGTTTCCAAGTAAAATAAAGAAATGGATGGAATGCTTACATCTCACGTTCCAACATAGTTGGGCACAACTAATACATACGACGCTTATTGGAGATTGTATTCCATACAATGGCAGGGCTACTAGGGTGCCGCTCGTCACAGTACGTGGCCTAGATCAACGTACCAAGGAGCCATCCTAAATCCCCTGCAACACAAGGCCGGAACCATCCCTTACTGGACAGTCCCGAACAAGACAACCCTGTGGTTAGGATCAACAACAGCACCACACGGCCGAAATAAAAAGGGACATCTAGACAGGGGAAAATCTCGTCCAACTTGGGCATGACCCACTTAGCCTTGCTGCACCTCCCCTGTTTTAGCCATTCTTGGTTGATGAGGCTTGAGGCTACGATTACCTTTATCAGCACACATCACTTAGAATGCTCACTGCCCACCCGACGATGTTCTGAAAGCATTCAATCCATACAAGTTCGTTCCGGGTTCGAACGAAACTGAAGGCATTATCTCGTTATACTCATTTTGGAATCACCCTCAGAGTTAACGACAATAACCCTTGCACTCTGAATCTTCATCTTCACTTAAGATTCACGACCTATCGCTAATTTGGATCGATGTGGTTTTCGAATATCGAAATCTGGAAACCCGATCCCGGTCTCACCGAAATCCGAAACGCCATCTTTTAGGTCTAAGTTGTTTTAAAGTTAAACTAATTTAATTCTATTGTCTATATACACACAGATAGATAATTCACAATATCACAATAGATAATTCGCATTATCATCACAAATAGATAATTCACATTATCATCATACTCAACCAAAACATCCATATCACACAGCATCACTTATCTCATATCTGAGATCTCAAACCAGGCAATCAACATCATCCATCCATACATAAGCAAGGATTAATAAATCACGCTATAATTAATTTAAAATGAATTAAATTAATTACTTCATCCCCAATTAATTTAAAATAAATTAAATTAATTATTTTCATCACATAAATCCTGCTACTTAAACATTAATTAAATAAAAATCAATTAGTTAATCATTCTCTAATCATACATCTTAACTAATCCTCCTTGATTAATTATCTTCTAATTACATTCAAGTAATTAGCCTTTAATTGTTTTCACAAATGAATTATCCTTAACCACTTACAATAATTAACCTTTAATTACTTCATTAATTAATTAACTATAATTAATAACATTCATCCTTAATTAATTACATTAATTAGTTACTCTATAATCACTTATCATTGTATAATTATCCTTAATTAATCAACCCTTAATTACGTCATTAATTATATTAATTAATGATCCTAAATTATATTTTTAATCAATTATTCTTTTTAAATTAATTAATTACATTGAGTAACTAATCTTTTATTAAATCACATTTATTAATCACTATTGATTAATCACATTCAGTAATTAACTACCCTTAATTACTTCATTATATAAATTAATTACTCCTTAATTAATTACCTTAATTAATCCCTTGATTAATTACACAAAGTAATTTAATCCAAATTACTTCCATTATTAAATTATCTTCAGTTAATTACATCCACTAATTACCCATTAATTACTTCACTAAGTAATTACACTTCATTAATTACATTAATTAATTACTTATCAAATCATCCAGTGATTAAGTTAATTAAACTTAATTAATTAACTTAAACTAATCACATTAAACTTAATTTTTTGGCAAGGCCGACTGGGTAGGATGGTCCCCGACCATTTTATTGCAGCACCGAAGAGAACATAACACAACAACAACAAAGAGCATAGAAAACTGAGAAAACACGGTACTACAAGCACTAACGAAAAAATACGAAAAAGGGAAGGAATAAAAAGCTAAAACACAGACATCTACAAAGAGATGGACACCATTATACCAGGGTCGAAGGCGAAAAGCATCTTCAGGGAAGACTTAACTTCATGCATGATCCACCGCTTGAAATTAGCAGCAGTTTTTGCATTCACAACATCAAAAACTCTACAGTTATGTTCTTTGCACACCGCAGATATAAAACTTTTCAGTGCAACACATAAAATCCTCTTTCCTTCATGCTTGTTACCTGTCTTCGCATATATTTGCTCCCATTCAGCTTGATTATCATGCAATGGACAGTTACTGTGCAATATCGACATAACTTCGGATCACAGAAGCTTAATGACTGAACATTCGAAGAATAAGTGCTCCGTAGTTTCTGGTAGATCACAACAGAATGAGCAATAAATATTAATGTTCAAACCAATACTGACAAGCTTTGCCTTGGTTAAAATTGCCCGGTTCACTATCTTCCACATAGTCAGGTTCTGTCTATAGCTACTATCTTTACTCCATGTTCTCTTCCACCATCTCCAATTACGGTTTGCATTATTCTGCATCAAGAATTCATATGCCACACCAATTTTAAATTTTCCTTTTGTCTCTCCCCAAACAATTTTATCAGCAGAATCAGGCAGCGGGATAAAGTCTTTGATTCTGTCCCATAGCTTTTGCACCCTTTGATTCAAAGAAAAAGTCTGTAGCCTCTGATAGTTGTCAAGCACATCTCTGACCATCGTTTGAGAGTGGACTCCAGTTTTTTGAATCTCACTGTAAGTAAGTTGCCTTCGTAGTATGAATCCTTGGTCAAGCCATGGATCATCCCAGAAGTTGACTTTACGTACATGGTTGGTATTCATCTGAATCAGAGGAAGAAAGAGCTCCTTAGTCTTGTGAATGCTCCGCCACGTCCAACTCATATTTTGCTGTGCAGGCATGTTCCACAATCTCCTGCTTTTTATCATATTTTTATTGGACCACTCTTCCCAGAGACTATCAGGGCAATTAAACAATGTATCAACATGCCTAGCAAATGCTGCCTTATTCCACTATTTAAGATTTATTAGACCAAGGCCACCCTTGTTCATTGGCTTTTCAACAGAATTATACTTGGTTGGAGCAATATATCTTCCCATAGTTCTGCCACACCACAGGAACCTCATAATAGCACTCCTGGTCATATTAATTAGCTTAAATGGGAGAACGAAGGTTCTGGCCCAATACACTTGCATTGCAAAGATAACTGACTTGATTAAGGTTAAACTACCTACTTGACTCAAATTCCTAGTGGTCCAACTGTTTAGTCTTGTAGTGATTTTCTCGTACATCGAAAGACATTGGTCTGTAGTGATTCTGGATGTTGTAAGCGGCAGACCCAGGTAGGAAACAGTGCAGTGGTTACGAGATAAACCAGTTATTTGAGTTATTAGAGCAGTTTGAGCTGTGCTAACTCCAGCAAGGATGATTTTAGATTTTTGAACGTTGACCTTTAACCCCGTCATAGAATAAAAATGATCTAGGGTTAGCATTATGCTCTTAACAGTGTCAATGTCAGGAGAGCAAAACATAATCAAGTCATCAGCAAACATTAGCGCTGAGATTTGTGGGTCTTTACAAGCATGATGCAGTTTTATTTTCCCTTGTTGTATTGTTTTGTTTATCATTCTCGTAAGTAATTCCATGACAAGGATAAAGATGTAAGCAGACATGGGACCTCCCTGTCTTATGCCTTGTTTACTGCAGAAAAAACCAGTGGTAGTACCGTTAACACTGATAGAATATGTTGGTGTGGAGATACATTCATAAATCCATGCGATAAAGTGAGGAGGAAAGTTCATAAACCCTATGATGCGTACAATACTGTCCCACTGTAACATATTAAAAGCCTTCATTATGTCAAGCTTCATCATTGCTTTCGGGGGAGAATTACTTCTTTTATAACCATTAATCAACTCATGCGCGAGTAGAATGTGATCAAGTATATTCCTACCTGGAAGAAACGCAGCCTGATTGTTGGAAACAATACGTGGGAGGACTTTCTTCAGCCTCGAAGCAATAACCTTAGATATACATTTATATATAGTGTTGCAGCAGGATATAGGCCGATAGTCTTTGACATGATGAGCATTCTTGAGCTTAGGAATTAATGCTATATTGGTGTAATTGAACGACCCAAAAAGCTTACTCTTTTTGAAGAAAAGAGTGATGGCATTGCAAACATCGGCAGACACTATCGACCAGCACTTAGTGTAAAAGAGAGCATTCAACCCGTCTGGGCCACCGCATGAGTTAGTATTAAGGGAAAACATTGCCTTTTCAATTTCTTCATGGGTAATTTCAGAACATAGCATGTTGTAATTTTTGTCATCAAGCCTAGGCATGATGTCCGATGGGATGTCATCAATAGAAGGATTGAAATTGTTTTTGTTGCTATATATGCTTGTGAAATATTGTTCAAACGCTTCTTTAACTCCTCCAGCATTAGTTTGAAGTACATCATGCATATCATAGATGGTCGCAATATTTTCCTTCCTCTGCTTGTTCTTGAAACTGTCATGAAAGAAAGCACTATTCTTGTCTCCTTTTTCCCACCATTTAATTCGCGACTTTTGTCGAATCATGTCACTTTCCAGTGCTAGTGCATCATTGTACTGTTGGGCCAGAGAAGCTTCAGTAGAAGAAAGATTAGTATCCTGAACATTGACCATCATTGCCTTCTGAGCCTCAACCAGCTTATTCATTATGTTAGTGCTCATTTTATCTCCTTTGCCAAATTTGTTAAAAGCCCATAGCTTCAAGGTATCTCTAGTCTCTCTTATTTTTTCCTGCAAGACAAAAAGATGATTACCTTTATTATTAATATTCCATGCAGATAATACTGTAGATTTAAAGTCAGTTTCTTGAGTCCATGAATTAAAAATTTAAAAATTTGCTTTTCCTCTCTTGTCCACTCCACGAAGATGTATGATTTGAGGGGAGTGGTCAGATAGGAGCGGAGGGGGGAGATGGTTGAAGAGGAGGGGCCATTTGATTAGGGCAGTTTGATTGGAGAAGGAGTGATCAATTCTAGAGAAGGTCCTGCTACTATGCTTTCTTTTGTTATTCCATGTGTATTGCATACCAACTGATTTAATATTAACAAGATCAGCGTCGTTTATCGCATTATTGAGAGGTTGTAACTCATTAATGGACAACAGATTTCCTCCCACTCTATCAGAGAGAGAGTGACAGCAGTTAAAGTCACCAAAAATAATCCAGGGATGGAAGGACTGACGCAGGGAAGGAATGACCGAAAGCAAAGCGGCTCTAGCAGCAACAGAGTTGGATGCATATACAAAGGAAATATAAAAAGAGGTACTATCATTGATATCATTAGCATGACAGTGAATAAGTTGGGAAGTGGAGAGGACAGGAGTAATATTAACATGGTGGGGATTGTATAGAATCATGATTCTGCCATAGGTTGACTCATTGAGATTGTGAATAAGCTTCCAACCCGAGTTTATGTATTCAGTAGCCTTGATGGTTAAGGGAAGATTAAATTTTGTCTCAAGAATAGCCAAAACCGATAATTGGTGAGAAGTGATAAGCTGTTTACATAGATATTGTTTAATGACATGGTGTGCCCCCTAATATTGCATGCTCCAATGCAAGACATCATTGGAGAACTCTGGCATTAAGTAATTCAACCTTCATTCTCCTTGTTACCGCCTGCGTAGAAGACAAGTAATTTGGAATCGTTGCTGATAGGGGGTTATTTCAATGCTATCTGTACCATTATCCAAAGGGGAAGTAGCGATTAGGGTTCGAGCATGGATGGGTGATGCGGATTGCTGATTGGACGGAGTATTGGATGGGGATGAATTGGGAGGAGGTTTGAAAGCTAAAGGTGGTTTGATGTTGGAGTATTTGTTTGGAGGAGTTGCAATTTGAGGTGATACATTATCAGGGGGATTAATTGGTTTAGTTGTGCATTCTGTCACATCCCTGTGCATGTCTGCACATATCTCAGTAGCTTTTTTATATTTGAAGTTCTTGCTTTTATTCTTATTGAATTTACCACCACTAGGACTCTTTCCTTCAGCACTTGCAGTCACACATTCTGTCACACTTTCATTTCTTCCTTCAGTGATTGTTACTTTGCCTGCATGTATGTTTTCTGTTTGCTGCGTTTGTGTTGTGTGAGTTGTTTCTACTTGTCTCGTATTTCTGTTGCCTTGTTCCTTTTGCGTTGTATTATTTTCATCAATATTTGTTGCAATTGCCTTATTTATTCCCAGAGTACCACCACTTTGTTCACTATCACTTTTTCTTGCATCTTGCATGTCCTCTATAAATTCTTCATCCTCCAACCCCATTAATGCTTCAAATCTATTAGATATCACAAGATTTTCAACTGAATCCTTAACAATCGATTTTTCGGTCTTCTTTGTTTCTCTGCATGCACCTTCAGTATAAGTTTGGTTGTTGGTTTCTTCATTATGAAATACGTCTTCACTAATCTCATATTCCATTTCACTTCGCCCTTTTCCCTGTTCAAGACTGTCACCCTCCTCATTATTCTTTTCACCTACATCATTATCTTTAACTATTTCATTATCTAACTCTTCGTTGCTTCCCCCTTTTTGTTCACTGGTTGTTTCATTCGCAGATGTGACTGTTTTCTTTTTATTGACTCGTTGCCATTTCCTTGCGATCTGCATTTGAAAGGGTTTAACCTTCTTATTGACATTAACATTTCATGAAGTATCCATTTTGTTTCCTATTCTTCCATTCTTTCTCATTTCATTTTCTTTGTCATTTTTACTCGTATTCTTATAATCACAGCATTCAGTTGTATGTCCAAATTTCTTGCATATTACACAAACATCTGGCCTCCATTGATACTCAACATATATCTTCTGAAAGCCACCTTCCACAAGTTTTACTTTAAATTCATTTATTAGTTCCTTGTCTGGTTTCACTTCTATTAAACATTTTTCATAACTTAACCTATTTTGCTGCTTAGTCATCTCATCCATACATAATAATCTACCCAAATGACTACATAACCAGTTGATCCCTAAAGGCGACCAAGCAAATAGCGGGAGATTATACAAATGAACCCAAACTGGAACAAAGGTAACAGAGCCAGTAATATTACTGACAGCAACATCGTAAGGCTTTATTATGAACATTTTATTGTTCATTATAATAGGGTCGTTCTGAAGAACTTTACATCTATCTTCGTCACATGAGAAGTTGAAAAGGAAAACAATACCATCTGATTTGACTTTAACAGAGCATTTAAGCTTCCAGATGATTTTGAGCTTTTGTATGACAGCGGAATACGACAGCGGCTTATCCAAGAAGAAGCCAACTAGTGTATCTATCCAATTCTCAGCACCGGCATCAAGAATAATATGCGGTGGCACTAGAACGTCATCTTCATACACAGGAGTAAGATCAACGGGAATGTACTTCCCAGCATTTCTTGGTTTATGCTTAAACAAAGAATTCCATTTGCGTTCATCTTGAAAAGGGGTAGGACGTGAAAAGGTCTGCGGCAGTGGAGCATCATCTGGTGGCCTAGAAGGTTGAGGGTCAGGGAGAAGAAGAGGGGGTGGAACTGGAAGGGTAGAAGCTTTGAGGGTAGCGGTCGCTGTGGAAGGAGTACGGTCAGGATAGGTTACCAAGGTGGTCTCTGAAGAGATAGGATTGATGATAAGTTTAGAGGAGGAAGGTGGTACAGAATAGCAGGGAGGAATGGCAGTGTTGCTAGAGGAGAGGGAAGGTATGTAAGAGGCATGGGGGAGGACAGGAAGGACAGGAGCGGACATGAAATAAATTAACTTGGGCAGATAGATTTAAGCCTCTGTTTACGCATTAAACTTAATTAATTACAATGAGTAATTAATTCCTTAATTACTTTAATTAAGTAATTATACTTACCCCATTTCATAAATGATTATGATTAATTAATTATTAAATTTAATCACATTAATTAATTATTTAATAATCCTAAGTAATGACATTCATTAACTACTAGTAATTCTTTAATTACATTTCTTAAGTAATTAAACTTGGATTATTCATTATTAATTACAAATTAATTTATCTTTAATAGCCCATTAATTAGTCTCTAATTATTTAACAAAACTAAGTTTTAACTATAACTTAATTAATCTTAATTACTTGATTAATTAATCTTTAATCATTAATTTAAAATCTAATCTTATCAAATTAATGATCCTTAATTACAAATTAATTATCCCTTAAATAATTAATCTTAAACCATAATTAATTAATTTAAAACCCTTATTTACTTAATTAATCCAAATTATTAATTAATTAATTAATTTAATTATTCATTTTAGTTACCTTAATAATTTAATGAATCACAAAACATTAAATCCTAATTAACTTTAAGAAAACAACATTACTTAGTTATGAATTAAATTATCATTAACAAAGTATTTAAAAAATAATTTACTTTTAAATTCTACCTTTAAATTTCATTTTGAAATTTAAGATTTAAAATGAATACAAATTTAACTTTAACAAAGTTTAAAAAAAAATTCAAAAACCTTTAAAATCTCATGTTAAGGAAATAGTAATCTTATAAAAGAATTTTAAAAACAGTTTAGACCACTTTCTTTTTTAAATCCAAACCATTTAAATTATGCTTTGAACATTCAAAGTTATTTAAAACATTTTAAATTTTAAAAACTTTCTTTTATTTCAAAACTAGGATACAAATTTAGATTTTTGAATCCATATTTAAACTTTGATTTAAAACTTATTTAAATCTTGCTTTCAAATTTTTAAAATCAATTTAAAATTTTGAAAACAGACAGGTTTCTTTTAAAACCTGCAACGCATCATTTTACCTGAGCCACCCTCAATATCTTCGAGCAAAACCTTACCTTACTTCGAGTTAAACATTCGAATTACTCGAGAATTATTCGAGTACAAAATCCCTACAACAATCCAAACTTCACCATGAACCAAATTGCACCATGCGCATGCACGGCGGCCCCGGCCACCTCTGTTATCTTCGCAACCCTCCCACAGTCGACGATCATAACCTCAGACCATCCAAACACCAATCCCATCGATTCATACTCGAAATCAAAATCGAGTACCCCTGAACAAAAACCTAGAACAAAACACCCAATCCTGCAACCACCTCGTCCACGATCCTCCGACCATCGAAGAGACAGCAATTCCGGCCACACATTCGCCAACCACCATACTTCCATTTCCAAAAGGCTGGTGGCACTCGATCCACCAGAGACAATGCCCCGATCAAATTTGTCCATCCTATCCAAACTAAGTTACAAACTTCCCAGATCAATCACCATCGACATCGACTATTGATCGCCTTCTTGATATTTTTCCTCCACTCACTGATCATCACTACATCATCAGTGAAAACCCTGACCCTCTAGACCATATATATCATTAGTACTTTCCTAAAACATCATTTCTGGTCAAACCAGAACTGCCCTTTTCCTCTTTACTAAAAATTATGATTTCATTCTTAAAAATAATGTTTTAGTTTAAGAATTCGATTTATGTTCTTGAATCCATGAATCAGGGTAATTGAATTTTTACTTATCTTAAGCCTATACTGTTGTTTTTGATTTCCAGTGATATTTCCAAAAAAAAAATCTAACTTAAATAAATTTTAAACTTTAATCAATGATAAAACAAACAAGTATTGTTTGGAACTTAAATCCAAACAAAAATTGGATCAAGGGAAAATGATTTTTGAATCAAAAACTAGAGCCTAGAATTCAAAAACAAAGAAGTACCGATACACAGTAACATGCACACTCTTATATACATCCATATATATACAAAACCATCTACATATATTCACACAAAACACAATTACCATAGAAATTAACATGCAACCATATTTACTTAAGTTATTTTTAATAAAAGTGTTACTCACCGATTGCAAATGAAGATGAACAGAGCACCTTTAATTTTTCTTCGAAAAAGCTTTAGACTTTTAAAACTTGTATTTGCTGGAGATGTCTTTGATTTTTATCAAACCGGAGTTTCTTGAACCTGTTGGAGAATGCATGTTACAGAATCTTGCTTTAGTTTGAAAAATGCAGGCATTCTTTGATGCTTTCAAAATAAAATTGAAGAATGATGTTCTAATTCTATTTCTAGGTTTGAAGAAATAAGTTCAGGCTTTTTTTTGAACTTGCTTTTGATTGAAACAAGTTTCTGGTTTGAAGATGATTTCAAATTTGTTTTTGAGGGAATTTGGTTAGAGGAAGTACTGATTTCAGTTTTGCTTTTGAAAATGAAGATTAGAAAAGAAATGAAGAGGAGAAGGCTTATGTTTTTATAAGTAAATTTTGAGATATAAATAAAAATAAAAGAAAATAAATAAGGACACTTGTCATTAGTATTTCTAATTACTTAACACTTGTTATTATGAGGCCTTAGTAAAATAACACATGTCTTTTAAGTTAATTAGTATTTATTTTTAAAAGTTAATATAAGCTTATACTTAATTAATTAGTTTATAAGTACTTATTTATATATAGATAATTTTAAAAGAAATAAAACTAATCATATTCATAAATAAAATTTTATACAAATATTTTAAAATCCCAAACAATTTAAATATCTATCCTTTTAAATTTCAAAACTATAAATTCAATTTCAAATCAAATTCAAAAGTCCAATTTAAAAATCAAGTTATACATATACATATATAACTATACATATTTAATTTGAAATGACAATTTTATTTATATTAAAATCTATGTGTAAAAACAATACATTATTAATATGGTTTGAAAATAACACATTATTATTTTATTATTTAAAAATAACAATTTATCAATTTTAAATAATTTATAAAATAAATTATCTCTTTGTTATAAATTACTTATTTTCTTATATGTATTAATGTTTCATTTGTAAAATTGTGTTTTAAACTTATATATTTCAAATCATATTTATCAAGCTATATTTAAAAATAAAATAAACCTTTTATTTAAATTTAAACTTAAGCTAAGATAAATTTAAACAAGTAAACATTTACCTTAATTATTTAAAACCATATAGTTTATTTATTAAATAGCTTTAAAAAGCTTAATGTTAAATTAAATCAAATTTCCAAATTACCAAAATATTAGAATTAGAAAATATGCTTTATTTATTAAATTTAAAACAAGCTTATCTATTTACAATATATACAAATATATATACATTATTAATAGAAAACAATTTATTAGCTTTTAAAAGATAAAATTCATTAATTAAATATTTATTTAAAAGAATATTATTAAATCAGTTCAAATTATTAACAAAAATTATCAAATCAATTTAATTTTCAATGTAGATTATTAAATTGATATTGCTCAAAATTCCGGGTCATCACAATCTTGGTATCGTATCGAACTAGTCAGTCCATTCCCAATAAATATCGAAACCAAGATAAGGAACCACGTGTAGATTCACATGGAATAGAAAGCCACAAATAAGAGTCTCAACATTGTCACAAAGCATAATAGGAGTTGCGGATCCCCCGATAGGATTCGCAATCCTCAAAGAAGTAGTCATACAAGAAACATCCAATTACAAAGCATCAACGAGTTCCTTCGATACGAATGAATGTGACGCAGCCATATAAAAGAGCACTCTAATAAAATGACCATGGAACAGAATTGAACCCTCTAAAATAGTAGAAGATATACCTTAAGACCGAGAAGCACTACCAGATGCCTTCGCGACATTCAGATTGCCAGAACGAGCATCCTTCTTCTTCTTAAGGCAAGTAGAAATCATGTGTCCCTCTTGCTTGCAATAGAGATATTTGCGAGGATGAGGACATTCGCAAGCTAGATGGTCATGAGAATCACAGTTGAAGCAGGCTAAGACCTTGGCGGAAGGAGGTGTGATAGGAGGATGAGCACTAGAATTGCCTTGCCTCTTCTTCTTCTTCTAAGGAGGAATGGACTTGGATCTCTAAAAAGGGAATTTCTTCTTCTATAGGTTCTTTCGAACCTCTGCTTCATCACTACTATCGTTTTCTTTTTCGATGGCTTCAAGGTGAAGTACTAAATCCACAAGCTCCTCGAACGAGAGCTTAAGCTTAAGCATGAGTGACTTCATCATATACTTCTTAAGTCCAGATACGAACTCAAGATTCTTCTTGTATGGGGTGCCGATGAATTATAGCTCATACTTAGATAGAGACTCGAAGGATGAAACATAATATGATATGGACGACTTGCCCTGCTTCAACTCGAGGTAGTGACAGGCAAGGAATGTCTTGTTGGATTATGGTACGAATTTACGCTCAAAATGATCATAGAAATGCTGCCATGTGAGGGTAAACTCATCCATCTCTGCTATAAGAAGCTCATACTTTTCTAATACCCATCCTTGTAGCATACTCGATACCACAAGAACTCGACGATGATCGAATATCTCCATGCGAGTGAAGATGCGCTTGCAACTACGGAGCTAAGCCTAAAACTCAAGAACTATCTCGGAGCCTTTGAACGGCTTGCCTCCGAGGTGAGTGAAATCGCTGCACATGCGTGAAAATGCGGATTTGCGTGGAGAAGAGGAGTGAGCTGGTGCAGGAGGCTGGGTGCTCCTAAGTAGCTCAAGAATCTGGTCGGTCGACATATAAACTCCTTCGGGACGAGAACCACTGGACGGTCCCACCTCCGAAGAGCGACCTCTTCCTCTTCCAGACATTGCTGAAAATTAAGATAAGATAGGATTATTCACAGGGATAGATATTAGCAATTCAAATGTAGTAATTAAGGAATACTACGGAATTAAAATTAACATTCCTCGACATACTCTTTTCTATCTACCCCCAAAGGAATTAAAATGTTCAGGACAAGGTCAGTTTTGAATACGACTGGGGATGATGTTTACAATTGTATTATATTGGATGCATGGTAATCGTGTATACTGATCTGTGTTTATTACATTTTTTTTCTAAATCCAGCTTTGATACTAAGCTGTGAAGCTCCACCTTGAGACCCACATTAACAAAGAGAATTACTTAGTAAATTTGTCTGCTAATGCGGAGATTAGGGCCGGTTAAGGGCAACCATCATTAGATTAGAGCTAAACATTTTGATATTTGCACTCATTTTTTTATTTCATCTCAAGAGTTCGACATACTTAATTCCTGTGTAATACACTGCTATGGTGGCTACAGGATCGAATCAGAAATAAAATACAATAACTACAACAATCACAGTCACAGAATAGCAACACAGAATATATATACATATCCATACATCAAATGTAATACCACCCATCACAAATGGTATTCAACCACAATATATACATACATACATCCCACAAAAGAATATACATTATACTGCTCCCAACCCAAAAGATTACTACACAAAAACTATGCTATAATCCCAAAGACGATGGAGAAGACCCAAAACAAAAAGTTAGCAAAGGTCCAAAAGATAAACAAGTGCAAAAGGTAAGCAAGCAAAGAGTCCAACTACCAAACTTGCAGCTCAATCTGACCCGAGTAATAAATACATAGGTCGAGCTAGCTAGGACTTGATATTAGTACAAGATAAGAGAAATATAAGTGCATAAGGGAATTTTTCCTTTAATTGGTTCAATTGTGATGCCATAGTATAGATTTATAAAGGGTTGTCACATGAATAAGTTAAGTTCAATATAAGAAATCCATGTTCAAAGGCACTCAACACAAATGCAATAAACCATTCAAAAGCCAAAAGGGAAACTCATCAAAATTCCCAAATTTGAATCCCATGAAACTCTAAAAAGAGTTCAAATCTCATAAAATCAAAGTCACCATTTATATATAACATCTCATGTAGCACTAGTCTATCGATGCAACAAAAAATCTCAAAAATGGTGAAATCATATAAAACTCAGAAATCTCATAAAACCCGGATTGGGAAGATCCCCGATTGCAATGCCAAAGCAATACGGCATGTGCTAAACTCTTGTCCAGTGCTATTATAATTTAGGTACCGAACTCATGGGCTCGAAGGTCATACTCATGGTGACCGAGGTCACATAACTCAAATCACCCGAAGGTCTATAGCACTGGCATACTCATAGGTGTGTCACAAACTCAAGGAAAGGAATCCGAAAAGTCACATAACTCATTTTCCGTTTTAAATTCGATAAAAAGGTTAATATTGGCAAAAATTACCAAAATTGCATTATTTATCCAAATAAAAACAATAGTTGATTATTTTCCACTGTCATTCTAGAAATAAAGTTTTTAAAACTTTAATTTCATCTATTTATATTTATTTCATCAATTTAATGTTGAAATACATCTCTTAATTAATTTATTAACTCAAATCATCAAAATTCTAATATTTGTCAATTTATTTAACCAAATTTCCAAATAATAAATTCTAAACCCTATATTTAACTTCAAACATATTGTTTATATGAAATAATTTTTTTTAACAAAGTTTAACTTCTCTTTTTCATTTATTAACTCAAATATATATTTTTTCCAACTTATTTTATTTTTATTCTCAATATTAAAATATAATTATCTCTATATTTTAATACTACAGGTAATCACCAATACCAGGGTTGTTACAAATAAGCTCATAAAGAAGAACCTTTGTCCACTCCCTAGGATAGATGATCTTTTTGACCAGCTAGTTGGCTCTTCAGTATTCTCTCAACTTGATTTAGCCACGGGATTCCATCAGCTTAGGGTCGTCGATGACAACATTGATAAGACCGCGTTTAGGACTCTACACAGATTTTATGAGTGGTTGGTTATGCCTTTTGGGCTAACCAATGCCCCAGTCTACTTCATAGATTTGATGAGCCGCATATTTAGAGAAGTCCTAAATAAATTTGTGGTTATATTTGTGGATGACATTTCGGTGTTTTTCAAGAGTAAGGAGGAGAATGGTAATCATATAGAGGAGGTTCTTCGTACACTTCACATTCTGCGGTTGAAAGCAAAGTTCTTGAAGTATCACTTTTGGCATAAGGAAGTGTGTTTCTTGAGGCATAGAGAAGGTCTACACATGGAAAGAGTTTGATAAATAGTTTGGTACATTTAGGCTCGGACTGTGAAAATCCAAAGAATGGTAGGCAAAGATTAGGGATGTACTAGAAAATGAGGTAAGCCACGTGTAGATAATTGCAGAAATTATAATTGTTTCATATAAGTGGATTTAAAGGTAGTACCTTAGAATGAATATGAGTATAGGAACTAAAGACTTTAAGTGAAAAAAAATGAGATTTTCAAGGTTTAGGAAGGATACTCCTAGGGTAGTAAGTAGAAAAATCGGCTTTATGTCTAACCCAATAAACTGAAATTATTAGAATTGGAAAAAATTATACAATTATCAATATTTTTAAAGTAAACATTAGGAGTATAGCAAAAAATTTAAATTGGTTTTTATATGATGAAAATTTTGTTGAAAAAGTGAAAATCTTTTTGAAGAATTGTAGAGCATATATAACTCACTAGTTTTTTTTGAAAATAAACAAAGATTTAAAATATGAAAACCTAAAGCGTATTAAGTATCAAAAATGTAGATTACAACATTTATTGTTGTAATAGATTTTTCATGAAAAAGGAGGGGAGCATAAACTATAACGCTACCGTTATAGTAAGTGACTCCTAAGGGAAATGCTTTACATAGTAGGTAAGGGTTATTAATATTTATTTTTAATTAAGTCAATGCACTAGTATCTTTTGGGTTATAGTAATGGTGTTTTATGCAACATCTGTTTTGAACCCAAAAGAAATATGTTTATAAAAAAGAGATAATTTCTAAGAATAGAAAATATGATTTGTGAATACACTTATTATTTAAGTATAAGAAATTGTTTTCTGGTTATGGATATATTAAAACTATTTTGAAGATGAGTTTTTCTGAAAAGAAAAGAGTAATTTAGATATTAGAAAATTTATATTATAAGAGAATACTATTTAAACATACTTTAATCTATTGGAATGAAAAGAAAAATGGTATAATTTTCTATGAAACCAATAAAAATGTTTTGTGTAAGTTATAAGGAATACGTGGAAGAGATGTACAAGGTATGGGAAGCATCATATTTTGTATAGCTCGTTTTGAAAAATATAAAATAAGTTCCTTGTAATTTCACATAAACATGAAGTCCTCTTTTAGAAGGTTCATAAGAAATTTTAGCATTGGTAATTTCTCAAAAGAGAGAGCAGTTCCAATACATTAAGGTATGAGACCCTTAGGTGTAATAAGAAATGTTTTGAAAACATATAAGGATATTTTAAAGATATTCTAAAAGAAAATAGTTTGGTGAAAAAGTAAATAAGTGTTTGGAAAACTTAATAAAAGAGAAATGTGAGGATTCAAATTTTTATAGACAACCAAAAAGGTCTTTGAAAGTAAACAAGGAATATTAGGACCTAGAATTTGAAAGTTTTTCCCTTTAGGTTTGGGAAATAATGTAAATTTAAAAAAAAACTGTGAAGATGCAAGTCTAGAAAGATAAGATTTTAAGTAACCTAGAATTTTTGAATTTAATAGAAACTTAAAGATAACACTTTTAGAGACAAAGGTTTTGAGATTTGATGTTTTAAAAATTTAGAAACCTTATTTTTTAAAATGGAACTATAACAAACTCCTAAATATGATGTAGACAGGAATCATTTCCTAGGTGTAACGTAAAAGGTGTAAGGCTATAGAGAAGACAAAAGTGACTAATTTTGGAAGTAGTGATAGGAAGTTTCAGTAAAGTGTATAGGGCACTAGTGAGAACCTAATAATATTGATTCAGGTAAGCAGGCTAAAGAAGAATAGTAAATTGTAGTTGGTAAAATTGTAAGACACGCATGGTTGAGAATGTATATTTCTAAATTTGGAAAAATCATCTTTCTTTAGTGGAATTCGCATAAGATAGTAGTTCTCAAGCTAGCATTGGAGTGGCACCTTCCGAAACTCTTTAAGGAAGACCGCGCTAGTCGCCTTCCTGTTGGATAGAGTCTACAGGGGAATTGCCTTAGTTCCGACATGGTTAAAAAGACTTCGGGAAAGACTAAATTTGGTTTGGAGAAAATTCGTATCTCATATCCACATTTCTTTGATAGTAATTTTTCGAATTCCCTACTTTCCATCTTTTGTTTTGAAAAGGTTCTTTCCTTTATTATCCTTTTAGAGGGTTGAACTTAGGATTTAACCTGTCGATGGTTAGATTTGATGTAAACATGTTATTAGAACATGTTATGAATGATGGATGCTAGTGGTTGCAAGTGTTTGCTAGTGGATGTTAATGGACGCATATACTTACACTAGGCACTATTATCTCTTAGAGATCGGCCTAACTAGGACACTAAAGCATATGCATATAGATGTGTGTGCATTTGCATTTTTATTTTTATTGGTTGCTATAAATGGATGTTTATCACATGGTTGTTGCATTTGGGCGATGATTGTAGCATGCAAATACAACTATAATTTATCATTAGGTATTTTTGCATTCATTTGTATAAATAGCACGGACATGATTTCATAAAAGGAGGTTAGCTGAATCACTGAACCGCCTAGTCTTTTGCATTAGTTAAAGACATTAACCCTATACTAATTACATAAGTAACATAAATTGCATTTGAAAAACTTAAGGACAATGGATGTAATGGGTGATGGTTGAGTTGTTGGTTGTAGAACTTGGATGAAAACTTTTATTTCATTCATCTATCCTTAGAGATTTCGGAAATGAAATCCCTTAAGGAGGTGAGAATGCAACAACCCAAAATTTAAGGAGGAATTAATAAATAATTATAAGTGAAAAGAAATAGTGTTTATAAGTAGAATTCGTTTGAAATTAGTATTGAAATTAATTCGTAATAAATTTATTTAAATGTTTCAATTAGCAAGGGAAAAAGTAATTAAATTCTAATGATTGAGTTTAATATAAGAACTTGCTTTTTTTCAAAATGGAATGAAAATTTTGAATAAAAAATAAATGCATGTTTTGAGATAAATAAAATAAACTTCTCGTTTTTGAATATATGTATGAATTTATAAATAGGGAGTTTGTTTTGTTACGAAAGAGAAAAAAGGTATAAGGTGTATTTAAAAAGAAGGCATCCACTTTTTATAAATTTAGATGATGATGTTCAAATGAGATGGGTTATCGTAAATGAGGGAAAATGTAACCATATATTTACAAAAAGAAGGCATTTAATAAAATAAACATTATATTTTGAACAGAAAAGACAAGGGTGTATTATGAAAGGATTACATTTCTTACAGAAAATATAAGGTATGTTATATTTTGTTAGTAAAGAATAAGGATCCGTTTGATTTTCAAACATAAAAACATTAATACCAATCAATTAATGTAATTGATTGCTTAATTTAAAGGTAAAGAATTAGTTTATTAATTAATACACAACATATATACATATTTGTGGACATATGTTATTTATCTAATTACAAAAAATGTGAATATGGAAAAAAATGTAGACATAATAGTTTGCATATTATTTGATGAATTCAGATTTGAATATATAGCGTATTGACATAACAATTCATATGTTATTGATCCAATTAATTCAAACGTGAATATGAATAATATTAGCATAAGAATTTCTACTTATTTATTAATTTATTATAGACATAAACATGGAGAAATACTGACATGTTAATTTATTTATTTCAGGTGTAAATGTGGAAAGATATTGATATGTCGTTTGTTTGTTTATTTCAGAACTAAACATGTAAATTAAATGGGATGTTGAAACTGAAATGAAACTTGCGAATAAAGAGAGACGCATGGAAATTTAATGTAAAATAAAATGTCACATATTAGAAAATAATTGAGGAGAAGAAAATGTTATTTATAGTTTATATATTATTGAGGGTGTAAATAATTAAATTAAATATGTGATAAGGCACCTACAAGGCTCATTGTAAGATTTGATACCACAATGAGTCAGTAGAAGTTTCAAGAGATTCTAATCTACAGTTGAAAGCACGCTTAAAACATTATAAATAGGACCTAAATTAACCTAGGTTTTCACTCTAAAATCAAAACCTAGCCTCCATTTCTCTCTCTCAAATATTTACCTACATTCTTCATTTATAAAATAAAATTATATTTTATATACATTCAAATAAAATATGGATATTATACAAGTTGGAGGAGATTTCTAGAGAATTTTGGTTGTTATAAAAAAAGAATTCCAACTTTTGTCCCAGGTGAGTGATTGTAATTATTTTAGATTTTTTTAAGTAATTTAAAATAATAGGGTTTCCAATAGTTGTAGTATTACTACGATTTTTGGAATAACCTTTTTAGTAGTTTACTTACATTTTTTAGAATTATTTGCAGTCTATTTCTTTTAGCTGTTCTTTTCAGTTAATTTTAATTAATTTCTGTCAATTATAGCTTTTCCATTTATTTACAATTTATTTACAGCATTTTAATTTATTTACTATTATTTACGGGTTATTTGAGTCTTTTTCCTATGCTTTGGATTTTCATCTATTTTCAGTTTTCTTTTATTTCACCTTTTTCTTTGCGTATGGATTAGAATAGATTAAACGCGAATATGGATTAAAATTATATGAATACTGAAATAATGGAAGATAAGATGCAAATTGTAAAGAATAACAAAAATGGGATTAAGGCTGAAATTGAGCTTAATTATGATATTGATGTTAGAATTTGACTAATTAAAGATAATTGGCATAGTTATAATGTAGAATTATAACTAAAAAGAGTATAAGATGAAAGAAGCTTATTTTTACACTTAGACCTTGGGTTAAGTAATAAGCATGATTATAACATAGGTTATAATAAGAAACAGAACAGAGTGAGGTTGATTTTAAGACTTAAGATAAATTGATAAGCATAGATAGTAAGGACAAAAGTAAAGGCTTATTGAAATAATTTATCTAAGTTAATAAACAAAGAATTAAAGTAGGACCTGTATCAAATAATATTCCCTTATTTCTATAAACACGGTGTTTCACATAATCCTGAAGTGAAACGTGGTGTCTCGCGTAATCCCGAAGTGAGACGAGGTGTCTCACATAATCCTGATGTCAGACCAGGGGGATGCTTATGTTAATAACGGTAATGAATGACCAATAAGTAAAAGTCCAAATCATAGGGATTTGGGCAAGGGACGCAACTAGATATTGTTTGGATGATGGGCCAATACCAATAGCATTTCCTCTATTATTTCTATGAACACGGTGTTTCACTTAACCTTAAAGTGAAACGAGGTGTCTCACATTACCCTGATGTGAGACGAGGTGTGTCACATAACGTGAAGTGAAACGAGATGCCTCACATAATCCTGAAGTGAGGAAAGGTGTTTTAAATAATCCTGAAGTGAGATGAGGGGCACACTTATGATGGAGCTTAAGGTAATAAGAATACCCAATAGGTGGAACAATAGGTAACATGAGCACGGTGGTGGTTACGCGTGCGACTTCCATTCGGGTGCTCAGTAATCATTATGTGTTCTAAGCGCATAGTGTGTGCCTTCCATAGGCACAAATGTCTACTGTGTTGGGAGCTTTAGCGTCCAGTGCATAGTAGATTCTATGGAGTAGTAGGCCGATCAAAGGGTAGCATTAGGAATTCAGCCTAATCTAAGCTGCTATCAAAAATATGCAAACAATTAAAGTTAATCAATTATGTTGATCTAGCTAATTCGTATTTGTTTCTAGCTTATTCATTCTCTCTATTTCCTTTGTTTCCTTTTATAAACTATCATTCACGAGACTTTTAGTCTGACCCACTCCTCCATTTTCCCTTTTCCCCCCATAGGCTAGCAAGAGCAAGGACGATAGATTGCAGACACTTGGAGACTTCTTTGACAGAGATTTCCTGTACTTCTCTTCTTTATTTTCAGTTTTTAGCTTATTCCATGTACCGGCACTTTGTGAGGGATAGTTTGTACTCTGATATTTATGAGACCGAGGTTTTGATTTCATGAGACATACTGGTATTTTGAGACATTGGTTTCATAATTCTATATTATAAAGTTTTACTTTTAGCAAATTATTAATTTAATTTATTCTGTTGTCTTTATCTATTTTTTCTTTTGAATCTTAGTCTCTTCTAGTTTTAGTTATACCTACAACGCACCACATTTCTTAATGTGTCCTTTTGGGTATACTAAGGGGTGTAGGATGTTACAATATTCCTTATGTTGCAAAACAAATATTGATTTTGCATAGAACGGACTTATACATGGATGTATTCGATGGAAATGGTAACAAACACAACAAGAGAAAAATAAAACCATCTGAATATTTTAAAGGTAGGCCACAACATTAACTATTTGGATGCTTTGCGAATATGTATGAAAACTATACTATATTACAATTGATCAAAATTACTAAGAATTCATTGTTACTGTAAAATGTACATGGATTCGCATCCTTGAATTTTCTTTTAAAAATACCACAGACTTCAATATGTATTTTATAATAGTGTTATCATATTTTACTGACACTATAAGTTGTTGCATCCATGTAGCACTACCTATACATCACTAAAGTCCAAGCACTGAAGACAATGACAACCTCATGTTGCCTTTATGCATCCATGTTAATGGAATCCGCCATATTACCGTCCACCTCCTCGTTTCTTTCAGTGTTCATATCAAGCAAAGATAAACAAATTATGAATGGAGCAATGCTAGCTTACTCATTCAACTTGGCTATTATTTTGACTTATTTACCATTCTCTACTATTATCCAGGAGTTAACTTCGAATCTGTACCCCCTTTAGTTTCAATGAACGCAATGTTCTAATTTTTATATGAGCTTTCCACATCAGTCGCAATCTGCTGCAAGTTGTGTTAAACTATGGGTAGAAACTACCAACTGAAATATTTCGTGCTTCAAGTATAATTTTATGCAGTCAGTGCAACAAATGTTCCAGTGGCTACTTGCATTTAAATCAAAGAATTGAGGTGGTATTAATTTCTAAAATAATGGTAGACTGAATGGGAACAAAATCAATAAATAAAGTTTATCATTCTATCTTTCTTCCTTTTTCGGTTACTTCATTCCATTAAATATAAGACCTACCTGCATATATACACAAATATATGATTTATTGAAAGAAATGAATCATTTAATCAAAATATATTTTCACATATTGTTTATATTTTTAAGCTATAATAGTGTGTAAGTTAGAGAAATGTTAGTCAAAACTTAAAAGTATTGGTAATCACACTTAGTAGCTGCTTTATAATTGATATTTTCTTTGCTAATGCTCCAAAAATTAAAATATAATGTATTATTAAAGATAGGTTATATTGATAATGAATGAATATTGCTGACACGTTACAGGTGCTTTAAGCACCATGAAAATTGGAAGTAATAAATATGAAAATTTAATGAGCATAAGGAGAAAGTCAGGCTTCGGCTGATATGACCTAATATTGCAACTGAAAAGTAACTTAAAAATTGGTTTACCCGAATGTAGCCATCTCTTCCCTTGATGCATAGAAGTTACCTTCCCATCATCAATTAGTTGCATCGTTTCATACCCATTTCTTCACTTGATGCATAGAAGTTACTTTCCTCAATATCACTCAATTATATGGTTTTGTACCTGTCCCTTCAATTGGCAGGTGAAACAACTAAAAGAAATGAACTGAATTTTTTTTTACTATACATGTTTATATTCCAAGGAAAAGTACATGATGTAAGTAAATAAACAAATAAATCCACATTAACAGTACGGTAGCACAATCTTTCTGAAATGAAACTAAATTTTGATAATATATTTAATGTAGTCATATGCAGTAACAATTTTGCAATATCCATATATATAAATTAATAAATCTGTGAACGGTGATTGGATTGATGATAAAATGGAATTCTGGGTTGCGAACAGTGATTCACTTGATGATGAAGAAAAAGAATTCTTGGTTCAGTTCTCCAACTTAATGACAGAAAAAAGGATTGATCAAATTCTATTGAGTCTGACTCATAGTTATCCTTTATCAAAGAATGACTCGGGTTATCAAATGGTTGACCAACGAAATTAAAGTCATAATAAAACATGGCATACCTTATGTAAAAATGATGCTTTATTAAGATATTCTTGGCAATATATTTTTAATTCAAATTTATTTTTGTGAACTAAATATAGCAAAATTGATAAGTGTAGAACAATGTATACAAATTTATTCTATTTCAAGCAAAGTTGCAATCGTGCCTATTGCTTCGTCATACTTTAAAAAGCTCAGCCTAGATGCCAAATATTCTCTGAGTAAGATATAGACAACCCAATAAATGAGAAATCTTTCAATTTAATCCATTAATACAAACTTGAGTGATGCTTCCTTAATTCACCTTAATAATTAAGAATTTATCAGCCAATGATAACTCTTTATGAATCAAACCCATCAGCCTATAAAATAGACACCATACAGAATTACTTTTAAAAATGTTTAGTTCATAATGTATGCAACATAAATAGTTGTGAATGCAAATATTATAGAAAGATTTCATGGTGTAAAATATTATACTGATGGTCTACATATATATTTTTGAGCAAAATGCCAAGATAGCATAGGCTTTGCATATTTCATGCTTTTACTTCGTAAAAGCAGTGTTCCTTAATAAAGCGAATAATTTTTTCCATTGTTTCATTGATTAAAAGTGAAATATAAAATGTGTAATGGGCTCATCTGGAACGAAATATGCATATTTGATAGCTAAAAACTCATCCTTCCCTTTAGCCAAGTGTAGATTTTAAATAAATGCCCTTTAAATGCAAATAAGTGATGGACTTGGATGGTTTTCAAATCAATGTCCTTTTAGGGGTCTATTTTCAATGTGTATGTAAGGAATGCTTCAAAATTGATGTAATGCTCGATGTAGGATCAGTGATAATTCAGATGTATAGTATCTTAGTATGTATAGTGGGATGTAAGCAATGGAAAATAGTGGATCGATACATAGTGGTTTCGCACTCATGTAGTTCGACACGATATAGGCAGGCAGCCTATAAACCATTGCACACTGATATTTCAATATAAACAATCATTATAAGCAAGGTAGAAAGTAGTAGTTTATAGACTATGGTTAGAAAATGAGATTTCAATATAAATACAATGCATATTTTTCTGCATTGTTAAAACGCTAGTATTCATCAAATTTCTTTTTATTTGTTTGCAAACATAACATAAGGGTAATTGTTTCAAAAATGTTCAAACTCCATTTTTTCTCATTTTTGCAAATCCAACCTCAGGTGAACAGTTTTCATTTTAAGTGCTAAGTAAATTTATTTTGAAACCAAAACTAACATTCAGATGTTTAGCTAAAATATTATTTTGGAATCCAGTTTATATAGCGTGGTGTTGTATATGTTGGGTCATCGTTCCAATTTTGACTTTTATATGCTATAATCTAGATACGTTTGAATTTTGATCACGATTGTTATGTTTATGGGGACAATTCCACGCTAGATATAGCATGACTTTTGAAAATTACTATTCAAGTAAGCAATATGCTAACAAATTCTGCATATCAAGATGTACGTAATAAAACCTTTAAAATGATCAGAAGAGGAATATTTTGATGATAGAAAAACCTATTACCTTGTTAAAAAGAGTAAAGTATGGATTTAAATTGATAATGTATAAAAATATGGAGCAACATAAATTGCTTAAAGAGAAGAATATAATTAGCTTAAAAGGAGGGTATAATATTTTTGCATTATTATGCTCATACGTTGCACAACTATATTTGGATATCTTTGAACTTGGCCTGAAACTGATTTCCAATTCAAACTCATATACGACCTGAATGTCTTACTCACATTCAATACTGGTTTTTTAATTATATGTCTTAGTTTCAAAGGTAGATAATAATCGAAAAAATTTCAAAATCTTGAAATCAGCATTCCTAGATTTGGAAATATATGACAATGAAATGAGAAAAAGCACAGAAAATATCAAGTGGAATCTTTTAAAGTTATTTCAAATAAATGAATTTATACATAATATGTAACGTTTAATAGGCGACTAATCTTTTAATAATTAAAACATATTTATTGCTACATTGTTTGAATATGACAATGTACATTGTTATAATACTAAGAACAACGTATATATTTACAACAAATAAAATGATCATATATTTATTACATTGTTTGCAACAACCTGCGTATTTTACGATTATATATTTAAATGTTTTATTCAAATATAGCATCATTAGTTAGTTGGATTTAAAATCTGAAATGTGACTTTTTGTAAACAGTCGAATCCGGACTGGAGACCACTTTCATTGAGTTCAAAATGGTGTTTACAACTTGTTTGAGCATAAACATCGATATGTTTGGAGTTGTTTAGGATTTTGGTATTTTCAATTGGTCTTTGGGTTGTGTTCTAGCCCACTAACCCAATAAGATAACCCAAACCTTCTACCTATTAACTCCTACTCCACTCCTCTTCATTCATTCGTTCCACTCATAAATCCTAGCACTCTCAAGTCCTAGGAAGGATGGTGAAGAGGAAATTAAAATTCCTAAGCCCTAGCTTTTCTTAGGAATTCAAATTCAAATATGAATCAAAGAGAAGCTTAGGTAAGCATCCTCTTCATCTTCTCTTCTCAATCTCCCTTCAATTTTTAAAATTTCTTATAACTTAACATAAGAAATCTTTGCATGTGATAATACATTAAAGATATAAGAGGTGTAGTTGAAGAGGAATTGATCTTTCTTTGTTTTAGAGCTTCGCATTTCTTGTTTTTGAGTTTAATGGTGAGTTATTGAATTCACATCTACGTCTATAGCTTTCATTGTTGTTAGGTATGAGTTCCTAACATCTATTCCATGTTCATTAGCTTTTGATTTGAATTGATCTGGTGAATTTTTCAATTTTGGTGTTTTGAAGTCAAAATCTTTAAAGATCCTATCTTGGATGTTTGGACAAGTTATTTACGATGTATCGAAGAGCCTATAAGCCTGGGTTGTCACTTGGCAAAAATCCTTAGCCTCCACCGCTAGTCTAATCTCTTCCGAATTGATTTGGCCATCACTGGCCTAGGCAAGTTGTTGCCCAGTACAAGCAACCAGACATCTGGTTGAAAAATCTAGACGTTTGGTTAGGGTACCTGGAAGAATAATACATACGGCGGAAAAATAAAATGGCAGAGCCACGAACTTGACACTAGTTAAACCGGTCAGAAATCTGGTAGGTTTCATAAATTAAAAATAATCAGGAGAAGGAAATTATAATTTTCCAAAACCTTGGGTCAGATGTCTGGCCAAACCAACCAGTCGTCTGGTCCAGTGCAATTTTGCCTATTTTCCTATTTTTTAGTGGATTTCCAACTTTTGTCGATTTTTGTTGTTCCAGTTAGTTACTGTCATTTATTATCGAATTTGGTGTCTTCTTTTCTAGATTTATGGGAATATCCTTTTGATTTTGATATCGATTTTCGTGGTTATAATTCATGTCGTCGAATGTGAATTTTTGGTGATAGATTGTTTTTACAATCGTTTGTGTGATTTGTCACTTTAAAATACAATGATTTTTATACTAGTAGTAAATACTCAAACTCTTTCACAAAAATGATTTCAACGTTACTTTTAATACAAAGCTCGTTTTGAAATCTGTTTTCCAATCTATTAATATACACAAACCTTTACCTCATTCTTATGAGAAATCTAATTAAATGACTTATCAAAACAAGTGGTATGAAATGCTTGTGTTTACTTCGTCGGTTAATTCTTGGACTTGTTCGATTAAAATCTCATGACAATTTTCGAGTGGAAATCTATAATTTATTCGTAAATAATTAAGTTAAGCCAGTGGTTATGGGACATGAAGCCTAACTCATTTATTTACTAGCTTAGTGTAATTTACACTTATTGATCTATGATATCATTCTATGGAGTTTCGGTTCAATTTGGTGGTGTACCGACCCATGGTCTTTTGACCGTCTATAGAGCAATAGGCTTAGCGAGTTCGATACATGCGGCGTATCTTTTTAAGTGCGTCTATGATCGAACCAACGAGTCCATGCATGGGGTGTATCTTTTTAAGTGCGTCGATGTTCGGCTCAATAAGTATGTGCATGGGGCGTATCTTTTTAGATGCATCGATGTTCGACCGTGCATAGGGCGTATCTTTTTAGATGCGTCGACGTTTGGCTCATTCATCCCTAAGAGGGGATTATACCCCATATTTTTATGGTTAGCGACCTGTGGGATAGCGTCTCATTTATGATACACGTGTTGGCGAGTTATCATGCTCCCGTTTATGATAGGCCACCCCCTTTGTGTCTTTTGGATTTCTAATTATTGATTTATGGAATTTGTGTTTCGCCATTTTTTGTGATTTGCATTGATATGTTTTGTCAATATTTGAGTTTTGGTGAATAAGCCAAAGAATATGATATTTTTTTGGATATTTGAGGAGATTCGAGATATTATATGATTTTCATTGTTATCTAATATATACTTGTCAAAGCATGGCATTATTGTTATTATATATTTTTAACATATCCCTTATCCTATATCATCTTATATGATATTTATAGCTAGACTGATCCGTTTATTATTCTTCTTCCTAAATAATACTCGGGTCAAACCAAGGTGTTTTAGGTGCTTCCACTTGACTTCTTAGCAGGGATTATCTTCTGACTTTTGACTAACTACTTTAGCTTAGTTGTTTTTGTCTTTCATGTATATGAGATAGAGACTCCTTGATGTATACATATTCTTTTGTCTAGCACTTGTACCTATTCTTTTGTGATGTTGTGGATCTTGTATGACCACCACTTTGATGTACACTTCTATGTGTTATATTCATATTTGTTTTTGCCTTAGTGGTATGAATATCTTTGACTGATTTTGTATTATGCTTATTTTATATTTGTTTCCACAGGTCACATAGCCACTGTGCAGTAGCTTTGAGTTTGTATTTGATATGTCAAATTTCCTCTTGGAATGAAATGCATGATATTCTATCTGGCATATCGGTACTCGCACAGATCAATTACGCAAATGGTCGCTTTTCAACAGCCTTATTGTAAAGGCCCGCAAATCCGTACCCCTTTTGAGCTGGCAAAATTCCACAACAATTCAGCCCAAAGTGGAACAAATGTATGAGTCTTCGGGTTTAAAGAAGAAGAAGAAACAGAAACAATAATAGAATCTCACATTTCGCAGCGGAACAACATATAATAGATAAATGAATAATCTATAAAACAAAAACACTATATCGGTTTTTTTACATACATCACATTATCCGAGTTACACAACACGATACAACAATGGCATTCATTAGAACTTGCTACATAGAAATTTACTTTACAACAAACCACACGCAGCGGATACTATATAGTGTAAGTCATACGTCTCGCCATCCAACTTGAACTCCAGATTTCCACAGTAACTTCTTGATAGACTTCGCTCCGGAATAATGATAACCTGACTCTAGGCTACTCATGCGGAAAATTATGGGCACCCAGAGTTTAGAAGGGAACAATACACTCCAGGTCAGTCGTGGGACTGGTGTGAGATCTTAAAAATAGTTATTTTCACAAAGAATATAAAAAGAAATTCGTTATGCTTTTCGAAAATGAAACTACCATAAGGCCTCTCGCCACACACATAATGAAAACGCAGAATTGGAGGAGATTTCTCCTTACGATAGTCAAACATGATTAATACGCAAATCTTTTTAATATTATCACTAGTGCATAGTGCAGGATCAAAAGTATAATATTAATCTTAGCCAGCATACAACTATTATTGTATGCCTACTATAGCTACTAAGTTCAATAGCAGGTTACCGCCACATTCCATGGCAGGTTATACAACTAAAACCGTACATGGCGCGTATTGTTTCTTTGGATTTCCAACAAATGGTCAGGCTAAGGAACTTCCTACTGCCACATGGGTACGCCTCTGGAGGGACGTCCTGAGAACTTAACCAGCTCTCTGCCAACACAAGGCCGGGTTACCTCTGTAACTAAGTAACTACTACACAGTATGCCATCTTCGGTCATTTGTGACCTTTATCCGAGGATCCTCAATACCAACAACCACAAAGTAATAAGTTTGCAGCAACCACATTGGTTAAGTATCTGGGCTCCATACTATGATACCACCCTATTCTAGAAGGAAATGACATAACCAAAAGGGCGCGACTCTCATAACCTTGCCGCATCTTTCCTGTTTCGACCATTTTCGGGGTGTGAGGTCCGACGAAGTCTCGTCCACAAAGCTACACTTTTCACAAAGCCATGCTTTGATCAACAAATGATCAGCAGCACTTCGTATGCCACACTACCAAATTGGGAGTATATCACTAATAACCATCAACTACATAACCTCTGAGCTCGTATGTCTCAGAGAAGGGTGTTAAGCTAAGAGAATAAATTCTCCGCCACCAACAGAAATGTATTTGATAGAAATCAGCTTCATATCTCAAAGGATAATGTCAGACACACATCCACACAAGTTCGTTCCGGATCGAACGGAACCGAAGGCACTTCAAAGAAGCCCTTGCATTCCGGGTATTCACTAATCACGTCCGGAATCCCCATCACAAAAGGTGATAAAATCTCTATTCTGGAGCAATACGGTGAAGAGACATTCGACTGGTAATCCTTTCGCTTTCGAAAATATCCGGTCTTCAACACCTTCTTCAAATGTAATCCCATTTCGTCGTATCATTATTCGGAATGAGTTTTATGATACAAGGTCATCTTCCGGCTAATCCGAAGAATGAGCACTTATTTTTTTAAAACAAGTGTTCAATCAGATTTCAAACAAATCACAACAATTTCCACGTTGATCTTTTTAAACAAAAGATCCATCACAATCACAAAGGTTCAATGTGGGTTTCGAATATCCATTTGGAATTCGACTCCCGGTCGCATCGAAATTCTAATGCCATTTAAAGGCTAATATTGATAGTCGGTTATTTAACTATCGATCATCATTCACAACAATCACTGGATTTAAATAATTTTCCCCCAATTATTATTTTCAAAATATCTTCGCCAGATATAATTTTAACACTCCAACCATTTGAAAACAAATTTCAAATCAATTTTGTCCTTTCAATCTTTCGAAAACAAATTTCAAATTCTTAAACTCCTTTCCACACTTTTTAAAATAAAACAATATTTAATTTTAAAACAAATTTCCCTTTCTTTTATAAAATTCCCTTTTTGGATTTAAATTTTTAAATATCCACTAATTTACGATTTTCAAATCGATTCCCAAGTATTTACTTTCAATACCAAATCAATTTTTCAAATTCATTTCCAAATTTATTTCAATTACCAAATCCAATTCCAAATTGGTTTCTAAATTTAGTTCAATCGACAAATCAATTTTCATATCAATTTGACGAAGGTTTATTTTTAAACACCAAATAAATTTTCAAATTGATTCCTAAAATCTTTTCAAACACTAAATTGAATTCCAAATTTAATTTCTAAAATTTATTCCGTTTATCTTTACCAAACTATTTAAAATCCATATTTTAAATAAATTCCCCAACCTTTGAATAGTATTACCCGAAATCCATTTATTAAGCCTTTTTTTCCATGTTTTGGAATTTTTATTCAGTAGGATTCAAAAATAAAACTTTATCCTTTTGAAATTCCTTCTTTTAAATTTGTCCAATTCTCAAAAATAAATTTTACTATACATTTTCAACTTGAATTTTAAAAAATCCAATTTTATCTTTTTCTGGTATTCTACGATACCAAAAATATATTCGGCTAAATTTTAGCTTCGATGATTTCAATCACAATATAATTACACAAAGATTATCAACACACAACATATGAAACAAATTCAATATTTGAGGAATCCAGTTGGATCCCTCAAACCTGTTTCCCTGCATCCACAGATGTTAGCACAACAATTAAATACCAGTTCCACTTCGATGTGGAATATTGCGGTATATGGTATTTATAAAATATCATCCGCTATTGTGCGGTGCATAGGGTCTCATCCGCTATATAATGCGGGAAATCAATCACTCCAAATACATATATAATACCAATTCCACTTCGAGGTGAAATATCACGGTACATGGGTTTAATATAATATCATCCGCTTTTATGCGGTGCATAGGGTCTAATTCAATACAACTGGTAATAATTTATCATTCAAGCACACAATCAACACAATCAAAAATTTTAAATCTAACTTTTTACAATTAAATCAAAAAAATCTGATTTAGTGAGAAGATCTCACCTTTGCTTTTTACTTTGCAATCCATTTCCATTTTCGGCTTAATTCCTTTCAGATTTTGACCTTGTACAAACAATTTATACAATTTATTAATATTCGAAATAATCGAAAAATCAATTTTCATTTGATAATTTAATTAGCCAATGACTTAATTTTAAAATTAAAATTTGATTTGAAACAAAAATACTTTCTTTTCCTTTGAAACCTCACTTAAAAAAAATTAATTTATATAAATTCAAAAATCCCATTTTAAATAACTCTGCAATATTTTAAAAATTCCTATATATTATTCAAGATCACATATTAAATTGAAACATCTGTATCTATATACTTCAGCCCATTAAATGGAACGATTTACAACCAAAACCATCTTAAATTTTACTGTAATCCTGATAAGTGATAATAATTTTATTCATAAGCTTACTTGAGTAAATGTTTAATTAAGATGTTTTTAAGAGTCAAATTTACCTTAATTCGAACAGGACCCAAAATCAGAAGATCTGCACCCAACGACGAAGTCGATGTCACACGCTCCTTCGCCAATGCCGAAACCCTAGCCCCCTACGCCTTGAGCTCACTCGAGATGCTAGCTTCGACAAACCAAGCTTGAGCCCAAAAGCAGCATCACAATCGCCAAGACGCCTCGCTCCCCAACCTCTTGCCTAACGCCAGAGCAACGCACCGACGTCGTGCTTTCCTGTTGGAGACTTCAGCTCGATTGCATCCCTACCTTCACATCGTCCCTTCTGGCTTGCTCGCGCATGAGCGACAGCCTCGACTTCGAATTCGTTCCCTGAATGCTTGGTATACTATTTATTTTTTATGAATCGAACGATTTTGATTTTCGCCATTTCAATTTGATTTTATGGATTGTGAAATAGAGAAGGGGAAAGGATGAGAGAGCTCGGCCATGATTCGCATTCAAGAAAAAGAAAAGGGGAAACGAAGATAGGGTTTTCGTTTAATTCATCGGCTTTTCTCTTTAATTTTATTTATCGACAATTTACTTCCTTTCTTCCACGCGTGATTAAAACAAAAAAGGGGGAACACTTGTACTCGATTAAAAAAAACAAGAGAACATGTGTAGCTGAGGAGGTGTTTTATTTGTTAACGGTGTGTGAATATATATTTAATTTAAACTCAAATTCAAATTATCTCGATATTGTTAGTCAAAAATTTTGACTTCCAATTGAGGCATGCCGTCAGGCATCCATAAGGTTATACCCCTATTCCGAACGTGAATGAAAAGGTTCCGAGTCCAAATTTGATCATATGAAGAAGATAGCTTTTTGAAGCCAGTTAATAAATTAACTTTCAATAAAATTTCAGTGAGTTTGCTTATCGTACGACCACACGACAACTCCGACTGCTACGAAAATTGAAATCCGATAATAAAACAATATTACGGATCCAATGGAACTGTTTTCGTCGAAATCCGAGATTGTGCCTCGGAAGGCTATTTTTAAATATCGATTTAAACAATATAAATTTAAAACTAAACAAAACATTTCCAAATTAAATTCTGAAGCTTCCATTATCTTCAGTATTATCAATATGGGTTTTCTAAGCCTTTAAAATATTTTTAATCAGCTTAAAACTGAAGATTCAATTTTTTTATCCAATTTCAATAAATTAAACTCAATAATTAAATTTCCCAAATCATAGTTAATTTTTGAAATTCGAGTTTAAAAAAAATTCCAATAATTAAAATCAATTAAATATTTTAATTTCAAATGTTGAAAATTTTGGGTCATCACATCCTTCCCCCCTTAAAAGAATTTCGTCCCTAAATTTCTAGTTAAGAAGGTTGATCCTTAACCCATTTGTTATCTTTCCAAAACTAAACAGTTTTATCAACTTGCCCAAAACAAATCTTTTTATCAAATATCCATTATCATTTCTACTAGCTTTGCAAAATCTTCACAGTTTCCTAACAACTTCATTTACTTCATAATTCAAATTTCAAATTTTCAAAATTTTCTCAAAATTTTTCTAATTCCTTAAATTTCTGAAAAAATTCGCCAGCCTCTCCTCTGTGCGGCTAGCTCAGTACGACTACAAAATAGCACCACAGGCCCCCAGATTTCAAAAGAAAACAAAACGCTAAGTGGCAAGACAAGAAAATCATCAAATTTCATATGGAATTTAAATACATACCTTTTTGTTGAGAAATTCAATTTTATCTTCGAAATCAAAATCCCAATTCCATTTCCATTAATACACCTGTGTATCCTGCTAGCCATAATATTCAATTACAACATTCAAATTTATTTTGCACATTCCTTTACAAAATTTTCAATATATATTTCTTATACTATTTTTACATTACCATTGAAATTATATATCCATTTTCATTCAACCTTGCATTTTTATTTATAATTTCATCTGAATTCAATATACAATTTCAATTCTATTTGGATTCAGTTTAACTTCTGAATATTGCATTTTATCAATTATCTTTTATTCACAACTGATTCATGTCACTATTTTAAATCAGTTTCATTTACTAATTCATTACAAATTCCAATTCATTTTATCTCAAACCATTTTATTTCCACCCTTATTATCTATAGTTCACTTCGAACTAAATTTACAACTTTATTTTATTTCACACAATTCAAATTGGTTTTCAATATTCAGTTTCATTTCCAGTTTTATTCTTTTGTTCATTCCCAAACACAGTTCAATTTCAATTTACCATTTTGGTTTACAACCACTTATATTTAAACTGGAGTTCAAATTCCATATGAATTTAATGTATCTTTTATTTATAAATATTGAATTCAATTCATTTCAAACCATATCTATTTGGTTATTTCTTCAATTAATTTCACTAACTAATTTTATTTTAATACTTTACTTTGTTTATCACAAATCAAATTCAATTCCAATTTCAGTTTTATTTACTTACAAATTCGAAAAAAAATTCAACATTTAATTTCCCTTTCATTTACTTGCAATTGTAAATTTATTTATTCATTCACAACCTAATTCTAACGACCCGACTCCCTACGCCTAGGAAATCGTATCGTCTTGAAGAAAGAAAGAGATGAGAAAATAGAAAAGATAGAGAAGTAAGAACAACAACATCAGAATCTCACAGCGGAACGAATAAATTATAATAATCACATAAGTATTTACATAATATGCAATATCAATCAGAGTTATACAGATAATACATACTAGACAGTTATAAACACATGTCTAGTTAATACAACACAACTCAAACAAATAACTCAAAGATACCAACACAGCGGAACTATATACCTATCTTTAGCGCTGAAGCCTCCTGTTCCATTGCTCCTCCAGAATTCGTCAAAGCTAACCTGAATCCCTTGGCTACCCGTAAAAATTTGGGTACCCGAGAGTTTATGAAAAAAACAAAAATAAACTCTGGGTCAGACATGAGTCTGGTGTGAGTAACAGGTTAAAGATTGCTTAACTTTGAAAATCCTTTGAAATAAAAGGTATCACGTAAGACTCCCCACAAATAAACATGGGTAAGTTTTTACCTTACGCTAACCAAAACATTTGATAGGAAATTCAGTAATATTATAATAGGTCTAGGGTTTTCAAGTAAATAGAAAATAGCCGAAATTGTTACATTCATTAAATTCCAGTTACTAGCCACAAAAGTGGGTAATACAATCAAAACCGTTAGCACTTATTGGATTGTGGATTCCATACAATGGCAGGGCTACTGGGGTACCGCCCGTCACAGTACGTGGCCTAGATCAACGTACCGAGGATCACTCCCGACCCCTTGCAACACAAGGCCGGAACCATTCCTTACTGAACAGTCCCGAACAAGATAACCCCGCAGTTGGTGTACATCCAACCGCCCACACAGCCGAAATAAAAAGGGACATCTAGACAGGGGAAAATCTTGTCCTGCTTGGGCATGACCCACCTAACCTTGCTGCACCTCCCCTGTTTTAGCCATTCCCGGTTGATGGGGCTTGAGGCTGCGATTACCTTTATAGAAAATATTTCTTAGAATGCTCATCGCCCACCTGACGATGTGTTGAAAGCATTCAATCCATACAAGTTCGTTTCGGGTTCGAACGAAACCGAAGGCATTATCTCGTTACACTCATTGTGAAATCACCCTCAGAGTTAACGACGATAAGCCTTGCACTCTGAATCTTCATCTTTACTTCAGATTCACGACCTATCGTTAATTTGGAATCGATGTGGTTTTCTGATATTCCAAGTAAGGAATCCCGATCCCGGTCTCATCGAAATCCAAAACGTGTCTTTTAAGGCCAAGTTGTCTATTTAGTCTTAACAGTTGAATTCAACATTATCAATATACACAAAGATAGATAATTCATAATATCACAGTAGATAATCATATCATCATCATAAACAGATAATCAATATTATCATCCACACAGATAATTAAATATTATCATATTTAAACCAAACATCCATGCCACATAGATATTATTCATCTCATATCTGAGTTCACAATCATCAAATGAAATATCAATATCATTCATCCATAAGCAATGATTTATAATCATACCATTTGTAATTAATTTAAAATGAATTAAATTAACTACTTCTATCTCTAATTAATTTAAAGTAAATTAAATTAATTACTTCATCTATAAATCCTGCTTATACAGTCATTAATTAATTACAAATTAATTGATCATCCTCTGAATATTCATCTTGGTTAGACACCCTTGATTAATTATTCTCTAATTACAATAGGTAATTAGTCTTTAATTAATTGCACAAATTAATTATCCTAAATCATTTATAGTAATTAACATTTTATTAATTAAAAATAATTAATTACATTTCTCCTTAATTTATCACCACATTATTAATTATTTAATTAACCAATTCTTAAGTACATCATTAATTATTAATTAATGATCTCTAATTTAGATTTAAGTTAAATTACTTTGATTTAATCAATTACATTAAGTAATTAATCTTTAATTAAACACAATTATTAATCACCTTTGATTAATATCAACCAGTAATTAACTATCCTTAATTATTTGTATTAATAACTTAATTATCCCATAATTAATTATCTCCATTAATTAATCCCTTGATTAATTACGAAAGTAATTATCCAAAATTAATCATATATATTAATTAATTAATAATCCTTAGTTAATTATCTACATTAACTAATAACATTTCTTAATTTACTTCTTAATTGATCTTTAGTTATAAATTAATTTAAATTATTAACTTAAATACATAAGTCATTCCTTAATTACCCTATTATTCTTAAGATAATTTATTTCTTTATTAATGACTTTATTAACATTACATTTTAAATTTAAATTCAAATATAATTTGAATTGAAGATTCAAAATGGCTATAATTTAGATTCAATTTAAAATCTTTTAAATAAATGTAAATAACATTTATTACTTACATATGAACTTATATAAGAAAACTTTTAAATTAAACTACTTGAATCTTAATTCAAATTTAAATTTCCAAAATACATTAATATTTAAATCTTGCAAATCTCAAGTTTAACAATTTATTTACTTTTCATTCAAAAACCTTTAATCAAAGAATTCTAAAAATCAAGTTAATTTTTATTGAAACAAATTTACTTTTCAAAATTATTTTATTTGAACTTATTTTTAAAACATTCATATTTAAAACTGATTTAAGCTTTCAGGTTTGGATTCTAAGTAAACTTGAATTCCATCAATTTATCTTGATTTAAAACTTCGATTTAAACTCTCTTTTAACAACTAGAATTAGAAACTCGATTTTTAAATCCAAATCCATTTTAAACTTTAAGATTTAAATATCCATTTGAATCAATACCCTTTAAAAATTCGAATTTAACTACTGCAACACTTTTGTTTCAGGTCTAAGTTTTAAAATCTGGAAACTATCAGGTTTTAAACCTGAAACTCATTTAAATATTTAAACTTCATTTTAGATTCAAAATATAAATTTGGATTCATACATCAAATTAGATTTACACTTTGTTTAATCTTAGTTGACAAACTTAAATTCAAATACATCATGATTACAACTAACTTACAATTAATTTTGTTTAAATTCGGTTTAAATTTAAAACTACAGGTAGTTTATACAACCTGTAGCAACCCAACTCCACCTGAGACCAAAGCAAAGTTGCTTCGAGTCAATTCTCTCCCTGCTTCGAGTAAACAACGCAAATGACCCGAGACTTCCCCGAGCCTAAAAACCCTGCACACCAAAAACTGTGACAGTTTCAAAACCTGGAACCATCTCAAATTCCAACCCACTTCAATGCTTCGAGTTTTCCATCGCCTTGCGTCGAGTCACCTACTCGAGTGACTCGAGTATTTCCTGAGGCAAAACTCTGCACACCGAAGGAACAACCCAGCACTCCAATGGCACGGTGCATGTGCACCGTGGCCCCAGCCAACTCCGGCCTTCCACTGGCACTCCCACACGACGCCGGTCATCTCCATATACTACCACGACCACCAAAAGCTACCCCACTTGCTCGAAACAAAATCGAACCTTCCCTCTAAAACCTAGAAACACAACAAACAACAACCCCAAAACCTGTAACCATCTCGTTCACGAGATTCCGACCCTCTGCACCTTTGCGATTCCGGCCACACCATCACCTACCTCCCCGTTTTCATCCCCTCGAGTTTAGACGCACTCGATCAACCAGAGCCGATGCTATGATCCAGAAAATACTACCTGTTCAAACTAGGTTTACCCACTGAAAACGTAAACCACCATCGCCATAGTGATCGAGAGAGCCTCCGACCATTTTTCATGGCCTCTTCGATCACCCATCTCCCTCCAGAACAAACCTCAATCCCTCCGATCAACGACACTTCCAGAGGCAACCCAAAATGCTCGAATTGTTAAACCCAGTAAAGCATGTTCATAGCTCAACTAAAAAATGTGATTTGAGTTTTTAAAATCCTAATTTTGATTTAGTAATCAGTTCATAAGCTTGAATTGATGGATCACGACAACTGAATTTTTGACTTATTTTATGATTTGCTCTGTTATTTCATTTTTTCCAGGCTTACTCAAGTTTGTATTTAACTTTCTTATAAATTTTAAGCATCCATCTATGCTAAAAAAAACTTTTGATTAAGTCCTAATCCAAACATCAAGTAAGAAAAAAGATAATGATTTTTACATCACACTATTGCTTGAAGTAAAGAACAAAATGTTACAGAAAAGGCTACACTCATCCATGCAGAGATATGGCAAACAATATATATACAACAGACATCAACCAAGCAACCATATTTAAAATTTAAACCTTTAAAAATGATGTTACTCACCTTTCTTTTGGAAAAAGAGACAGAGCACCAATTTGAATTTGCTTTTAACTCAGAAAAACTTGAATTTCCCTTTGCTATAAAACTGAATTGCTAGTTGTTAAGATTTGCAGGCAGGCCTTGAATTGAAAATGCTTTGCATGTTTGATTGTTGTTTAAATTTTTCAAAAAGAAAAGCTTACTTATGTTTTCTAGTTTAGCTGTGTTGAATGAACTAAACAAAAAGCATTGCATATAAATAAGCAAACAGGTTTGTATTAAGAAGGTGTTTACTGGTTTAGGTATTGTCTTTAATCAGAGATATTTCCAAATGGAGGCTGAAATGATCTTCATGCAATTCGAAAAGACTTTGTTTGTATGCTGAGAAATGGAAGCATTTAATGAAATGGTACTTTATGTTTCACTTATCTCATTTTTGTCTCTACAGATATTTTTTTATTTTGTAGCATATATAACTTCCTATATAAGATTCTTGCCTGTTTTGTTTTTATACTTCATGCATAGACATTTTTGTTTATTCCTGCCTTGCATACATTACTTACAAGTTACATAATATATTACTTTTACACTTTGTTCTTGCCTTGCATCTTTATTTTACAGGATATGCATAATTTTCTTGCCTACTTATGTTTACATACTTTTATCTTTGCCTGATTACTTTTATTATTTTGTCTTGTTTCATACTTATCTTATTTGGGTATGTAGATGTTTCTTTCTTTTATTTTATTATGCAGGTTCATTTGGAGGCTGAGATGTATTTTTTTGTACTAGAAGTGATGGTGCTTTTTACTTAGCATTAAATGCCATTGTCTTTAGCTTGACTTACAACTTGTTTAAAATTGAATATGAATATGTTAATATTTTCCTTTTGCCCTTGCAAACCTGCATACTGTCTTTACTTGTTTGTATAACATGTATATATTTTTATTTGTTTTCTTGTCTTTTGTTTTTGCCTTGGAATAAAAAAAAATATTCTAGTTAAAATTTTTTTTATATGACAGCATATGTGTTTATACTTATTTTGTAAACACATCTTATCTGTTATTTTATTTTACCTTGTTTTAGTTATATATATATTTTTATACATTTACTTATTATTTTTATTTAACATATGTTTGATTTATGCTCAATCTTAGAATTTTAAAAGATTTACCTTATCTTAATCATTTTTGAAAGATTATATTTTAAATTTACTAATCAGAATTTCCCAAAATATAAATAAATTTAAAAATAATGATTTCTATTTGTATTTGCAAATCTATTTGTAAAGACATTATATTACTTTTTTTAATTAAATATAACTCATAAATAAAATAATTTATAAAGGAAACAATCTCTTTAATTAAAAAAAATCCTTTTTATTAAAACTTACTTAAGTTAGAATCATATTTAAACAAATTGACATTTATCTTGTGTATTTAAAAGTTGTATGGTTATCTATTTAATAGCTTAATACTAAATTAAATCAAATTTTCAAATTTACCAAAAATATTAGAATTAGAAAACATAACTTTATTTATTAATTTCAAACAGAGCTTATCTATACAAATATACACATACATACGTATAGATTATAAATAGAAACAATTTATTAGTTTTTAAAAGATAAATTATCAGTTAAATATTTATTCAAAAGAAGATTTATTAAATCAATTTAAATATTATTAACAAATATTATCAAATCAATTTAATTTTTAATGTAGATTATTAAATTGATATTGCCAAAATTTCCAGGATATCACACTAATTTTCCACCTTTATAAATTTTATTTCAATCATTTAGTCTATAAGACCTCTCAAATTCACCTTTATTCAAATTAACTCAAGTGAATTTCAGTTTAAATCCGAATTTTCTAAGTTTTCTAACTTATTTATTATTCCATAATTATTTTAAATAAGATTCCAAAGTCTTACCAACATTTCAAAACCATTTTTTTGAAATAAATTCAAATTATCTTTTGAATTTCTAAAACCAAACCCAGTTTGCAAACAACTTCCATTTAAGGCAGCAATTCCTCTCTTGGAAACTCGAAAATGAACATCGATGATGCTGCAGTCATCACCGAAGTTATTTTTCAACGACCAAAAAGAGTTTAGAGCTTTCATCCTTCAAAACACTTTTCCAAAACCTTTGAAAATCATTTTCAAACTCAAAGGGAAATTAATTTCCAAATTCCAAAATTTTCAAATCCTTTCAAATTATTTCAAATATTTCTCTGCAATTCTATTTCAAATTAGAAATCACATTTATAATTTATATTTTCAAATCTTATTTGTATATGGATTTATTTCTTAATTTTGGAGTTACGATTTCAATTTCCTATCCAAATGATAATAATATTATCACTTCCTAACAATCAAGCCACCATACACTATAATAATTTACAAAGATTATTTCCTTTATCTACGAAAATAGTTTGGGTAAAATTATTTCATTCGCCCTATTTTAAAACAATATCGTGCCGAATTTTTCAGTAGGAGTGTTTAGAGATCCCTATCAATAGAGTTGTACAGACTATATCGACCAGAATCCATATACCACTCAACAAACCAATCATCACAATATAAAACAATTTTATATTCACTAACGAATACGCGCTCATATCTATTACTACACTCAAACTCATTCTAGAGCACTGCTGACTCTATATCTAATGAGTAACACCCACCAGAGCCAAGGTTGTCGCTTAACCAAATGCTCTGATACCACTATAAAGGCCCGCAAATTCGTACCCCTTTTGAGCCGGAAAAATTCCACAACAATTCAGCCCAAAGTGGAACAAATGTACGAGTCTTCGGGTTCAAAGAAGAATAAGATAGAAGAAGAAACAGAAACAATAACAGAATCTCACATTTCGCAGCGGAACAACATATAATAGATAAATGAATAATCTTTAAAACAAAAACACTATATCAGTTTTTTTACATACATCACATTATCCGAGTTACACAACACGATATAACACTGGCATTCATTAGAACTTGCTACATAGAAATTTACTTTACAACAAACCACATGCAGCGGATACTATACAGTATAAGTCATACGTCTCTCCATCCAGCTTGAACTCTAGACTCCACAACAACTTTTTGATAGACTTCGCTCCGGAATAATGATAATCTGACTCTAGGCTGCCCGTGTGGAAAATTATGGGTACCCAGAGTTTAGAAAGGGAATAATACACTCCAGGTCAGTCATGGGACTAGTGTGAGATCTTAAAAACAATTATTTTCACAAAGAATATAAAAAGAAATCCGTTATGCTTTTTGAAAATGAAACTACCATAAGGCCTCCCGCCACACACATAATGCAAATGCAGAATTGAAGGAGATTTCTCCTTATGATAGTCAAACATGCTTAATACGCAAATCTTTTTAATATTCTCATTAGTGCATAGTGCATAAAATATTTTGAAAGTATAATATTAATCTTAGCCAGCATAGAACCATTATTGTATGCCTACTATAGCTACCATGTTCAATAGCATACCGCCACATTCCATGGCAGGTTATACAACTAAAACCGTACATGGCGCGTATTGTTTCTTTGGATTTCCAACAAATGGTCAGGCTAAGGAACTTCCTACTGCCACATGGGTACGCCTCTGGGGGGGATGTCCCGAGAACTTAACCAGCTCTCTGCCAACACAAGGCCGGGTACCTCTGTAACTATGTAACTACTACACGAATATGCCATCCCCGGGTCGTTTGCGACCTTTATCGGAGGATCCTCAATACCAACAACCACAAAGTAAAAAAAAATCAGCAACCACATAGGTTAAGTATCTGGGCTCCATACCATGATACCTCCCTTTTCTAGAAGGAAATGACATACCCTAAAGGGCACGACCCTCATAACCTTGCCGCATCTTTCCTGTTTTGACCATTTTCGGGGTGTGAGGTCCGACGAATTCTCGTCCACAATGCTACACTTTTCACAAAGCCATGCTTTGATCAACAAATGATCAGCAGCACTATGTATGCCATACTACTAAATTGGGAGTATATCACTAATAACCATCAACTATATAACATCTGAGCTCGTATGTCTCAAAGAAGGGTGTTAAGCTAAGAGAATAAATTCTCCGCCACCAACAGAAAAGTGTTTGATAGAAATCAGCTTTATATCTCAAAGCGTAATGACAGACACACATCCATACAAGTCCGTTCCGGGATCGAACGGAACCGAAGGCACTTTTTTGAAGCCCTTGCAATCCGGATATTCACTAATCACATTTGGAATCCCCATCACAAAAGGTGATAAAATCTCTATACTGGAGCAACCCGGTGCAGATAATCCTTTCGCTCTTGAAAATACCCGGTCTTCAACACCATCTTCAAATGCAATCCCATTTCGTCGTATCATTATTCGGAATGAGTTTTATGACACAAGGTCCTCTCCCGGCTAATCCAAATAATGAGCGCTTATTTTTTAAAATAAGCGTTCAATCAGATTTCAAATAAATCACAACAATTTCCATGTTGATCTTCTTAAACAAAATATCCATCACAATCACAAAGGTTCGATGTGGGTTTCGAATATCCATTTGAAATTCGACTCCCGGTCACATCGAAATTCTAATGCCATTTAAAGGCCAATATTGACAATCGGTTATTTAACTATCAATCATCATTCACAACAATCACTGGATTTAAATAATTTTCCCCCAATTATTATTTTCAAAATATCTTCGCAAGATATATTTTTATCACTCCGACCATTTGAAAACAAATTTCAAATCAATTTTCTCCTTTCAATCTTTTGAAAACAAATTTCAAATTCCTAAACTCCTTTCCACACTTTTTAAAATAAAACATTATTTAATTTTAAAAAAAATTTCCCTTTCTTTTATAAAATTCCATTTTTGGATTTAAATTTTTAAATATCCACTAATTTACGATTTTTAAATCGATTCCCAAGTATTTACTTTCAATACCAAATCAATTTTTCAAATTGATTTCCAAATTTATTTCAATTACCAAATTCAATTCCAAATTGGTTTCTAAATTTATTTCAATCGACAAATCAATTTTCATATCAATTTGCCAAAGGTTTATTTTTAAACACCAAATAAATTTTCAAATTGATTCCTAAATCTTTTCAAACACTAAATTGAATTCCAAATTTAATTTCTAAAATTTATTCCCTTTATCTTTACCAAACTATTTAAAATCCATATTTTAAATAAATTCTCCAACCTTTGAATAATATTACCCGAAATCCATTTATTAAGCCTTTTTTTTCCACGTTTTGGAATTTTTATTCAGTAGGATTCAAAATAAAACTTTATCCTTTTAAAATTACATCTTTTAAATTTGTCCAATTCTCAAAAATAAATTTTACTATAAATTTTTCAACTTGAACTTTAAAAATCCAATTTTATCTTTTTCTGGTATCCGACGATACCAAAAATATATTCGGCTAAATTTTAGCCTTCAACGATTTCAATCACAATATAATTACACAAAGATTATTAACACACAACATATGAAATAAATTCAATATTTGAGGAATCTAGTTGGATCCCTCCAACCTGTTTCCCTGCATTCACAGATGTTAGCACAACAATTAAATATCAATTCCACTTCGATGTGGAATATATGGGATTTATAAAATATCATCAGCTATTATGCAGCACATAGGGTCTCATCCGCTATATAAGGTGGGAAATCAATCACTCCAAATACATATTTAATACCAATTCCACTTCGAGGTGGAATATTATGGTATGTGGGTTTAATATAATATCATCCGCTATTATGCGATGCATAGGGTCTAATTCAATACAACTGATAATAATTTATCATTCAAGCACATAATCAACACAATCAACAATTTTAAATCTAACTATTTAAAATTAAATCAGAAAAATCTGATTGAGTGAGAAGATCTCACCTTTGCTTTTTATTTTGCAATCCATTTCCATTTTCAGCTTGATTCCTTTCAGATTTTGACCTTGTACAAACAATTTATACAATTTATTAATATTCGAAATAATCGAAAAATCAATTTTCATTTGATAATTTAATTAGCCAATGGTTTAACTTTAAAACTAAAATTTGATTTGAAACAAAAATATTTTCTTTTCTTTTCCTTTGAAACCTCACTTAAAAAAATTAATTTATATAAGTTCAAAAATCCCATTTTAAATAACTCTTCAATATTTTAAAAATTCCTATGTATTATCCAAGATCACATATTAAATTGAAACATCTGCATCTATATACTTCAGCCTATAAAATGGAACGATTTACAACCAAAACCATCTTAAATTTTACTGTAATCCTGATAAGTGATAATAATTTTATTCACAAGCTTACTTGAGTAAATGTTTAATTAAGATGTTTTTAAGAGTCAAATTTACCTTAATTCGAATAGTACCCAAAATCAGAAGATCTGCACTTAACGACGAATTCGATGGCACACGCTCCTTCACTACTGCTGGACCCCTAGCCGCCTACGCCTTGAGCTCACTCGAGACGCTAGCTTCGACAAACCAAGCTTGAGCCCAAAATCAGCATCACAATCGCCAAGACGCCTCGCTCCCCAACCTCTTGCCTAACGCCAGAGCAACGCACCGCCGTCGTGCTTTCCTGCTCGCGACTTCAGCTCGATCGCACCCATACCTTCACATCGTCCCTTCTCGCTTGCTCACGCACGAGCGACAACCTCGATTTCGAATTCATTCCTTGAATGCTTGGTATACTATTTATTTTTTATGAATCGAACGAGATTGATTTTCGCCATTTCAATTTGATTTTATGAATTGTGAAATAGAGAAGGGGAAAGGATGAGAGAGCATGGCCATGATTCGCATTCAAGAAAAAGAAAAGGAGAAACGAAGATAGGGTTTTCGTTTAATTCATCGGCTTTTCTCTTTAAATTTATTTATCGACAATTTACTTCCTTTCTTCCACGCGTGATTACTTATCGTATGACCACTCGACAACTCCGAATGCTATGAAAATTGAAATCCGATAATAAAACAATATTACGCATCCAATGGAACTGGTTTCGTCAAAATCCGATATTGTGCCTCGGAAGGCTATTTTTAAATATCGATTTAAGCAATATAAATTCAAAACTAAACAAAACATTTCCAAATTAAATTCTGAAGCTTCCATTATCTTCAGTATTATCAATATGGATTTTCTAAGCCTTTAAAATATTTTTAATCAGCTTAAAACTGAAGATTCAAATTTTTTTATCCAACTTCAATAAATTAAATTCAATAATTAAATTGCAAAAATCATAGTTAATTTTTGAAATTCAAGTTTAAAACAATTTCCAATGTTTAAAATCAATTAAATATTTTAATTTTAAATGTTGAAAATTTTGAATTGTCGCACTTATTCTTCGTGTTAGTCGACGAAATTACTCTACAGTGTCCTTATCTAGTGTGAGTATAGAGGTGGGACGTGACATTGTTTGTAATGTATTGTTTGACAATAGTGTATGTGAATTATTAAATACTTATTTGGTACATTACAGTCGATGTGTCACAATAACTTATAAAAAAGAGAGCAGTATTTGAAAGATAAGCTATTATCTTACTCATCCGCGAGCATAGCTCAGCTGGTTGAGGACTACCTTACAACCATGGAACAAAGTTCCTGAAGGTTGCGGGTTCGAGTCCCGCAGCTGAGATTTGTTTCCCATTCGTCTTAAGCGGCCTTTCCTCTGAATAAGCTGAACTGTTCCGCTTGAACTTGGGTCCTTGTATCTTATAATTTAAAACAATTCTGTACTCTTTCTTTCTTCTTTTAGTAAACAAAAGTTATAAGTTCAAAACCATTAAACATCATAGCAACTGAATCGATTTATATATAAACTTAAAATTTTCAAGCTTGTAGAAAAACTATTTATAAACAATAATTTCTGTCTGCAATTGGAAAAGACCCAAAAATATTAATTATATGACATGTAACCATAAATTGTGAATTAATTTCCAATGGCATGTAAAAAATAAATTACTCTCCAAAAGATGTAATCAAGTAGCCTTTCTTTTATGTGTATTAGCACTCGGTTAAAGTATTTTTAAAATTTAATTGCTGTAGGACCATGTAATGGGACGGTCCACAAACATCATCAGTATGGTGTGCAAGAGTAGCGAGGGAGGGTAACAATTAAATAGTTGACAATAGATTTGTAATTTACTATTTCGATCAAAAAAAGATTCAAAAAAATTTCATGTTCTACAATCATGTAAGCAAGCTTGTTCAAATCTCAATTTTGCAAACATGGCATATCCCATATTTGCTGCGTTATAGTAATATTACTTATTTTAATATCAGAAATCCAAGTAATTAACTTCATAGCATACCACTTCTCATAATGATATTCTTTCAGTCAATTCATAAATTGAACAATCCAAGTGAACAGACATTTGAGAATTAAAAAATGGTTATTAAATAAGAAGTAAAGCGAAAAGGAATGCTTGCAATTCTTTGGTATGCAATGGTAAAACCCTTAACGATAATAGCAAGCTTAAAGCAAACAAATTAACTAGTAAAAGGAAAGTGAATTCCTTTATAATGGAAAAACAATCCACATTAGGTAACTTCTCCAGGAAATAGTCATTTAAACTCGTATTAAAATAATATAATATTGCATTTAAATGGCTCATAATTATTGGAAAATACTGAAAAAACTTCTATGGTCGTAGGTGATCAAATTTAGAATAATCCAGTGTCTTGGTCATTGTGCTCTTCCTTGGTTGTTCCTTTGGCTTTATGCAATTATTATTATTTTCTAAAAATGAGTGCAACTTATTAGGTTGATCAAGGTTTTTTTAGTGTAAGAATCAGCTAGGTAAGTTTTTTTTCTACAACGATAGTCTTTGATAAGTATTTAAGGGCGGGTTTGTGCCAAAGCAAGTAGATTAGATATGCAGATGGTCGTGAACATTATAACTCAAGAAAAAAGTGCATAAAAAGTTCCTTTAGTTGACACAAAATTATGATAACCAAGGGCTACTAAAGGTAAAAAAGATAGAGTGCTAAACGTGTAATTGTATGGTATATGGATTACCTCATATTCCGGTAGCAGATCTGAGCTGATTATTTTAGAGAAGTTTTTTCCATTGAGAACATGTGGTTGGTCCTCAACTCCTCTTCGTTGGATGCTGGTTGTTTTCTTTAATGCAAGCTAGGGAACAGGCAGCGTATCAAAATTATGTTAGGCAAAGTGTACAGCTGATTTATATATGGTTATTTATGGAGTACGGGCTGCATACCTCTTGAGCAACTCACAGGCCTCATTAATGTATAAATCTGTGTAGTTACAAGTTGCATTAAGCTAGGCTTCCTTGAATTAAGGACGGGAAGGGGGCAACGTTATATGAACATAGGGAAATATATTTTTATGGGATAGTTTAGTGGTCTGGTACATACCTTCATAGCTCTTGACAGTCATCGAGTCAGATCAACAGTTTTAGTGTTTTCTTCCAACACAGCTTGATCGAGCAAAAAGGCTTCGCTGTCCAAAAATGTGGTAGCAACTCTATTACCACTGCAATAAGTAGAGAGTGATATTCACAATTCAGCAACTTGCACATTAACTGTCAACATATATAGAAGACAGAAAGTTAAAAGATAACAGTGCAGGTATAATATAAGCTCTTGTTTGCGACTGATCCATTCCTGGTGGACTGCCTGACGACTCACTAACATGATGTAGGACACCAATCACATTTGGCAAGATATTTTAATGCATAATAAGGTAATGTTTGTACGGAAATTGTACAGGCAAGTAGATCTAATGCAGTAGGAATCAGCATAGGGGTTGCAAACCCGTCAAGAACTTAGTTGTTTCAATTCTTTTTATGATAGTTGGATGATTAAAAAATGAGAACTTATGCATTGGTTGGCATGATTCTCAACATCGATGAATGTTGTTAGAGCAGGGAACTGAATGTTGATGTTTATGGATTGCAAGAAAGTTGGCAGATTCAACTGCTAAAATGCTAATGTCCTACACCACTCCTTCCTGAAGCTTGCAATCGAACAGAGCATGAATCGGGGTTTGATCATCGCATGCAACTCTCCACCCTGTAAGCAGCGCTGGTAATGACTCAACTGATCCAACAGTTTTATCAAATTGGTTTTCTGTCAATCTCTTTAAAAATAGAGCACTTAAAAAATCAGATATGCATAGTATTGTCTTGTAAAGAATTGGAAAATAAGTATAAAGGGACATCTCATGCATGAAACATTCATATGTGACTATAATAACTTCTTGCACATGACATCCAAACACTTGAACACATTCATTTCATGTTTTGGAGTAAGATGGATGTATTCTACGCACATGGATCATTTAATGGACAATCTAAATGTTCATTGTGCTATGCCTATGTTTATACTTCCTATTCTCTAAAATTTGTATAAAAAATTAAATAGACTACCTATGGTCTAAAAAATGAAAACAGAAATGCACTGATCTTACATTTCTTGTATATTCTCCCCTTAAGCAACTGATTTAAGTTGTACAATCTTTTATATCAATATATTTGCTTAAAACATCATATGTTTGATATAATGCCACCATCACATGGATTCGAAAGTTGATGCTAGCTAAAATTTGACATTATTATAAATCTCAACCATGGACCTATTTAAGTTAATAAAGGGGCTACAAATTGGGTATGAAATAAGATAAACATCCTAATACACTTTTGTAATCATTCAAAACACAACACGAGTTGAAAAAAATAGTTTCATACTTTCCAATTATAATTAGATAAGAAAATTAACGAATAATGCATCATTAAGGCGCTAGCTAGCTAGGTAGTCCAAATTTATTTATGAGGTTGTTTTATCCTTCACTTGTAAAAGCAATTGAAACTATGTAAAAACAAACATGGATTTTATGTTGTAAGAAATTCAATGATCCAAACAAAGACATAAACTAAAACGCACCTATCTAAACTCCACCGGTGTCAACCTTGTTCTCTTTGGCATCGGCGACGCCAGCAACCTCTCCACAAAATTCCTATGTTGAGACCCATCATCTTCACCCTCCTTAAACGCGCGGCTCAAAGGTTCATGCTTAAGATCGGTAGACTGGTTTTTACGATGTAGGTCCATTTTGGAAATTAGGGTTTTGCATTTATCTTTGATTTTGGGGAATTCGTGCTATTTAAATTTGACCCAAGTAGAAGATGCACGAATCAGCAATGGCGGCGGACGGTCGTCGTCTTCACTGGAGGAAAAGCAGCAGTTGAAAGATCACCATTAAATTTATTTAAAAATAAGGTTAGGTATCAGGAAGGATGAGAAAGACATTCAGATTAGTTTGATTTGGAGAAGCAAATATTATGGTCAAATGGGTGAGAAGCACGTAAGGAATAAGATATGCGACCTTTCAATTCAAAAATATGAGAAGGCTTTTGTCCTCTTGAAATGCAACTCAGTAATCATAATGTAGTATAGATTTTGATCAGTTATCGTGTATGCTTTTGTAAAAATATTCACTTAATAATTAACCCATAACTGCATTTTAGGATGTTAAGGGCCGAACAAGCAGCAGAGTCGACCCAATAGTGAATATACAATGAATTAACTCATGTATGAGTTGATTTGCATCCAAGAGATCAAATGGACAGAATATAGGATGCCCAAAGCTACTCAAAGATCATTGGTTTAGACAGGTTCTTAGTAAGCCCATAAAAACTATGTATGGAAAGTGTTATTGGTAAGCGGCCAATAGGTTCTTAGTGATCCCATGAAAACTATGTCCGGAATAAGTTATTGATAAAGATCAATAGGTTCATAGTCAGCCCATGAAAACTATGACATGAGAGATGTTATTCGAGAACCCAATAGGTTCATTGTAAGCCCATGAAAACTATGTTTAGGTAATCTTGTTGGTGGATAACAATAGGTTCTTAGTGATCCCATAAAAATTATGAAACTAGACAGATAGTCTGTAAGCTTGGAACACGTTATTAGTTAGTCAATGAAAGCTAATAGGTTAATAGTGACCCTAGAAACTATAAAATGAAACAGTTAGTCAAGTGAATGGGGATGCGAAATCTAAAGCATGTTGCATGTTTGTATATAATCGTGATACATTTTATTATGTTATGTATTAAACATTATGAATGCAGGTGCATATTATATGATTGTTATAAATTAGGTTGAGATGCTAGTAAGGAGAAACCCCGTTTCGCTAATTGGTGGGGTCTCACTAGATATCTATATGGTTCGAGATGGTAGGTTTTATTCACACTAGTCTTTTTGTCCCAATCAAAATTTATGTTTATCCCCTTAAACTCTCGGCTGCTCAATTGATTTTGAGTAGATTGAGAGTTAAGGTTTTCGTGTTCTCTTTTAAAGAATAAGCTTTCGGAGACTTGTAGGAGGCAAGTTAGCTATTAGGAGTTCTTTTTGCTTGATTCCACTATGTTAATGGACGCAACAACTAGGTTGTTTGGTGCCTATTTTTAGACTTTGATCAACCAATGTGGCATTTCGCTCTTAGCGTATTTTGTGATAAATTTTAATTTCTCTGAACATGGCTTACGTATGGGATATTGTAATGAATATGAAATGCTATCTGTAGTGAAATGAGAAAAATGAATTTAAATTGAGCTTAAATTTTTTTTGTATTCATGTGTTTCTAATATATCAATGTATCTAACGTTACCGCATTTGGTCATTGAGATTTAATCACTATGGATGATTGCAGCATCCATAGCGATTAGTTTTGGGCCTCCAAATGGGGAATGTTACATGTTGGTATCAGAGCATTGGTTTATGTAAATTAAAAAGAAATTTGAACCTAAAAGATTTTCAAAACATAATCCAATGAATTAGAAGACCAAGATATGGGTTAACGCTATAGTAACGTACTTGCATTTGTTATATGTATATCTGTAAGTAAGCATTCCCCTCTCTCTGGACCGTTCTTTTATATCTTACTAAGGCTCGTATGTGAGAAAGAAAAATACGGAGGCAGGAAACGAAAGAGGAAATCTAGGTGGAGGAAGCACCACAATTAATGGAAATGTTCGACCCAATACCGGGAGGAATCCAGGTCGATAGGCAAATGCTAATCCAAATGCAAATTCCAACGTAGGTGCTGGAACCCTACTAGTTGATATGGGGATGATGTATCAGTTCTTTATTAATCTAATGCAAGCTGGAGTAGCTGAAGGAGTAGTTGAGGGAAATGTTGTAAGTACTGGGGGGAAAATCCTATGGCCCTGGTTGGCAATAACTATGCCAAGCCGAGCAGGGATTATACTAGTCTTGGTGGAAAACCGTTTTTAGGATCAGAGGATGCCGTTGAAGTAGAAAACTGTTTATTGTATTTTGAAATAATTTTCGCTCACTTGGGATTCGATGATGAGCAGAAAAGGAGACTTACTTCTTGACAATTGCAGGGAGCAGCACTTTATTGGTGGAATAGTGTTACCATGGTGGTTCCTAAGGAAGAGTTGACCAAGGCAGAGTTTTAAAGGAGATTCAAAGAGGTTCTTGTCTGAGTTTCCATGTCAGTATTATCGAGAAAGTTCATGGACTTAGTGCAAGGTGAGATGTCGGTGATTGAGTATGCTACGAAGTTTGATGAGTGGTCTAGATACAGATATGATACCATTGACACCATCATTAAAAGAAACGAGAAGTTCATTCGAGGGTTAAGACCCGAGATTACTATGGCGACTATGCCACATCACCGATATCCAGCTATAGTTGTATTGGAGATGTGTAAGGACCCGATTCTTCGTCTTCCGAAAATTCAACATCGATACTCACTTTATCGACTGCCGAGCAATCGAACGACGGAAAACCGAACACTTAGGGTTTTAAGAAAAGAAAAGAGGTAAAAGAAGAGAGAAAAGATAGAAAATAGAGAGAAGAAAATAGAAAATAGAACGGAACAGAACACAGCAGAACAATATCAGAATCTCATAATTCGCAGCGGAACAACATATAATAGATAAAGGAATAATCTTTAAACAAAGAACTATATCAGTTATTACATTTTATACATTACATTACATCATCATCAGAGTGTACAACAACAAACAGTGCAGCGGAAAAAGAAATACTATATACTAATAATACGCCATGCCATCCAGCCTGCCTCCAGCAACTCCTGAATTCCAGAATATCCTGATAAACCTTACTCTTGACTGCCCGTGTGGAAATTGGTGGGCACCCAGAGTTTAGGGAGGAAAACAATAAACTCCGAGTCAGTCATGTGACTGGTGTGAGAACTCAAAACAGTTTATTTATCTTTAAAAACAAAATAGAGGAATATTTTTAATTCAATTCGCAATGCTTTTAAAAATGAGACTACCATAAGGCCTCCCGCACACACACACATGCAAACGCAGAATCGGAGGAGATTTCTCCTTATGATAGTCAAAGATGCTTGATATGTATTAAAAATAACATTTGATATTATTACTAGTGCATAGTGTAGGCAAAATTCATTTCGAAAATAGAATATAAATCTTAGCCAACATACGACCATTATCGTATGCCTACTATAGATACCATCCAAACAGTGGGGCGCCACCATAAGTGAATGGCAGGTTCTACAACTAAAACCGTACAGGGTTTCGTATTGGGAATTGGATTTCCAACAAATGGTCAGGCCAAGGAACTTCCCATTGCCACATGAGAATGCCTCTGGAAGGACATCCCCGAGAACCAAACCGGATCTCTGCCAACACAAGGCCGGGTTACCCCTAATTGGGTAACTACTGACACGAATATGTCATCCCCCGATCGTAACCGATCTATCCGAGGATCCTCGATTTCCAACAACCACAAAATATGCAGTAACAACATAGGTTAAATATCTGGGCTCCATCCATGATACCACCTCTATCCAGAAGGAATGACATACACTAAAGGGCGCTACCCCTAATAACCTTGCCGCATCCTTCCTGTTTTGACCATTTCCGGGGTGTGAGGTCCGACGAAGTCTCGTCCACAAAAACATACTTTATACAAATGCCATGCTTTGGGTCAACAAATGATCATAGAAATGATCACCAAGATAAACGATCAAATAAATGATCCTATCACAAATGATCAACACAATGATCATTTCACAGCAACACTCTGCATGCCACACTACCAAATTGGGAGTATATCACTAATAACCTTCAACTATATAACCTCTGAGCTCGTACGTCTCAGAGAAGGGTGTTAAGCTAAAAGAATAAATTCTCCGCCACCAACAGAAATATATTTGAAAGAAATCAGCTTTAAATCTCAATTTGTAATGTCAGACATACAATCCATACAAGTCTGTTCCGGGATCGAACAGAACCGAAGGCACTTACAAAGAAGTCCTTGCAATCCGGATATTCACTAATCACGACCGGACTTCCCGTCACTAAGGGTGATAAAACCTCTATATCGGAGATCAGCCGATGTAGAGTAACTCGACGGTAATCCTTCCGTTTTCATAAACATCCGGTCTTCAACACCGGTCATCAAATGCAATCCATAACGACGTATCACATATTCGGAATGGGTTATACGACCCCAAAGTCCTTTCCCGGCTAACCCGAATAGTGAGCGCTTATTCAAAAATAAGTGTGGCATTCAAATTCAACAATTCACAACAAATACCTATTTAAAGGTAAATATTGATATTCGGATTATTTAACTATCAATAGGCATGCTCAACATCACCAAATCCAAAAAAATTTCCAAATTATTTACTTTCCAAAATATCTTTACTAGACATATAATTTCCACACTTCAAACATTTGAAAACAATTCTTCAAATCACTTTTCCTTACTCGGAAATTTCTTTCATTTCAACATGGTTCATTTAAACCAATTAAATAAATCCTTACCGATTTATTTTATATATTTACGTTCCAAGTTCGTAAATTTATTCCCACACTTTAAAAATAAATCAACGTTTATTTTTAAACAATTTCTCCTTTCCTTTATAAATTCCATAGTGAATTTATAATCCCAAAATATCTATGATATACGATTTTCAATCGATTTTCAATATTCAGTTTTAATTTACCTTACAAGGATAAATTCTAAAACGTTCATTTCACATTGGAAAAATATTCCCATACTTATTTAATAATAAGTACATCACAAATCTATTTATTTTCAACATGTGAAAATATTCAATATACTTAAATCAAAATTTAGTATATATTTCATTCTTTAAGGAAATCATTCTCTTAACACATTTATTTGGGCTAAAACGAATGTTGCGTAAAACATCGTTACGACGACCCAAAAATCACTAGTATAGGGATTCAAAGTTTAAATAGATATATAAATCCCAATACTATACAAAACATTTCCTTTCGGAAACCATTTACTATAACAACAGTGTTATAGTCCATCATTTCCTTCTTTCTCGAAAACGTCTATTTCAACAATAAATGTTGAAATCTATGTATTCGATACTTAATGCATTTTAAAACGTCTTTAAAAACATTAACTTCATTTCATAATGTTCCTTCCCCAAAAACATATCCATTTCATTTAATTATATATTCACAGTCCAAAATCGTGAATATAATTCCTTTCATATATTCCTATATCCAACTTATCAAATTCAATTGATTTCGGATTTATAAACAACGTTTATAAACTCCATTTATATTTTTATAAACTTCTATTTATAAAAACCCTTTTTATATCTCATTTTAAATGCCAAAATCCGATTTATAAGCTAATCTCTTATAAATCTTTTATTTTACAAAATTTATCCATTTTATAACTTCATATTTCATAAGTTTATAAATTTCAATTCACTTATGAAATCTATTTTTTTATTTCACTTTATTACTTATAAAAACTCGTTTTATAATTCCAGTATTTTAAATTTATAAATATCAATTTTATAAATCTTTTGTATAAACCGTTAATAATAATTCAAAATTCCCAATTTAAACCAATTTATAAATTATCACTATTTATTTCAAAAATCTTAATTTGGTTATATTTTACAAAAATTATAACTTTTATAACATTAAACTTATAACGTTAATTTATTTAAAATAAATCAATTCAAAATTTTAAATAAAACATATACTTTAAAAATCACTTTAAAACCCTTTTAAAAACCAAATCATTATTTTAAAACTCCAAAATTGGATCCGATGATGCAGCAGCACCAAATAGTCAATCACGACATCCAAATATCATATATCGATATGATAATCAACAAATATCAAAATATCTGTAAATAAATCAATACAGTTGAGGAATCCAGTTGGATCCCTCCAACCTATTTCCCTGCATCCAAAAACATTAGCACAATACCAATTCCACTCCAGTACGGAATTATCGCGGTATATGGGATTTATAAATATTATCCGCTTAATAGACGGCGCAATAGGGTCTCATCCGCTAAAAAATACGGGAAATCAACAACTGCAATATATACATATGCCAATATATATATTGCTATTATATATATAATACCAATTTCACTGTTTATGAAATATTCGCGGTATATGTTTTTAATAAATAACATCCGCTTACTAACAGCGCATAATGTCTATTTTAACAATCAATAGATAACAATCATCATTCAAACATGCATTCAGATATTTTAAATCTAACTATTTAAAATAAAATCGAAACCGATTCGATTGAGTGAGAAGCTCTCACCTTGATTTCAATTTCGTTTTAGCGATTTATTTCGAATGGACGTTTAATTTTACCCAAAATTTTTGCTGATTCCAATCGACTCCAATCCAGTTGCATCGCGTAGTGTTCGACGATACGATCCCAACGCAAAAAATCTCGTCCGAAAAGGACCTCGTACGAAAGAGATATCGCAGTTTAAAGTTTGAGCAATTATAATATAAATAAATTACAAATTTTCTTTTTTAAAATTCAACCTAACAATCTCAGGCCGTAGGATCCAAAAACACCCTCATCTGGACCGTGCGTTCCTACTCCCATCCATCTTCATCTTCTTCATTGTTCACGCATGCATCAGGTAATGAGGCCGAACCCATTATCAATTTTAGGGTTAAATTTAGCAACCTCCACACCAACCTATATCTCGATCAGAGAGTTCCATCTTGAAGCCTCTAACCTGCTCCATGCTCGGCCACAAGCACACGCAACTCGGCCACCTGATGCTTCTTGAAAGTCGTGCCAAGACGCAGACGAACGCGCCACTCCAGCGTTCACGTCGAACCTCCATTCCACATCTCCACCGTTGAGATGCTAGTTCTCGACACTCTCTACATTTTTGCAGTTGAAACTTTTGCCTAATTGTCGACGGATTTGGAGTAATTGGAGGAGGAAGAACATTGCTTCCTGGCCGTTGAAAAGGAGGGGGCGGCGGCCTGTTAAGAGCTAGGGTTTTTAATTTTTAATTTTTATTTTTTATTTTTTAGAGTGAAGGGGCTATTTATAGGAAATCGATCGAAACACTATTCATCCGGTAATTCCGAACTTCGGTTTACGCGCCGAAACTGACGTTCCTAAGGTTTATCCCGCGTTCCGGACACAATGGAACAGGTTTCGGAAGCTAATTCGATCATCTGTGCGAGATATGGCAACAAACGATCGATTTAAATTAAACCGATTTAAATCGATTTCTAGGCATTTTAATTTGTACCGGACAAACGGTAAATCCAATTGACACGAAATTTGAAACCTTATAATAATATCACATTACGGATCCGATGAAACTAGTTTCGTCAAAATCCGAGACATTTTGAAAAATGGCTATTTTAACTCGCCAAATTAATATTAAAAACAATTCGATGCGTTTCGAGCTGCTACGATCAAACGATAGCTCCGATTGACACGAAAATTGAAATCCGGTAATAACTAACTATTACGGATCCAATGGAACTGGTTTCGTTCAATTCTGAGACTGTTCAAAAATTGACTATTTTCACTAGTCGATTTAATATTAAAATATTCAATTTTCACAAATAAACTTTTAATTCGATTTTAAAAGTTCTAAAATATCGTTCTAACTCCAACATGATAAAATAAAATTTTACAAATCATTTTCAATCATATTTAACCCTATTTTCAATTATTTCTGTATTTTCACATATTAAACTATCGATTTAATTATTCAATTAAATCCAATATTCGAAATAAAATTTATTCGACTTAAAATTTCACTTATTAATATTTAAATTCAATTAAATATTCAAATTTTAATTAATAAAAATCCTGGGTCGTTACAATCTTCCCCCCTTAAAAGAATTTCGTCCTCGAAATTCTCACGTAAGAAAAGTTACAGAATCTATTAACTTTCCAAAATTCATAATTAAACTTCTTCTAAAACTTTACTAAGTTTTCAAATCTATACTTGGTTATCTTTTCAAAAACAACTACATCGTTTAACTTTCAATTCCAAAATCAAAGTTATAGTTTTTTTACAAAATTTCCCAAAATTTCTCAAAATTTTTCTAACGCCTTAAATTTTCGAAAAAATTCGCCATAGTCTCCTTTGCGCGGCTCGATCCGAAAAAAAATGACAGTATATATATCACAAATATACATCTCATCAAGTGGTGAGGCATCCCGAAGGGAAAAAAGTGTAAAAGTACGATATTTAATCCGAGATATGTACCTTATATTTTATTAGCAAGCATATACGGCTAATATAGCGCGAAAGCGAGCTCCAGATGCGAAGCAAACGCGATCCGCACCAACTAAACACTCAACAAACAACATGAGAACATGCATATATGTAAATAGTATCAATATATAACATATAACAACATCTATATATGCCAATATAGCAAATGCAACTAAAGCAACAAATGAAACCATCCACCAACTAAATATTCATTCATATTCTCATTAATATTCAATGAATTGGTTTTCAATTTTTAATCACATTTGATTCGTTTACATTGGATTTTATCAACATTCATTCTCAATTCAATTAGTTAACATTTACTAATTTAAATCCAATTCACATTCAATTCTATTCAAACTTATTTACTTTCAATTTGAATTCAATTATATAGCTTCCAATTTCGCTAATTCAATTTCATTTAACACTTAATGAACTTATATTCAATCAATTAACAATCAAATAACAACCAATGTTTATTAATTAAAACCAAATTCCTTTGCTTATATTCATTCAATTTGGTTTAATTTTAATTGATTTTCATTCAATTATTCAACTTCTAATAACATTAGATTTTAATGAATTAACACTTTCATTCATTATTTCATATCAATTTAATTCACATCCAATTGATTAACATTCAATCCATTCATTCAATTCAATTACAAAAGTTGAATTTCACTTACATAACTCAAGTTCACATTTATCACTTAACTTTAGTAATTTACTTTGATACCTAAATCAACTTCATTCAACATCTCTTAAGTTATATTCCATTTAACTTTAAATTCATTTTTATTTACAACTCATATTCATATAGTTTCACCTTTTATATATATAAGTTTATTTCACAATTGTAAATCACTTTAATTATAATTCAATTCTTATAATTCTTTTTACTTATACAATTATTCTTTTATTTAGATTATTCAAACAACTAACAATCTACTTATATACACTTTAATAATTCTGAAAAATTATTCCTTTATATATAAAAACATAATCAAGGTAAAATTATTTCATTTACCCAATTTAAAATCAATATTGTGCCGAATTGTTCTATTCAAGTGTTTAGAAACCCCTTCGGCATAGTTTGACAGACTGTGCTGACGAAGGTTCATATGCCACTCAATAAACCAATCATCACAATATAAAACAATTTTTTTATTCACTAACAAATACGCTCTCATAGCTATTATTACACTCAAACTCATTCTAGAGTACTACTGACTCCATCTCTAATGAGTAATACCCAACAGAACCATGGTTGTCGCTTAACCATATGCTCTGATATCACATTGTAAGGACCCGATTCTTCGTCTTCGGAAATTCAACATCGATACTCACTTTATCGACTGCCGAGCAATCGAACGACGGAAAACCGAACACTTAGGGTTTTAAGAAAAGAAAAGAGGTAGAAGAAGAGAGAAAAGATAGAAAATAGAGAGAAGAAAATAGAAAATAGAACGGAACAGAACACAGCAGAACAATATCAGAATCTCACAATTCGCAGCGGAACAACATATAATAGATAAAGGAATAATCTTTAAACAAAGAACTATATCAGTTATTACATTTTATACATTACATTACATCATCATCAGAGTGTACAACAACAAACACTGCAGCGGAAAAAGAAATACTATATACTAATAATACGCCATGCCATCCAGCTTGCCTCCAGCAACTCCTGAATTCCAGAATATCCTGATAAACCTTACTCTTGACTGCCCGTGTGGAAATTGGTGGGAACCCAGAGTTTAGGGAGGAAAACAATAAACTCCGAGTCAGTCATGTGACTGGTGTGAGAACTCAAAACAGTTTATTTATCTTTAAAAACAAAATAGAGGAATATTTTTAATTCAATTCGCAATGCTTTTAAAAATGAGACTACCATAAGGCCTCCCGCACATACACACATGCAAACGCAGAATCGGAGGAGATTTCTCCTTATGATAGTCAAAGATGCTTGATACGTATTAAAAATAACATTTGATATTATTACTAGTGCATAGTGTAGGCAAAATTCATTTCGAAAATAGAATATAAATCTTAGCCAACATACGACCATTATCGTATGCCTACTATAGCGACCATCCAAACAGTGGGGCGCCACCATAAGTGAATGGCAGGTTTTACAACTAAAACCGTTCATGGTTTCGTATTGGGAATTGGATTTCCAACAAATGGTCAGGCCAAGAAACTTCCCATTGCCACATGAGAATGCCTCTGGAAGGACATCCCCGAGAACCAAACCGGATCTCTGCCAACACAAGGCCGGGTTACCCCTAACTGGGTAACTACCGACACGAATATGTCATCCCCCGATCGTAACCGATCTATCCGAGGATCCTCGATTTCCAACAACCACAAAATATGCAGTAACAACATAGGTTAAATATCTGGGCTCCATACCATGATACCACCTCTATCCAGAAGGAATGACATATACTAAAGGGCGCTACCCCTAATAACCTTGCCGCATCCTTCCTGTTTTGACCATTTCCGGGGTGTGAGGTCCGACGAAGTCTCGTCCACAAAAACATACTTTATACAAAAGCCATGCTTTGGGTCAACAAATGATCATAGAAATGATCACCAAGATAAACGATCAAATAAATGATCCTATCACAAATGATCAACACAATGATCATTTCACAGCAACACTCTGCATGCCACACTACCAAATTGGGAGTATATCACTAATAACCTTCAACTATATAACCTCTGAGCTCGTACATCTCAGAGAAGGGTGTTAAGCTAAAAGAATAAATTCTCCGCCACCAACAGAAATATATTTGAAAGAAATCAGCTTTAAATCTCAATTTGTAATGTCAGACATACAATCCATACAAGTCTGTTCCGGGATCGAACAGAACCGAAGGCACTTACAAAGAAGTCCTTGCAATCCGGATATTCACTAATCACGACCGGACTTCCCGTCACTAAGGGTGATAAAACCTCTATATCGGAGATCAGCCGATGTAGAGTAACTCGACGGTAATCCTTCCGTTTTCATAAACATCCGGTCTTCAACACCGGTCATCAAATGCAATCCATAACGACGTATCGCATATTCGGAATGGGTTATACGACCCCAAAGTCCTTTCCCGGCTAACCCGAATAGTGAGCGCTTATTCAAAAATAAGTGTGGCATTCAAATTCAACAATTCACAACAAATACCTATTTAAAGGTAAATATTGATAGTCGGATTATTTAACTATCAATAGGCATGCTCAACATCACCAAATCCAAAAAAATTTCCAAATTATTTACTTTCCAAAATATCTTTACTAGATATATAATTTCCACACTTCAAACATTTGAAAACAATTCTTCAAATCACTTTTCCTTACTCGGAAATTTCTTTCATTTCAACATGGTTCATTTAAACCAATTAAATAAATCCTTACCGATTTATTTTATATATTTACGTTCCAAGTTCGTAAATTTATTCCCACACTTTAAAAATAAATCAACGTTTATTTTTAAACAATTTCCCCTTTCTTTTATAAATTCCATAGTGAATTTATAATCCCAAAATATCTATGATATACGATTTTCAATCGATTTTCAATATTCAGTTTTAATTTATCTTACAAGGATAAATTCCAAAACGTTCATTTCACATTGGAAAAATATTCCCATACTTATTTAATAATAAGTACATCACAAATCTATTTATTTTCAACAAGTGAAAATATTCAATATACTTAAATCAAAATTTAGTATATATTTCATTCTTTAAGGAAATCATTCTCTTAACACATTTATTTGGGCTAAAACGAATGTTGCATAAAACATCGTTACGACGACCCAAAAATCACTAGTATAGGGATTCAAAGTTTAAATAGATATATAAATCCCAATACTATACAAAACATTTCCTTTCGGAAACCATTTACTATAACAACAGTGTTATAGTCCATCATTTCCTTCTTTCTCGAAAACGTCTATTTCAACAATAAATGTTGAAATCTATGTATTCGATACTTAATGCATTTTAAAACGTCTTTAAAAACATTAACTTCATTTCATAATGTTCCTTCCCCAAAAACATATCCATTTCATTTAATTATATATTCACAGTCCAAAATCGTGAATATAATTCCTTTCATATATTCCTATATCCAACTTATCAAATTCAATTGATTTCGGATTTATAAACAACGTTTATAAACTCCATTTATATTTTTATAAACTTCTATTTATAAAAACCCTTTTTATATCTCATTTTAAATGCCAAAATCCGATTTATAAGCTAATCTCTTATAAATCTTTTATTTTACAAAATTTATCCATTTTATAACTTCATATTTCATAAGTTTATAAATTTCAATTCACTTATGAAATCTATTTTTTTATTTCACTTTATTACTTATAAAAACTCGTTTTATAATTCTAGTATTTTAAATTTATAAATATCAATTTTATAAATCTTTTATATAAACCGTTAATAATAATTCAAAATTCCCAATTTAAACCAATTTATAAATTATCACTATTTATTTCAAAAATCTTAATTTGGTTATATTTTACAAAAATTATAACTTTTATAACATTAAACTTATAACGTTAATTTATTTAAAATAAATCAATTCAAAATTTTAAATAAAACATATACTTTCAAAAATCACTTTAAAACCCTTTTAAAAACCAAATCATTATTTTAAAACTCCAAAATTGGATCCGATGATGCAGCAGCACCAAATAGTCAATCACGACATCCAAATATCATATATCGATATGATAATCAACAAATATCAAAATATCTGTAAATAAATCAATACAGTTGAAGAATCCAGTTGGATCCCTCCAACCTATTTCACTGCATCCAAAAACATTAGCACAATACCAATTCCGCTCCAGTACGGAATTATCGCGGTATATGGGATTTATAAATATTATCCGCTTAATAGACGGCGCAATAGGGTCTCATCCGCTAAAAAATACGGGAAATCAACAACTGCAATATATACATATGCCAATATATATATATATTGCTATTATATATATAATACCAATTTCACTGTTTATGAAATATTCGCGGTATATGTTTTTAATAAATAACATCCGCTTACTAACGGCGCATAATGTCATTTTAACAATCAATAGATAACAATCATCATTCAAACATGCATTCAGATGTTTTAAATCTAACTATTTAAAATAAAATCGAAACCGATTCGATTGAGTGAGAAGTTCTCACCTTGATTTCAATTTCGTTTTAGCGATTTATTTCGAATAAAATTAAACGGACGTTTAATTTTACCCAAAATTTTCGCTGATTCCAATAGACTCCAATCCAGTTGCATCGCGTAGTGTTCGACGATACGATCCCAACGCAAAAAATCTCGTCCGTAAAGGACCTCGTACGAAAGAGATATCGCAGTTTAAAGTTTGAACAATTATAATATAAATAAATTACAAATTTTCTTTTTTAAAATTCAACCTAACAATCTCAGGCCGTAGGATCCACAAACACCCTCATCTGGACCGTGCGTTCCTACTCCCATCCATCTTCATCTTCTTCGTTGTTCACGCATGCATCAGGTAATGAGGCCGAACCCATTATCAATTTTAGGGTTAAATTTAGCAACCTCCACACCAACCTATATCTCGATCAGAGAGTTCCATCTTGAAGCCTCTAACCTGCTCCATGCTCGGCCACAAGCACACGCAACTCGGCCACCTGATGCTTCTTGAAAGTCATGCCAAGACGCAGACGAACGCGCCACTCCAGCGTTCACGTCGAACCTCCATTCCACATCTCCACCGTTGAGATGCTAGTTCTCGACACTCTCTACATTTTTGCAGTTGAAACTTTTGCCTAATTGTCGACGGATTTGGAGTAATTGGAGGAGGAAGAACATTGCTTCCTGGCCGTTGAAAAGGAGGGGGGCGGCGGCCTGTTAAGAGCTAGGGTTTTTAATTTTTTTTTTTTTTTTTTTTTAGAGTGAAGGGGCTATTTATAGGAAATCGATCGAAACACTATTCATCCGGGAATTCCGAACTCCGATTTACGCGCCGAAACTGACGTTCCTAAGGTTTATCCCGCGTTCCGGACACAATGGAATAGGTTTCGGAAGCTAATTCGATCATCTGTGCGAGATATGGCAACAAACGATCGATTTAAATTAAACCGATTTAAATCGATTTCTAGGCGTTTTAATTTGTACCGGACAAACGGTAAATCCAATTGACACGAAATTTGAAACCTTACAATAATATCACATTACGGATCCGATGAAACTGGTTTCGTCGAAATCCGAGACTTTTTGAGAAATGGCTATTTTAACTCGCCAAATTAATATTAAAAACAATTCGATGTGTTTCGAGCTGCTACGATCAAACGATAGCTCCGATTGACACGAAAATTGAAATCCGGTAATAACTAACTATTACGGATCCAATGGAACTGGTTTCGTTCAATTCTGAGACTGTTCAAAAATTGACTATTTTCACTAGTCGATTTAATATTAAAATATTCAATTTTCACAAATAAACTTTTAATTCGATTTTAAAAGTTCTAAAATATCGTTCTAACTCCAACATGATGAAATAAAATTTTACAAATCATTTTCAATCATATTTAACCCTATTTTCAATTATTTCTGTATTTTCACATATTAAACTATCGATTTAATTATTCAATTAAATCCAATATTCGAAATAAAATTTATTCGACTTAAAATTTCACTTATTAATATTTAAATTCAATTAAATATTCAAATTTTAATTAATAAAAATCCTGGGTCGTTACAAGATGACAATCCGGAATGAACAGATACTTTCTATTTTTGAGAAAGAGAAGCGGGTTGAAACCCAAGATTCTTAGGGTAAGAAGAGGAAATTCTTTAATAAGAAAGGAAACCAGAAGGGTGGTATTGCCGAGAAGGAAAAAGTTGATCTAGTTTGTTTTAAGTGTGATAAGAAGGGACATTTTGCTGATGAATGTCGGATTGAAAAAGGGAAGAAGGTTGTAGATAAAAAGGAGTGAAGTGGTTCAATTGTGACCAGATTGGAAACTAGAAGAATCGGTATCTAGAACTAGTTAAAGCAGACAAGGGAAAAGTTTTTGGCTTGGAACCATCTTCTTTCAGACCAACAACAGCTGAGAATGGGAAATCCATGATAGAAGTACACTTTTTGTTCATAGTATAACAGTTAGGGTACTATTTGATACCGGTGCATCGCATTCATTTATATCTTAGTGTTTGGTGGATAAATTATGTTTAGAACCATCATGCCCACTTATTTCCTTAAGGGTTGTGAATCCAATAGGAAGTTATGCAACTTTGGGAATGAGATGTGATCTGTTAGAACTTTACTTGTTAGATCATAAGTTTGCATGTAGTCTGTATGTTTTTGATTTCCAGGGTTTCGGGATCATGTTTGGTATGGATTGGTTAGATGAATACGATGCAAGAATATTTTGCCAAGATGGGGAAATATCGTAGAGACACCCCAATAGCTATAATCGAATTATACACTTGGTAGAGAAGATATACTCAAGTGCTTGTGCTTTGCTGAATGCAACGGAACAGAAGAAGAATTAGATCGGATGTTGGTAGCAGTAGAGTTTGCAGATATTTTTGAGCTAGTGTCAGGGCTACCACAAAGCGAGCAATCGACTTTCATATAGATCTTGTGCTAGGAGCAGAACCTGTAAGTAGACCACCTAGCCAAATGACACCTACTAAGATGTAAGTTCTGAAGCTACGGCTAATGGACTTGGAAGAGAAGAGCTTTATCAGACCAAGTAGTTCTCCTTTGGGAGCAGCAGCGGTATTCATTAAGAAGCTAGACCGATCTCTAAGGTTGTGTATTGTCTACCATAAGTTGAACGAAAGGACGATCAAGAATAAGTATCCTTGCTGAGAATCGAAGGTTTTTTCGATCAGTTGAATAGAGGCAGAGTGTTCTCTTGGTTGGATTTGGCAACAGGGTTCCATATAGCTAAGAGTGGTGGAGAACAGTATTACGTTAATGGCGTTCAGAACCAGATAGGGTAATATGAGTGGTTAGTGATGCCATTCAGGTTAATGAATGCACCAACGTTTTTCATGGATATGATGAAAAGGGTTTTTCGAGAGCACTTGGATAGGTTCGTATTGGTATACATAGATGACATCTTAATATATTCCAAGGATGAAAGAGGGCATGAAGTTCATCTCAGAGAAATGCTTGAGACGCTGAGGCAACGTCAACTGAAAGCGAAGATTTCAATGTGTCATTTTTGGAAGAAAGAAGTTAAGTTTCTTGGTTATATGGTTTTAGAGAAGGGTTTGTTGGTTGATCCGGATAAGATCGAAGCTATTAACTACTAGAAGAGACCAGAGATGGTAACTGAGTTCAGAAGTTTCCTTGGGCTTGCTGGTTACTACCGGAGGTTTATTAAGGATTTCCCATGGAGAGCAGCGCCTTTGACTAGGCTATCAAGGAAGGATTTTAAGTTTTCTTAGTCTAGCAAATGTAAGGAAGTGTTCCTTAAGTTAAAGCATTTATTGACCAACGCACCTATATTAGTAGTTCTAGACGGGAATCAAAGATTATTAGTGTATATCGATGCATGTCAAACTAGATTTGAGGCTGTGTTAATGCAGAAAAGGTGAAGTTATTGCCTATGCTTCACGACAGCATGAATTGAGATATCTTACTCATGATTTGATGTTGACAGCGGTGATCTTTGCACTGAAAGTATGGTGACATTATCTCTTAGGGGAGAGATTTGAGTTATACATAGGTCATAAGTCCTTGAGGCACTTATTCTCTTAGAAGGAATTGAATATGAGACAGTAGAGGTGGCTGAAGTTTTTAGCAGCTTATGATTTTGGTATATAGTATACACATGGAAAAGGAAAGTTAAAGCAGCAGATGCTCTTAGCAGAAAACATCAAAATATGGTGTTATCTATGTTATCAGAATGGAAGGACCTAGAGGCTTTGACTATTTCTAGTGTGCAGCTGAGATCTACTGCTAGTTCTAGTCAAAGCACTGTCATGTTATCCTACTTGGAAGTTTGACTAATTCTGATCGAAAGGATTGCTTCCAAGAAGAAAGAGGATCCACTGTTAGCCAAGAAGACTAAAAGGATTGAGGTTGGATCGAAGATTGATGATCTATAAGATTTTAATCTTGGCCAAAGGGGATGGTTGAGAAAGAAGGGACGGTTGTGTGTACCGAATGTTGGGGACTTAAAGAGAGAAGTTCTCCCAGAATGTCATCGGTCAAAATTTACGATTCACACTAGCAGAATCAAAATGTATCAAGACATGAAAAGAGTTTCTACTGGGAAGATATGAGGAAGTATGTTAGCTTGTGGGTAAAGCAGTTTGTGAAATATCAATGGGTGAAGGCCGAACATTAAAAGTTGAGTGGCTTGCTTCAACCTTTGGAAATACCAGTTTGGAAATGGGATTCGATATCCATGGATTTTGTAGAAGGTTTGCCAAAGGTCAAATCGAGGAAATGAAAGTATATGGGTCATAGTGGATAGATTGGCTAAGATTGTTCATTTCATTCCAGTTAAGTCAACCAGGACGACATTTGTTTTAGCTAAGTTGTTTATGAAGAACATAGTTATACTGCATGGGGTTCCTTGTAGCATGGTCTACGATAGAGATACTTTGTTTACTATCGAGATCTGCAAAAGTCTACAAAATGTGTTAGGTACCAAGCTCAAGATGAATACTGCTTATCACCCTCAAACAAATGGGTAGACAGAGAGAGTCAACAAGGTACTCGAGGATTTGTTGAGAGCTTGTGTGCAAGATTTTGGTGGATCGTGGGAAGACCATCTATACTTAGTTGAGTTTTCCTATAATAACAGTTATCAGATTAGCATAGGATGGTGTTTTCTAAGCTTTGTACGGGAGGCCATGCAGATCACCAACATGTTGGTCGAAAACTGGAAATAGATTAGTCTTAGGTCCAAATCTAATAAGAGAGGCAATAAAGAAGATTGTGTTGATTCGAGGTAGGGTGAAGAATGCTCAACCTAGACAAAAGTGTTACACAGATAAGAGGTGTAATGATCTAGATTTCTCCATTGGAGACAGGATTTTCATTAAAGTATCACTGATAAAGCTGTGGTACAATTTGAAAAGTCCGAAAAACTGGCACCGAGATATGTTGGACCATTCCCACTTATGGAGAGGATCAGAACGTTCACTTACACAACAGAGTTGCCGAGTTATTTGGCAGGTGTCCATAATGTATTTTATGTGTCTTGTCTTTGTAAGTATTTGCATGATCCAGAGACTACTATTCTTCCGACTGCATTGGAAGACTTACTAGTAAAACTGGACCTGACCTTTGTTAGAAAACCAGTTCGGGTTGTAGCGAGAGATGAGAAGAGGTTAAGAACCAAGACAGTAAAATTTGTGAAAGTTCGGTAGAGAGACAACGAGAAGGACTATACTTGGAAAAACGAAGACAGGATTAGAGATACTTACCATGATATGATTTAAGATTATTGTTGGCGTCAAAATTGACCACCAACACTCAATTATGTAAAAGCATCAAAATCCAATCCAGTCACAGAAATATGAAGAGAAATAAATGAAGAATAAAATTAAAACAATCAGAAAGCAAGTAAATAGAGACAAAAGTTTATAGTGGTTCGGTTAACTCCGGCCTACATCCACTCAAAAAAAATTTCCTTTTATTAGTTCATACTACTGATTACAGATACAAATCCATGAAATTCAAGAATAAAATGGCAGAGTATGGCCCTGGTAGAACAGATGAAGAGGAGCAGAATGAAGATCCCCTTTTTTGAAGTCATGCCTGTTGTATTTATAAGCGAAGACAACCATCAATCTCTCTGAAACATGGGCTATATGGCCTTCTTATCCATATGGGCCCACCACAGGGTTGAGTCTAAAATTAATGTAATTGATTTCTCAATTTAAAGGTAAAGAATTAGGTTACTAATTAATACACAACATATATACATTTTTGTGGACATATGTTTTTTACCTAGTTACAACAAATGTGAATATGGAAAAAATGTAGACATAATAGTTCGCATGTTATTTAATGAATTCAGATTTGAATATATAGCGTATTGACATAACAATTCATATGTTATTCATCCAATTAATTCAAACGTGAATATGAACAATATTAGCATAAGAATTTCTACTTATTTATTAATTTATTGTAGACATAAACATGGAGAAATACTGACATGTTAATTTACTTATTTCAGATGTAATGTGGACAGACGTTGATATGTTGTTTGTTTGTTTATTTCAGACCTAAACATGTAAATTAAACGGGATGTTGAAACTGAAATGAAACTTGCGAATAAAGAGAGACGCGTGGAAATTTAATATGAAATAAAATGTCACATATTAGAAAATAATTGAGGAGAATAAAATGTTATTTATAGTTTATATATTATTGAGGGTGTAAATAATTAAATTAAATATGCGATAAGGCACCCACAAGGCTCATTGTAAGATTTGATGCCACAACGAGTCAACAGAAGTTTCAAGAGATTCTAATCTATAGTTGAAAGCACACTTAAAACATTATAAATAGGACCAAAATTAACCTAGGTTTTCACTCTAAAATCAAAACCTATCATGTTTCATCGAATTCCGAGGCTATCGAATTCCGAGGTTGTACCTCAGAAGGCTATTTTTATATGTTAATTATAATTGAGCTATTTTTAAAATTGAGTAAATCACTCTTAATCCAATTAAAAAAATTATTATCTTCATTCTTATTAATAGAAATTTAATAGGCCTTTAAATTATTATTTTTCAGGTTAAAACTCAAGATTCAATGTTATTAACAAACTTTCAATTATTAAATTTAACAATTAAATTATCCAATAAATTGCTATATTTGAAACTTTAAGCTTTATTCCACTTATTTGATCGTTCAATTCCATATTAAAATTCTATTCATATTTCAAAAATCAACATTTCAAATAAATTAAATGTTCAAAATCAATGAACAAAAATCCGGATCTTACATTCCTCCCCTCTTAAAAGAACTTCGTCCCCGAAATCTCTATGGTAGAAAAAACGCCCCAAACCTAATACTTATCCAAAACCAACTTAGTAAAAACTTGAAATTTCACTCTTCTAATCATTAACTTCACCCAAAACAATTAATTCTCAATTCTAATTCCAAAACCCTTTATTCCAACTACAATTTGAAATCGAATTGTCATTAACAAAAAAATTTGCAAAACTTTCGAAAATTTTCTAGCGCCCTAAATTTTCCAAAATTTTTGGCCGATTTTCCTTTGTATGGAGGATCTTTTGCAATATGACAAGAGAGATAAATACATATACGTTGACCACACGGTCGAAAATATATATATATGTGTGTGTGTGTGTGTGTGTGTGTATGTATATCAATATTTATATTTTACGGTATTTAAACCGAAAACATACCTTATATTAGCATTTTAAGGATTATTAAGCAAGAAAGTTTACTTCATATGCAATTGCGCGACCAAAATAAAACGAAACAGCTCCATATACCTGTACTTACTCAATTTTAAACACATAAGCACCAAAATATGAATTTCATCAACATTTCTTTTATTCAAATATTTAAAACACATAAACTTCATAACTCAATCATGCCAAACATATATTATAAGCAATTTAAGGTAAACGATACTTATTTAATTACTTCCAATCAATCCATATATCATTTCATTCAAATCAAAATCATTTACAACCAAATTTATTGCATTCAATTCATATTTACAACAAACAAACCCATATCCATTCCCAATTGATTTAAAAATCAATTTATTGACATTCTATTAATTCATAAAATTTATATACTTTTGTTTGGGTTAAAAGAAATTTTTTTCTATGCAAATTTGGCGGTATCCATTTAAATAAATAATCATTTAAGCTTATAGCTATTATAAATTGATTCCCATCAATTTATATTTAATTTTATTCCATTTAAAATTGATTCTCAATTAATTTACTTGCGTTCCATCCATATTATATTCAAATTCGTTTTATTTATCTTGAAATCATTCCATGCTATTTATTAAACAGCCATTTCACAATTTATTCAAGCCAAACTTCCATCCAAATTACTAACTTAAGTTAATTCATTTATTTTCAATTTTTCAAATATATAACTTAAGTTCATTACTTTTGCAACCAAATTCCATACTCAAATTCATTCTTGATTTCATGTAAAATAATATCCAAGGCCATATTCAATTTATTTACACTCACATTGAATTTATTTATAATTTGAATTATCAACATTTCAAACTATTTCTTACTCGACGCATTTCTAATTTTATTTAATTCGCTTACCATTTAGTCAAATTTTATTATTTATAACTCAAGTTTTAATTCCAATATCTATTTTAATCCGCAATCTAATTTATTTAACCAAGTTAATATCCATTCTATATCCAATTAACTAATTAATTATCTAATTAGTTCACTTCCAAAATCCATTTAATACCTTTTTCTATTCAAACATATCCTAAAAAATAATAATGTTATTCATTTTCAAATACTTTGGAAAATATTTCCAAAAATCTCTGGGATTTAATTTTCCAAATTCTGGTTTGAATCCATTTTTAGTTTTTATATCATTTGTATAATTCATACTTATACAATCTAATTTTGTTTCGATAAACTATTCCAAATTTTAAAATATTATTTTGGTTATATAATAAAAACCAAACATAACAATTCACTATAATCATTTCTAGAAAATTATTCCTTTTTTATCAAAATATAATTTGGGTAAAATTATCTCATTTACCCGCTTCAAAACAATACTGTGCCGATTTACCTAGTTCAAATGTTTAGAAACTCCTATCGATTTAGTGGTATCCTACTACTCGACCATAATGTATATTCCACTTAACCGATAAGTCAACAAAGTTTAAAACAATTTATATTCACTAACAAATACGTACTCATATCTATTGATACACTCAACTCATTTTAGGGTACTACTACCCTTATCTTTAATGGGTAGTCCCCACCAAAGCCAAGGTTCTCACTTAACCTTCGGCTCTGATACTATGTGTAAAAAACCGAGATTTTCGATCTTCGAAAAACGACGTCAATATATCCATTGTATAGAATGCTGAGCAAACGAGTGCCAGAATACTAGTTCATTAGGGTTGTAGAAGAAAAAGGTAGGAGAAATAAAATAGAAACAACAACACAGAATCTCACAATCGCAGCGGAATAAAATATAATATGTAATTGCTGATTTTTATATAAAAGAATCTGTTTTATACTTAAAATCATCAGAATACAACAATCAATACATAAATCTGGACATTTATAATAACTTGTCCTCACACAGCGGAATAAAAACAAGTACATGATATATGTCTAAAATCCTCCAGCTCGTCTCCTAAGCTCCATAACATCCTAAGCTGAATCAGTAATACTCGTTTTGACTCGAGCATTATAATAAAACAACGCCCAAGTCAGTATGGAAAACCAGTGTGAGAAAACACACACAATTTGAATTATTAAATTTTCTCAAAATCCTTCAGAAACAAAGGTATCTCATAAGACCACGTCACACATAAAAACGACTTGTTTTTACCATACGTAACCAAAACATTTTTATCAAAATCATTTGATATTGTAATACTATTTAAACAAAGTAAATAGAAAATAACTGAAATGCTTGCATCTCATGTTTCAGCATAGTTGGGCATAATAAAAACCGTACGGCGCTTATTGTAGAATGAATACCATAAAATGACTGGGCCATTGGGGCACCGTCGATTACAGTACACTCTAGAAAAATGCATTGAGGGCCTCGTCGGGATCCCCTGTTACAAAAGACCGGCTTATCCCTAACCAAGATAGACCGAATATGTTATCACCCTAGGTGTTCCCACCCTTAAAAATCAAGCGCTCCATTTTCATGCACAACAATATCCATCATTTATATATTTCCGACGATATCAAGAAAAGTGATAACATACCTTAATTGGGTTCGACCCACTTAGCCTTGCTGCATCTCCTCTGTTTTAGTCATTCCCAGTTGATGAGGCTTGAGGCTAAATGTTATCTTTTAAGAAACAGTTCCACTTTGAATGCTCATCGTCCTCAAATGAAGATGTTTTAATAGCATTCATCCATACAAGTTATCCTGGGTATGGACAAACCAAATCATTGTTTTCATCATCTTTACGGCATTCATTCGTAACGTTCGAACCGGATCGAAGTGGTTTTCGAACAATTAAATTTGTTCCCCGTCTCTTCGAAACGTTCAACGAATTTGGTCGATATTTGATAGTCTCTTATTTAACTACCAAATAACATTCGTAAGCAGTTAGTAGGCCATTATTTATAATTCTTTAAAACATTTATTTCAAAATATCTCTACAAAGATATATATATATATATATATATATATATATTCATCTCTTTCAGTATTTCAATATTTGAAAATATTTTCAGATACTTATATCCATAATAGGATATTTCATCAAATCAATACTCAGAAATTTTCCAAATTCCATTCTATAAGACTTAGAAAAATATTCCTATTCCAATCATTTCCCACTTAAATTATTTCCAAAATACCTTCCTTTCCATACTAAGGAAAATATTTATACGTATATTTTCCAAAATCATTTTAATACCAACCTGGAAATATTCCATAACTTATCCCATAAATCTTTGGAATAATAAATTTCTTCTTACAATTTCCATAACAGATTATACTTATTTATAATTCTAACTAACCATTTATAACTTCTTTTATGAATTCAAATTCATTTTTGAAGTTTCTATATTTAAATACTTAGGGAATTTCTTATGTTTCCCAATTTCCTTTTTGGGAGTTTCTCTTAAAAAAAATCATTCTCGTTAAATAAGCTTCGTTTACAAATCTCGAGAGAATTTACAAATAAATTCCAATCATTTCAAAACTAATATATATATATATAGATATTTTTAAAGAACAATAATTTATTTTTAATCAAATTTTAGAAACTCTTTAAAATATTGAAAACATTTTTAATAAACATTGATAATTCATTCCTTATTTCATTTTTGAATAAAATAGTTTATTTACAAGGCTTATCATAAATGTAAATTTATTTCAATAAATATTAAATATTTGGATAATCTACTTCTCGAAATATTTTACTAATGATAGCTTAAATTTACATAGATGAATAAACAAAGTTTTCCTTTTGGAATAATACTTAACTTTTCGATATATTTTTTTAAAATACCAATAACCAATTTCAATTTATAAATCCCCTCTCGTCCATTTCAATTCAACCATTTTCACATTTCAAAAATAGAATCCTCTATTTTTCCCAAACTCGATTTCTACATCTCGATACAGATCCACACTATGAATTTATATTCCCAATTTATCGACTAATATCATCTTCCTTTATTTATAAACACTTTTATAAATTTACAAACCCTTCCAGCATTATTACTCAAAAATCCATTGTTAAAATCCTATATATAAATTATTTTCAAAATCTCCTTTTAAACATTTTACAAATAGTTGAGTATAACTCCAAATCATATTATTGTTTATCCATATTCAATTTTCTTTAAAATAATCCCAAATTCCATTATAAATATTTTTATATCTGAAATCCCTATTAATTCTTTTTAAATTTAAAAATAATATTAATGGTATTTAAAATACAAAAATTCAGGCCAGTGCTACTTTAGCATCCGATTATTCAATCACAACAATAATCTATAACAAATTATTCGAACACATCATATATCACTATATATGAAAAACAAATAATATATTTGAGGAATCTAGTTGGATCCCTCCAACCTATTTTCCTGCATCCATAGATGTTAATGCAACATAAAATACCAATCCCACTTCGAGTGGGACATCGCAGTTTATAGGGTCATCCACTATTATGTGGGTGCGTACGATCTCATCCGCTAAAATATACAGGAATAATCAATCCAACTACTAATGTATATACTACTATATATATAATATGACATCCAACTGATAATAATAGTTATCAATTTTATCAAATCATTCATTATCTAATTCCCAACGATTTTAATTTAAATAGTAATCCAAGTCGAGTAAGATTTTACTCACCTTGATTTCTGTTGTCGCTTCCGCGTTCTGGTTTCGACTAACGTTTGAATTTATCAAAAGTTCCCAGTAGCTACAGATGCCTCTGAATCAAGTCCAAAGCATCGCTAATGCCATTCTCTAATTTATCATCAATCTCTAGATCCCATACTTTAAATGTATCATCTCGCCAATCAGTTTCTTGCTTAAATTTCAGAAAGGTATCATTTTTGTCACCGCCAACATCGACAACCCTTTCATAAACAACTTTATATATCTTTACTTTGGTTTCTTCTTTATTTCCTTCATTAACTATGTCAAAATTGTATTCTCCTTCATCATCATTTACATTAACTGGTGGATAATGTGACACAAGAAGGGCAGCTTTCAAGGCGTCCCAATACAAATCAGTTGTGAGGCACGAATCAACTCATGACGCGTCTTCTGGTGAAATTTTGACAGCCTTGGAACTCGACTCGATAGATGCAACGTGAACAGCAGAAATTTCATCATAATTTTCAGTAGCAATACCCACAACATCTTCATCTGGCGCCATTGGAGTAAGGAACTCGCTTAAAGCTCTTCAATCATTTTTCTGTGAGAACGGGAACTTCTTGATGAAACCCCTAAACTCTGATCGATGTTGTCCCGGTACTCCTCTACGCCACCGGGCCTCCACGTGTGCCATCACCGAAATCCCACTACCATCGAACACTTCCAAGTGTAATGCGACCATCACGGCTCCACTCTGCCCTTGATTTCCTCCAACGCACGACATAGGTTGCCCGAAACAATGGAAGTGCGCTTAGTAAAAGTGTTGAGATATGCGGCTTGCCCTAAGTACCGAATGTAATGATATGAGATAGTTTCGTGGGTATCATTTGCTATCCGACCCGTTACACTTTGTTACATTTGTTTGGGCCTTAGCTTGCTCAAGCCCACCAATATGTATTTAAATACAAACAGCATTGTATCAGAACATTTATCAATAATATTGTTTCTTCATTTACATATATCTCTGCTTTATCAAAATATAAATTCGATCAGTATTTCAACTTGGTATCGAAGCATCATCGCCTAATGGCAAATCATCTGGGCTACTGAATCTGAATCACCTTCAGATACAGTATCATCACCTGGTGATCAGAATGCTCATCAGAGATTCTCTCATCATCTAAGTACTAATCAGTGCCATACCTGAAGATCAAGATCTTGGTTGCAACTGATCAGATAAAAGAAAATCAGAAAGAAGTACATCAGAAAATTCACCATTAGAGTCAAGAAAAACCATCAAGAAATCATCAAGAAATCACAAAAAAGGGCTGTTACCTTGCCAAGAACCCATCAGTTAAATCTCATCATTTGAGTTCGGCTGTAACTAACCTGTATCATTCACCGTTGATCTTCTCTGACTCTGTAAGTGTCTTCTTTCTTCACCTATTGATTATATATGTCTCAAGAAATCATGGCAGGAGACAATAATAGCACTGCCACCTCAAGTACTTCATCCAATTATCATCGGAATGCCACTGAAACTCTCATAAGGACTGTAATAAGTCCACAGAATCAGCTAATTACTGCATATCTTGAGGAAGACAATTATCTTCTTTGGAAAGTCCAAGTGGAAACAGCCATCAGAGGCTATGGCCTTGAAGAATTCCTTCATGGTACCATCATTATTCCACCCAGGTTCATAACTGACCAAGAAAACAAGACTGTTAGTAATGATGAATTCATAAAGCATCAAAGACAAGACAGTTTAATTTATTCATGGTTACTATCATCTATAAGCATCAATTTACTGCCACAGGTAATAGGAAGCAAGACAGCAAATGGAATCTGGTCAACCATAGAGAGATTGTTCAATTTTCAATCTGCTGCCAAGATAATGCATCACAAAAGGCAATTGCATAGTATCAAAAAAGACAATCAAACCACGAGAGAGTATTTGACAAAGATAAAAACACTATGTGACCTTCTTGAAGCCGCTGGCCACAAAATTCCTGCTTCTGAACAAGTACTGATTATACTAAGTGGCTTAAGTGAAAAATATGAAGCTGTAGTGGATGTCATATCATCACAAAGATTGACACCCTCAATTGAGGATGTGCACTCAATTCTTCTTGCTCATGAAGGAAGAATTGAGTACAAGAAGTCAAATGAAATAGATATGTCAGTCAATTATGCCTCAAACTCCAAAAATAAAAGTCAGTACAACAACAAATCAGATCAGTTTCAACAAAGAAACAATTAGTCAACAAGAGGAAGAGGTAGAGGAAGGTGGAGCAACAACAACAATAAACCAAAATGTCAAATTTGTGAAAAAATAGGTCACACTGCTGCAAAATGCCATTTCAGATTAAACTTAAACTATGTACCAGGATAAAATGCAAGTAGTCAAAGGAATGGTAATCCAAGTGCAAATTTAGCACAGGCTCAACAAGAAAAAAAAAGTGCAGTCAGACATGTACAGGAATCAGATCACTAAACCTGAACACATTCAAGATGAAGCATGGTATCCAGATTCTAGAGCAACTAATCATCTAACAAGCAATCTTGATAACCTTAATCTTGGAAATAAAGATTACAAAGGTAAACAATCAATTACTATGGGAGATGGTAAGTTCATTAGAATAACACATACTGGTAAAACTTATATTAAAGGTACCAGCAGTTATTCTTGAATAACTTATTAAGAGTTCCAAAGATTAAAAAGAATCTTATCAGTGTCTCCTAGTTTGCAAGAGACAATAATGTGTACTTTGAATTTTTTCCTAATTACTGCTTAGTAAAAGACATTTTGACTAATGAAATTCTTTTGCAGGGTGATGCTGATAAAGGTCTTTACAGATTTAATTTTGTTAACTCCACCAGTACTGTAAAACAGCAGAATAAATGTAATTTGATTGAGGTGAATCAAACAGAGAAGAATAGATGTAACTTTGATCTGTGGCACTACAAATTGGGGCATCCAAATGCAATTGTTGTTAAACAAATACTCAATGAAAATAAAATTCCTTTTGAAAACATTTCTGATTCATATGTTTGCACTTATTTCCAAATGGGCAAAAGTCATAAATTAGCCTTCAATGATTCTACTACTATGCATTCTAATCCACTTGAATTAGTTGCTGCAGATATTTGGGGTCCTGCTCCTATGTGTTCTGACTATGGTTGTAAATATTACATATCCTTTATTGATGCTTACTCTAGATACACTTGGATTTATTTACTGAAAGCAAAGTCTGAAACTTGCAATGTAGTGTTGCACTTTATAACCCTAGTTGAAAAACAAACAGGCCATCATGTCAAAGTCATGCAAACCGATGGGGGTTCTGAGTTTAAACCACTCATCAAATTCTTTAATAACAAGGGAATAATACATAGGACAACATGTCCTTACACCTCTGAACAAAATGGCTTGATAGAAAGAAAGCATAGACACATAGTGGAGATAGGACTTACACTTTTAGCACAAGCACATTTACCATTAAAATTCTGGCCAGATTCTTTTAATTCAGCAGTATACTTGATTAATAGATTGCCAACAAAAGTGCTAAAGGGCACAAGTCCTATAGAGAAATAATCTGGCACTAAGCCTAATTATCATACATTGAAACCATTTGGGTGTCTATGCTTTCCTAACTTAAGGCAGTACAACACCAACAAATTAAATTTTAGATCCAAACCTTGTACTTTCTTGGGTTATCCCAACAATCAGAAAGGATACAAGTGTTTAGACAATAAAGGAAAACTATTCATTAGCAGACATGTAGTCTTTAATGAACATGTGTTTCCTTTTGAAAGTTCAAATGTGGAGACAACTAAAAAGATATACAATCCAAGTGTTTCTGTACCTGCTTTACCTGTATATTCCAAAATATGGAAGCAGGAAACTGAGAGGACTGCAAGTACTAGTGATTCACAACATGCTTTACCAGATGAATCAAGCCATGAACCAGTAGAATCCAGCTATCACAATCAGTCTCCCACCTGCACAAATGATCAAGAGCAACAAACCAGTCAATCTACAAGCAGTCAACCAAACCAGAGCAGAAGCAATGATAATGAACCACACAATGAGGTTCTACAGACAAGACCAAGTCATCCAATGACTACAAGATCTAAAAGTGGCATATTCAAACCAAAGATTTACACTGCAGTCAAAACTACAGATGAACCAGAAAGTTATGAACAAGCAATAAAAGACAACAATTGGAAAATGGCAATGGATGAAGAGTACAATGCCCTCATCAAAAACAAAACCTGGGACTTGGTCAATCCACCAAATAATAAAAACATTGTAGGTTGCAAGTGGACATACAGACTAAAGAAAAATGCAGATGGAACAATTAGTAGATATAAAGCCAGGCTGGTCGCCAAAGGATATACTCAACAGTATGGATTTGATTTCACTGAAACTTTCTCTCCAGTGGTGAAACCAAGTACAACTAGAGTAATATTCACTATAGCCTTACATAAACAGTGGAAAATCAGACAATTGGATGTCAATAATGCATTTCTAAATGGCACACTACAAGAAGAAATCTATATAGAACAGCCACAAGGTTATAATCAGGGGCAGAATCATGTGTGTAAGCTAAACAAGGTAATATATGGTCTGAAGCAAGCACCAAGGGTCTGGTTTGATAAACTAAAGACTACACTTGGTAGATTGGGTTATCAGTCAACAAAATTTGATAATTCACTATTCATTAAAATCAACAAAGAATCTATTATATATATTTTAATCTATGTTGATGACTTACTAATTACAGGAAATGATGAAACAGCAATCAATGAGCTTGTTCGGTATCTAGATAAGCAATTTTCTATCAAAGATCTTGGAGAGCCAGATTATTTCTTAGGCATAGAAGTCATCAGAAAGTCAAAATCTGAAATCATACTAAGCCAGAGAAAGTACATCAATGAAATACTACACAAATCAAATATGACAGAGGCCAAGTCCCAACCAACACCCATGATCTGCAATCATCAACTTTCAAAACACAAGGGGGAACCAATACTTAATATCAAACAATACAGGAGTGTTGTGGGAGTATTACAATATGCAACCATAACTAGACCTGATATATCATTCAGTGTTAACAAGTTGTCACAATTTTTGCAGGAACCTCTCAATGAGCACTGGAAGGCTATAAAAAGAATACTAAGATATCTGAAGGGAACAACAACCTATGGTCTATCTTTAAAAACTTGCAAAAGACTCAATGTGACAGGGTTTTGTGATGCAGACTGGGCAACAGACCATGACGACAGAAAATCAATCTCTGGTTACTGCATTTATATTGGAGACAAGCCAGTGTCATGGTGTTCAAAAAAACAATCAACCATATCCAGATCTAGCACAGAAGCTGAATACAGAAGCGTTGCCAGCGCAACTGCAGAAATTATGTGGATTCAATCCTTACTCAGTGGGTTAAAGATTAAATCTGACATTAAATCCATGCTATGGTGTGATAACCAGAGTACAATCTACATGTCTGCTAATCCAGTGCTACACACAAGAACTAAACACATAGAGATCGATATCTACTTCGTGCGTGAACAAGTTCTCAAGGGCAACTTACTTATAAACCACATACCTGAAACTTACCAGAGAGCAGACGTACTTACCAAGGTGCTGACTTACAGTAATTTTGTAAAATTCAGAGAGGACCTCAAAGTTAAAGACGTCTCCAACAATTTCGATTCAAGTCATACTACGGTCAAGCCGGTCACCAGAATTAAAGCCTCAACCCAAGGTTCTGAAGATCCGCCAGATCTGTCTCAAAGATCAAAGATCCAGTGCGCCAGTTGCCTCAACACTCATAACTACAAATCAGGATCGAAAGAGGAAAGCAACTCTCTCTCTCTCAAGTTTTCTGCTCTCATTTCTCAAGTTTTCTTTTAACATCGAAGAAGAGAACCATGCCCTAGATTCTGATTTGAGGGGGGGAGTAAAAGTGTTGAGATATGCGGCTTGCCCTAAGTACTGAATGTAATGATATGAGATAGTTTCGTGGGTATCATTTGCTATCCGACCCGTTACACTTTGTTACATTTGTTTGGGCCTTAGCTTGCTCAAGCCTACCAATATGTATTTAAATACAAATAACATTGTATCAGAAAATTTATCAATAATATTGTTTCTTCATTTTCATATATCTCTGCTTTATCAAAATATAAATTTGATCAGTACTTCAACTCGCCTCGCTCTCCTGCCCTAGTCAAAGACGCCACACCATTTGATCGCGTCCTTATACGATCGATCCCCCTTTTTTACATTCGATTTCGTTTGGGAAAGGAAAAGAGGAAGAATAGGAGATTTTTAAAATAAAGAAAAGAGTGGCATGTGATTTGAAAGAATGGGGATAACGTGTTCGAAGTTTTTATTCTTTTTCAATTCGAACTGATTTGAAGAAGACCGATTTAAACTTGATTAGGCGGCTAGATTTTGACTCTGATATGATCATATAAAATTTTCTTTTTATTTATTTAATTCTAAATATCTCATATTTCATCACATGAAAATTTTAACCCCGGTGGAGGCGTGCCACCAAGCGTTCATAATGTTATACCCTTATTTCGAACGCAATGGAAATCGAGTCCTAATTCGATCGAATGTAGAAGATAGCATTTTGGACCCAATTATTATATTAAATTTTCGATATTAATTTCAACCCGTTTGTATCCGTACGACCAAACGATAACTTTAAATGTTACAAAATTCGAAATCTGATATAATACACTATTACGGATCTAAGGGAATTGGCTTCGTCATATTCCGAGACTGTGCCTCAGAAGGCTATTTTTATACGTTAATTGTAAACGAGCTATTTTCAAAATCAAGTAAATAGCTTTTAAATCCAATTTAAAACTTTATTATCTTCACTCTTATTAATAGAAATTTAATAGGTCTTTAAATTATTTTTATCCAGCTTAAAACTCAAGATTCAACGTTTTTAACAAATTTTTAGTTATTAAATTCAACAATTCAATTATCCAATAAATCGCTATATTTGAAACTTTAAGCTTTATTCAACTTATTTATTCGTTCAATTCCATATTAGAATTCTATTCACATTTCAAAACTCAACATTTAAAATAATTAAATGTTCAAAATCAACGACAAAAAATCCTGGTCATTACAAGGACTATTTATCTACCCTTTCGAAACTCATAACGAAAGGATGAAATACCTATTTCATTCAAAATGTAATTGTTATAAAATCTGATATAAAATACATATCCTTAGCACAAAATTTTCAAAATACATTATTATCCATTAATGCGTACATCAAAAAATAACATAAGTAGATAAATAGCAAATCTGCCATAAGTTTTCTCCATGTCTTTACCTTCAACATCATCATCTTTCCTAACCCATGTTGTAATGAGGAGGAAGTTAGAACAACATATGTCTATTGATAAAAACCTTAAGCCTTACTATTCTATTACTTGGGGCAGTATAATTTAAATAGAAATATGTCTTACGTAATCTACTTGCATCATAAGTTTTTTTTTCAAATATAAGCCTGTGGGCTTTTCTCAAACTTATATAAAAGGCTTTCTCATAACCAATTTGTTGTCAACCCAATAATCAATATCTATCGTCCATGATGTCTTATCAATGTAAGAGATATTACTGAAGTCACTTAATAACTTTTCATGGGAATTAAATAGACTCGGACAATTTATACCTTATTTAAGGCAAGTTCATGCAATTTACTAACTATAATCCCATGGCGGACCCCTCACTAGTAACTATCTAGATGACATTGCATAGAATTTCTTCAACCTGTAACGACCCATAATTTTACCACTTTGACAATGGAATACTTAAGTAATTTTAAATATAGCTTTATAAGTTAAATGAACTTGTTTTAATTAGTCAAATATGAAAAGAAATTTATTTTCAAGTTTTATTTACATAAATAAATAGTTTGAATCAAAAACTAAAAATATGACCGGAAATAGGATCTTAAAATCTCAATGGTTTGACAAATGGAAATTATTTTAAGTTGTTGCAACATTGTTTGTACATGCACACACATACACATACATATATATATGTGTATCACAATTAGTCAAATCAAAGCTAAAGAAAATATCTAAGATATTTTTACAAAAAGTAAGTGAAAATGGTAACATCTAATCACTAATAAAACAAGGAAATAAAATATCAAATCCACCATTAATGCATGTCATTCCATGCTTAAGATATTTTTGCAATATGTCTTATCATATTATATATCATTAATGCATGAACTTGAGTATGGTGATAAGGATTTGATGTTGAAGTGATGTGGTGCAAGAGATATTTTGATAATATCTAAGGATAATTTAGTAACATGCCACATTTTCCCAAGGCTATAAATAAGAACCTAAGGCTTCACAAATTCACACATCTCATTCCATCTTCTTCTTCACCTCTACTTTGATGTCTTCCATCACCTCCATCCTCTCATCCATAGGCCGAGCCATCTAGAAGCTATAATCCAAGTGATCGTGAGCTAAAAGTTCGAGTTAGCAAAGCTATTGCCAATTTTTAGTTAGTCGTTTAAACTTAAGATGAGTAAACTCCTAAACTATCGTATTATATGTTATTGTATGTTGTATATGTTTGATTTCGATTATTGATGATTATCATTTAATATGAATGTTGAACATATATATGCAAGTCGTGGAAATACATGTCAATAAGCTCGAAGGAAATCACTTTCCTTTATTTAATGAATTAGTGTATATGGAATGTTAAACCTCTTTAAAATTGTTTAAACATATGAAATAAATTCTAAAAATGTTTTAAAAGTGATTTGAGTTATAAAAATGAGTTTCCAAATGATAAAAAAAAGTTGTTTTGATCAATATAGCTTAGAAAGCACTTTCTGCAGCACCTTCCACAGCAATTTTCCACAACACTTTTCTACAACTTTTGAAATGTAGTTTTATACGCAACCATTTTTTCCAAATATTTTGTAAATATTTTCAAAAGATTAATAAAGTATTTTAATTATGACTTGAATGGTTTATGAAATGGTTAAATATTAAATGATTTAGAGTTGATCAAATTACTAGACCGCCTTTTGGGTGTCAAAGAGGTAGTGTTTAGGCTTGAGTTTGGAAAGACAGTTTCCTACTTTACCTGGCTATCCGAACTGGCCCGACAGATGGGATAGTAAATTTGATTTACTCGGATCAAAATTTTCCAAAGTTAAAGGATATAATTCTCCAAATATAAATAAATGAAATTTTATGGAGATAATCTTCATGTACTCGGTGTTAAAGCCCGAAAAGGGAACTCGTACTATTCGTAGAATTTAAAGGGTGCTTTCACTGTTATTATGCTCATTGTATTTGTTGAATACAGAAATTGATATTAAATAGAATTAAATGATTTCTGTAGATTCTTCTCACTTAACATTTACTGGTTTTGGATTAACATCCTAGATAACATGCTTTTAACCAAATTAAAATTATGAGTTTTGAATTAAGAAATCTTTGTTAAGATTTAAATGAAATGAATTGGAAATATTTTTCTAAGTAAAATATGAAAGGGTTTGGAATTATTCCATGATTTAAAACGGTTTAAATTAACCAAAAGGATTTGATAAATGAGGTTTGATGATTCTATATACTTTGAGAAAGATAAAGAAATATTTTAATAAATATATCTTTAAAATACATCTTTGAATGAATAGAAATATGAATTAAATTGAACGATGATTGATAATCACATATGAACTTAACATTTTTTAATCGATGATTGGTTCAGAGGAACCGGGGTCGGATTTGAGTAATTCCTATCCGAAGAACACTTCGAACCAATTTACGTATTCGAAGTGAAGACATGGATATGATATTAAGGATTTTTGTAACAAAGGACTGCTTATTGATCATTTGGGGATAAACTCCCAATATACATATTGTAGCAGTAGTCTCTTCGTTATGAAATATCCAATGCAAGGACTAACCGCTACTAATCCTAGGAGTGACTCCCGACCGTATGTGGTAGGAGAGTGCCTTCGGTTTGTCATATTCCTAGACAACTTGCATGGATGAATGTCTGATGTTGCAATTGTAATTACATTGGTTGATTTCTATGAACATATCATCTGATTGGTGGCAGAAAAGGTAACTTCTCTTAGCTTAACACACTTTTCTGAGACATACGAGCTCAGGAGATATACGATTGTAGAAATTAGTTGTGTGATTTTGGATTGGCAATGTGACATTCAAAGTGGAATGTGCTACGAGTAAGTTAATCGTTACCTCGAACCTCACCATTCGAAAATGACAAAAGCAGGGTAGATGTAGTAGAGTTAAGTGCGTCGCTCCCATTAAGGTGTAGCCATCAACTTTCTAGATATATTTATTCCTGCTATGATGTTGGGTTCTAAATTAACATGGTGTATGCAATGAGAGCTCTCCGGTAGGTCGGGATTGACTGAGGCGATGACATATTCGGTACTATCTATGGTAAAGGTAGGCTAGTTCTGTGTTGGTAAAGGTTAGAGCCTAAGGTGAATTTTTCTTGAGATGTACTGTCGGAAGGTAGTCCCTTACCTTGTTAATTGTAAGGAAATCCATTCTCCAATAAGTGCCTTTGTATTTGATTATAAAGCCTAGTATGATGGAATTCAATAATGTAACAATTTCGGCTAAGATTATGTATAATTACTTGAAAAGTGTTTTCAAAAGAATGTCATTAAAAATAATATTCACATATTCTGCATAGCAAATATTTTGGTTACCATAAGGTAAAAACCCGTTCATGTATTTATGTGTGGTATGGTCTTATGAGATACCTTTTGTTTTCAAACATCGTACTTTGAGTTTCTGACACCAATCACATGACTGACCTGGAGTTTATTTTCTTTTCCCCTTTAACCCTAGGTGCCCTATTTTCCCAGGCAGCCAACTAGTTAGGTAAGCTGGGAGCATTTTGGAATGGATCATGGAGCATGGAGCATGGAGAATGGAGCATGGAGCATGGAGCATTTTGGGTCTTTTGTTGAAGTCATCTATCACTTTCCACTGTGTCTGTATTATGTATTAGTATCTACCAGCACTGTAAGGATAGGTCATTATAACTATCCTTGTTGGGTTAGTACCTGTTGCAACTTTGATGGAACAATTTGGAGTAATTACATGTACTACTCATATGTATAATTATGTGTTGAATACGATGTGAGATTCTATTAGTGTCTATCTTTTATCTTTATTTCTATACCCTTTGATAATCTGCCTCTCCGACATTTGGATTTATAACTCATGAATACCGAGGATGTGTTAGTGTTAATTTCTGAGGGTTGAGGAGGTAAGTCGTCACATTTGGTATCAAAGCTTCTGGTTGAGCGAATACCTAAGCCTAGATGGGTCAACTCATTAGAGATATGGTTAGTATTATCCTAGAATGAGTTTAGTCTGAGAGGGCGCAGATTTGAAATTTTTATCTGAATAAGTTTACTCAAATTTTTACCAATTCCCTAAAATAATTTCATCTTTATTTTTAAAAATGTTCCCTTACTATATGCTTATAGTAGGAGATGAGTAATGGAAGAGGACGAAAGGGAGGTAGCAACACTACGACCACTAACGGTCGATCAAATGCAACGGTAGTGGAGGAAGCAGTTATTCCCGTGCCACCTCAAGTTAACTTGGCCACTTTTTGCAAAGATTATACCAGCTTGGAAGGAAAGCCATTCCAAGGCACATAATCTAATATTGAAGTTCAAGCCTGGCTAAGATCCTATGAAAAAATCTTTAAAGGATTAGACATTGATGATAATCGAAAGAGGTTCTTGGCCTCCTAGCAATTTAAGGATGGGGCTCTAGCTTGGTGGGAGTTCGTTACTCTTAATGAATCTAAAGTTAATTTCTATTAGGCAAGATTTAAAAAAGTTTTTGAAGAGCAATACACGCCTTCTGCTAGAAAATCCCGGCTCTATAGAAGTTTCATGGATCTAAAACAAGAAGCGATGTCTATGGAAGAGTATTTGCAAAAATTTAATGAATTGTTTCGCTTTAGGCCTGGGCTGATAGACACGCCCCTAAAGAAAAACGAGATGTTCATTTCTGGGATGAAGGAGAAATATCAGGACAGGAGGACGGCCTATGTTAAAGGAACCTTTGTGGATTTAATAGATATTGGTTTCCATTATGAAGCTTTAGATAAGACGAATCCAATCGCAATCCAAAATAACAACAACAAGAGGAAGTTCAATAACAATGAAAAGAAGCCATGGCAAGGTAAGACCAGAGGAGGATATCAAGAAAACCATTTTAAAGATGTTGAATGTTTTAATTGTGGAAAGAAAGGACATTATTCAAAGTACTGCAGTCCTAAGGTTCAAAGGCGGCAGCAAGGAACCGTCTCTCCTATGGTGCAGAAAAGCCTATGCCATAACTGCCATCAACCCAGCTATTAGAAGAACAAATGCCCGTTAATGAAGAAAGGATAGTAGGTTAAGGTCTATGCTATCAAAGACGAGCCTTTAACCTCTACTGATGTAAAAGGCAAGGGAGTTCTTGAAGGTAATATTTATGTCCATGATTAATTAGTTAAAGTATTACTTGATGTTGGGGCTTCCCATAGTTTAATTGCTAAAGGATTGGTTGATAGATTAAAACTGATCACAAAAATAGTATATACCTTTATTTGCATGTCAAATCCCATAGGCGGTACAATTAATCTTTGTATGATTTGTGAAAACATCCGAGTTACTCACCTCTCCTAAAAAATTTCATGTGACCTATTTGTTCTTGACTTTATTGGGTTTGAAGTTTTTCTCGGTATGTATTGGTTATCCAAGAATAAAGCTGTCTTTGATTGTGTTAAAAGGACGGTAACTTTGTGGACCAGCTTCGGGAAGTTTATAGAAATATCCTGTGAAGAACTGAGTCCAATAAGGGATAGTTTCATGTATGCACTACACTCATCTTAAAAAGATTTGGGGACACTACCAATTGTCAAGGAATTTCAAGATGTTTTTGAGGAAGTCAAAAGTTTGCCCCGCATCAAGGAATTGAGTTTCGAATTGACTTAATTCCTGGTGCAAGACCTATTATTCACCCTATTCGAAGGACGGCCCCGAAGGAAAAGACTGAGTTGGCAAACCAAACTAATGAGTTGTTAACAAAATAGGACCAATTAGACCTAGTCGCTCAAGTTGGGGCGCAACCTGTAGTTTTTGTAGCTAAGTCCAAAAGATCCCTAAGGCTTTATGTAGACTATCGAGACCTAAACAAGTAAACGATTAAAAACAAGTATCATCTACCCCACATAGATGACTTATTGATCAACTTCATGGTGCCCGAGTATTCTCACAAATGGATTTAGCCACAGGATTCCATCAACTAAGAATAGCTGAGGATGACGTTCCATTAACTGCATTTAGGGGTCCGGATTGCTTTTACGAATGGTTAGTTATGCCTTTGAGATTGACTAATGCACCCGCTTATTTTGTAGACCTTGTAAATAGAGTATTCAAAGATGTGCTAAACAAATTTTTGTTGGTTTTTTTGATGATATTCTCATCTATTCCAAAACCGAGGAAGCACACGAAAGCTAATTGGAGATTGTGTTAGAAATATTGCGAAGAAATGTACTTAAAGATAAATTCTTAAAATGTCACTTTTGGGGGAAAAAAGTAAGATTCCTTGGGCATATTATGTCAGGAGAAGGGATTTCAGTAGATTTAGAAAAGATTTTAGCTATACAAGTTTGGAAGCAACCACAAACCACGAAGGACATCCATAGCTTCTTAGGATTGGCAGGACATTACCAGAGATTCATTCAAGACTTCCCACAAATTTCCTTCCATCTAATAAAATTGACTATGAAGGATGTTAAATTTGAATGGACACCAAAATGTGAAGAAGCATTCAAGGAACTCAAGAGAAGGTTAACTACCGCTCCAGTCCAAGCTATTGCTGATGAAGGTGGTGGTTTAACTGTATATACCGATGCTTGTGGCAAAGGAGTAGGTGATGTTCTGATGCAACATGGAAAGGTCATCGCTTATGCAAGCAGACAACTAAAGACACATGAGAGGAATTAAGCAACACATGAGTAAGAATAATTAGCCATTGTGTGTGCATTAAAAATTTGAAGGCATTATTTACCGGGTGAAAAGTTTGAGCTCTTCACGGATCACAAATCTTTGAAGTATCTTTTCACTTAGAAGGACATAAATATAAGACAACAACGCTGGTTAGAATTTCTCGCATCATATGATCTTGATATCTTATACACACCTAGAAAAGCCAATGTAGTGGCGAATGCGCTAAGCAGAAGGCATGCCACTATAGCCTATTTAGTGGTACATCCAACCTTGATTTATCGTATAAAAAAGAGTCAACTCAAGGATCTAATCATTTCAAGAATATCTAGGGAAGTAGAGGAATACCGGGAAGATGTATAAGATTCAAAGTAGATGAGCAGGGATTCTTAAGAATGAATGGAAGGATGTGTGTTCCCAATGTCGATGGAATAAGGTAAGAAGTTTCAAAAGAAGGTTATAATTCATTGATATGTGTTCCCAATATCGATGGATTTCATCGATGGCTTACCCCGATCAAGAAAGGGAAATGAAGGCATTTGGGTTATCGTAGATCAATTAACCAAGAGTGCACATTTTATTTCAGTTAAACCAACGAGAACTGCTGCAAGTCTGGTAGAAATATACATAAGGTAAGTAGTTCGATTGCATAGTTTCCCCAGTAATATAGTTAGTGAAGGGGACCCTATCTTTACCAGTAAGTTCTAGAAGGCATTGCAAACAACTTTAGGAACTAAGCTAAACATAAGCACTGCATATCACCCCAGACCGATGGACAAACTAAGAGAGTAAATAGAGTGTTGGAGGATCTTCTAAGAGCTTGCATCTTAGATTTTGGAGGTTCATGGAAAAGCTACCTTCATTTGATAGAATTCTCTAACAATAACAGTTATCATGCTAGTACTGGCATGGCCCCCTATGAAGCTTTGTATGATCATCGATGTAGATCCCCAGCATATTGGATCGAGATTGGAGATCAATTAGTACTAGGTCCTAACATGATTAGAGAAGCTTTAGAAAAGGTTGATATAATTAGAAAAAAATGGAAGAAGCCCACAGTAGGCAAAAAAGCTATGCTGATCATAGGCGAAAAAATTTAGAGTTCTTGGTTGGAGATTAGGTATTCCTAAAATTTTCTCCAATGAGAGGAATGATATGATTTGGTCGAGCAGGGAAGTTAGCACCTCGATTTATTGGACCTTTTCCTATTCTCGAAAGGATTGACTCATTCGCTTATCATGTGGAACTGGCTGAAAGGTTATCTGGTGTACACAATGTCTTTCACGTATCTCACCTACGAAAATATGTGGATGATCCAGAACAAATTATAGAAACAGCTGCCCAAGAAGAATTAAAAGTTGAACCTAATTTGGCGGTTATCAGGCAACCAATGCGAATCGTATATCACGACGAGAAGCAATTATAAGGGAAGGTTATAAGTTTGGTTAGAGTCAAATGGAGTGGTGATGCGGTAGACTGCACATTGGAGACAGAGGAAAGAATGTGTAAAGCCTAACCTGAGTTTAGAATGGATACATAGTTGTATGTGTATGGTGTGCTCACCGGCTAGTGGTGATGCCACTTGTTATATCTTATACATGTGTATCACTTCGTTATATATATATATATATATATATATATATTTGTCTTCGATTTATCTTGTTTTTATCCTTAATTTCAAGGACAAAATTCTTTTAAGGGGGTAAGTATGCAACGATTCGCAATTTTACACTTTGAAAATGGAATTTTAATTAATTTTAAATATAGCTTTATAAGTTAAATGAACTTGGTTTAATTAAATAAAGATGATAAAAAAATTATTTTCAGGTTTTCTTTACATAAATAATTAGTTTGAATTAAAAACTGAAAATATGACCGGAAATTGGATCCCAAAATATCAACAGTTTGACAAATGGAAACTGTTTTAAGTTGTTGCAGCATTGTTTGTACATGCACATACATACACATACACACACATATGTATATCAAAATTAGTCAAATCAAAGCTAAAGAAAATATCTAAGAAATTTTTACAAAAAGAAAATGAAAAAGGTAACATCAAATCACCATTAAAACATGGAAAGCAAACATCAAATCCACCATTAATGCATGTCATTCCATGCTTAAGAAATTTTTGAAATATGTCTTATCGCATTATATCTCATTAATGCATGCACTTGAGTATGGTGACAAGGATTTAATATTGAAGTGATGTGGTGTAAGAGATATTTTGATAATATCTAAGGGTAATTTAGTAATTTGTCACATTTTCCTAAGGCTATAGATAAGACCCTAAGGCTTAAAAAATTCACACATCTCATTCCATCTTCTTATTTTTCACCTCTACTTTAATGTCTTCCATCACCTCCATCCTCTCTTCTGTAGGTTGAGCCATCTAGAAGCAATAATCTAAGTGATCGTGAGCTAGAAGTTCGAGTTTGCAAAGCTATAGCTAATTTTAGTTAGTCATTTAAACCTGAGGTGAGTAAAATCCTAAACTATCGTATTATATGCTATTGTATGTTATATATGTTTTATTATTATTATTGATGATTTTTATTTAATATGAATGTTGAATATATATGCAAGTCATGAAAATACATGTCGATAAGCACAAAGGAATTCACTTTCCCTTATTTAATGAATAAGTGCATATGGAATGTTAAACCTCTTTAAATTGTTTAAAAATATGAAATAAATTCTAAAATTGTTTTAAAAGTGATTTGAGTTTTAAAAATGAGTTTTCAAATGATAAATAAGTCATTTTGATCAATATAGCTTAAAAGCACTTTCTACCGCACTTTCCACGGCACTTTTCTATAACTTTCGAAATGTAATTTTAAATGCAACCTTTCTTTTCCAAATCATTTGTAAATATTTTCAAATGATTAATAAAGTATTTTAAAAATGATTTGAATGATTTAAAGAATGGTTAAATATTAAAGTATTTAGAGTCGATTAAATTACTTGACCACCTTGTGGGTGTTAGAGAGGTAGTGTCTAGGCTTGAGTTTGATAAACCAGTTTCCTGCTCTCCCTAGCTATCCGGACTGGCCCGACGGATGAGATAGTAAATTTGATTTATTCGGATCAAAATTTTCCAAATTTAAAGGATATAATTCTCCAAATATAAATAACTTAAATTTTATGGAGATAATCTTCTTGTACTCGGTGTTAAAGCCTGAAGAGGGAACTCATACTATTCGTGGAATTTAAAGATTGTTTTCACCGTTATTCCGTCCATAGAATTTGTTGAATATGGAAATTGATATTGAGTATAATTAGATGATTTCAATAGATTTTTCTCACTTAACATTTACTAGTTTTGGATTAACATCCTAGATAACATGCTTTTAACCGAACTAAAATTATTAGTTTCGTATTAGGAAATCTTTGTTAAGATTTCAATGAAAATAATCGAAAATATTTTCTAAGTAAAATATGAAAGGGTTGGGAATTATTCCATGATTTAAAAAGATTTAAATTAACCAAAAGGATTAGATAAATGAGGTTTGATGATTCCATATACTTTGAGAAAGATAAAGCAATATTTCAATGAATATATCTCTAAGATACATCTTTGAATGAATAGAAATATGAATTAAATTGAATGATGATTGATAATCACATATGAACTTAACATCTTTTTAATCGATGATTGATTCGGAGGAACCGGGGTCGGGTTTGGGAAATTCCTATCCGAGGAACACTTCGAAAAAATTTACGTATTCGAAGTGAAGACATGGATATGATATTAAGGATTTTTGTAATAAAGCACTGCTTATTGATCATTTGGGGACAAACTCCCAATATACGTATTGTAGCGGTAGTCTCTTCGTTATGAAATATCCAATGCAAGGATTAATCACTACTAGTCCTAGGAGTGACTCCCGACAGAATGTGGGAGGACATTGCCTTCGATTTGTCCTTTTCCTGGACAACTTGCATGGACAGATGTCTGATGTAGCAATTGTAATTACATTGGTTGACTTCTATGAATGTATCATCTGATTGGTGGCGGAGATGACAACCTCTCTTAGCTTAATGCCCTTTTCTGAGACATACGAGCTCCAGAGTTATACATTTGTAGAAATCGGTTGTGATTTTGGATTGGCAATGTAGCATTCAAAGTGGAATGTGCTATGATCAAGGTAATCGTTACCTCGAGCCTCATCATTCGAAAATGACAAAAACAGGGTAGATGTGGCAGAACTAAGAGGGTCGCTCCCATTAGGGTATAGTCATCACCTTTCTAGATATATCTATCCCGCTACAATGTCGGGTTTTAAATTAATGTGGTGTATTCAATGAGAGCTCTCGGGTAGGTCGGGAATGACCAAGGTGATGGCATATTCGGTAGTATCTATGGTAAAGGTAGGCCGGTCCTGTGTTGGTAGAGGTTGGAGCCTCATCTGCATTTTTTCGAGTGATGTCTTTTCGAAAGGTAGTCCTTACCTTGTCATTGTATGGAAATCCATTCTCCAATAAGTGCCTTCGGATTTCATTGTGGAGCCTAATATGCTGGAATTTAATAATGTAACAATTTTGGCTAAGATTATGTATACTTACTTAAAAAGTGTTTCCAAAAGAATGTCATTAAAATTAATATTTACATATTCTGTGTAGTAAATGTTTTAGTTATCATAAGTTAAACACTCATTCCATGTTTATGTGTGGCGTGACCTTATGAGATACCTTTTGTTTTCAAACATCGTATTTTGAGTTTTTCACATCAGTCCCATGACTGACCCAGAGTTTATTTTATTTTCCCCTTAAACTTTGTGTGCCCTATTTTCCTGGGCAGCCAACTAGTTAGGTAAGCTTGGATCATTTTGAAATGGAGCACGGAGCATCAAGCATCCAGCATTTTGGGTCTTTTTTTGAAGTCATCTATCACTTTTCGATGTGTCTATATTATTTATTAATATCTCCAAGCACTGTAAGGATAGGCCGTTATAACTATCCTAGTTGGGTTAATACGTGTTGTAACTTGGATGGAAAAATTTGGAGTAATTGCATGTACTGCTCATATGTATAATTATGTGCTGAATACGATGTGAGATTCTATTATTGTCTATCTTTATTTCTTTACCCCATGATAATCTGCCTCTCCGACACTTGTATTTATGGCACATGAATAACGAGGACGTGTTAATGTCAATTTCTAAGGGTCGAGGATTGGGTCGCCACATAACCATTTAATATTCTTGTTGAAGCGGGCCTTTTTTCGAGATATCCTCTGCCATCCCTAACCCATAACCCCGACCATTTATTATTCCTACAAAGAGAAGAGGTAGGCCCTCACACAAACATTTAATACCTTCAATCTCAAAAGCAGATCCTTCGTATTATGAACCATACCCTACGGTGACATCTCACATTAGCCTGACTATTCGTAGGTACTAATAGCCAGATTTTCTAGGCAGATTTATCCTAAAGAATTTGGGACTAAACTCGCATCATTATAGTTACTTACAATTGATGATGCCTCAAATCAGTCCCAAAGTCACACTACTGGTAGCCAGATTAGTTGGGTAGACTTTCCTGTGCTCTTGACCGACTTCGTATCCTTATAACTTAGTCATAATCTATATCACAAGATACATATATCATCATACACCTAACCATTTCCATAATCGACTCATTATAAAAAATACTTCTTATTTCGCCTTTAACATTAATTACCTTCCTAACGGGGATTTAGTGATAATTATTAACCTAATTAATTACGCAATTAAAATGTTATAATTATAGGTTAATTACGTTAGTATACAAACACACACACATATATATACATATGTACACACGCACTCACACACACACAGATATATATATATATATATATATATATATATATATATATATATATATATATATATATGAGTCTAGCAATTTCCAAGCATGCGAAACTTACGCCCTAAACCAGCATTTTAATGTCAACACTATAAATAATTATACAAGCATCATTCCATATTATCAAAAATACCAAAATTCCAATATTCATATCAAAAGTTCCCATTACAAGACCTGTATACAATCAAAATTTAAAGTCAACTTATTACATCAAAATAATGGAATATATAGATAATAGAAACTTACAATTCCAATTTTATGCTCTATTCAACTCCCTTTTCACATGAAAATAAATAAAGGAATTTTTATTTAGTTCATGGGAATAAGCAGTGCAAACTATGAATAAATTCATACCTTGCACACTATTCCTTAATAAGACATCTTTAATCAAATTTAAGGAAAAAGAATAAGGAGTGAAATAGAAGGTAAAATTATCAAAACTGCAAATCTACTCAATTCCCATTATTTGGACATAAACTAATTTGAGATTTCAACTGGAATTGACGTTTCGCATTGAAGGAGTTATGGGGGTTTATAATATGATGTTTTCGTAAACCAAAACTCCCCAAGGCATATTCAAACCCAAATTACACTAATTAATTACTAAAATAAAAAAGCTAAGATTTCCACTCATAGTGTATCCATAGCTTTGTCTCCTTTGGATTTGATACGCCATTGACAATCTCTACCAAATCTCTTCTTTTATATATATAAAACAACGGATTTGTATATATGGATTAAATTCAGAAAATTGGAGAAGAATATGTTAGGAAAATAAATAGAAAATAAAATAGATATGTAGTTTTCATACCTGAAACCCTAATGCAATTTTTCTAAATCTTAAAAGAGATGAACAGCTAGAGCTTCGTTAGGTTTCCAAAATACTTTGTGAATAAAAGTAATGGGTCTAGGATCTTATTTATAGTGGTTTAAATGCATTAGAACCATTTATTTTAGGACCATTTATCTTATTGTCATTGATAGATTTATTTAGTTTCCGTCGATGCCAAAAATGGACAACAACGCCCAATAGAATCTTGTATAGATTAAATGAAAAATGAATTAAAACAGAGAAAAAATCATAAATGAATACATAGATATTTATAGTGGTTTGGCAATCTTAGCCTACATCCAATTTATATTTCTATTGACCTTGCACTTGATTATGACTACAAGAATGTTTAGATCGGGTAGGATCTATTAGTACAAGAATAAAAATAAAGATGGAATAGCCTTTGCAGTTGAAAGAAGGCCCCTTTTCTAATGTATAATTGCTGTATTCATAGGGAAAGGCGTGCGTGAATTGGGATGAAATTTCAGCAGAAGAACCTCCAAGCCAAACTAGGCCACACAAGAATTTTGAGTCACATTGGGGCCCATGATAAGGATCGATACCGATGCCTATTTTTAATGTCCAAATAAGGTTAGAACCTTTTGGTGTATCACCCATGATGTTATCTGCTTGCCCTCCAAATTTCAAGCCATTTCGACTTACCGTTTGTGAGATATTGCATTTTCTGTGAAGTTGTGTTGCATTCATTCTGATTTTAGCCGATCCCTCTAGAGGGATAGAGACCAATCCCTTTAGCCTCCTCTGATTGGGATGCGATCCCTAGGGGTGTTCTCCATGTTGTAATTTGTTTATCCTCCAAGTTTCATTGATGGCATCTGTAGATTTTGAGTTATTGATCAATCATTGTTGAAATATGTTGTGAAAGTTGAATATGGCCGATACCTTTCCCTTTTGTACGATTCTTTTATACCGATCCCTTTTTATAGGTGAAGTAATTTGCCCGTAACTTGAGCATACGAACTCCAAACGACTTGAAACTTGAAATGTAGACTTATGGGGCCTTCCTTGTCACTCCATATCGATCTCAGCCAGTTTGGGACAAAATTGAGGATATGTACCGATCCAAGGGATAAGCATCGATATCCACCTAGTAGAGGCATTATTCCATACTTAGAATATTCTAGAGAGTCTATCTCTTGGTGTTGGTTGATTGTCACTTCATTTTGTAGCCTATGCTTGATCTTTGAGCCTAATACTCATCTCTTTGGTTGACTTTCTCGGTGATTGTTCCATCTAACTTGTCCAGTCGGTCTAAATATAGCCGGGCCAAAAGGCTGGATAACATTTGCCCCCTAATGTACGTCTTATTGTGACGTGACATGCTTTGAATTGATGTCAAATTAGGGCCATCATAGAGAATTCCACTCAGTATCTCAAATGGTTGTTATCCTTCCACTGCCGTTTAGCTATTTTGTGGAGAGTCAAATCTCTCCATGTTCATCGCGGCGTTGGGTCATTATCAAATGATGTAAGTTCTGGAATAGAATCTGTCGGTAATCGTCTTCACTAGTTCCATTGAGCTGATTACTTGAGTTGGTATGCCTTGGTTATCTGATCCAATTCTTTCTCTGATTTTCCAGTATAAGAATCCTATTTCTATCGATTTCAAGAAATCGAATATTCATGATGTACATGTGCATGTTTAGGTACACATTTTTGTTATTGGCTTCCAAATGCATTCGTATGCTCATGGGTTGTTGCAAATGCGGTGAAATGCAATTCAATCATTTGAAGAAGAAAAATTCACCAGTCCTTATCGCTCCAAATCTTTGTGGATACGGGATGAAGGATTGGAGAAATTGATACTGAAGGGATTGTTGATGACGGTTGATTATGGGTTTGAAGCATATAGGTCGACCTTGAGGTTGAATATGGCTTGTTGTATTTGATCACCTGTGAGATGAAATAAAGGGCGGTTTCAATCAATTGCATGATTGGGCTTGGATAATGATGGCAAGAGGAACGGTGCTTCTTCAAAAATGATTTTGAGTGTAGGATATCTCTCAATATTCGTTTTATTTTGTCATGAGAAATTCACTAACATAGGGGAACGGATAAACCCTTTCTGTGCATTATTCCTTCTCAGATGACGTAGCATGAAGCTTTGTGGAGGATCCATCATTTTTCATTCTTCCATATGGGAAGGATTCCCCATTGTAGATAGTCATTCATAGGAGTCATCCATGAATCCTTGTCCGGCTCCATCTCCAAGATCAGATCAATCTTAATTTGGTCAATGCTTGGAGCATTAAGTACTTTGCCTAGGACTAAGCCCATTTTTTGTGCATTCCCTAAACTGGCCAGCATGGGGAGTGAGTCGGCTTTCTCATTTTTCTCTCTAGGTGTGTGTAAAGGTGTAATACTAGTAGTCTACCAGTTGCTTTTGGATCCGATCGAGATAAGGAGCAAGTTGCCGCCTCTTAGCCCGATAATCTCCCTTGAGTTGGCACACTAATAACCTGGAATCACAAAAGATCTGCAAGGTTTTTACTCCCAGTTCTTTATCAAGCTTGAGTTTGGCAACCAAGGCTTCATATTTAGCTTCATTATTTGTCACTGGGAAATCGAGTTTCAGGGCATAGTAGATCGATCGTTCCTTAGGAGCCGCTAACACAACTCCAACGCAAGAACATCGACCATTAGATGCTCCATCCATATGCATCTACTACCAAATGGTCGGATCTACACTTCCCCTCAGAGAGTTGTGTGGTGCAATAAATTCAACTATGAAGTCTACCAATATATATCCTCGGATAGCTCTTTAAGGGAGATAAGTGATGTTACACTGGCCCAATTCAATGTTCCACTTGAGTAGTCTTCTAGACGTCTCAAGTTGTTTTATAATCTGTCGTAACGACTGGTTGGTATAGATATTAATGGGGTGAGCATGTTAGTTGCTTGCTTACATAATATACCTGATCTTTGGATCCGGTTCTCTTCGCATAGCATTACAGTGCTTATGTTGCGTACCGACATAGCTAAATAGATGTGTAAATCTTTGTGATTCGGCAGTTTGGATATGATGAGAGGTCTCTCTAGGTGATCTACTAGAGCATGAAATGTTCAACGCAACCCTGCGTCCATTCAAATTTTCTTTTCCATTTCCTAATTAGGTCGAAAAAGAGTACACTTGTTGGTGGCCCTGAAGATGAATCGACTTAGGGTGATGACCTTCCCATTTAGGCTTTTGTAACATTTCCTATCCCGAGGCCCGATGCTAAGCGCTATAGATATTGCAGTCATCTATAGTATTAACTTACAGCGATAAAATATGGTAATGTCAATGGTATTCATAATATCAGAAGCATATTAATATGATATAAAATCATAGATTTCAAAAATAACTTTTCCGATTACATCTCAAATTCGTATTTCATATTCAGTTCCATAATTCCAAAAGAATCCCGAGTTTTGTCAAATATAATTATTACAAATTACGCCAATAGCGACATATGAAGATGCTACCTTGGATGATCAGAGTACTAGATAGACATATCAGTCATAAACACATCACAGCGGAAATAAAACTAATAGCTCCTACATAGCTAACTTTGCCTCCTACTCATCTTTGAAAGCATATTCTTCCAACCTATTGAACCTGAAAAACCATAACTCTCAATCTACTTGAACTAAAATTTAAGCACTCGAAAATTTAAGAGGGAAACATAAACTTCGAGTCAGACATAAAGCCTAGTGTGAAGAATACTATTACATCTCGATTTATTGACATAAAGTGAGACCATGCCGTTTAGCGGAACGGGTTTCCACTCACAATATCCATTTTAAAATCATATCTTTTGCAAATCAGAATACTGAAATTAAACTGATTATAGCAATAATAGCAAAAACGTGTATGCAAAATAAACAAGAATCAATGGACTATCTGTCCACACTATAGTTATATTTGGCTAACTAATAACATTGGCTTACTCGAGCCTACCAGACATACTCAATAATCTAACTTTTATTAGACACAATATTAGGCTGTCTGTCCTCAAACGGGCTCACCAATAACCTTTCTTTACACTGTATATTCCCTTATGTGTGTAGCCTCAATTTAGTCCCACCCGTGACAATCCCTTCAAACTGGAATTTTGGACTTAATTTTAATTAGGGGCTAATAGCTAAAGTATAGGGTGTGACCCTACACCAGTCTCATCTGGTCTTCTGACATCTGAGTCATAAACTTAGGGATAACTACCTGTTAGCACCAAACTTGGTCACTAACACCCAAATCCATATGAAAGCACCGAATCACAATCACAGCTCACAGATGGGATGTATGTAGAGAGTAATAATATGAAGTGCAATCAAAATTAGAATGAAAGTAGTAAAGAACAACAGATTTTATAGTGGTTCGGCTAACTCCAGCCTACGTCCACTCCAAATGTTTACTTTTATTGATGTAACAAGCGATTATAGTTACAAAGTGGCAGACTAGCCTTAGTCTTAGAAAGTAGAAAGTCAGAAGGCAGAAGAGAAGATCCCCTTTCTGAACTCCTACACGTTGTATTTATAGACATGTCCAGGTTGTTTTTGGGCTTTCTGAATAACCAGAGCCCATCAGGGCCGAACGGCCCATGCCGAACCAAAATGCCATACCGAACGCACTCATACACCGAACGAGGTTGTCATGTCGAACGCACTTGTACGTCGAACGAGGTTTCCATGCCGAACGCACTTCGTATGCCGAACGCTCTCTGATGCCGAACAATCCATCCAATGCCGAACGTCTCCAGATGACGAACGACACATCCGATGCCGAACGTCTCCAAATGCCGAAGGACACATCAAATACCGGAGGATCCTTAATGTCGAACCTTCATAATTCCGAACCATGTCTGATGCCGAACCATGTTTCTAATGTCGAGCACCCATCATTCCGAATGATCTCTAATGCCGAGCGCCTCTAAATACCGAGCGCTCCTAGATGTCGAGCGCTACTGAATGCCGAGCGCTCCTGGATGCCGAGCGCTACTAAATGCCGAGTGCTCCTGGAATGTCGAACGCTACTGAATGCCGAGTGCTCCTGGAATGCCAAACCACTCATGTATACCGGACGCACTATGTATGTCGAGTACTCTTGAATGCTATTCGAACATGAATGCCAGACGAACCATTAATGCCAAACCTCCACCATGCCGAACCATGTTCTAGGCCGAACCATGTTTCCTAGACCCAAATTATAGTTGATTCATCTTTATCCAATCATATTTCCATCTCCCAAGCACGTTGTGTCATCCATCCATCCAGTCGACTGAATCCATCGTACACCAACCTCGATGAACGTGTAGTCGATTAAGTTAAACCCGCCTGTCCGTAGCCTTGTGAAAAGGCGGGTTAATACTTGCCCCCCAAAACATGCCTTGCTGTTGGAAGGTGTGTTTTGAATAGTCTCAAATTTAATATCCAAAGTCCATGTTTCATTCATATTCAATAACCGAATCCAAGACCTCTCCGGGTTAATATCCAAATCCTTCACCGTTCATAACCGATGTTCATATCCATAACCTCTCCAGGTTCTTTCCAAATGCAATCCACATCTAACGACCGTGGTCCAGTGTCCCTGGACGTTAAGTAATTCCATGGCTTAACTCCTAAGCTGAATCCTGGTCACTTTGGACCCTTGTCGAGTATGGTCTGTACCCGACGACCTGAAATAATAATTAATGACACATAGCCTAAGTCCTAGGCCGATTCCTGGTCTCTCCGGACCCTTGTCAAGCATAGTGCATACTCGATGACCTGAAATAGTAACCGATAATATAGGGCCTAAGTCCTAGGCCGAATCCTGGTCTCTCCGGACCCTTGCCGAGCATAGTCCATACTCGGCGACATGAATAAGTCGATTTGTCGTGCTTGGACAAAGCGACTTACCCCTTGCCAGGTATAATCCATCCCTTGCCAGATATAATCCATACCTGACTACCGTTTACCAAAACCAGATAAAAAAATCTAATCGAAAGCCAATCCAAAATTGTGATGTCCCGGAAATTTAGGCAATAATTATTTAATAATTTCATTGATAATTATTTTAAAATGTGAAAATATTGATTTAATAAATTAATTCAAATTGGAATTCTCTTTTGAAAATTATAATTATTTAGTTTGTTAAATGATATTCTTTTCAAAGTTAAAAATATTTAAGTAATAAATTATCTTTCTAAATTGATTTAAAAATATTTTATTTATGATGTATAAATGTTTATACATTGTAAATAGAGGATTTGGTTTTAATTTTTAATTTATGTTAAATAAAGGATATTTCCTAATTATTATATATAAATGTATAAATTGTAAATTGACTTAAATTGATTTAAATTAGTATTGTAACTTTTAAAAAGGGTTTGTTTTAAAAATCTTTCTTATATTTTTTTTATATAGAAATATAAGTAAGTATTTATTTGTTTATAAGAATGAATATAGTTTAAATTTTATTTTATAATAAAAGTTTGTTTTGTTTTATTCTAAAAATTGTTTTTCTTTGAAATAAGATTTAGCTCATTTTTATTAAATTATAACATTTGATTTAAGACTCTTAAAATTTAATTCAACATTTCTCTTTCTTCTTAAAATCTTTTCTTTTGAAAATTAGCTTTAGAATATTATTTTAAAAAATCTCAAGTAAACATTTGAATAGTGTATGTTATTATTTAAAGACTAATATTAATAAAACATTTTAAACATGCTAAAATAAGTTTGAAATGGTTTAAGATAAATTTAAATACAAGTATAAATTTAGAATTCTCTTTTAATAATTGAATTGCATATGTGTTAGCTTTTTAAAACATGAAGAGACACTTGTAAAATTATTTACACCTAAACACAACAAGTGGCATGTTGTTTATTTTTGAAATTTAGTTTTATTTACAATAAAACATAACAAAGGCATTTGGATTAAAACTCATTCTCTTCAAAATTGAAAACCTGAAAATCAGATTTGAGTAAATCAAAAACCCCAAAGCAAATGCATGTTAAAATCCATAAAAACCAAATACAAATCAATTTCTTCAAAACAAATCAGATTTGCCATCATTTTCTTCAATATATCAACAGCAAAATGAAGATCTATTCAATTTCAAATCTAAGCTATTAGAATGGGTCTGCATGAAATCTTCATCAACAAGTAATAGCATCAAGAAACTCAGTAATCAAAATGCAAGTAAAGCAACTTCAATTTCAAAATGCAGTTTCAAACAGTTCTTGGAAATTGGAATCTGCAGCAAAAAATTGTTCTCTGCATTCTTCAAATTTAAAGTGAGTAAGCTTCTTATCTTTTAAAAACAATTTTCTTTAAAAAAAAATCAATCAAAATCAAACATAAATTAAAGAACTTATGTCTTTATTTACAGAAATCAAACTGATCTAAACAAAACTGTTCTGTTTTGTTTAAAATAAAATGAGTAAACTCACATGCACAAAATTTGTGACCTGAAAAAAGAAAGCATGTTGTTTGATTATGTTGTTAATTGATAATTGGTGATAATTATCTAAGGATGATTTAGTAATTAATTAATGTAATTAATTTTGATAATTAACTAGATTTATTAATTGAATGTAATTAATTGAAATTTGTTAAGTATAATTAATTGTTAAAGTAATTAAGGAATTAATTACATATTGTAATAAATTTTAATATTGTGATTTATTTAAGTTAATTAATTTATTTTAATTACTTTTAATAAATCATTTGATGATTTTAAGAATGTAATTACTTAATGTAATTAATGGAGCAGAATTACTTAGGGAAGTAATAATGATAATTACTGGAATGTAATTAGTAAATTGGATAATTACTTTTGTAATTAATTAAGGAATTAATTAATGATTAATTATTGGAAAATTAATTTGATTAATAAGTAATTAAAGAAATTTAATTACTAAACTTAATATTAATCAAGGTGATTAATAATTAGATTAATTACTAAATGTAATTAATTTTAATTAAGTAATTTATTTAAATATTAAAGATCATTAATTAATACTAATGGTGTAATTAAGGATTGTTTAATTAAGTAATAATTAATTAAGAGATTAATTAATTGTAATTAATTAAGGGTAAATATAATTAGTTATAATTAATTAATAAATGAGTAATTAAATGTTAATTACTTATGATTAAGGTTAATTAATTAAAGACTAATTACTTATTGTAATTAGTAAATGATTAATCAAGGATGTTTAATCAAGTTAAATACTTAGTGGGTAATTAATTAACTAGGTTAATTAATGGATGTTAAGCAGGATTTAAATGAGTAATTAATTTAATTTATTTTAAATTAATTAGAGATGGTTGTAATTAATTTAATTCATTTTAAATTAATTATAATTTTTGATTAGTAAATCATTGCTTATGGATGTTATTGATTGAATGGTTGTGATCTCGGTAATGAGATGAGTTGTATTCGTATGATATGAATACTTGGTTTAAGTATGATGGTTTGTGATGGATTATTTGGTTGTGGATGATACAGATTATCTGTTTATGATATGAATGTGATTATCGATTGTGAGATATAGTTTATCTATCTTTGTGAATTAGATAATATTTAAGTTAATTGTTTAAAACCCTTAAGTACAACTTGGACATTAAGATGGCGTTTGGTTTCGATGAGACCGGGATCGGGTTTCCATATTTGGATATCTGAAAACCACATCGATTCCAAATAAACGTTAGGTCGTTAATCCAAGTGGAGCAAGTGAAGAGTCGAGGTGTAAGGGCTATACGTCAGTATAACTCTGTGGGTGATTCCGTAATGAGTTTGACGGAATAATACTTATAGATTCGAGATGGTGATTTAGAGTGCAAGGTTTATCGTCGTTAACTCTGTGGGTGATTCCGTAATGAGTGTAACGAGATAATGCCTTCGGTTTCGTTCGAACCCGGAACGAACTTGTATGGATTGAATGCTTTCAGAACATCGTCAGGTGGACGATGAGCATTCTAAGATTGATATGTCCTATAAAGGTAATCGTAGCCTCAAGCCTCATCAACCGGGAATGGCTAAAACAGGGGGCGCAGCAAGGCTTCGTGGGTAGCACGCACTGGAGAGCAAGATTGATCCCTGTCTAGAGGTCCCTTTTTATTCGGCTTAGTGGGCAGTTGTCAGTGTACACCAACTGCGGAGTTGTCTTGTTCGAAACTGTTCAGTAAGGAACGGGTCTGGCTTTGTGTTACAGGGGAGTTAGGGTGGCTCCTCGGTACGTTGATCTAGGCCACGTACTGTGACGGGCGGTACCCCAGTAGCCCTGCCATTGATGGAATCCATAATCCAATAAGTGCCTGTACGGTTTTGATTGTGCCCATGTTGGAACGTGAGATGTAAGCATTCCAGCTATTTCTGTATTTTATTTTGAAAACCCTAGACACTATTATAATATCACTGGATTTCCTATCAAATGTTTTGGTTAGCGTAAGGTAAAAACTTTTCCATGTTTATGTGTGGGAAGTCTTACGTGATACCTTTTGTTTCCAAAGGATTTTCTAAAGTTAAGCAACTTTTATCCCCGTTTACTCACACCAGACCCCTGTCTGACCTGATTGTTTATTTTCTGTTTTATTAAACTCTTGGGTACTCATATTACGTATGAATAGTCAAGTGCTTCAGGATTGCTTTGATCGAATTCTGGAGGAGATAATGGAGCATGAGGCTTCAGCGTGTAGATATATGTAGTGGTTCCACTGTGTTTGAGTTGAGTCTGTTCTCTCTGATGTATTTGAATTGTAATTGCTAGACAGATGTTTATAACTGTCCAGTTTGTGTTGTATTAGCTGTTTAACTCTGATGTATATGATACTATGTAAAGTTTTATGTGATATATTATAATTTATTCGATTCCGCTGTGAGATTCTGATGTTGTCTGTTCTTTCTTTCCTTTCTTTTCTCTTTTCTATCCCTTTTCTTTTTTCTAACGATGCGACTTCCTGGAGTGAGGAAGTTGGGTCGTTAAATTGTGGTATCAGAGCATTAGGTTGAGTGAATACCTAGGCCTCTGGAGTGGTGTCCTTCTTGAGAGAGCGTATTTGTAATTTTGTATATTTATTTATTTATTTATTTATTTATTTCTACTTATTAGATTGGGTTACCTGTTCGGGTTTTCCAACATAAGTAATAAAGGTAGATAGGGTAGTGGTGTGTGTAACACAACTACCGATGGTTGGAGTTTGAGTGGTTGAAGTTGGAGTGGTCTACTAGGGCAGTATTGGACATTTTGAGTAGCTTGGCAGTTTGGTGTAAAAGATTTCACCAATCTCTGAAGGAAATCTTTTTAAGATTCGAAGTTTATTTTTGGATTGTAAGCTTGGTTGCACTCGTGTGAGTGGTTTTTCTTGAGTTTGGATTAGTACGGAGTGCTGAAGCCAGAAATGGTATCTTGGTGACCTTGGGAAGGAGTTCTGTGTGTATTTGAGTTTGAGACTCAGTTTGGCAGAGTGTTTTGAGCTTGGCTTGGGAGCGAGTTTCCTGAGAGATATCCGTCTTTTGGAAGACTCTGTTGTAAAGAGGCTGGTGTAGCTTTGGGATTCGATGAGCTTTTGGATTAGGAAGTTTTGGCAGCAGTAGCAGCAGTGAGTGGCCTGTTCTTCGATGGTTCAGAAATCTCTGTGATTCTTCTGTCAGTAACCCGGGCAGATGGTGGAGCTTGTCCATTTCTTCTGGAAGCTCAGTTGGGTGTGATGTTTGTGGTTGGAGGTAGACCACTAGTTCTTCTTTGTTTGAAGGCATTAGATGTTCTGATTGTTGATGAGAGAACGATTTCTTGGGATTTGAACTGAGTGGAATCGCAAAAGTGACTTGCGACGGTTCGGAAGTTCTCTGAGTGATCTTTGTTTGGATTAAAGCATCTTTCGAAGATGTTTGAGTTTTCGAAGTGGTTTGGTATTTTCTGGATATCTTCGAAGGAATCAAGATTTGCATCCGCATCGAGAGATTGAGTTCTATTCTGACTTGGTTCTTGGAGTTTTGCCGATGGTTCAGCATTGTAGGAGATTCTTTGAGTGTGATCTGTATAAGTTGGCAGTATTGATTGGATCCAGTTTTCTGGTTAAATTTTTGCTGTGGTGTTTGTGACCGAATCGAATAGGTCACTGAGATTTATGGAATTTGATGAACAATATTCCGGGATAAGTTGATCAAGTTTATACTTATGTTCATCAACAACATTCTCGAATCAGAGTTGCGCAGTGGAAGCATGGTGGCAGCTATTCCAGAATAGGAGCAGCACCCGATTCATTGGGAATTTGAGTTTTGTCTTGGATCAGAAGATTTCTACAGGAAATTCATTTTGGATCTGGAGACTTGATTGTTTTGTATCTGTTTGTTTTCCAGATAGGGTTGTATGTTTGGAATCTTCTAGTGATTCTGCAATAGAGTTTGTGTGGTGGATTTTGATTGACCTAGGAATTGAGGGCAGCCCAGGATCGATATGAGAGATTTGTGGATATAAGTATTGGATCTTTCTGCTTTCTCTTGAGAGTTAAGTGTTTGATCTACATGATTGAATTTCCAGTTCGGATGACTGGAATTTGTTTTGTTTTTCACGTATCTCTGAGGGAATAAATGTATGGTTTATCTCTGGTTTTAGAATCAGTAGTTCTGTGAGATTTAGGAGTTGATCAGGACTTATCTGTAATCCTGTATTCTGTTTAGATTTGTAGATCTAGATATATTGGAGCTTTAGATCTGAGTGGTATGGCTAGTTTAGATTCTATAGGGCGAGTGTCCCGGTGTTTGTACTTGGGAAACTCTAGGGAATTCTATCCAGAATTTTTGTCTGGATAATTAGAATTGTTTGTTTAAATTGGTTCTTATGGTTGCTAGTATTTGATTGTTAGTATATGATTGCTCTTTTTAAATTTAAAATCTGTATGGGATTATTAAATTACCTTTGCTTTTAAATTTCGGGGACGAAATTCTTTTAAGGAGGGAGGAATGTGATGTCCCGGAAATTTAGGCAATAATTATTTAATAATTTCATTGATAATTATTTTAAAATGTGGAAATATTGATTTAATAAATTAATTCAAATTGGAATTCTCTTTTGAAAATTATAATTATTTAGTTTGTTAAATGATATTCTTTTCAAAGTTAAAAATATTTAAGTAATAAATTATCTTTCTAAACTGATTTAAAAATATTTTATTTATGATGTATAAATGTTTATACATTGTAAATAGAGGATTTGGTTTTAATTTTTAATTTATGTTAAATAAAGGATATTTCCTAATTATTATATATAAATGTATAAATTGTAAATTGACTTAAATTGATTTAAATTAGTATTGTAACTTTTAAAAGGGTTTGTTTTAAAAATCTTTCTTATATTTTTTTTATATAGAAATATAAGTAAGTATTTATTTGTTTATAAGAATGAATATAATTTAAATTTTATTTTATAATAAAAGTTTGTTTTGTTTTATTCTAAAAATTGTTTTTCTTTGAAATAAGATTTAGCTCATTTTTATTAAATTATAACATTTGATTTAAGACTCTTAAAATTTAATTCAACATTTCTCTTTCTTCTTAAAATCTTTTCTTTTGAAAATTAGCTTTAGAATATTATTTTAAAAAATCTCAAGTAAACATTTGAATAGTGTATGTTATTATTTAAAGACTAATATTAATAAAACATTTTAAACATGCTAAAATAAGTTTGAAATGGTTTAAGATAAATTTAAATACAAGTATAAATTTAGAATTCTCTTTTAATAATTGAATTACATATGTGTTAGCTTTTTAAAACATGAAGAGACACTTGTAAAATTATTTACACCCAAACACAACAAGTGGCATGTTGTTTATTTTTGAAATTTAGTTTTATTTACAATAAAACATAACAAAAGCATTTGGATTAAAACACATTCTCTTCAAAATTCAAAACCTAAAAATCCGATTTGAGTAAATCAAAAACCCCAAAGCAAATGCATGTTAAAATCCATAAAAACCAAATAAAAATCAATTTCTTCAAAACAAATCAGATCTGCCATCATTTTCTTCAATATATCAACTGCAAAATGAAGATCTATTCAATTTCAAATCTGAGCTATTAGAATGGGTCTGCATGCAATCTTCATCAACAAGTAATAGCATCAAGAAACTCAGCAATCAAAATGCAAGTAAAGCAACTTCAATTTCAAAATGCAGTTTCAAACAGTTCCTGGAAATTGGAATCTGCAGCAAAAAATTATTCTCTTCATTCTTCAAATTTAAAGTGAGTAAGCTTCTTATCTTTTAAAAATAGTTTTCTTTATAAAAAAATCAATCAAAATCAAACATAAATTAAAGAACTTATGTCTTTATTTACAGAAATCAAACTGATCTAAACAAAACTGTTCTGTTTTGTTTAAAATAAAATGAGTAAACTCACATGCACAAAATTTGTGACCTGAAAAAAGAAAGCATGTTGTTTGATTATGTTGTGATGATTACTTATTCATGAATGTTCCGTGTGCATATTTATGAATATGTATATGTGTTGATTTCCTGTAGTTGCAGATCTAGTTAGTTTGTATACTAAGATATTCTTAAATAGAAATCTTTATCATTTTTATTATTAGAATTAGTAATTTTATGAGTAAACAAAATATGTTAGTTAGTATAAATGTAGGTTCTGGAAAATCATGAATTAGTTAAAATATGTTAAAATCTAAAACCTGTTACCTCTGAAATAACTATAGCAGTGAGTATTTTTCAATAAAAATTAGGATACCAATATCATTAATTATTATAAACAAGATTATAACATTGATGTATGTTAGAAATAAGAAAGTATAAAACAAGTTTCATTTTTTTTAGGTTGACTGTGTAAATTAGCATTTCTGTGTTAAAACAGAAAATGAAAATTTTGGAATAAATCTGTTAAGCCAATGGATCTTAGGTGTTTAGATGCTTCAGTTAGTGGTGTTTTGATGTGAGAATGAAGGAGATGTTGGTGATGGATGATCAGAGAGAGAGAGGAGTGGTGAGATGAGTGTTTCAGGTTGCTGTTGATTTCCATTTTTTTGATTTCCAACTGTTTGGAAGGGTATGGATGGTTGAGATAGTATAAGGAGATGGTAAGTGACTTGTAGAAGGGGATTAGCGTGGCTGGAGTTCGCCGAGGCGACAGTGCATATGCACTGTACATGTTAAACTCAGGTGAACATTATTGTAGGGTGCAGGTTTTTTTTGACTCGGAGATTACTTCAGGTAGTTTTGGTTTTGACTCGAGGGAAGGGGTTGGAGAACTCGAAGTAAAATAGTTGGGTACTCGGGTTAGTGTAGTTACAGAGGTAAACCTGTAGTTTGCAGTTTTTATGAATTTGAATAAAATTTATAATTTAAAGATCTTAATTTGATTTAAATAAAAGTTAAGTCTGAATTCAAATGGAGTTTTGAGTTCAATGTTTTAAAAATGAAATTTTTAAATTTAAACAAGGTTTAAATTCTGTTTAAAATCAAGATTTAAAAACAATACAGTTTCAGGTTTCAAAACCTGTGATTTTGCAGTTTGTAGTTTAAATAAAATTCATATTTTAAATTTCAACTTGATTTAAGTAAAACTGAATTCAAATGTAGTGTGAAATTCAAAGTTTTAAAAATGAAAACCTTAAATTTAAACCAGATTTAATTTTGGTTTTAAATCAAGATTATAAAAACTGTTTCAGGTTTTTACAACCAGAGAGTATTTTGTAGTTTTTAGTTTAAATGAATTCATATTTTTTTAGATAGAATCTGATTCAAATGGAAGCTGAATCTAAATTCAAATGTAGTTTTGAATTCAAAGTTTTTTAAAAAAATATGAGGATCTTAAATTTAAACAAGATTTAAATCTAGTTTTAAATCAAGTATAAAACATTTCAGGTTTGGTTTAAAACCAGATTTTTGTTTCAAAACAGTTTTTGTAAATTTTAAATTTTGAATAAATTTAAATGGTTTATGCAAAATTTAAGTGTGTTTTGAAATCAAGTTAAAAACTGTTTTTTTAGGTTTCTTTGGAAACCAGTTTGATTTCAAACAGGTTGTAAAATTTAAAGAAGAATGAATAAACATATTCAAATGTTTAAAAATAGATGAAATTTGATTTCAAACTTGAAAGAATGTTAGTTTCCATTAGTGTTGAATTAAAATATGAAGTGTTTAATGTAATTGGAAAGTTGAAAATAATCAGTTTATTTTCAAAGCTTGATTTATTTTAATCAAGTAATTTATTTTAAACCTTTTCTTTTATATCTAAGTAATGAATGTTGTTTAAAACATTCATTTTTATTTTAAGGTTTATAATTATTTTAATTGGGATTAATGTTTAAATGATTAAACATTCTGAATCTTTAATTTTTTTTTTAAATGAATTGGAATTTGAATTTAAATTTAGAAATGTATTATTTAAATACATTTTGAATATAATTGAGTCATTTGATAAATTATTTTGAAAATATTAAGATAATTAAGGATTTACATAATTATTTGATTTTAAATAATGGTTTAGATTAATTTATTAATTAGAAATGATTTATTAATAATTAATCTAATTCAAATTTCCTTAAGTATGTAATTGTTGAAATGTTTTTAATTGATAATTGGTGATAATTATCTAAGGATGATTTGTAATTAATTAATGTAATTAATTTTGATAATTAACTAGATTAATTAATTGAATCTAATTAATTGAAATTTGTTAAGTATAATTAATTGTTAAAGTAATTAAGGAATTAATTACTTATTGTAATAAATTTTAATATTGTGATTTATTTAAGTTAATTAATTTATTTTAATTAATTTTAATAAATCATTTGATGATTTTAAGAATGTAATTACTTAATGTAATTAATGGAGCAGAATTACTTAGGGAAGTAATAATGATAATTAATGGAATGTAATTAGTAAATTGGATAATTACTTTTGTAATTAATTAATGATTAATTATTGGAAAATTAATTTGATTAATAAGTAATTAAAGAAAGTTAATTACTAAACTTAATATTAATCAAGGTGATTAATAATTAGATTAATTACTAAATGTAATTAATTTTAATTAAGTAATTTATTTAAATATTAAATATCATTAATTAGTACTAATGATGTAATTAAGGATTGTTTAATTAAGCAATAATTAATTAAGAGATTAATTAATTGTAATTAATTAAGGGTAAATATAATTAGTTATAATTAATTAATAAATGAGTAATTAAATGTTAATTACTTATGATTAAGGTTAATTAATTAAAGACTAATTACTTATTGTAATTAGTAAATGATTAATCAAGGATGTTTAATCAAGTTAAATACTTAGTGGGTAATTAATTAACTAGGTTAATTAATGGATGTTAAGCAGGATTTAAATGAGTAATTAATTTAATTTATTTTAAATTAATTAAAGATGGTTGTAATTAATTTAATTCATTTTAAATTAATTATAATTGTTGATTAGTAAATCATAGCTTATGGATGTTATTGATTGAATGGTTGTGATCTCAGTAATGAGTTGAGTTGTATTTGTATGATATGAATGCTTGGTTTAAGTATGATGGTTTGTGATGGATTATTTGGTTGTGGATGATACAGATTATCTGCTTATGATATGAATGTGATTATCTATTGTGAGATATAGTTTATCTATCTTTGTGAATTCGATAATATTTAATTTAATTGTTTAAAACCCTTAAGTACAACTTGGACATTAAGATGGCGTTTGGTTTCGATGAGACCGGGATCGGGTTTCCATATTTGGATATCTAAAAACCACATCGATTCCAAATAAACGTTAGGTGGTTAATCCAAGTGGAGCAAGTGAAGACTCGAGGTGTAAGGGCTATACGTCAGTATAACTCTGTGGGTGATTCCGTAATGAGTTTGACGGAATAGTACTTATAGATTCGAGATGGTGATTTAGAGTGCAAGGGTTATCGTCGTTAACTCTGTGGGTGATTCCGTAATGAGTGTAACGAGATAATGCCTTCGGTTTCGTTCGAACCCGGAACGAACTTGTATGGATTGAATGCTTTCAGAACATCGTGAGGTGGACGATGAGCATTCTAAGATTGATATGTCCTATAAAGGTAATCGTAGCCTCAAGCCTCATCAACCGGGAATGGCTAAAACAGGGGAGGTGCAGCAAGGCTTCGTGGGTAGCACCCACTGGAGAGCAAGATTGATCCCTGTCTAGAGGTCCCTTTTTATTCGGCTTAATGGGCAGTTGTCAGTGTACACCAACTGCGGGGTTGTCTTGTTCGGAACTATTCAGTAAGGAACGGGTCCGTCTTTGTGTTGCAGGGGAGTTAGGGTGGCTCCTCGGTACGTTGATCTAGGCCACGTACTGTGACGGGCGGTACCCCAGTAGCCCTGCCATTGATGAAATCCATAATCCAATAAGTGCCTGTACGGTTTTGATTGTGCCCAACTATGTTGGAACGTGAGATGTAAGCATTCCAGCTATTTCTGTATTTTATTTTGAAAACCCTAGACACTATTATAATATCACTGGATTTCCTATCAAATGTTTTGGTTAGCGTAAGGTAAAAACTTTTCCATGTTTATGTGTGGGAAGTCTTACGTGATACCTTTTGTTTCCAAAGGATTTTCTAAAGTTAAGCAACTTTTATCCCCGTTTACTCACACCAGACCCCTGTCTGACCTGAGTGTTTATTTTCTGTTTTATTAAACACTTAGGCACTCATATTACGTATGAGTAGTCAAGTGCTTCAGGATTGCTTTGATCGAATTCTGGAGGAGATAATGGAGCATGAGGCTTCAGCGTGTAGATATATGTAGTGGTTCCGCTGTGTTTGAGTTGAGTCTGTTCTCTCTGATGTATTTGAATTGTAATTGCTAGACAGATGTTTATAACTGTCTAGTTTGTGTTGTATTAGCTGTTTAACTCTGATGTATATGATACTATGTAAAGTTTTATGTGATATATTATAATTTATTCGATTCCGCTGTGAGATTCTGATGTTGTCTGTTCTTTCTTTCCTTTCTTTTCTCTTTTCTATCCCTTTTCTTTTTTCTAACGATGCAACTTCTTGGAGTTAGGAAGTTGGGTCGTTACAAAAATCCAGATCAAATCAGAAAACAAAAAATCCATATCGAAAATCCATACCAATATCCAAACCAAAAAACAGTCATCCAAATAAAAGTCCAAACCAAGAAACAAACAAAACTAGAAGTTCAAACCAAATCAGAAAAAAGCAAGTGTCCAAGCCAAAAAAGAGAAAACAGATTTCACAAACTAGAGCATCGCGGTTTATCATCATCTCAGAACATGCCTAGGGGCTATCTCCGTCCCCGTACATGAGTAAGTGACTTGGCTGTTTGCCCGTAGTTTGCTACTTATTTGATAATATCCCAGTCAATTGATGACCAATTGACCATCATTCTTGTGCCTCGCATCATCACCGTGTGAGGTAGACGGTGGTTGCACCTGCCCCACCACTACATTTCGAGCTATCCTGATTTCACGAGTGAACGGACTCTTGTTTACTCCTTCCAGATCTCTATTGGTCAAACCTCCACACATTGTTCGCCTGATGATCTCGGCTAATCCAGCATTGCCGTCAAGGGTTGACCCCCGAGTCCCCGAGGGAATTTCGATACATACTCTTCATCCCGCGCTCCTACATTCCTGCCAGCATCTTGTTGTGTAGTGCTAACTGGAAATTCCTGGCGGTGTGCTCCCGAGCCCAGGTCCTTCCAGATTGATAGTTGTCTATTGATTGGGGGTTGCCCCCTGCTGAACCATTCCCTCTGCTTGCTGGTTGAGCGCTTCTGATCTGGCTCCATGGATCTGAGCTCCTGCATTTCCTGCTTGCGTAGTTCGTCTGAGAAGAGCCTGCGTCATCTCCTCTTGTCTTTTCATCATGGCTTCCATTTCTTCTCTGGTGATGTAGATGGATGCTCCACCTGCTCCATTTCTAGAGGAAGCCTCTTGACTTCCCTTCTGATTGCTCCTCTCTATCACTTGCTTCCTTGCTGATGGTCCAGCCATTGCTCCTTAGAATCCAAGTTTCCAACTCCAAAATTCCCGGGTGCTTGGCTTCTCGGTGAAAGCACCAAAATGTTAGCGCCAAAATTGGTCACTAACACCCAAATCCATATGAAAGCACTGAATCACAATCACAGCTCACAAATGGGATGTATATAGAGAGTAATAATATGAAGAGCAATCAAAATTAGAATGAAAGCAATAAAGAACAACAGATTTTATAGTGGTTCGGCAAACTTCGGCCTACGTCCACTCTAGAAGTTTACTTTTATTGATGTAATAAGCGATTACAGTTACAAAGTGGCAGACTAGCCTTATTCTTAGAAAGTAGAAAGTCAGAAAGTAGAAGAGAAGATCTCCTTTTTGAACTCCTACATGCTGTATTTATAGACATGTCTAGGTAGTTGTTGGGCTCTCTGAATAACCATAGCCCATTAGGACCGAACGGCCCATGCCGAACCAAAATGCCATACCGAACGCACTCATACACCGAACGAGGTTGTCATGCCGAACGCACTCGTATGCCGAATGAGGTTGCCATGCCGAACACACTTCGTACGCCGAATGCTCCGTGATGCCGAACGATCCATCCAATGCTGAACGTCTCCATATGCAGAACGACACATCCGATGCCGAACGTCTCCAGATGCCGAACGACACATCCAATGCCGGAGGATCCTTAATGTCGAACCTCCATCGTGCCGAACCATGTCTGATGCCGAACCATGTTTCTAATGCCGAGCGCCAATCATGACGAACGATCTCTAATGCCGAGCGCCTCTAAATGCCGAGCGCTCCTAGATGCCGAGCGCTCCTGGATGTCAAGCGCTCCTAGATGTCGAGCGCTACTGAATGCCGAGTGCACCTGGAATGTCGAACTCTACTGAATGCTGAGTGCTCCTGGAATGCCGAACCACTCATGTATGCCAAACGCTCTATGTATGCCGAGTTCTCTTGAATACTATTCGAACGTGAATGCCAGACGAACCATCTGTGTCGTACCTCCACCACGTCGAACCATGTTCTAGGCCGAACCATGTTTTCTAGACCCAAATTATAGTTGATTCATCTTTATCCAATCATATTTTCATCTCCCAAGCACATTGCGTCATTCATCCATCCAGTCGACTGAATCCATCGTACACCAGCCTCGATGAACATGCAGTCGATTAAGTTAAACCCGCCTGTCCGTAGCCTTGTGAAAAGGCGGGTTAACACTACCCTATTCGTGTTTCATTTCCCGTCTTAAGGTTAACTACCCTAATAAAATTTCATTTCCTTATAAATAGTTTTACAAATGATTTACCCCTTAAATCGTACCTTTATAAAACAAGAAAATCATATACTTTGCCTTACTCAAAATACTTATGCCATGACATACATACTTTACAAAAAATAATGTTAATGAAATCTAATATATGGAATTATCTATCCCTTCATAATAAGTAAAACCATTTTTCAACTAGAAAGTTTTAGGCCATAAGGCCAAAACAATACCTTCAAAGCCTTCGTTTAAACCTTAAACAAAGCCTTTCGAAATCATTGTGAACAACCCTTTCGAAAGTTTTACTAAAATCTTAGACACCCTCTTTTAAAACCATTCAAACTTGCCTTTTGAAAGCATTAGAAACCATCCATTTAAACATTAAAGTATACTTTTCTAAAATATTGGGGATTTCCCCTTCGAAACAATTATTATAACCTTTTCGAAAGCATTGTGTTCAAGTAAAGGATTGTGGAAATAGTTCATCAAAACCTTTAATAATTATTCCTTTGGAGACCATTTAGCTTTAGCATTTAATAAAACTAAGGGTCATAAAAGAACAAAGGTGAAAGCATTAGTCCTAAGAAAAAAGAAGAGGATGTTTTCAAAATCAACTATTTCGAAAGCATTGAGAAGGCGACTTCAAAGTAAGAACGCAAAAGTGCCCTTTCGAAACCATTGTTTTAAGGCAATGCGGCCTTAATTACTTCGAAAGATAAGAATGCGGCAGCATGGGTTTTATTTTTTTGAAAGCGGCTTTTATAAAATAAAGGCAGCAACTCCTTCGAAAGCTCTTTTATATAAACAAAGGCAAAATTATTAAGTCGAAAGCTAACTTCAACCTTTTTGAAAGCAAGGTTCGACACTATACCTTCCACCTTTCTCCAATTCACTACGTATTAATTATTTTATGCCTTACGCATCGGTTTCAAATGAGTTTTGTGGAGGTATGACGTCGAACGATAACAGATGCAAGTGGCGAAGCAGTAAATTCAACCAAAACTGATTTTTAGTCCTTAAAAGAAATTTCTTTTTAACCAAACTTGCCTTATTTATCAGAATGTACTTCGTTTCCATTTCTTTATAAAAATCATTTTCTAAAAGTGCTGTCGAATTCAGAAATTATCAATTAAAACGTTTAAAAAATAAGCCCTTCTCCTTGAATAAACATATAGTACATTTAAGTCCCTTAGCTTGAATAATTTTATTATTATAGTAAAATACTTAGGAAAACTGACCAAAAATTACCGTAATTCTCTTCTAACATGTTTTCTAACATATTTAAGTTTCAGACCCAAAACCAATATATAATTGCCATAATTATTTTAAACCCAATTTTAACTATTTTCTTTCATGGAAAATTCATAATATATCTACAATAACTTAGAAAATTATGAAACTTGAAATCCACTTCATAAATAATATTTTCGACCATACATTTAAAATGCAAGTCATTTGAATGTCTTTAATAAGTTTTCCAAACCCAAACTTATTATAAAATCTATATGAAGCAACATAAATCACCAACAAGCATATATATCCATTTAAACAATCATATTATGGCATATTATTTGCAAAATTAATTTGGATTTAACTAGAAATCGAAATCAATAAAAATGAGATATAAGATCATTATTTACCTAAGCTTGGTGTTAAGAAGGTTGAGATTTACTCTATGCTTAATTCCTTCAAGCTTTCTACTTGACTCCTAGCTTTTCTTTCTTTGATTTCTTTTAATGGTGGCTAGCAAGGCTTCTAAGTATTTTAATTTTGTTGAAAATGAATAAGGAATGAAGGTAAGAAGGATTTAGCGTATAAGAACATAGTATATTCCTATTTTGTCCTTATCATATTCCTTCTACTTATTTAATTTTAATTCTCTTTGGCTTATAGATTCATTAAAATGCGGCCCCTTATTGGTTAATAAGTCTCAATCTCTTAAGCATCTACATTATTTCACTTAATTTATCTACTTAAATGTCCTTAATAATGTTAGACAAAATTAGGGTCATTACAGACTCCTCCCTTAAAGAATTTCGTCCTAGAAATTAGGAAAGGTAACATAACAATCAAACATAAAGGTAAAACATACATGAAACAAATCAGGATAAGTACCTCTAATCCTACTCTCAGTTTCCCAAGTACAGCCTCTCACGTCATCACTCCACTGGACCTTGACTAATCCGACTGTCCAGTTCCTTAGTCTCTTTTCATCCTCGCAACTATACGAACATGTTTTCTAACTATATTCATATCTTGTTCCACTACTAAAACATCTAACATAGTTGGTGCAATAGCAGTTTCTGGATCTCTAACACAATTCCTTGGATGAGAAACATGAAAAACATTGTGGACTCCTACCAAACTGTTTGGTAACTCTACTCTAACGAGAGTTTCTCAATCCTTTCCGTAATAGAAAATAGTCCAACAAATCTCGGGAGCCGGTTTTCTTGATTTTCCAAATTGGATTACACCTTTCATCGGCGATATCTTGATGAAAACATAATCTCCAACTGAGAACTCTAAGTCTTTCCTTCTTCATTAGCATAACTCTTCTGCCTAGATTGAGCTTCCTTCATCTTAGCTCGAACTAACTCAATCTTTTTTGCAGCTTCCCTAACCAAATCTAGACTAAGAACTAACCTATCCCCAGTCTCTAACTAACAAACGGAGGATTTGCATGGCCTTCCATAAAAAGCTTCAAACGGTGACATCCCTATACTAGTTCGATAACTATTGCTATATGAAAAATCAACTAAATAGGTGGTTTTCCTATGATCCTCCAAAGTCTAGCACACAACCTCTTAACGAATCCTCTAAGACTTTGTTAACTCTTTCCGTTTGTCCATCTGTTTGCGGATGGTAAACCGTAATCATCTTGAGCTTGTACCCAAATTCTCCTATTAACTTTTCTAGAACTCGTCAGCGAATAAGGAATCCCATTCACTTACTATACTACTAGGATTCCATCCGGTCTAACTATATTTTTCATGAATAATTTAGCCAAAACAGGTGTCGACGTGGTTGACTTAACAGAATGAAATATGCACTCTTGGTCAACCTGCCCACTATGACCCATATACTTGCATTTCCTCTATTTGACCACGTTTATAAAATCCATTGAGATAGAATCCCATTTTTAAACTGGGACATCCAAAGGTTGAAGTAACCCACTTGGTTTTTGATGTTCAGTTTTTACCTGTTAACCGTTCAAACACTGCTTCACCCATAAGCCTATATCTCTCTTAATACCTTCCAAGAAGAAACTTCTTTTCATGTATTGATACATCGTAGTTCCTCCTGGATGAATGGCGAGCTTTGAACGATGGCATTTTCCAAGAACTTCCTTCCTAATGTCTCCCACATTCGGAACACACAGTCTTCCTTCACTACACCACAAAAGGCTTTTAACAGCGTTTGATAAACGCTGTAATATGATACAACAGCGTTATTTCAAACGCTGTATAACGACATGCTGTCGTATATACATAACTTACAACAGCTTTTCTATAAACGCTGTTGAAACATCTCTGTGACAGCATTTATTACGAGCTGTCAATAATGATTTTACAGCGTTTTCAGACGTGCTGTATTATGTTTCAACAGCGTTTATAATTTAGTTGTCGAAGATGTTCAAATTCTACTTTAACTGTTTACAACAGCTTTTTCTAAACGCTGTTATTGAATCATCAACAATTTCGACAGCATGTTAAAAACGCTGTTATTGAATCATCAACTATTTCGATAGCATGTAAAAAACGCTGTTATTGACAATTTCAAGATAATTACAGCACGAATTAAACGCTGTTGTTTCTTCATTGACAGCATTAATCAAACGTTGTCTTCTATTTATATAACAGCTTTAATATTCCACTCTATTTTTGAATATTCCAAAACTATATTTTAAGCATATTCAAGCAACTAGTATATATAACAGGTTCGAATAACTATTAATTGGTTACATAAACTAGTTAAGACAATATTAATAAACAAAAGACATCCATAAACCAAGTTTCAATAATATCCATAAACAAAAATAACAAAGTAAACCAAGTTGCCACAAATTCTGTCAAACAAAGACACGTTATATGTTAAGTAAAAGTATAATATCAATACAGTAAGTCCACACCAAATGCCAACAACAAAACGTGCATCTAAAAAGTTTCATATGCTTGCTACTTGCTACGGAAGAAGAATGTGTCATCGCCATCTTTAATTACCTGCAATGAAGAAATTTGAAATGATCAGTGAGTAAACGCCATCTAAAAATTTGAGGTTTCATATGCTAAAATGCTTAACTGCGCCAAAAAATCACTATATGGATCTAAAAATTTGAAGTGATCAGTGAGTAAATGCTTAACAACCCACCACTATAATCAATACAAACCAGTGCACATCACCAGTGAACATCAAACCAAACTGCACCATATTCCATCCCCAATTACCCCCACTACCACCCTATTGCAAATTCCTCCATCATCACCATTTAAATACACTCTGCTACGGCCATAACAGCTGCAACAAAATCCACTCAACTACACGACCAGACACCAAACATTGTCATTACATTTACACCACATTCATCTTCACTGCTTCTCCCCTGTTCAAACCCGGTCAGACCAAACCACCCACTTCTGCCACTTCTCCTCTCTGAACACATCCTTCATTACTGCCACATTCAAACTGTCACATTACTACTCATCTCGTCATCAGCATATCATGCATCACATTACCCACCATTTCTTCAACGTGTCGCACTACACTACTTCACAAACAAACCAATTACCTTACATATCAACAGCCTACCCTGGTACTGCATTCATCACAACATCATCAACATCCTACCATCAACACTTTAACACATACAACCATATCTCCCCAACACCTCTGCATTTCACCCCTGACAACCAACTGACTGCTATCAGACATCATTTCCACCAACTATTCTACATTTTACCCCACTGCATACTCACCTTCATCCCATTTCACAATCACTGCTATTCACAACTCCACAATCTTGCCATATAATTCGAAAACCACAACCATTCTCACTGACCACACTCTGACATCCATCTCTGCAATCACCCACACACACTACCCTTTCACCACAAAAACAGTCACCGTCCTGCTATTCACCCTATACATTAACCACCAGCCCATACAAACTTCCAGATACACACTGATAAACATCTACACACTGACAAATTACACAGCAATACCCTCCCATTGCATTAGCAGTTCCAGTGCTCCAACTTCTACAAACAGTTTCAATCAACTCCGACCAAACCACCCTGTTCACTGGCCATTACCCAATACCACTACATCCATACATCAAGAACTGTTGTTTGTATCACAAAGTCTAAACCAGTGTGCTGTTTGTATTACAACTGCAACTGTGCTGCTACCCTTCACACAAATTCAACAAACAATTTAGACATCAAAACCAAGCAAGTCGATCACTTCTACAATCAAACCTTCATCGCCTGCAGTGCCTCAACCTGCCTGCATCACCTCAACTGCCTTCCTTTGAAACCTGCTACATACATTGACTCAACCACACAATCATTCAAATCCCGTTCTCCTTATCAAACTGACCAAATACCCACTGCATACATCTGCTACCATGACTGTGCACGAGCTTCTGACCAACCACCAGAACAAACTGCAGCCAACATAAACAACCTGTAAACGGATTTACATTCGAATACCCATTGCATAAATCGAATACCCCCAACACATGAATCAAACCATCGCCATCTCCCAAATCACTACGCGACCACTCCTGAATACCCAATACCCAAATTATGACAATTCCAATCACCAATCGCATGCACCACATCATCAAACACCAGCAGTCAATAACTTATAACCTACACCAGCAGTCACCTTTGCCTTGCAATCACCATTCAAACTCCCCTTACCCATTCAACACTCCCTACACCACCTCAGCTTCAAAACCTGAACACAACCACACAAACCTGAAACCAAGCCATTCCACTGTTCTACTAACTTTATACCTCACTGCCGCCGCCATATTGCATTTTCCACAACCAAAACCACCGTACCCTACTTCTACCAATTTAGTTGCCTATCACTTCTCTGGCATATACACACCTGACAGTCCACATACCTCTGTCATCCACAACCTGTTCATCACCTACATTACCACATCCTACAACTAGTTCCCCACTTCAACTCTACTTCCACATCATCAAACATTGCTACTCAATACTGCCTTATACTTCACTTCTCTAACACCATCTGTGCATACAAACTACAAACTCTTCCAACTGCTCACAACAGTCTCTGTTGCTAAATCACCCGCCTCCTCCCACATCAAATACTTCACTGCATTACCCTAAACAGTGCTAATCATCCACCACCATCTCAGAAAACACCTCTGCTGCAACCAAGCATACCCTCTGACCACACCATACTTCCCCTACCACTAGCATACAACACATCAACCTTTAGCAAACTTCATTCGCCTTCCCTCAACTTCATTATAACCATTTCCAAACTTCCCCCATCAAACTGTCCCACATAACTCCTCCACCAAACATCATAACCAACGTACTTCACTGCTGTTACACCATCTCATTTCGACAGCTTCCCCTACATCAAAACTGCACACAGTCATCACCAGCCTACATACTGTTGCATCACCAAACAACTACACCACTGTCATATAAAACTGAAATCAATTCACACTTCCATCAAATACAATAAATACCCCAACTTCAACACTTCATTATCACTTCACATCCTCACCTTCCTTTGCCAAGCTCCTCCTCTTGCTACTGCCTATAACACTCCTTTGTTATACAACCATTCAACTCCAAAACAAATACCAGAACTACATAAAAACTTCACTTCACTCCCAAAAAAAAACAATGGACATTTTTTCCCAAAATCAGGAGAGTTAACAATGGATTTGAATTTATGAGATTTAATAAAACCGCTCACAGCCAATCAATGCTCATTTACACTAGGATATTTAATCAAATGAAACTATAGTAGTTTTTTATCTTGTCTATTGCATATAAACAAGATGTGAAACTTACATGGAAGTTGAGCCAATTCTAACATTCGCAACAGGCCATGCTACAATCGAGCCAATAGCATCTGATAAGCATTCCATGAAGGATGTAGGCCGCCATATAGGTGCATTTGGGACTTTTACAACATCCACCCAAACTCTTATCGCATTTGGTCCCAGTGGAACAGAATGTACCAAAGCATTTGGATCTGTTGAAGACACGGTTCCTTCTGCTACTATTTTTCCCGTACCCTCTAAATCAATCAACTTGCATTTGGTATTTGCAGAAAAATTTGCACTCTATCACATAACAAAAAAAATGGTAATACGATATCAACAATTCTTTAAGAGGAATATTAGCAATATGAACATGTTACCATAAGAGATGTTGGAGCATTGATCATAGGAGCAGGACATGTGCTAGCGTTAACCGTTTCAACAACCACTGTTGATTCTGGCCATGCTATTTTCTTACCAATAGCTTCTCCAATACATGTCATGCCAACTATAGGCCTCCACAAAAATGTATCTTCTTTTTTCGGATTGTCCACCCAAACTATCTTGGCATCTGGTCCAAGAGGAATGCCATTAATTATCTGATTTGGATCACTCGAGTACACTCGTCCTTCAGTAACCAGTTCTTTGCTCCCACCCCAATCATACAGCTTGCAATTGGTTTCCATGCTATTAGTTTTACTCTATTAAAAAAATACATTTGTTTAAGTTGAACGTAGAAATATACAAAAACATTGCACAAATTTCAGTAACACATCTTTAAAGCGTTGTAGCAATAGAAATATACAAAAAAAATGCTAAACCATACTACCATACTACCATAAAATGCTAAATTTATGGATAGAGATTATTATCCACGATGGCCCTACATATTAAAAAAAATGCTAATTAGTGTTAAACTTACCTTGTTTTGTTTTCTGGAGTCCTCACTTTTGTGTATAACAACTTTATCAGCTGGCCATACTACTATCTCATCCTTGGCATCTCTTATATATACCAAACCAGGAGAAGGCCTCCATAAGAAAACATCTAATTTTCTTGGATGGACAATCAAATTTTTTTTGGCATTTGGACCTAAAGGGACTTCATTGCACAGTTCTTTCGGATCGCTTGACACAATTTTTCCTTCGGCGACAACCTCATCATCATCTCCATGCCAAGGCAGTAAACTACAATTATCACCTGTTTGACTATACTTACTCTGCAATTAACCAAAACTATATTATATTGATTATTGATTTAGATATCAAATTATGTATGATGTTGCAACCGTTGGATTTTTACCACTACGGATGTATTCTCCTCTCCCCAACTTCCTTTATCCTGCCAAATCAATAATATTGCAAATTAATGGTAAAAATAAATAGACGTTCATTTAACCAAAGAATAAATTGTCGAAATAATCACAGAAAAATAATCACAGAAACTTATAATAAAGCTTTTAATCTTTGACAGTATAAAATCTTTTCAGAAAAGAACAAAGAAAAAAATACTGAACATCCAGTGAGTTATAACTATACTTTCGCAGCTTTGGTATGCCTGATGCAGTGTTCTTCACATTTTTTATATATTTTTTTATTGCAACCAACTGATGTAGTTAGCTGTTCGGTACTGAAAATAATAATATATGCTTACAGTAGGAAAGGAAGTTGACAGTTATGTTGGTGGAGATGTTGTTTAAATGATGTAGAGGATGTTGGTATGTGGACAGAGGAGAGGTGCACACTGTTGTTGGGCAGTGAGCAAATTGAGGCCGAGAGCAGTAGAATGTAAATGGTTGTGCACAGAATGTAATTTAAGGCAGGGTTTAACAAGGCAGGGGATGTATTTGAAGGTGAGAATGTTGACAGCAGTTAGATTGTGGAATCAGTGAAGAGAGAAGTGGATGTGGTCGGGAAGAATGTGATGCGCTGTTATGGGAGAGTTTGACAGTGGAGTATGCAGGAGGTTTGTAAATGTAACAGGCAGAGAGTAGTTTTGTAACACAGAGTGAAATGTAAAACAAAAAAACAGTGTAAAAAAATTGAAAGGAGAGGAAGAAGAAAAATGTAAACCAATGAAAATGAAATGACCTTTTTTTGGGTTTTGAATTGTAATGTGTTTTTTTTGTTAAATAGCAATGCAAATGCAAAACAAATATAGACCGGAAAAACAAAAACACAACAAATTGAGCACAAAAATCACATAAAAATCACACAACAAAACAGTTTTTTTTTTAATGCAAAACACACACAAAACAAAACAAAAAGAAAAACCTCACTCTCACCAACACCCTGTTCTATTGTAAATGCTTTGTATAAGAGTTGAATTACAATGGCAAATGTTTTGGCTGTTTGTTCATCCAAGTAGCCAGATTTGTAACCACGCATGGAGAAATCTTTTTTTAAGGACAATGGACGCCAAAACATAGATATCTTGTTTTGTCATTTAGGTTATCTCCATGAAATTGAAAATCATTCTCGAAATTTCTGAACACCAAAAACATTTAAAATATAAATTAAAAGTCGTACCAGACGCTTCATTAACATGTAAACCACTTGCTTTAGTTCTGAGACACTATGTTGACATTGAGCTACTTGAGTATCTTTGATTTGTGAGAGAACCGCCATGGTCGCAGTCATGCCTCTTCCCATTCGACGTAGTCGTCCCGGTCTATCTTGTCCCAACACTTGTGAGAGAGCATCATCTTTGAAATTACATGTTAAGCTAGGTTGTGATTCATTTTCCACCTTTTTTATTTTCTCCTACAAAAAATATATTTTAAATATGAGTTCTAATTATATTATTTTCGAAATAATTACTTTAAAAAAGGTCAAAAGCACTTACAACAATTTCGGCAACATGTGCATTCACGGGTTCGCCATTCTTATGAGTGTGAGATTTAACCCAAACATCAACTCTAGAAATGGAAGAAGGATTTACACGTTCCTCTTTCTGCATTAAAAATGACATAACATTAGATAAAACAACTAATCATAGTAAATTAATCAAATATTTTTTCTCACCATATCTTTAGTTAATCGTGCCATTCCTCGATGACTACAAGTATGTGGCATTTGTTTACCCCTCATGGATTTGAATTTTTCGCTTCGTAACTATGTATAAAGATTTATCACATTTATTAGTTAATTTGCATTCTTTGTGCACTTATATTTTATATATAGAAATGATTAAAACAATTACTATATAATTACCTTAAACTCATTACTAATTATAGACTCAACAAACCTTTTCCATTCCTTCGTAGTTTTGACATTATCAGGTTTTAGTCGAAGCCGTTCCTCCGTGTTTTTTGCCTTTAATAACTTGTCAACTAGTTTGCTTTTTGAACACCTCCAAATACATCCCATTTGCCGAAGAATGGGAACCTTTTGCCATTCTTCATCTAGTTTAAATCTAGCCTGTAACAAAGAAAAATATCAAAATATAGTAATTTTATTTAAAAACTGAATAAAGAAATTAATAAGATAGCATAGTCATCGAGAAGACAGACAATGGAAACTGCTAAATTTCCGCAATGTCCAAAACCCCAACCACTAATCAGGCAAACTTTCGTACAAGTTAGGTACTACATATTACAGTAAGTTGAAATAAATATATCGACAAAGGGAAGTTTAGGCCAAGTATCAGGGTGAAAAGACATATAGTATATGAACCAAAAACAAATAATGTATTATTGTGCACACATGTAAAAATGAAAATTATAGGGACATCAGATGTATTAGCTAACAACTGGGTTATCAAAATTAAAGAACAAACGGTGAACATAACAAACCAACTGCATTTCAAAACCTAAATAAACTAATCCACAACATACAAGTACATCCAGGTTGCCAAAATTTTAAGATTAGTAAAAGTTACAGTAAACTACCTGGTTAACCATTTTAGAAAAAGGATAATTTCAAAATTGAATTAGTAACAGCCCTGGGACAAATGCGGACAAACATATTGCAAGAGTAAACACTTTAAAATAAATGTGAAGTGGTGTAAGGAAACAAGGGTGAAATCCTTCTTGTTCTACCAACATTCAAGGACTAACAGGAGTTTGAAAAGGATAATTGTGCAAGTCTTTTAAAAGCTTTAGCAGTGGTTGTATGCAGAAACTATCAGTCAGACATAAGCAGCTACAACCACTAAAATTTTAGTAATTAGGACAGGACAAAACTTGTGGAAAAAGTAACAACTTGCTATACCAAATCACATCAGACATATAAAAAGGTAAATCAATCCTCAAAAACCACCATTCGAAGAATTACCACTGAAGTCATAAAGCATAAAAAACTAATAACATATAACCCTTAGAAAAAAATTATAATTACTCAGTGTCCTGAAAAATATTTCACATAATTTTGATTTGCCTTCGTAGCTTTTCCCAGACGGTCTCCATTGTGATTTCTTATATCTTGATCATTGTTTTTGTTTGATTTCGTTTGAGTTTAGTTATTTTTGTTATCATATTCTTCATGATTATTAGAAAAATGTTCTCTTTTTTTCTTTATACAGTTGTAAGAAACACATGCACTGTATTGTGAATGTATTCGCTGTTAGTGACATATCGTCAATATTCCACTGTTTCATATGGTCACTGGGTTGCTGATGTATGAAAAGTAAAGAAATAAATAGATTTAATAGCTACAGTAACTAAGAACATTGCAAGATAAGCAAACCTGAACGGATTCCCATAGAACTGATTTCAATTCTTCACCAAGTTGCCTCCAGTCCTCAAGTGTAAATGGAACATGCTCGCGCACAAGTGGCCCCAGATAAGAAGATAGCTTCACCGACCCTTTTCCTATCAGTTCGCCCGATGAGTTAAACTCGACTTCGGTTCGGCTTGCAACATCTGAAGGAAGTCTTTTCACTTTGGTTGGGCCTCTAGTATTCTTTTTCGAAATCTGATTTGCATCAATGTCTTCAATTGTTCTCTCGATTTCCATTGTTGTTTCAAGATTTCCATCGACTTGCATAGCAGTGTCTGCGATTGAGTTGTTTGCGTTCCCAACATCATTGTTTTCCAAAGGTGGCTCAATATGCTCTCCTATTGCATTAGACCCATCGACTGCATATGTGGATTGTTCGAGTCTTTTTTGATTGCGCGTAATCCTCTTATCCATTGTCTTTTTCGTACTTCTAACCATTTTCTGCAAGTATAACATATCAACATATGAATTTCAAGTTATAAGAGCATATTCTAGGTAAAATTTTTAAGGTACAAATAAAAAAGACTTTGCCAGAGCATGCAGTATGCACTATATATTGCTGCATGACGTAACATTTTTGACTTCTATCACTTGACCTAGTCAACGTTATTTCTGGTTCAAATTGGTGATCATCCTTGTAATTAAACTAATTATTTATTTCATTACGTTACTAATTCTTTGCACTGGTACAGTGCACTTGATTGTCAAGGGAATCTAGTACATAATTATCAGGAGTGTTTTTTTTAAATTAATCATCCAATATATTTTCATAACCAAAAATCAGTTTGCCTTACAAAAATTGTAACATATAGAAAGTACAAATTGGCCTGCGTCTTACCAAAATCAGAACTCAGGTCCAACTTCGATCATGCGAGGAGCAGTTAAGTCTTTGAGCAGTAGGCCTTGTAAAAAATGCAATATATAAAAGATGCAAATAGGATGAGGATTGATGCTATTTTCTGTACAGATGGTTTATTTGAGATTTACATACCAAAAAATTGAAGTGTTATTTGTTTGCATCTGAAATTTCAGTTGCAATATATTTACTGAATAAGAAATATTGTTAATAGAAAATAGCTATTAATGTATAATTTAAAGATTTATATAATTTTATTTCAAGTGTTGTAATGAACGTTATTTGCTGCTTTGATTTATTAATAACAATAACATTCCATAACAATTTGTCCCATGGTAACAAACAATATTAGAAAGACAGAGCCTTTACTACATATTGTGTTTTAGCATTGTCATTAGCAATCCAATGCATCGGTGAAAATAAAACAAACAATATTTGCAAGAATATACAACTGCAATTAGTATACACTATACATTTGTGTAGCCATCTTAGGAAAAAAAATCACAGGCTTTGTGTTGATTATAGCAATTAGCAAGAAAACCATATGAAACATATATATTACTATAATTTTAATATATTGGTGGGTCATCTGCATCCATATCGTTTCCAAAGTTGCTACTGACATCACCATATACATACATCAAAGTTCAAAAAAAATTTCAAATTTCAACATTTAATAAGACTTCAAATCTAACTTAAACTTCTCATAAGAAAACAAGACATCAAAACTACTCAAGTATGCCTTCGCAATCCTCCCTGACATAACTAACATTCTCAACTAAATCATCTGCATCCATATTGTTTTCTTCAGGGCCGCTCGCAACATAGTTAGCTTCTTCAACAAAATCATCTATCTCTAATTCATGAAAACCTCTTGGCGGTGCTTTCATTACAACATACCAATTAGAAGAATCGTTTTCTCTTGAATAAAAGACTTGTTTCGCTTGAGATGCGAGGATATAAGGATCTTTTGAAAATGAAACCTGACTTAGATGTAAATTAATAAGAGTGAATCCATCTTCAACTTTTATCCCGTTTCCTATGTTCGCCCAATGACACTTAAAAACAGGAATATAAAAAACATTATAATCTAGTAAAATTATTTCAGTCAGTATCCCATAGTACGTAACCACATCAACCACTTGAGAAATGTCTTTTGCACTTGCTCTACACATGGTAGTCGCGTCATAAGTTACTCCGCTATTCTGGGTTTCTCTATCAACATCTTTTGTATGAAATCATTGTCCATTAATAATATATCCTTTGCAGGAGAATGCCGTCTTTTTAGGACCGTATGCAATCCATTTTAATATTTTATCATGATCCTTTGAGTCAACAGGTATCTAAAAAAATATTCAAACATATTAAACAAGTAATTTCATTAATTCATATATGAAAATATTGAAATTCTTTAACAAACCTTCCTTTTAATCCAATCAGCGAAGCTATCTCTATGAGTTTTCCACAGTAAGGTCGCATTTTTTTCTAAGCGCTTGTTTGAATTTTGCAACAACTCCAAATGCAAACTAGTACAGTAAAAGTGATGTTAAATTATAGTTGCCAATACAAGCACATCAAATCAATGAAAGTGGAACATAACATATACTCACTCTAAAAATGGTTCCACCATAGCCATATTCATTAACACAGCTAAATGAGCAATTTCTTTCTCATTGGAAGACAATGTAATTGATTTGGACATTGAAATTGGACGCCCTTCAAGTATTGCGTTATCTTCATAATCTTCATTTCGATCTTTTTTTTCAATATCTACTGACTTACTCAAAAATTCACTAAAAAATTTCATGCATTCTTCGGCAAGATATGATTCTGCAATGCACCCCTCAGGTCGTGCATAATTTCTTACGTAGTCTTTGAGTGTTTTCATATACCTTTCAAAAGGATACATCCAACGAAAATGAACTGGTCCGCACAATCGTGCTACTCTTCCAAGATGATTTGTCAAGTGTATCGTAATATCGAAAAATGAGGGTGGAAAATATCTTTCAAGTTCACACAATATTTTAACGATATCATCATCAAGTTGTTGCAACTTCTCCCTATCAAGAACACGTTGACATATTTTATTGAAAAATGAACATAGACGAATTATTGCATTTCGGGGTCTGGTTGGCAATAAACCTCTTACTGCAACCGATAATAATTTTTGCATTAAAACATGATAATCATGAGACTTCAAACCACTAATTTTACAATCCACCAGCGACACGCATTTTTTGAAATTTGAACAATAACCATCGGGACCTTTGAAATCATCAACCTTTTGCAAAATATTTTTTTCTCCAATTTTGATAATGTATACGGAGCTGGTGGAAGATATGTTTTGGTTCCACGGGGTTGTGCATAAAGACCATGCCGAATACCCCAATCCTCTAAATCATGTCTACAATTAATCCCATCGTTTGAGTTGTTATCATGCAACATTGTACTTAGTGTGCTTTTACAAACATTTTTCTCAACATACATTACGTCCAAATTATGACGCAATGGAAGTTCCTACGAAAAAAATTAACATTTAAATTTTCTATATATTCTTTTTTTTAGATTAATAAATAAAAAAGAGATTTGAATACTAACCTCCCAATATGGCAAGTCAAAAAAAATTGATCTTTTTTTCCACCTTGATAGCTCCTTTTTTGCAGAATTATCATCTTCATTATCTTCATCCTCACTACTGTCATCGATCTTCCTTTTCTTACTTTTTCCCTTAATCTGCTCTTTTCCAAAATCATTTGGAAAGTCCTTCAAAATAAGAAAGATGTCTTTACCTGTTAGAATTCTAGGCATCTTTCCATCCTCTATAGTGTTATCAAACCAAGCTTTTTTTTTCCTCAACGGATGTGAAATAGGCAAAAATCTTCTATGACCCATATAAACATTCTTTCGACTATATTTCAACCATCGACGATGAGTATTGACACCACATAATGGACAAGCCTTTTTACCCTTTACACAACATCCAGCAAGATTACCATAAGCTGGAAAATCATTTATCGTCCATAATAAAATAACTCTCATATTAAAAAGTGTCTTACTAAATGCATCGTACGTCTCAACTCCACTACTCCACAAGTAATGCAAATCCTCTACTAATGGCGCCATATATACATCAATATCATTCCCCGGATGCTTTGGACCTGGAATTAGAAGTGTTAGCATAATATTTTCCTTCTTCATGCATAACATAGGCGACAAATTATATGTCACAAGCATTACTGGCCAACAACTATTTTTGGAACTCAACATGGAAAATGGATTAAACCCATCTGTAGCAAGACCAAGTCTGAGACTACGTAGATCGGCTGAAAATGATTCCCAATTTTCATCAATTGTTCTCCATGTTACAGAATCTATGGGATGTCGCATCTTTCCATCACTGCTTTTATTATTGAAATGCCACCTTAATGCTTCTGCCATCTTTTCAGATCTGAACATTCTTCTGAATCTTGGAATTATTGGAAAATATCTCAACACCTTAACCGGGATACCCTGCATAATCTCATTTGTATCCTGATTCATTTTCCATCTTGAGGAACCACATTTCGGACAGTCATTCAAATTTTTATACTCTTTACGAAAAAGACAACAATCATTCTCACATGCATGAATCTTTTCAAACCCCATATCAAATAGTTTGAGGAATTTCTTTACTTCATATAAAGTCTTAGGAAGTACATTATTATTTGGCAAAAACGGTTGTTGCACATTAAGAAGCTTATCAAAACCAGAATCGGATAATCCAGTTTCGCATTTAAGGTTATACAAAATAGTGATGGCAGATAACTTTGTATGATCTATGCAACCAGGATATAATGGGGTTTCTGCGTCTTCCAAGTTCTTAAGTAAATCATCGTGTCGTCTCTGTGCATCATCCTTATCTTTATCATCATCAAAAAAATTATGATTAAAGTAGTCTTCATCTTCATAGTGAATTGCTTTGAGTAAGTCGTACGCCTCACTCTTTTTATTATTATTTTCAACATCTACTTGCTCGCCATGATTATACCACCTACCATCTTTGTACTTAGGATCCATTCCCTTTATAATTAAATGCTCAATGACGGTTTCACCATAATGATGACTAAGATTTCGACAATCTAAACAAGGACACAAAATTTTCTCTACATCCCCTAACTTTTTCTTCGCAACACGTACAAAATTTTGAGCTCCTTTTCCATACTCTTTACTGGTTCTATGTTTAAAATTGAAAGTAACAAGAATGTTAGCATTCATTTTCAAAACATGTTAAGTCTAAAGTTATGTGTAAATTTAGTTGTATATGATTACCTGTGTAGACGCAACCAGTCTTTCTCCATCATCATATATAATATGGAAGCAATCAAGTATCTAAAATTCAAAATAGTAATTGGAAATTAGACTATTTAAACAAGTAATGAATGCTAGAAGAGTTTCTGGGCCTTTTAGTTAGCTTGTTTAAATGTGAATACTCATTATGAGTTTCTTCTTGAGACGTATAGAAAATAATATACACATCAAGAAATACTTCATTAATATACACATCAAAAAATGGGGAGAAGAAGATGAAAAAAAGGACAGAAACCTTGGTTCTTCAAGTTGTCATGAGCTTCAAATATATGTTGTAAAATATCGGCTTATCATTTTAACATTTTTTATAAATACAATCAACCGACGATGCAAGGATAAACACAAGAGCTCAGAGTACTAAAGTGTGTAGAATTTGTTTATTTGATCGAATTTAAGTAAAGCAAAGTAATCAAAATTCGAGGATGCAATCTAATGTAGCAATTATTTGATACTATGTAACCAAAAATAAAGAACAAAAACTGAAAAAAGAAGTAACTGAGAAAATACGAGACCATAACCTTTTTAATTTATTTTTATTTATTTATTTCGAAAGGAACTCAACTAAAAGAAATTCAAATTAAACAGGAATACCCCAAAAAATTGTAAGATTACACAGCAGTGCCAACCAGTTCACTTTTGTTGTATAATTGAAACAATGCTTTGTTAAGGCGATTAGGATAATGAATTATAAGATTTTTGGTGTCAGTTGGAATACAACTTTGTATGAAATGTTCTATTTCTGACATTAATATATACCTAAGTTCTACGTCCCATTTAGTTTAAATTTTACAGCGTAAATATTGAACGACTTAAAGCTGTAAACATCTTTTATTCGCCAAGTGATATTATGGGAACCAAGAAACTCAATAATTAGCATCTCGTAGCCGGGCCAAGCAACCGAGTAACAATGTATAAAACTCTTTTACAAAATATTGTTTTTATAAATCCCCTTTACAAAATATCATTTGTAAATCTCCTTTATTAAATTAATTGATTACCTTTAAACATCATAAATGAATAATTAATTAACTTTAAACCATCGTTAAATTAATTAAATATCTTTAAACAAGTCATTAATAAAATAATTAATTAACTAATTTCAACCATAACTAAAACGATTGATTTTTTTGGCAAGGCCAGCCGTTTTTTATTGTGGACCGTCCACTTTTATCACAACAAAAGTAATAAATACGTATTAAAAACAGGAGTTAGGTTGATTGTCTGAATGACTAAACTTACTCAAGCACCACGTATGGTGCAACATACAAACCAGGTTGCAAAAGAAAACGCATATAAGCTCCACGCTGGAAGCAACTCGTAGAAACAAACGTATCTAACAAACTTAGATACGATAGGACACTACTATCTATGAAAATTGACCCAAACCAACTACAAATTTCCAACACAGCTAGCTAAAAAATATAGCCTAAGCTAGCATTCAGAAGACAACCAGATTGCCAACAAGCAACAGAACATATTTCATAGAGATGCAAATTTCAAAGATAGCCAGGGAAGACCATAACCAAATGCAGCAACAAAAAATTTGCAAAACAAAAGATTAAACCATAATCATCACCTAGATCAAGTAGAGATTACCGATACCAAATCTAGTAAAAAATGCATAAATTTCCAAAGCAGGCATCACCAACAAACGAGTGTAACACTGCGACATGACAATAGGAACATGAAGCCAGAAACATAAAACATACAAGTAACCAACAGAGGCATGACACAGTAATCCAAAGGAGAGATTGCTAGAAAAAACCCAATGAAGCATCACCAGCAACTATTTTAATAAATACTCGTTGCAAGAGCAATCGCCAATTTTCATCTTCTTTACTCGCTGCACACCAGTGCCACCTACCTTTCTCTTTTAACTCTCACTTACAAACTGTACATCACTATCCATTACCCCTGACAGTGCATTCAACCATATCTCAAAACACTGCCTGCCATCAGTTCTTCACTTAAGTCATACAAACTTCAACATTCACCGTAGTGCTTCAAAACTGCACCATTACAACCCATCTTAACATCCACAATCTTCCTTCATAACCTCTGTCATATTCATACTCCATCACCTTTATTTCTACCACTGACCAACATCCCACATACTTCCTCCAATACTGCCTTAGCTCTCTATTATGAAAAAGTCTTCAACAAATTGGAAAAGTGAGCTGGAACATATACAATGGCCGAACCCACAAGCGATAAATCACATGAACACCCACATGCGAAATTTGTTACGTGGATGGATGTCAGCCATTGATGGATTCAAGATCATGACACTAACTGGAGCAGATTTATGTAGAAGAACATGAGATGCTTATAGTTGAAATAAACACAGAACTCACACGTTCACGCCACAGAACCCTATTTCAATCATGTAATGATTAAATATTCATCCAGTTTTGAGCTGGGATCCGAAGGTAAACGTTAAAGTCAATAGCAATCCAGGCTACATGAACTTAGCTAGTTATATGGCAGTATGGATGCATATGTTGAAAGTTATGTAACATAGATGACTATGTGCATAAGAACATATACGCACATTTACTTTAACGCATCAACCACAGCCATACTCCAAGCGACCCCACGAGAGAAACTATGAGAAATAGACAAGGTGACATCCTATGCTGACCAATTTGAACATGACTCATAAATACAGAGGGCTAACCACAATCATGACCCACGACACAGCACATGCTTAGTATCAAATCCCATATTATGGGACACCTTCCAAAATTAATTAGTAGATAATGCAATTACTAATATATATTTAACACTTTTCTACCAAGCTAAAAGTGGTCCACAAACAAGTTACAAACTTCAGTAGAACCATACATATGCACTGAATGCATTTACTTGTGGTCTTTTTTTACAGTCCTACATGATACATGCAATGTGCTGCCAGCCCATAACACCAAAATGAAATCTAGGTAACAATTTCAGAATGTCATTTTACAGACTTACATTGTCCTTTCTTGATATTTAATAGAAATCAAGCTGGGTAAGTTTACGGCTAATATTGATGTATCAAAAGATGATCCAATTATATAGTAAAAATTGTTATTAGTAGGAGGAGTGTTTTGAGGGACACAACTATTGCCGATGTATAATAAAAACAAGCAGGATAATTAACAATGTCCTATTACTGATATTTGATAAAAATCAAACAGAATAAAGTAACAATGTCTTAGTATTAGTATTTAATAAAAATCAAGATAAGTTTTAAGGCTAACATTGTTATATCAAAGGATAATCTAAGTCAGTACAAACTGTTAAAAGTTGGAGGCTTTTGAGGGACACAACTAAAATGCATATACAACGATTCAAAATGTATTGGTTAACGCGTTACCTTCTGACATTTAGTTGTTATGTATAAACATTGCAAAGCTACACTGGGAAACATCCACATGAATTTAGGCCACAAACCAAAAGGAATTCTGTAAGCCAAACTGTTTCCAAAAAATTTGTCATTACAACGGCGCTATTTTGTAGCACCGGAGTAATGTCTATGCATTACCCCTCTCCTGATACTTGGCTTGCGCCATTAACAATAAATTTGGTTGCTGATAAATGGCCTCACTTTTAATGTTCTCCAATATTTGACCAAAAATATTTGACAGTCAATTCCAATATAAAGCCGACATTGCATTAGACTTCATTTTTTATGTTAAGAAGCTCATCCTCAATCACTAAAAGTAAAATTGATTGAGCAATTGCTAATAAATCGATCTAGTGCCGATTGGTAGCTTGCAAACTATAAAATTTAAAAAGAGAGAAAATGATGATTAAACACAAATAGAAAGAAGTATGTGCAAGATTGAAGAAATAAAATACATCACTAAACAAAGTTCAAACTAGATAATAAGTGAATGCATTGTATTAAGAAGCGACCATTGAGAATTGAGACACAAGTAAAGTATTTCAGCCAGTGGATCTTCATTGGATTTTAATTCATGAATAAAAAAACAATGATATTTAGCAGGTAAAAACTATTTTATCACCAATCATGTCGATTTCAAAATGCTTTATGATCAAATTATTTGTACCTTTGTAATTAAAACGGTGATAAAAATTAAAACTTTCTATGATGAGCAACGATGAAATCTTTACTAACCATTTGAAAACAAACTATTATTGACTAACCCTTCCACACAAAGACCTGTCTTTTTTCTCTAGAACTTGGAAACATAACCGCAGTATTATGCATGATAATAAAGAAAGCAATCTCACATGTTGCATCTAAAGATTAAATAAATTACCTCAAATCGGATTTCTAAAGCGAATGACCAAGAATTCTTGAGTGAGGCCTCTTATTTATTGAGTGGACTTAGAATTCGATTCATGTTCTCGTGTTTGCCAATGAAGGATTCACGGTGCTTTTGGGCTCAAGCGATTGCCAATGATGGATTCAGAGGGAATTAGGGCTCGAGTTTATGGGATATTATAGGAGAGGTCAGGGAAGGAACAATTTTTCATGGGAGATTTCATGTTTAATTAGGTTTAAATTTCGCAGGAGGATTTAGAATTTTACTTTTACGTGGAGCGAAGTTGAAACGGAAAAAAGGAAGGCGGCCAAGTGACCGCGTAATGAGAAAAATTCTCACTTTAAACAGCGTTCATGGTTCTAATTTTTATTTTGCAAAATTCCTTTGTCAGCAGTTATTGTAAAAACGTTGTCTACTATTGCAGTTGAAAACACATTTTCTTGTAGTGCTTTCTTCCTGAACACCCACTTTGGTCAAGATTGAAATCTTTCAAGTCATCGCTCTTCGTTTCATCACTTAGTTTTCTAATATGTTCAACTAATAATGGATCCTCCTCTTTCTTAGAAGCAATCCTTTCGATCACCACCGACTGAACATCTAAACATGATAACATAGAACTAGCTTCAAATCTCCACTGTATTCTGCATGTAGCCAATGCTTCTAAATCTTTCCACTCAGCTATCATTGCCAATACTGGATTCTGATATTTTCTGCTAAGTGCATCTGCAACCTTATTGCTTTTCCCCGACATGTACTCAATTCCAAAGTCGTAAGAGGCTAAAAGCTCTAACCACCTCTATTTTCTCATATTCAACTCCTTCTGATAGAATAAGTAGCTCAATGACTTACGATCCATATAAAAATCGAATCTTTCTCCCAAAAGGTTACGTCTCCACAATTCAATGCAAAAATTAATGTAGTAATTCCAAATCATGAATTGGATATCTAAATTCATGCTTTTTAAGCTGCTGTGAAGCATATGCAATCACCTTACCTCTTTGCATTAACACAGCTCCAGTCCCTGTTCCACATGCATCCAGGTTCACCTCTTAATCCTGGTTCCCCTCTGAAACGACTAACATAGGTGCATTAGTCAATAAGTGTTTCAATTTCTGGAATACCTCCTCACACTTACTAGTCTAGACAAACTTCACATCCTTTGGAGTTACCAGTCTGCCCTTAACTTTTCTTTTTCTATAGCCAACTGAACCTAACGGTTTTATGGACTCACCAATAACCTATCTTTACTTTGCATATTCCCTTTTGTGTGTAGCTTTAATATAGTCCCACCTGTGACAAGCCCTTTAAACTAGAATTTTGGACTTAATTTTAGTTAGGGGCTAATAGCTAAAGTATAGGATGCGACCCTACACTAGTCCCATCTGGTCTTTTAACATCCGAGTCATAAACTTAGGGATAACTACCCTATTCGTGTCCCATTTTCAGTCTTAGGATTAACTACCTTGATAAAATTTCATTTCCTTGTAACTAGTCCTTACAAATAATCTACCCTTGAAATCATAACTTTATAAAACAAGGAAATCATTTACTTTGCCTTACTCAAATTACTTATGCCATGGAAAATATACTTTACACAAAACAATGTTGATGAAATCTAATCAATGGGATTATCTATCCCTTTACAATAATTAAAACCATTTTTAACTAGAAAGTTTTAGGCTATAAGGCCAAAACAATACCTTCGAAACCTTCATTTAAACCATAAACGGTGCCTTTTAAAATCATTGTGAACAACCTTTTCGAAAGCTTTACTATACCATAGACATCCTATTTTAAAACCATTTAAACGTACCATTCAAAAGCATTAAAAATCTTCCATTTAAACATTTAATGCATACCTTTCAAAAACATTGGGGATATCCGCTTCGAAACAATTATTATTACCCTTTCGAAAGCATTGGGTTCGAGTAAAGGATTGTGGAAACAGTGCTTCGAAACCTTTAATAATTATTCCTCTCCAAACCATTTGGGTTTAGCATTTAATACAACTGAGGGTCATAAAAGAACAGAGGCAAAAGCATTGCTTTCAAAAGCATCAATCCTAAGTAAAAGAAAGAGGATGGTTTCGAAACCAACCCTTTCGAAGGCATTAAGAAGGCAGCTTCAAAGTAAGAAGGCGAATGCACCCTTTCGAAACCATTGTTTTAATGCTATGTGGCCTTAATTAGTTTGAATGGTAAAAATATGGCAGCATGGGTTTTATCCTTTTGAAAGCTTCTCTTTCAACATAAAGGCGACAACTCCTTCGAAAGCTCTTTTATATAAAAAAAAGGCAAGTTGATTAAGTCGAATGATAAGTCCAACCCTTTCAAGGTTTCGACACTGTACCTTCCACCTTTCTCTAATTCTCTATGTATCAATTGTTTAATACCATACGCATTGATTTCGAATGAGTTTGGCAGAGGTATGGTGTCGAAAGGTAATGGATGGAAGTGGCGAAGCAGAAAATTCAACCAAAACTGATTTTTAGCGCTCAAAAGAAATTTCTTTCGACCAAACTTGCCTTATTTTCAAAATGTAATAAGTTGCCATTTCTTTATCAAAAACCCTTTTCTAAAAATGCCGCCTAATTCATAGATTGTCAACTAAAACATTTAACAAATAAGCCCTTCTCCTTGAGTAAGCATATAAAACATTTAAGTCCCCTAGTTAAATAATTTTATTATCATAGTAAAATACTTAGGAAAATTCACCAAAAATTACCATAATTCGCTTCTAACATGTTTTCTAACATATTTAAATTTCAGACCCAAAATCAATATATAATTGCTATAATTAATTCAAACCTAATTTTAACTATTTTCTTTCATGAAAAATTCATAATAAATTTACAATAACTTCGAAAATTATGAAACTTGAAACCCAGTTCATAAATAATGTTTTTGACCATACATTAAAAATGAAAGTCATTTGCATGTCTTTTAATAAGTTTTTCAAATCTAAACTTATCATAAAGTCTATATGAAGCAATATAAATCACCAACAAACATATATATCCATTTAAACAATCATATCATGGCATATTATTTGCAAAATTAATTCGGATCTAACTAGAAATAGAAACCAATAAAAATGAGATGTAAGATCATTATTCACCTTAGCTTGGAGTTAAGAACGTTGATATTTGCTCTATGCTTAATTCCTTCAAGCTTTCTTCTTGACTCCTAGCTTTTATACCTTCGATTTCTCTTAAAGGTGGCCGACCAAGCTTCTTAATATTTTAGTTCTGTTTGCAAATGTTGAAAATGAATAAGGAATGTAGATAAGAAGGTTTACGGTATAAGAACATAGTCTATTTCCCTTTTTCCCTTATAATATTCCTCCTACTTACTTAATTCTAATTCTCTTTGGCTTAAAGATTCATTAAGGCATGACCCCCTTATTGGTTAACAAATCTTAGCCCTTAACCATCTACATTATTTCATTTAATTTATCAAATTAATTGTCCTAAATAATGTTAGTCAAAATTAGGGACATTATAGCTCTGTACCTGCTTTATTGTCTTTGGTACATAGATGCTTCAGATCGCTAGTATCTTCTTGGGATTGGCTTCAATTCCCAGAGAGTTGAGCATTAAACCTAGGAACTTCCCGACGCAACGTCGAACGAGCATTACAAGGGACTGAGTTTCATTCCATATCTTTAGATAAAACTTAATATATCCACCAAGTCATTGATGTGGTTGTTTGGTTTATACGACTTCACGAGCATATTACCCACATATACCTCAATTGATTTCCCATTTGAACATCCGATTGACTAGTCTCTGATAAGTAGCTCCAGCATTCATTAGTCCAGATGACATTACAACATAACAATATAGCCTTAGATTGGTAATGAAGTTGGTATGTTCCATATCAGGGATGTGCATCGGGATCTGGTTGTTTTCGGAGTATGCATCCATAAATAAAAGCAATTCATATCTAGCGGTTGAGTCTACCAGCTGGTCAATCCTCAAAAGTGGAAAGTTGTCTTTCTAGAACGTCTTGCCCAGGACTGAGTAGTTGATGCATGTCCTCCACTTTCCATTAGCTTTTCTCATAAGAACTGGATTGGATACCCATTTCGAGCAGAGGGCATCACGATTAAACCCATTAATTTTAAGTTTATCCACCTCCTCTTTACGTGCAACAAATCTTTTCGGATCCATGCCGCGTCGCTTTAGTTTCACCAGGACATTTCTCGAGTCGATATTCAATGCATGGCTCCCAATAAATGGCGAGATCCCACAGATGTCAAAATGGGTCTAAGTGAATGCTCCAAGATTCTGCATCAGGTAAAGCCAACCAATTCCTTCATCATCGTTGCACTGAGCTACGATCCGATCTTTAGGACCCATGATGAGTCATCGCGACTGACTGTAATGTCGATCATTAGTTCAATGGGTACAGCCTTGGATTATTTGGGCTCCTTTTTTCTTTCCTCAAGTCTATATCTTTATAGAACTGACTATGGTGTTTTTGCTTGATAATGGCCTTATGTTGTGAGCTGAAAAATGCTTAACTGGATTTGCCCAAGCAATGGGATTGGTTCTGATCATTTGTATTGATGGGACTTAAGCATTTTTTGGTTTGACATAAATATATTAGACCGTACGAACTCAAAATCGAACAATGGGATATGCCATATATGACTTGCATACTTGAACCAGCATGTAGCCTTGAACCAGATGTTAACCATTTTAGACTTGAATAGATTAGCATATTTTACCTGTATGGATTGTAACATGTCCCTTGAGTGAACATGAAGTGAACTTGAATATGAATGTAAGATTTCTATATGTCGATAGCCGATCCTCAAGTTCAAATGTAACTGTTTCCCGTAACAATCAACGTGAAATCCGGTTAGGACGGGCAATGATGATGGTCACTCCGGTCGAATCCTAAAGTCTTGTCTTAAGCTATCGAGTTTGATAGTGATGGGTTCTAGATGCTTTTAGGGATTATCAACGATGGTTTAAGATCAAGCTTAAAGGAGCATTGAATCAAACATCAAGCTGAGTTTAGCCTTTTGTATTCAAGTATTGCGCTTTACATTCAATGTATTCAGGATCTATTACTCATCGTTCGGGTTGGAGCGATGGTCAGTTGCTAGTGAGCTTGGGCATCCATTTGACAATTCAATCTCTAAGCATCCTTTTGGTTGTATCCCCGAGTCATCATAAACACCAGGCTTGCGTCACTGTATGCAGCTATCGTAGTCAGTCTTTGGATGATCACACTTCTTCCACCCATCTTGGGTTGATAAGTGTACTGTAAGGATGGTTGAGTCTCATTATAGTCGTGTTTATACTCCCACCTAAGCTCCAAGGACTTAGAGTTGATCATTGAATGGTCAGTTTACATTCATCTTGTTTCTTGCTCGTGCCCTAATGTCTAAAGCATACGTCGATAAGTAGGAAGGCAAGTCATGTCCAATCAGCTACTGATGCTCTCTTTGCCAGACCAAGGCAAAGATCAATGCAGGGACTGTTGAGTCACATCCATTTCGTATTTCTCTTCTAGTCGAATCATGGTAAGAGTCAATGAATGAACGGTGGTAATGGATTCACTCGGAGTTGGACGGTCAGTTGTCTCCATTTTGATTCATATTCTCCCGCTAGATCTAGGGTTAGAATTGGATCAGGTGCAGTTGGGTCATGCTCATCTGGTTTCATACTCTTCCTAATGGATCGAAGGAGGGTGCTGGAGAATTAATGATCAAATCACAATCATCCATGGTTTATGCTCCTATCTACACTCTAGTGATCGAAGTTATTCGGAGGACATCCAGGTAACATCCGTTTGTGTTTGTTATGGATCGATATTGACAGTTGACCTGGCGGGAGAATATGGAAAGCTTGGATTGACATTGCATGTCGAGTCGATGGTATGAGATAGTCAATCACTACTAACTTCGAACGTCATTTGGAGTACTTTTGTATTGAGGCCTCCATGTAGTCATTGCCTTAAGTTGTAAATGTTACCAAGTTGGAGCTATAGTGAGATGTCGTGCTTGCTATTAGTAGTTTGTACTCTCATTCCCATTCTTGGGTTAGCAGAATTAGTTTGTGGATGGTCGAATTCCATTCATAGTGAGTTTAAACGCCTCCTATTGAGTTCAAATCAGAGTTTATGGAATATTGAGTGGTCGAACCGCACTCATCTATTTCTTTATACTCATACCCGCACTCTTGGCATAAGAGTTTATTGGTGGTTGGTCGAACCGCATCCAATTTGTATTTATACTCTAATCCGCATTAGGGGACTAGAGTTATTTGCTAGATGGTTGAATTGCGTCCATGTCTTGGTTTGAATTTTGGGCTTGCCGATGCCCGGGCAAGGCTTGGATTGTTCGTTGTACCTCAGGCGCAAACAAGGTCATGGATGGACATATCACTTCCTCTTGGATTGTACGGTCGAACCACGTCCAATTCAGGCTTGGGCTCTCAAACTACCCCTACATCTAGGGCAGGAGTCAATGCATGGACGATCATACCACATCCATTTCCATTTGGTTCCTATTTCTGCTGAGTCATGAGAGTAAGATGACTATTCTGAAGAACATTGAGCTCGAGCAGAGGAGGAGATGGTTATATTGCATCCACTTTGAGTCATATGTTTTCCCCTAAATCAAGGGAAAGAGTTGAGGAGCGGACAGTCGAACCGCACTCATCTATTTGTTTTTATACTCCAATCCACGCTCCGAGGACTGGAGTTTTATAATGGGTAGTTTTTCTCGCCCATTAGGTGTTCATACTTCAACTAACACTCTGGGAGCTAGAGTTACCGATGGACGATCGAACTACATCCAGCTTTTTAACATTTGTTGCCTCCATCGAACCGAGAGTGAGAAATAGTGAGTGGATGGTCGAACTGCATTCACTTAGTAAGTTTATAGTTTGTCTATCGTGGTATAGACTAGAGTTGGTGAATGAATGATCATGGCGTATCTGCTTAATATAGGATGGTCGGGTCACATCAAATTTTGTTGCTTATACTCTGGTCCATTCTAGGGGAGTTACGTTTGTTGATGGGCGATCGAGTCATGCCCGTTTAGAGTTTATACTCCAGTTCACGCTCTAGGAACTAGATTTGGCTGATGGGTTGTTAGTCACACCCATTTGTGTTTACACTCCAATCCGCGCTTTGGGGACTAAAGTCGGTCGATAAGTGGTCAGTTACACCCATCTGGTGTTTATACTCCAGTATGTGCTTAAGGAGCCAAAGTTGGTCAATGGGTGGTCAGTCACACCAATTTGGTGTTTATATTCTAGTCCATGCTATGGCGACCAGAGTTGGATGATTGACGGTCGTACCACATCCATCTTTTTGGTGTTTATGCTCTGATCCATAATCTGGGGACCTGAGTTAGTCAATGTGTAGATCAAACCATGTTCATCCATGGACAGGAATTCTACCCCCAACATCAAGGACAAAACTTGACGAATGGACGGTCGATTCATGTCCACTAGGTGATTGTAGCTCCTCCAATAGAGCCGGGAAAGGGAGTAAGTGATGGATGTCTAGATCACATCCAAGCCTGATTAGATGGTCAGGTCTCGTCCAATTTTCATAATACTCCTCCAAACAAGTCGAGGGAGAGAGTAGTCGGGTGGATAATCAAGTCACATCTATATCAAGTTGTAGTCGTGTCCACGTGTTAAGGGAAATCGGTGATGCGTAGGTAGTTAGTCATGCCTACTTTAAGTCAATCTTTCAACCCGCCTCATTTATCTAGGGCAGGAGTCGATGTGTAGCCGATCAAATCATGTCCACTTTAGTTGGATCTCAACATCGCTGAGCTTCGGGAGAGACATGTGTATTTTAGAGAACTTCAAGTGCATGCTGTGGATTGGACGGTCGAATCACAACCACTTCGATCCTTCTTTGGTCTTCAAGTCAATCACTGAGGTTGATCAGTGGCCGGTTAGTCGTGCCCTCTTTGTATTAGATTCCAACCTTGTCGGGCTTGGAGTAAGGCATAGATGTTTTGTCAGAATTGAAGCACAGAGTAGGAAGTGGATGGTTGAGTCACACCCACTTTCTGTTTCAAGTCCTTTCCCCCTAAGTCAGGGGCATATGGCAGCGGATGAGCAGTTGAATCATGCTCATCTTATGATCCTCCAAAGGTTTGATCCTAGTTCGTGGAGGTTGGTTGGCACCCAACTCTTGTTGGGGATGCGGATTAAGGATCTTAAGGCAGAAATAACACTAGAGGGGGGGTGAATAGTGTTTTAAAGAATATATGAACTGTATGACTAAATTAAAACTTTCAACACAAATCTAAACAGAATTCTAACACAGAATGATCACAGAACATATAACAAACGCAAATAGTAAAGTAAAGCAAGTAAAAGGAAAGAACACACCGGATTTTATACTGGTTCGGAATCCTCCTACATCCAGTCCTGCACCAAGGCAATATTCTTGTACATATTTTTATAAGCCAATATCCAAATTACAACCCTCAATTTCTAAGGCCTTGAGGAACCCTCCTATCTACGAGTCTGGGGTAAACTCTCTTGATTTACGGGACATAAGATCACCCTAATACTTCTTAATAACAATCCTTTTGAATGGATAGACTCTATGGACTTTTTGAATACAAATTAATCCTATAACTCTGAATAGCACTTTGATCTTTAGTAGAATGATGGAGAATCAAATAGAGAGAGTATCTAAATGATTTCCTATTGAGAATTTGGCAGAATGATGGCACGATCTTGAAAATATGAAGTTTTATGGATATGGAATGGTGGAGAAGAAAGAGTGAAGAAAATAAGAAAGTAGTAGTTAAAAAAATTCGTTTTGGAAGCCTTTATATAGATGCACAACAGTCATAACCATTGGCGAAAGGTTTTTGAACGAATGGACACTTCTTTCGAAAATTGAATTTTGAATCCAACTGTCACCGCGTCGACATGGGGTATCCCCATATGTCGACATCCCTCAGTTCAAAATTATAGAAATGTTGTTTTGTAAAGACAATTGAATTTAAAACAAGTTCAAACTTCTCTGAAGCAAAGTAAAGTGTTTAAACAATATTTTGAGATAGAGAATGAATATAAAACATTATTTTAAATATATATATATATATATATATATATAATTGATATAGACCATCAATTATATAAGTAATATTTAAAATCAGAATAAGTTTTTATGTTTTTAAAAATAGAAGTTTTTAAAATCAGAATAGAGGAATATTTCAAGGCTAAAACAAAGTTTGAAAATATTTTTGAAAACATGATTTTGAAAGCTAAAACATTTTGAAAACAGATTTAAAAACATTTTGAAAAATCTATTCAAACTGAAATTGCAAGAACCTTCCTACAGAGCTCCTCCATAGGACTCGAGAACTTGTACAAAGTAGTTTAAATGATTTTGATTTTCGTGGGTTTGTAACCCACTTGTCGTAGGTTTGTAAGCTACTTGTCGTGGGTTTGTAAGCCACTGGTTTCGATAGAAATTGGGTTCCATCCCAAAAGAATATTGGAAGAAAGATGAGAGTGCTATTATGAAGTTTTAACAAAATACTAGACACTTATCTTGAGATCTTGAAATCTTGATTCTCTAGAGTCTTGAATCTTGAATCTCTAATCTTCATCTTGATGCTTGAGTCTTTATACTGATCAGTCTTCGATGATACCTGCATATACTTCCTATATATATATATATATATATATATATATATATATATATATATATATATATATATGGAAATGTTAGTATATATTTTATAAAGTAAAGTATAATAACTATATAAGGTTGTTATCATCAAAACATCATCAACTCAGTTCCTAACAATCTCCCACTTTTGATGATGACAACCTTTATTTATAAAATATTCTTACCATACCATAACTCCCCCTTACTCCATGATTTCTTCTTAAAACTACAACTCCCCCTTACTCCATGACTCCCTCTTACACTAAGCACATATATTTTTATAACTTTCTCCCCCTTTGACATCAGCAAAAAGGAATAAAAGATTCACCTGTTCTAAGATAATCAAGTATATATAGAATAAAAGTGCAAAGTGAACGTGTAAGTGATCAAGTGTGTGAGCATATATATAAGTGTAACTTGACAATCAAATCAATATCATACATAGCAAACCAATCATGTATAGTATATGAAGTTACATACAAACCAAATCCAAATCAAACTTAAGTAAACAATTCAATCAAATCCTAATCAAATCTAAATCAAATCAAACAAACAAACAAACATACATAATAATCAGACATTCCTTGGGACTTCCACCCATCCATCTTCTCCAAAGATAGGATCAGTTTTGATAACATCCCAATTATCTTTGTCGAGAGTGACTGGTGGATTTGCTTCGGGTTCGTCTTTACTAAGGCTTGAGATCATCCAACAAAGTGCGTCGAAGTGTTTCTCTTGCTCTTTGATCATCTGCATTTGGCTTAATTCTAAGTGCCTTTGATTTCTAAGTATAAAAGAGAGAATATTCTTGAAAGAAGTAAGAGTTTCTTCAAGATTTTCACTTAAATTCTTAATTGGAGAAGCCATAATTTAAGAAATAAGTTGAAGTATGAGAGGAGATGAATAGAAATGGAGGTAGAGAAGTTTTTCTGGAAGAAATAGGTATTTATAGGAGTTGTTGGCCGTTCAAAATGAATTGTCACTTGGTAGTTACAAGAATTTGAAGTTAGAAATTGTAACTACTTTTTGACTGTTATATGTCGACATGGAGGGATGGGGCATGTCGACATGGTCTAGACAGAATGACCAAGTTAAGTTATTTTTTATTTCTAAGTTTATTTTTAAACTAGTGGACCTATATAAACTTAAAATAAATAACTATCAGAGATATATGAAGATGTAAAACAGAGAATAAGATAGCGTTACTTATATTAGTTAACATTACATAATATTAACCCAAAAAAATGGAAAATACAAAGATAGATAAAAGATAGCTAGAGAGATAATGGCTAGGATTAGTTTGATGAAGATGATGATGAGGACAAGCCAAGTTTCCTGCCTATCTTCCCAAAGAACTTGTCGATCTTGGTAGAGTCTTTATCCATTTTCTTGCTAATAGATCTCCTAAGAACCTTTTGGTTTTGAGCAAGTATCTTTTGGTTCTTGAGTATGGTTTTGTTGGACGGATTGGCGGGTGTATGTGGATACACTATACTTTCCAAAGAGGTTTCTTCATCTTCCTCTTCTTCTTCAATTTCCATTCCTTCACCTTCTTCTTCCTCTTCTTCTCCCTCTTCTTCCATCTCTTCATGAGCAAGTCTCTATTCCTTATCGGTAAGTGTTTCTTACGGTTGAAACATAAGTGGGATTTTCATAAGGGAAATGTTCCCATGATTGAACACTTTCCTACTTACAAACTCTTCCTTTTTAACATCCACACCAAAATAATTGAAAATCCGAGTAAGATAGATTCTGTGATAAAGAGTGTTTTCTCCCATAGTAAAATTTTTGGGTCTTAACTCATCCAAAATAGTTTGTGCCCAATTAATATCATATTTTCCAAATATAGCAAAAAGAGCTTTACACACTTTTGAGGTGGGATTATTGTAGTTTCCCGACCTAGGAATAATGGTGTGTTGAATAAGAAGGTTGACAATTCTTGCTTTTGGGCGGAAAAAGCGATTCTTAAAATCCATGTGGTCATCGCTTTCAAAAATGTGATGAAAAGTCTCTCGATCGGTTTCATTGATTTGAAATTGCGAGAGATTCATACCGGTAGATTTGCAACCCAAAATAGTACCCAAAATATCGAAATCCAAAACAATAAGTGTTCCTTTAACACTACTCCAAATTTGATCTTCATTTCCATTATAAAATTCACGGTTTAGGTTTGCATAAAACATTTTGACAAGGTTTGGATAACAAACGAAATCATTTTGCTCATTATCAATCAAGTTAAGAATGGAGTTTTCTTCAAAAGGTTGATCGATTTCATAAGAAGGAAAATCGTCAAAAATAGCAAATTTTCCCGTATTGACTTTACCATAGTTTACATAACTTATGTAAGCTTTGATAGCCTCCGGGTCATTAAAAAGATCATTTTTGATGGATTTGATCAGCCTCATAGTTGATGGGGTACTTAAGGAAGCCATTGATAAGTGTTTGAGAGGAGTAGAAGATAATGAAGAAAGTTTGAATTATGAGAATAAAGTGAAAAGAGATGATAAGAGAAGTATATTAAATAGATTCTCTAAAGTCATGTTCTCTGGTCAAGAGGCATCTTTTTAGAATTTTGAAGTAAGTGAAAAGGTGGAGGGAAATTCAAAAGTTTGAATTCAAATTTTGAAATCAAATTTCTGAGAGACATGTCGACATGGGGTATCCTGGCATGTCGACATGTGCCTGTTGAATTTGAAAAGGGGTGTCTATTTCTAAAATCTAAGAAATTCCTAAAATCTTAAGAAAACTAATCTATATTCTATATCTATATATAATTCCAGTAATAATCTTAAATATAATAATATTAAAATATTTTAATATTTAAAATATTATTAAAATAATATTATTTTGAATTTAAAAATTCGAATTTCAAAGGGTGATTTTGAATTTAAAAATTCAAGGAATTGCAAACAAAATCAAAACAAACAAGCATCCAATAAAATTAGAATAAATGTGTACCTATTTTTAGATCCAAACTCCGATCGTCTTCCGATTCGAGAATAGCAGTGAAGCACAGATTTGAATTATCAGTTTTCTTCTCATCATCACTGGATGAATCTGAATCGTCAAGAGTTGCTGCATATGCCTTCTTTCTTTTCCTTAGTTGTTCGTTATTTGGTTGAAATGTCTGTTTGTCTGGATATGGACAATCTATCTTGTAGTGCCCTGTTTTTGTTGCAGTTGTAGCATCTATCACCATTGTTGTTGTTGTTGTTGTTTTTGTTGTAATTGTTGTTATTCTTCGAAGTATTTCTGGAATTCCTTTGATCATTTCTTTTAAAGTTATTCATCTTTCTATACTTCAGAAACTTTCTGAAATTTCTGGTCATGAAAGCAATTTCTACATCACTATCTTGTTCTGAATCTCCAGTTGTTGCTTTGAATGCGATCGATTTCTTTTTCGTTGCCTTAGATTCTTTTCTCCCTTGTAGTTGAACTTCATAAGACATTAGATTACCGATTAACTCTTCGATCTTCATTTGACTAACATCATTTGCCTCTTCAATAGTAAGTGTCTTTTGATCCCATTCTGGAGTGAGTGAATTGAGTATCTTTCTGACTTGATCTTCTTCTGAGAAACCCTTTCCAAAAGCAATCAATGAATGTACAATATCTTGAAATCGACAATACATGTCGGAAATGGACTCATTTTCATGCATTTTAAACAATTGAAACTGGTTAGTTAATATGGAAATTTTAGCCTGTTTAACTTTGCTTGTTCCTTCATGAGTTACTTGCAAAGTTTTCCAGATTTCAAATGCAGACTTACAAACAGAGACACTATTAAAATCATTCCTATCTAGTGAACAAAATAGTATATTCATAGCCTTAGAATTGTTTTGTGCAACCGTCTTTTGCTCAATGGTCCACTAGGCAAAATTAGTAGTTGGTTCAACATATTCAATTTTTGTCATATTCCAAGTATCTAAACTTATGGATTGTAAATAAATTTTCACCCTACATGCCCAATATGCATAATTACTGCCATTAAAAAGTGGTGGTCTGACAATAGACTGACCTTCTACAAATGAACTAGTGTTAGTGCTTGTGTTGACAGAAGTAGTGGTGACAGGAGTGACATTATTAGTGTGTTGTGCCATTAAAACTTTTCAAAATTTTAGATTATGAAAATAATGAAAACCAATGCTCTGATACCAATTGTTGGGGATGCGGATTAAGGATCTTAAGGCAGAAATAACACTAGAGGGGGGGGGTGAATAGTGTTTTAAAGAATATATGAACTGTATGACTAAATTAAAACTTTCAACACAAATTTAAACAGAATTCTAACACAGAATGATCACAGAATATATAACAAATGCAAATAGTAAAGTAAAGCAAGTAAAAGGAAAGAACACACCGGATTTTATACTGGTTCGGAATCCTCCTACATCCAGTCCTGCACCAAGGCAATATCCTTGTATAGATTTTTATAAGCCAATATCCAAATTACAACCCTCAATTTCTAAGGCCTTAAGGAACCCTCCTATCTTCGAGTCTGGGGCAAACCTCTCTTGATTTACGGGACACAAGATCACCCTAATACTTCTTAATAACAATCCTTTTGAATGGATAGACTCTATGGACTTTTTGAATACAAATTAATCCTATAACTCTGAATAGCACTTTGATCTTTAGTAGAATGATGGAGAATCAAATAGAGAGAGTATCTAAATGATTTCCTATTGAGAATTTGGCAGAATGATAGCACGATCTTGAAAATATGAAGTTTTATGGATATGGAATGGTGGAGAAGAAAGAGTGAAGAAAATAAGAAAGTAGTAGTTAAAAAAATTCGTTTTGGAAGCCTTTATATAGATGCACAACAGTCATAACCATTGGCGAAAGGTTTTCGAACGAATGGACACTTCTTTTGAAAATTGAATTTTGAATCCTACTGTCACCATGTCGACATGGGGTATCCCCATATGTCGACATCCCTCAGTTCAAAACTATAGAAATGTTGTTTTGTAAAGACAATTGAATTTAAAACAAGTTGAAACTTCTCTGAAGCAAAGTAATGTGTTTAAACAATATTTTGAGATAAACAATGAATATAAAACATTATTTTAAATATATATATATATATATATAATTGATATAAACCGTCAATTATATAAGTAATATTTAAAATCAGAATAAGTTTTGATCTTTTTAAAAATAGAAGTTTTTAAAACCAGAATAGAGGAAAATTTCAAGGCTAAAACAAAGTTTGAAAATATTTTTGAAAACATGATTTTGAAAGCTAAAACATTTTGAAAACAGATTTAAAAACATTTTGAGAAGTCTATTCAAACTGAAATTGCAAGAACCTTCCTACAGAGCTCCTCCATAGGACTTGAGAACTTATACAAAGTAGTTTAAATGATTTTGATTTTCGTGGGTTTGTAAGCCACTTGTGGTAGGTTTGTAAGCTACTTGTCGTGGGTTTGTAAGCCATTGGTTTCGATAGAAATTAGGTTCCATCCCAAAAGAAAATTGGAAGAAAGATGAGAATGCTGTTATGAAGTTTTAACAAAATACTAGACACTTTTCTTGAGATCTTGAAATCTTGATTCTCTAGAGTCTTGAATCTTGAATCTCTAATCTTCATCTTGATGCTTGAGTCTTTATGCTGATCGGTCTTCGATGATACCTGCATATACTTCCTACACACACACACATACACACACACACACACACAGATATATATATATATATATATATATATATATATCTGTATGGAAATGTTAGTATATATTTTATAAAGTAAAGTATAATAACTATATAAGGTTGTTGTCATCAAAACATAATCAACTTCGTTCCTAACAACTCTAAGTACTTAGTCAGGTGAATCATTTGGAAGTAGTTTAGTTTAAGTCAGTCGTAGTTCACAACATAATTGAAGTTGAAATTAATCTTATTGATAAGTGTAGCAGCATTGTATGATCGTTATTCCACTTCACCCTAGCCCTTCTTAGCTGAAAGCCGGTCATAAGTGGTCCAAAAGATAAAAAAAAAAGTTCTTTAGTGATAGGCATCGAATGTTCCCAACCTGCCTTTCTACGGGGCTTGCACATATTGTCAATGCTTTCCTTTCCATATAAGCTTTTCGACCACATCTCGGAGGTGTCTGCAATCATTGGTTCTATGACCGTGTGTATCTTGAAATATACAACATTTCCTTGATTTCTTCTGTGTTTCGATGGACTCTCTCGAGGCTAGTTTCTAAAGCTGGTTCAAGTCATGAGTCTCCAAGCAGATATTTTGATTGAATCATTCAAAGGAGTATATGAGTCGAATTTTGGGATTCTAGATTATCTCCTAGAATTCGAGTCCTCGTTTAGGGCAACTTCATTACTCTTGTTTTGAAACCTTCAGGCCATTGGGTCTGCACTATTTCTTTCCAACATTAGTCCCGCATCCTTCTTGCATATGCATTGATTCGCTTTGTGATAGAAGTGATCAAAGGTCGTAGGAGGCTTTCCAGCTAACCAATCACTAAAATCGGACTTGGGGTCAATTCCCCTTATCAATGCCATCAGTTTGACATCCTCGTGAGGAGTGCTCACTTCAGTGACCACAACGTTGAATTCATGCAAGAAGCCTTTGAGTGGCTTGCATGGCATTTGGAATAAGTTGGATAGTGACATTGAATCCTTGGATATTCTGCTTATAGAACAGCTTCAATGAACAGATTTGGATGGGGAAAGATGCTCCAATCATCGTTGGTCTGGTTCGGGCTCTCCCTAACAAGCTGTCGTACAATAGCTGCTAAGTCCGATGTTTAGAAGCTGGTAAGTTGAGGGTAGTTGCAATCCACTATGGGAGCTTGACTGATAATCGACACTAGTTTGTGTATTATCGTCTTAGTTCTCCTACCTTTGGGAATACTGTTTGAGTATCAGTTCCTTGTCCATTTCTTGGATGCAATTCAGCAGTTGCCGCTTGATTATCTATGCCTCCGTCAGTCATAGGATGTATAAGAAGTGGATAGAATGCATTGTCATTAAGTTAAGTTTCGAACCCAAAATGTGGGGGCACTATGCTATGGCATAGATTCGGGTTTTTAGGAGGGTTCGGTCCATAGTCTTTCAGAGATAGTTTTTTTAAAAATGGATTATACCCAACCTATATTTTTTATGTATATATACTGATCAACTTTATTTCTTCATTGGACTGCGTTGGCGTTTAAGAGGGTTCGGCCACAAGCATGTTGTAGATGATGGAGCCAAAGGAGGGATCGGTATATTGACCTTCCAGAGGGATTGGTATATACACCTTGCATAGGGATTGGTATATACACCTTGTAGAGGGATCAGTATATATATAATTTGCAGAGGGATCGGTATATACACCTCACAGAGGGATCGGTATATACACCTTGTAAACGGATTAGTATGTATACCTTGTAGAGGGATTGGTATGTACACCTTGTAGAGGGATCAATATATACACCTCATAGAGGGATCGGTACATATATCTTATAGAGGGATTGGTATATACACCTTGCAGAGGGATCAGTATATATACTTTTCAAACTGATTGGTATATATACTGGAGGGATTGATATATATATATATATATATATATATATATATATATATATATATGCCAAAGGGATCAGTATAGTTGTTTCGGATGGAATGGTATTGATGTCTTTTGAGGGATCAGTATTGAGCATGTATATGTATTTTAGGGTCGGTTATAATGGCATGGTATTGAATTCGCATAAGACTATGTTGTGTAAGGAAGACCCAACACTTTCTAGCTCGGTGGACGTTAACATTTGCATCCAAACTTGAACTTGACAAAGGGCTATAAATTGTAGTCCTCAAGCTTCAACATGCATGCATATGGATGGACTCGATCTTTTGCCTTGAACATGGAATGGAATCAAACTTGAATTGCCAATGCTATACTCCAGTACATCGATGTAAAGTCTCGGTCCCTATATGAAATTTCAATTGATCGATGTGAATGTTGGTTGAGCGTTCTCCTTGCCTCCTCAAATGTTAGCATTATTGGATCCTCAACAACATAGGAAGTAAACTTACTTCCTCTAACCAGGGCTATCAGCTTCCTTTAGATTTCCTTTAAATATGAGTAGAACAGGAAACTTTTCGGTAAATAACTGAATCTATCTCGCGAATATGGGAATCCATAAGCAGATGATAAGATCCAATCAAGCTGAAAACTCGATTCTCAATGAAAGCACCAAAATGTTGATGCTAAAATGGGCATCAACACCCAATTGAATCTAGTGGAGATTAAATGAAGAATGAAATTAAAATATAGCAAAATCATAAATGAACATATAGATATTTATAATGGTTCAACAATCTTGGCCTACATCCACTTTATATTTTTATCGATCTTGCACTTGATTATGATTGCAAGAATGTTTGGATTAATTAGGATTCATTAGTAAAAAATGCAGAATAAAGATGGAAGAACCTTAGCAGCCGAAAGAAGGTGCCCCTTTTCTGACACCGTGCTTGCTGTATTTATAGGGAAACACATGCACGGATCAGACCGAAATTTTTGCAACATAACCTCCAGGTCATGACGAGGCCGCATAAAATTTTTGAGGCCCATTAGGACCCATAATTGGGATAGGTACGATCCCTATTTTGGTGCCTAAATGGGGTGCGATCCCTCTATTGGGTCCCCTATGATGTTAGCTACTTGCCCTCCAAATTTCATGTCATTCCAACTTCCTGTGTGTGAGATATCACGTTTCTCGAAAGTTGTGTTGCATGCACTCTGATTTCAACCGATCCCTCTAGAGGGATAAAGGCCGATCCCTTCAATCTCCTCTAATTGGGATGTGATCCCTAGAGGGTGTTCTCCATGTTGTAACGTGCTTATACTCAAAGTTTCATCGATATCATTTGTTGATTTTGAGTTATTGATCGATCATTATTACAATATGTAGTGAAAGCTGAATATGGTCGATCCTTTTTACACCGATCCCTTTTATACGATCCCTATTATACCGATCTCTTTTTATAGGTGAAGTAATTTGCCCATAACTTGAGCATACAAACTCCAAATGACTAGAAACTTGAAATTTGGCCTCATTGAGCCTTTCTTGTCACTCCATATCGATCTCACCTAGTATGGGAAAATTTTTGAGGATAGGTACCGATCCCCTAGGGAAACGGTTAGGCACTGATCCCCCGTCTAAGAGAGGCATTATTCCATATTTAGATTATTCTGGAGAGTCTATCACTTGGTCTCGGTTGATCGTCGCTTCATATCATTGCCTAGGCTTAATCTCTAAGCCAAATCTACGCTTGATCTTTGAGCCTAATACTCATCTCTCTAGGCTATCTTCATCGAGATCATCCAGTCTAAATTGTCCGTTTAGTCTGAATATAGCCGGACCAAAAGGCTGGATAACAATTCCACAATTACTTTTTAATGTTATGGTTAATTTTAATGTTTACTTAAACCCCAAGTCTAATTATTGTTAATTTTCAAATTTCAAATTTAAGAATTATTTAATTATTTGAATTTGAATTCTATTTAAATTATTTTGAATATGAAAACTTTTTCCATGAACATATTATTTTCAACATATTATACATGGAAATTGATCGGAATTTTTCCATGAACACAATAACATAAATTTCAAAGTCAGATTCTAAAGTTAAAAAAAAATAATTCTTTTTATACCTACCTCTTTTAGTTTATTCAACTTATTTATTTATGGTTGATTTTACGGGGTGTTGCATTTTTCTTCCCTTAAAAGGATTTCTTCTGCTAAATCTTTATAAAGGGTGAATAGTGTAACACGCAATAAACATCCATATTATACAACCAAGCTATCTACACAACCATCTACTCAATCAAAAGTGCAATGTGATTATGTGTGTAGACATACTATAGGTGAGCTCAATTCTAACGTGAACGTAAATGTCGTGACATATAGACATGTATGCAAACATCCTAAACATGAAAAAATTGTTCTATACGAGTGTAAAGTGATGGTGAAAGAGTGTAGCAGCCATCTCCTTTTGTCTAATCTAGCAACCACAATGCAACCAAAAACAAACTTTGGAGAGAAAAGTTTGCCAATCAAATACGTAGGATGAGAAGTCCTCTTCTTTCCATTCGATTTTCCTCCATGATACTCGAACTAGGCTAATTTCTCTGTTGTGGAGCTTCCTAGTTCCGTGCTCCACAACGCTTGTGGTGGCCCGGGATGTTATTAGCTCCATCTCAATATCCCCCAATATATCATGCCTTACCATGGTGGTTATGCCCTGAAGGCATTTCCTCATATGTGAAACAAAAAATATCATGGGCTCTTGCCAATTATCTGATAGCTTCATACGATAGGAAGTCTTTCTATTCCTTCTAAAATTGGGAAAGACCCAATAAATTTTTGGTGCCGACTTTCCTAACTTTCCAATCCTTACGACCTTCTTAAGAGGTGAAACTTTGACAAATACTATGTCCCCACTTCTAATTCTAACTCTTTTCTTCATTTGTCCGCATAAGATTCCTATCGATCTTTTGCAGCCTTCATTCGCTGCTTAATCAATTCTACCTTTTTCTTTTTTGGCAAGTCAAACACCAAGTGACAAATTCTGCCAACTTCTTCTTCTTCCCTATCGATAATTCACTTCAAATCCATATTCATCATATCTCTTCTGAGTGAATGGTCATTCTTGAATGGTGTCACTTAGTAAATTAATTTTTTTCAAATTCTAATTTTTTTGAGATGGAAGTATTCTTTTATTTTCATTAGGAACCTAATTTCCTCATCAACTTACCATCTTGCCTATAGTTTATCACTAGCTAAACGTCCTTATGAAATTTCCTTATTTATGATGTCCTTCATATATATCATTATTTGGTGGTCTAATCCTATCCCTAAAATCAAGCCAAAGACAAAATAGGAATACATATTATTCCATTTCATATGCATTCCCAAATGCATAAGGGAGACAACTAGTGATAATAATTAAAACTATAAAACAAAATTTTGCTAGAAGTTTCCATTTATCATTAACTGGTTTTAACGATGTCGTAGCCCTAATACTCCTTACTAAATTAAGATGAACATCTTTAGTATGCTATTCCACATAATTCTCCTTCTTGGTTTCGAATAAATGTGGTCCATCTATTACTTCAGTTAATATATTCGTAATAATTAATCATTAATTTCAAAGTTGAACCATCTTTATTTAATTTTTTCAAACTTGTTATGAGTTTCAAACCCATTTACTATGCCAATCCAATTCCTCCATCGTATTAAATTCCTTAGTCAATCCCTAATTAATTCATTTCAATTCTCTATTAATTACAAATTTATTGCCCATTAAATTTGAAAATAATGTCCATAAATCTAGTCTTATAATAACCATTATGGTATCATTGTAAATTACGCTATTTATATATTTCTATTTTTATACGTTAAGCATGGTTATACGTGGGTTTATATGTTATTTTTCTAAACTAGAACATCCCTTTTCACATTTTAATTTATCAAAGTTATCCTTATAATGAGAATCACTGTTATAACTTTTCATAAATTAACCACAGTGATATTTTTGCTTCGTTTGAAATTACAACGAATTATTTCATTTTCTTTTATTAAAACAGATAGTTTAAACTATAGAAAAGAATATCCATATCTTACACATTTCTTTTCCTCTTAGTACATTCCTTGTTAATTCAAACATTGCACTTTTATACATGTTTTGGAATTGAAAATTTTATGGAAAATTTATAAACATGGAAACCCTCTTTGCCAATTTTCAAAAATTGTGCTAGTTCCCAAAATGAGCCATGGAAAATTTTCCTTTCTCTAACCAACTTTTCCTATTTAAGGATCTTCTACAACCGAGATTTATTTCTATAAAAGTTGGACTTTTAATTCAAAACATTTAAAACTCAATTATCAGATTGAACCATTACTAAATCAAAAATTCAAAAATTACTTAATTCCTTAAGGGTACAAAATAATTTCCCTTCTCAAAAAACTTGTAGACATTTAAAATAGATTTTAACAAATAGTTTTACACAAATAAGCATATTACATTAATTCGAAATCAACATTTATTGCTTCATGAAATTATGGCCTATACTTATGAAAAGTTCATTGACCCTTATTATATTCCAAATTTGACCTCCTTTAAACCCATTACAAAGTTAACATTCCAAAATAATAGATTTTCCTTTATTAATCATTTATTATTTCAAAGATATTTCTAGTTACAAGACAAGTAGATTTCAAACCATAATCTGTTCATATGCATGCCAAATTCCTAATTTCAATTTGTTATCGACATCTATTTCTTTACTACTCAAAATGTGTTGTCCTATAAATGAATACTTTTTATAATTTTAAACAATGAAAAGTGGAGTAGACAATGGTACCTTGTATCCTATTAATTTCAAACTAGATTACTGATCATGTTTTATATAAATTCCTAATGCCATTCCTATCCAAATCTCCCAATATTACTTCAATATACATTTCTTCTAACTAATTGGCTCCTTTGTCAGATGTTATTCTCCGTATTTTCCTTGTATGGAAATTTTCCTCCTATCCAAGTTATTCTTATCCTTCTATTCTCTATTCCTCAACTTAAATAAGTTCCAATTCCATTTCCATTTATTCACCCCTTTTAGAATGAATTTAAAAAAAGAACTTCCGAATTTATGAAATAGAAGAAAATATCGTCAATTCCAGCCTCTGCTCTATCTTACAATTTAAAAAATAAAAAATCCTTTTCTTTAAAAATCAAAAACATTTTAACTTAACCAATTTTATACTAGAACTTCAAAAACGAAAAAAAAATTCACCAAAAACCTTTTAATCTGAAACTTTGACTCAACAAAATTGTAAATTATGAGCTTCCTAATTTCCTTACTTTTTCAATACAACTTCCCAATAAATCATTTGAAAACCTATCCAAAACATTTCAAGGAATTTTCCAAAAACTTTCTTATCAAATTCTTTCACGTGGTGTTGGATTTAGAAATCGACCATAATTGTCCTTCCTATTGAACTTTCCTTCATCCCTAATTGATCTCTATAAAAATCTGATTATCTCCATATGGTGATTAATGTACACCTTCTTGTCAGAACTTGCTCTACTCTTACTTCACATCTTGCTCAATTCCTTACTTCAGGTTGTTTGCAATATATGGATTCTTATCTCCCATCTATTTTAGTGTATTGGACTAGGCCTACTATTCTTTGTCTGTATAATTTAGGCTACATAATTTACCAAAAACACTGTTACACTGCCTTATAATATTTAATTACTATCGACCAAGTTTATTTTCTATTTCTATAAATGTCAACTGTCCTTAATAAATAATAATATTCTAACGGATAATTTTTAAAAGCATATATATTCATTAAAATTTTACCTATTATGCTTTTCTTATCTCTCCATGATTACCCTATTAATCATTTTGATTGGTCCATTGATATCCTTATTAAATTCTTCTAACTCCCTATTTACTGCACATTTATTGCATTATTAATCTTTGAATTACAAGCTATTACATTTCCTACGATGGTACTATATGCTGAGGTAATGATTTGCCCAGAAATTTTTGCATATGTTTAAAATAAGTATATGTATTTTTATATTGTAGGTATTTTCAAAAATATTTTCAACAATAACAAGTACGCCTCCCATACATGTACCTACCCAATTGATCGGGTAACCTAAGCTCTAACAACAAATGTAACAAGCCGCCCTAAAATGGACCTAAATTCCAACCTAGCAAAGAACCATTGAAACTTAAATCCATCTCAAAGCGAGCTATTGGTTGGTATAAAGAACAATACAGAGTTATTTATCTACACTTTCAAAACTCATAGAAGAAGGATGAAATATAATAAAAGAAACAGTACTTGTTTCATTCAAAATCCATTTGACATAAAATCCGTAACATAGTACATATTTGTAGTACAACATTTTCAAAATACATCAATATACATTAATGGATACATCAGAAAATAATATATGTAGATAAATAGGTTTCTCCATGTATCGTAGTGTTTTCTATATGTTTTCGCCTTCAACGTCATCATTTATGCTAACATGTGCTGTAATGAGGCGGGATTCAGAACAACATATGTCTGGTGAATAAAAATATCAAGCCTTACTATATTAGTACTTAGGCAGTATAATTTAAATAAGAATATATCTTTCGTATTCTACCTACATCATAAGTTTTTTTAAATATAATCTCGAGGGCTTTCTCAAACTTAAATAAAAGGCTTCCCAAATATAAGCCCATAACCAATTTGTTATCAACCCAATAACCCATATCTATTGTCCATAATGTACTATTAATGTAAGAGACAATACTCAAGTCACTTTGTACCTTTTAATAGGAATTAGGCAAACTCTGACCATTTAATACATTATTTAAGGTAGGTCCATGTCATTTACTACTTATATTCCCAAGGCAGACTCCTCACTAGTAATTCTCTAGCTGGGATTGCATGGAATCTATTCATCCACTTAACACTTCATATTGAAGCGAGCCTTTCCATGAGATATCATCTAACATGCCTATACCATAACCATGACCATTAACTACTTCTTACATAGAGAAGAGACTAGCCCTATCATAACCACTTAGTATGTCTAAAGTAGATCCGTCGTATTATGATCCATACCCCCACGGTGATGTCTCACACTAGCCGACTATTCGTATGTACTGGTAACTAGATTAGCTAGGTAGATTATTCTATAGAGTTTTGCACTAACCTCGCATCATCATAGTTACTTATTATAGGTGACATCTTACATCTACCCCAAAGCCTTAACATTGGTAGCCATAGTAGCTTGGCAGACTTCTAGGCGCTTTTGATTGACCTCGCATCCCTATAACTCAGTCGTAATCTATACCACACTCAACATATATTATTACACACCTCACCGTTTCCATATTCAACCGCTTACAAGAAGCCTTTATTGTTATTCCTTTAACATTAATTACCTATGGGGGATTTAATGATTACTATTAATCTAATTAACTACACAGTTAATACGTTATAGCTATATGTTAACTATGCTATATCTTCTTATATATAAAGTAAATACATCCCTAAGTGAAGTCTTTTTTTTAATTGCCAAAATTATCCATTATTTATGTTCGTAGAACTGATTCGCCAATGTAATATATGGGCATAATTGTCCTTTACCCCCAAAAGATGTCATTTATCATAGTACATTCCAATAATTACCCACTTCCTCCTCACGTCACTATCCCCAATTCCATTCCTCTAGATTGCGATCAAATATTTTGGATTCAAAAACTAAAAAATTAAACATAGGTAATTGATTGATCATCTCTTTCCTTTATTTATTGTCCATAAAATATTCTATTTTCTTAATTTTAGTACCTACACTTTAACTTGCTTTGACTTTCTCTTTTATTGACCTTTTTATCCTAATCGAAGATGATCGACATCAATTTCGGATTCCAAAATTAAGATTAATAGAAAAAGTAATAGGTTATGCATTTTATACCAATATTAAGCAAATCATTGGTGATATTAGATGCAATTGTGCTTTATCTGGTATGATTTGATTTACAAGCTTATATAATTTCATATCAATTCAATAATGGCTAGCACGTTCAAATATATTTTCTAAGTTAAGTACATCACATGCCATTTTTATTTCTGTAAACTATTAGAATGTATTAGTTAGTGTAATGTTACCTTTTTTGCTATTGTAGATGTTGTATTTGATGAAATGTCAAACAAAAAATATTAAGAAGAGCAGTTATTCAACTTCCATGATAAAATATGGCATCTTTTTAACAAGTGTATTATGACAGAAACTTAAATGTATAGGGTGTGATGCAACTACATTTATATTTGGTACTACAATAATGGTCACAAATTGCAAGTGTACATGTTTGCATCTCCCTGACCCAATAATAAACTTAGTAAGTTCATTCATAAATTTGAAAGAATTTTTTATATTATTTTCCTTATAAAGAACTTTCAGTTTTACCACGTTTATTATGCTTTTCGAATGTTGTTTGAAGAACTAATTATATGTATCAAGTTTTAGTTTTTATACGGTTTCTTTATCTTGAATGATTCCATGATTAATCATGTGTAATAAGCCTCTTTCATCCACTTTGTTCTTGATTTTTGAAGTTGAAGTTTGATGTAGTAAAACTATTATTGATGTTTATACTTGCTTAGCTAATGTAATGTAAAACTTTAGATGGTGTTGGTTTGTTTGACTAGATTCTTACTATACGAGCAGATGCACTTTAATTTACAATAAGAACTATGATTTAATTGCAATATTTTTATAGATACATGTGTAACTATAGAGACTAGGGCTAACGAAAATTTTGAGGGAGCATATGCAGCAAAGATGATTATTTTACCATTCTAAAATGGTTTAATTAATCTTTTGAAATCTACTTGATTTGAAAGTTTTCCAATTAGTTGGTTTGGTGTGTTACTGCACTACTTTACGAGTATAAAGTATGTGTATTTTGCATTTAACATGACAAATTTCTTGATGAAAACTGAATATCTTTTTGATTTTTCTAATGTTGATAGCTACAAATAAGTGAAGCAATGCTCACTGAGACTAATATTTTGGCCTAGCTGTATAATTATTTTCTCTATCAATATATGAGAAGTTGTGAATTTATTGGGTACATGGGCCAATTATATGAGATGATTATTAGATAATGAAGTTTCAGTTTTAAGGATATGGTCTTCTTCATTTTTAGAGGTATAGTTTTCACTAAATGTAAGTATTGTTTCATGTTTTCATTTAATAAAATAATATAATTTGTCAAATTATGTTCAATGTTTCAATTTTTTAGGTACTCGAAAAGTATATATTATGTCGATTGGTCCTATTGTACCTTCTAAATTGTTTATTTGCACAAGGCATTTCTTACTGGGCTTCTTATGCATTATTTAGGGATTTTGAATGCAAGACTCATTTATTTGCCAAGCAAGAGCATGCATAAGCATTTACATTATGTGGATACACTATTCTACACGTTATATGTAAATATCTTTTTTTGTAATTTATCCATTATCTAATCAATCCCAGCATGCCTGATACTTCATTCTTTGCATAGATTGGGATTTAAAGATTTTATGCATTGCTTATGGAAATATCATATGTAGCAATTGGTGCGTATTCTTTGTGTACATGTTTACCCTATTTGTACCATTGATATATTTTTATCCTAATACCAATAATCTGAGATTGATGGTTATTTAATTTAGAATGTATATAAGAATTAGATTGTTTTATGCTTATTAAGTTAACATGCTCAAAGAAATTCCCATATTTGTTATATCTGTTGCTAAATTAATATTATATCATTACTTTAAGAGGACAAGGTTACTATTTTTTATACCTTGCCATATTGTTTAGATGAACAAATAACTACATTTGGTTTAATTTTAGTTATGTCGATATTTGTCTATTTCTTTTGCCAAGAATAAGTATGTTTCTCATTTATGTCCTAAATCAAAATGGTGGTTGTTTTTTGAATATTCCCTTATTCATTATCTCAAGCTTGCATTTTCTTACTTCACTTATCATTTACCTATTTGTTTTTGTATATCAGACTAGCATAGGATGTTGTCTACTGTACTCTTTTTTATTTTCTATCTTTAACACACAGAGTTGTTAGGACAAAGTGGATAATAGTTCGACAAGTCGTTTAGGTATAACTTTTACTGTAATATCCCGGAATTTTGGACAATTTAAATTTAATAATCTGAGTTTAAATTTAAAATTGAATTGATGATTTTTGTTAATAAATTTGATTTGATTTAATAATCTTCTTTATTTAAATATTTAATTTGTGAATTTATTAATAAAATTGTTTTCTATTTAATAATGTATATGTATTTGTATATATTATAAATAGATAAGTAGTTAAATTAGTTTTAATGTTTTGAAAATAGGAATTGAGATTTATTTTTAATTTAAGCTTTTCAAAAATATTTAATAAAATACTATATGATTTTAAATATGTAAGATAAATGTTTTGATTGGTTTAAAATTCATTTTTGACTTAAAGTTTGAATATTAAAATAAGTTACAAAATGTTTGTGTTAATTCTTTTTAAATATTGATTGATAATTTTGATTTGTAAATTTAATTTGAAATATAATATACAATTTAAATATGAAACATGTATTCATATAAGTTATAACCTCTTTCATAAATTTATTTTAATTGTTAAAAGTTTCTTTTTCAAATGATAAATTTGTATATTGTCTTATTTAAAATAACACTTTGATTTATTCTTTAGAATTACATTATATACATAACTAAGTATAAAGACTAATTAACTTAGTTTAAACATTCATTAACTTTAATTAAGATAACCAATCATTTAATAAATACATGTGTAAACTTATCATCATTTTAAAGTGACAAATGTAATAGCTTGAGACAAATGTCATGTTGTATTTTTGTTTTTCTTTAATTTTAGTTAAATCATAAACTAGCTTTTTAAACTTGCATATATTCATTCCTTTATTCTTTCTTATTTTCTTTCAATTCTTAACAAAGAAACATTTTCCCCCTTCAATAAAATGAAAGTAAAATCTGTAACATTTCAGATTTTAAAAATCAAACTCCTCACTTTAAAATTGCATATCAATCCCTGTAAACAATCATGCAAGCCTGCATTCATCTTTCTTTAAAATCTGGAAAATAAATCAAGCACCTGCATTTTTTTTTAAAAATCTGGGAGCATCAAAATGGAAGCCACTGCATGTAAAAGCTGGAAACAAATGCAAGTTGTATTCGCATCTGCAACTATGTACAAGCAAAGGTCTGCATTTAACTCTTTAAATCTGGAAGCAAGTAGCACAGGGGACTTCAAAGTGTGCTCTGCATGTTCAAAATCAAAGTTCTGTCTGCATAACAGGTGAGTGACTCATTCATAAGTTTATTAAATAGGAAAAGTTATGCATGTTTATAAATTACAAATAAACTCATATGAGATTGCTGAAATGTTATACATGTTAAGATATGCCTGTGAATATGATGATGTATGTGGCATGTTACTCTTTAAATTTTCAAACTCATGTTTGATCCCTGGAATTCTTTACTTGACTTGATTGTTGTTATGACTCAAACCCTTGCATGTTTGTTTTAGGATAGAGTAAATACAAATTTATATGAATCAAGTTAGATTGTCTGTAATCTGCAGAACAAATTAGCACAGAATGAAATCCAAACTCAATAATCTAATTGTTTCAGAATTATTAATAGAAACAACAAATGAATTCATGAATTCTAAATCAAATATTATAATTTATAGTGTTGTGAAACAAGTGCAGTAATGAAATTACTGTATTTCACAATTTGGTTGAGCACAGTTGAAACTTGCATTGCATCTGGATGAATTTGATTCTTAGGATAGAGTAGTTATCAATGATTATAGGAAAAATACCAAATTGGATTACAATTAAATATAGATGTTGAATTAGGAATTTCTAGATAAGAACCCTAGTTTTACTGGATTCATGAATTTGAATACTGGGGGTTCATAACTGGATCGAGTTCTGAGATATTTTAGGGATTGGTAGATGAAGGGTTGATGGAGTCATCGCCGGAGTTTGGAGTGAAATAGTGGCCGGAGTTGGGTGAGCTTGCCGTTGACAGGCTAGGCACTGATAGGGGGAGGTTGTTCAGGTTTCTGTTTTAAAACTTGAATTTAAATTCAAGTTAGATTATGGGCATTTGAGGATGGGGGTGTGATGAGAGGTCACTAGTGGATGGGGGATGGTCGTTGATAATGGCCGGAGATGGCCGGAGTTAGGGAGTGGGTGCACAGTGTGGATGTTGTGCAGGTGGGTATTTGTTTTGGTTGCAGGGTTTCTACCTCGGGTTGGTCTCGGGGGAAATTTGGAAATGACTCGAAGCTGGGAAGCTGTTGACTCGGAGTAGATTATAGGATGGCTCGGGTTGTAAGTTTCAGGTTTTAAACAGAGTTTTATTTCCAGACTTTAAAATTATAAAAGTAAGTATAAAAATGTAAATTTAAAACCTGAACTAAGAATTAAATTTAAACTGAATGTAAATATGAATTCAAGAGTTTGAATTCTGTTTATTTTGAAGTAATTTGAGTTTTTAAAAATGTAAATACTGCAATTTTTAAAGTTGCTCAAACCTGTTTTCCAAGTTTATTAAAAATTTACAGTGAGGGTAAGATGCAATCAAAAATCTGGATTAAGCCTTGAATCTGAAGTTGAATTTGTATTCAATAAGTTTTAAATTTTAGATCTTTGAATTAAATTTGAAATGTCTTAAAATCCAAGTTTGGTTTTAAACTTAAAACAGAAACTGTTTTTCTGTTTTGAAAATTTAAAAGAAGAGTTTAAACTTAAAGATGAAGTTCAATCTGAAAATGTTTAAACCTGAAACTTAAGTATGAAATCAATAATTTAAATCTTGGATTTTTAATCATTTTTGAATTCAAACTTAAGTTGTTAAACTAAACAGGAAACTGTTTTTCTGTTTTCTGTTTTAAATTGAAAAGCAAATTTTAAAAAAATGCAACTGAAAGATTGAAAACAAGTTTAAATCTGGAAACTGAATTTTTGAGTAAATGAATCTGAATTGAATTTAAATCTGGAAATTTAAATTTAGATTTTAAACTTTTTAAAGTATAAAGAAACATTGGTTTGTATTTAAAACTATAAGTTTTAAATTGTGAAATAAAGTTTAAACTAAGTTTAAATTTAGTTTTAAAAACCTAAGATTTGATTATAAAGTCAGTTTTTAAAATTTAAATAAGTTTTTAAATTTAAATTTGGTTTAACTATTTTGAAAGTTTAAATAAATTTGAATTTCAAAATGAAAATGGAGATGTAAGTAAAGTTTTAAATCTTTAAGTTTGAATCTAAAATAAAAATTTAATTTGTAATTCAGTTTGAAATTTAAAAGAAATTTTAAATTGAATTTTTGTTTTGAAATAAAGTGTTTAAAATACTTTTGTATAAAGAAGAATGTTTCTTAATTTAGAATTCAAGAAATTGATTTCATTTAAATTATTTAATTAATTTAAATGGAATATTAATTATTTAATTAATTAATAATATGGATGTTTAATTAAGTAATTAATGATTTTAAGTTAATTAATTAAGATTTGAGATTAATTAATTAAGGTTAATTAATCTATAATTATGGATGGTTAATTAAATTTTAATTTATGATTAAGATTTATCTAATCAAGTGATTAATGATAATTAAGATTTTAATTAACACCTAATTAATAAGTAGAGATTAATTAAATTGTAGTTAAATATTAATTAATTGATAATTAATAATGGTTAATATAAGTTAATTCTTAATTTAGTAATTAAGAAATGTTAATGAAGGTCATTAACTTAAGATTATTCTAACAATTAATTAATGTGATTAATTTTGATAATTAATTAAATTAATTAATTAATAATAATCAATTGTTTAAGTTTAATTTACTTAATGAAAGTAATTAATGAATTAATTAGTTGGTGTAATTAATTTAATTAATGTGAATAGTTTAGATTAATTAAGTTTAATTAATTTAAACAATTGTTGATTATTGATAATTACTTTATGTAATTTATGGATTGCAATTACTTAGAGAAGTAATTAATTAATAATTACTGAATGTAATTAAGGATATTTATTATAGAAGTAATTTAAATTTAAATTACTTTGACAATTTATCAGGGATTAATGAAGATAATTAATTAAGAATAATTAATTATGGAGTGAGTAATTAAAGTAGTTAATTACTAATATTATTAATCATGGGTGATTAATATTTATATGTGGATTAATTTTAGATTAATTACTTATGTAATTAATTTATATTGGGAGATTGATTAAATGTAATCATTAATTAATTAATTAATGATGTAATTTGGAATTGATTAATTAAGGTATAATTAAAATTAAATGCTAATTACTTATTGTAATTAGAGATGGTTAATCAGTAATGATTAATTGGAATGAATATTGAGATAGTGATTACTTAATTGATTTGTAATCAATTGATGGTTCAATTAAGCATAATTTTAATGATGAAGTAATTAATTTAATTTATTTTAAATTAATTAGAGATTAAGTAATTAATTTAATTCATTTTAAATTAATTATAAATGGTGTGATCATTAGATAGTTTCTTATGTTTGATGATTGGTATTAATTGTCTGGTATGGTTTGTAATCTCAGTTATGTGATGAGAAATGATTATTGATATGGATGCATTGGTTGCTTTGGATGATAGTATGGATATCTGATTATGATATGAATTATCTATTGATAATGATAAGGTTGATTATCTATTGTGATGTGAATTATCTATCTGTGTATATTTAGATAATATAATTGAATTGTTTTAAACTTTAAAACAACTTGGACCTTAAAAGACACGCTTTGGATTTCGATGAGACCGGGATCGGGTTTCCATATTTGAAATCCGAAAACCACATCGATTCCAATTAAACGTTAGGTCGTTAATCCAAGTGGAGCGAGTGAAGACTCGAGGTGTAAGGGCTATACGTCAGTTTATAACTCTGTGGGAGATTCCGTAATGAGTTTGACGGAATAATACTTATAGATTCGAGATGGTGATTCAGAGTGCAAGGGTTATTGTCGTTAACTCTGAGGGTGATTCCAAAATGAGTGTAACGAGATAATGCCTTCGGTTTCGTTCGAAGCCGGAACGAACTTGTATGGATTGAATGCTTTCAGAACATCGTCAGGTGGACGATGAGCATTCTAAGTGATATGTCCTTTAAAGGTAATCGTAGCCTCAAGCCTCATCAACCGGGAATGGCTAAAACAAGGGAGGTGCAGCAAAGCTTCGTGGGTAGCACCCACTTGAGAGCAAGATTTATCCCTGTCTAGAGGTCCCTTTATTTTCGGCTTAGTGGTGCGGTTGCTGATCACAACTGCGGGGTTGTCTTGTTTGGAACTGTTCGGTAAGGAACGGGTCCGGCTTTGTGTTGCAGGGGATTGGGAGTAATCCTCGGTACGGTGATCTAGGCCACATACTGTAACGGGCGGTACCCCAGTAGCCCAGCCATTGATGGAATCCAAAATCCAATAAGTACCAACGGTTTTGATTGTATTACCCACTTTTGTGGCTAGTAGCTGGAATTTAATCATGTAACAATTTCGGCTATTTCTTATTTACTTGAAAACCCTAGACACTATTATAATATCATCGGATTTCCTATCAAATGTTTTGGTTAGCGTAAGGTCAAAACTTTTCAATGTTTATGTGTGGGAAGTCTTACGTGATACATTTTCTTTTCAAAGGTTTTTCAAAGTTAAGCAACTTTAACCTGTTACTCACACCAGACCCATGTCTGAACCGGAGTTATTTCTGTTTTTCTATAACTCTTGGGTACTCAAATTTTTACGAGTAGCCAAAGGAATTCAGGTTAGGATTCAGATTAGCTTGACGAATTGTGGAGGAGCAAATGGAGAAGGAGGCTTCTGCGTATAGTTATATAGTTTTCCGCTGTGTTGGTATCTCTGAGTGTTTGTCTGATATGTATTGAGTTGTAATAATTAGACAGGTGTTTATAACTGTCTAGTATGTGTTGTATATGTCTGTGTAACTCTGATATTTGATGTATTCTATGTAATACTTATGTTATTAATAAAATTTATTCGTTCCGCTGTTGAGATTCTTTGTTGTTTCTTCTTTCTCTTCTTTCTTTTCTCTTTTCTATCCCTTTCTTTCTTAAAGATGATGCGATTTTCCGGGAGTGGAAAGTCGGGTCGTCGCATTTACGAAGGGAAATATGATGGAGGAGTTTTTCGAGTTAACCATGAGGTGATGTTTTGTCAGTCTATCATTTTTGAATTATTTTTATATACTATTATTGTAATTTTCATCTACTGTGTTCAAAATTGTTTCATTGGTATATAATTGGCATCATAGTAAAAATTTAAATGTTCTTAACTTTTATATGTAGAAGTATGTTCTCATTATGAATTTTTGTATAGACCATTCACATTATAATCTTTATGCATGATTAGTTGGTTAAATACATACATATAAAGATGTATGTATGCTACAATCTAATTTTCTTTGATTAGTCATAAACATGCGTTTCTCAACTCACATTCATTTAAATCAAAAGGCTTAGCTCTTTGCAAAAATTAAATATATTGTCCACTTTACTACATTAATAATTGTTTGATTAGCATAAATATCTTAACCTTTCAAATGCTTAATGCTTTGATGGCTTCGCCCGAATGGAGTAAAAATAAAAGCTGCTAACATATTTAACTTATTACTATTATAGAGTAAAAATATATCTATTGCGCTTGTTATGTTTGCATTAATATATTGCTTATAGCTAGGATGAAATCCGTGCTTTGCATACACAAAATTATTGGGATATATTGTTAAACATTAGTATTATATTCTTTGATTATAGTAATGGATTAGGGATTTGTGTTGTGCAAATAGTAAATAATAGGGAAATTATTTTTTATCGCCTGTTACTGCACACAACTAATGTATATACGGTTGTTGCATTCACGACTATATAAAGTAAATAAGGTTAAGATATGAATAAGTTAAGCTTTGTATGTAAAATATGATTGAAGTATACTATGTTGACATGTTGTTAGAATTTTGAACTGTGGTTGAAAGTTGGGCACATGGTTAGAATATACAACAAATAACGTAGTCTCGTGCAAGAATATAATCATTAATCATAGGTACAGTATTACTGTGTACAATAATAACATATAATATTCCATTTAAGAGGGTTATAATAAAAAATAGTATTGATAATAGTCTTATACAATCGTAGTTTAATCATAAACTTCTATAAAAGCATGATGTCTCATGCAAGATTGTAATCGAGGAGGTAAAAAATTTATACAGCTCTGTAATTATGTAGATTTGTCCATTAAGAAGTATAAAATAAACAATAGCACACTCTATAGTCATACATGCGTAGGTTAATCACAAGCTACTATAATAAAACAACAGAGAATAGAATAAAGGCGTGCGTTGAGCCAATACATAAATATGTAAATAGGAAATTTAACAATCATATGGCGAGTTTCATCTAATTATAAATCATTTAATTTCATTCACCACATAAATTTTAATGCAAACCTTCTGCAACCTCCTTAGATATTGGAAATGCATTGATTCGTATATTTTTTGATGCTAGCTTCAAGCCCTGGAAAAGAAGAGGAAACGATCACTACAATTGTACTTTAATTCTTACAAATTATTTGCGAGCTATTAATTATCTCATGAAAGAAGCGGAGAGAATAATTGCTATTGTTGTTTAGATCCTACATAAATATATACTTATAATGATCTTAATCGGCTGGGAAATTCGAAAGCTTCTTTCCACAAGATATATTTTATGGTTTGATTGTTTTGTAAAATTATTATATAATCTAATTTACATATGCTTCTCCTGCTTTCAAATCATTTAGAGTTGAACCAGTTGACTATTGTATAGTTTATTTTGTTGTCAATATTGCCAACTTTAAAAATTGGAATAGTTAGGGTAACTTGAATTTCTTTTAGTATGGTAAGACAAATCAATTTTTTCTCTGTTGCTTAGCTATTCAGATCCAACATATGGCTAATTACCTAGAGACCCCATTCAAGGCCGTCTTATAGCATAATTTTTCAAACATAAAGCTGCATAGTTACTACTTGCATAAATAGAAAATATTAACAAAAATTTTCTGTATGTTAAAATAAAATAATAATTTAACAAGTTCTTATTGTCTGTTCTATGATTGCCAAAGTAATGCTGTAAAGGATCATTTTTTATATTATGGTGTCATCGCTTCTGCTGTAGTGAGATCCAAGTCATATTGATAATGCAAATCAAACAAGCTGTATGAACCTTTAACTTTTTAGTGGTTGACTGCTACCCTAAAAAATTAATAATGATCATAACTCACAAGAACTTCATCAAATTTGCCAACCTCAAAATACGAAAATGTCAAAGCTAAGAAAACATCCTCACAACATCATTTGTTAGAGCTAATGAGAAAGTCAACGAGCTAATGAGAAAGTTGCCTGTATATACATATATACTTGCAAATGGAAAAGATGCAGCTACAGCGTCATAATAAGGGAATGATAAACCAAACAAAAAAATGCTGAATAAAAAAGAAAGAAACATTTAGAGAGAAATGTACATGAATGTTACTCTAACTAATTATAGTTTATTCCAATTCAAGCTTTTATACTTTTCTTCTTTCATTTAGTTGCCTAACTATAACCAATTTCTTATATGTTCTTATTCTTATTAATATGTCTCCTACATATGCATCTATCAATAAATATCCAAATGATGCTCTTAAGCTATGAAAATACTCATTTGTTGTGGATATGGTATATTTTAAATTTATCTTTCTTTTTTACAGTTCTTTTACAGATATCCATGATCTTTAATATGTCAAATTCTCAAACATTTTTATGTATAATGACATGATTCATGTAAGTTTCAAGCAAATGCACCTAAATTTCATTAAATTGCATCTAGATTACATTGTAGAGGTTTTATTAACATGTTAACAAGCTAGTAGCATTACAATGAAATCAAAAGTTTTTTAATTGAATTTATCATGACGTAGAGATTTTCTTTGTAGGAATTTGCTGACAACCTGCCAGCTGCAAATGGACTTTACAGCTTTACTATTTTCTAATGCAGGTACAGATAGTCGCATGAGTTTAGAATTTACTCTAAATATATCAGTAAGTGGTCTACAGGGCTTCCATTTAGCTAATATCAGTGTTATTGGATTGTTTATATATTCTATTATTCTTTTTTCATTTTGTATCACAATATTTCAACAACATCTAATTTGATTGTTTTGAATAGGCATGTCGTTACGACAAAGAATGTTTATAATTACAAACTTCGACTGGCTATATCTCTAAGCCAACTCTAATTTTGTTTAGTTTACTTCATAACTGCTTATGCACTTTAGAGATAATTTTGCAACAAATGGATGCTATTACTAGCTTTACTACATTAAAGAAAACTTTTGGGATTCTTATACCCTCTCTTACCGTTGTTAGAAGCTGGAAGAAAAAATGTTGCAGTTAACGCTCAGAAGAGGATAAATATTGTTTAGAAATTTGATGTGGGTTGTTCCATCATGGTTTTGGTTGTGTGATTCTATTGTATTTAATTCAAAACAATATTATATATTACTTTAGTAATAAACAGTAATGCTACGAGATTATTGAGGATGCAAGTTTAAGTTGAATGATTCAATTGTATGCAATTTGATGAACTTTTTTCAATAAGGTAAGGAGTATAATTTCAATATATTGATGTTTTTCAATGCAAGCACTTATTGTAATATTTGAAATGTTACACTTTTGTTTATGTGGACGGTGCAAGATACTTTGGATCTATTAGGAAAAATGTTGAGTTAATTAAGAAGAACTAAACATGTTAAATCGAATATTAGTCCAACTTCGATATATTTTCCAAACTATTATCATGCATTGGTTGACATTCAAAATACAAATATAGCTTTTTTGTCTAATCAGCCATTTTTCTTATAAGATAATTCATATATATGCATGCATGTTCATATATCGTATATATATCAAAAACTCTAGGTTTAATACTCAAAAAAAGTTGTGGTTGTATAAAATTATCCCTTATAAAACATCTTTAATTTTGACATCTACATATTACTGATGTTGGTCTTAAGTCCAGGAAAAGAAGGAGAGAAAACTATTACTACAACTGTATTTTAGTTCTTATAAACCTCTTATAAGCTGGCGCCGTTGGTATCAACCTTGAAAAAAGCAGAGACCAAAGCTGTTACATCAAATTAGTTCTTAAAAATTATTACAATGACGTTAGTCTAAAGGAAAATTCAAAATTTACAAACTAGCAATAAGTAGTTTTATATTTCAGCAAGAATTGAGGATTTGGGAGGAAGAGAATAACAAGTGAAGTGTGATCACTATGATGGACAAGGAAAATTCTCTATATATTAATATGGTTGTTGATTACTTTTAATAGAGAAGTGTGTAAGTTTTTTAGGTTCCAAACCACATGTAGTGCTAATTTTAATATTTGTTACATTTTTCAAGATATTGATATAATAGTTAATTACTTTTTTTTCTTTGCCTATTGTATTATTTTCTAAAATAACTTAGTCTCATTAATGTTTCGACAAATAGTTGATTTGTGAATACACACACGAGATTATGTACACTTCAAATTCATGTTGTAAGATCCAAAAAACTTATAAACGATGTTTTTTAATACCATTTAATCCTGTGCACGTGCATCGCACGTGCCAAAGTACTCGTGTGTGTGTATCTGTGTGTATGTGCATGCGCACGCATCTAGAAATTTCTAAGTGTATGGAATTTACATGCTAAAATAGAGTTTAAATGAAAACTCTTTACATAATTATACAAGTCTCATTCCATATTATCAAAAATACCAAAATTCCCGTATTCATTTCAAATGTTCCAATCAACAGACTTGAATACAATTAGAATTTAAACTCAACTTATTACATCAAAATAATGGATTATCTATTGATAATAAAAACTTACAATCCCGATTTTACGCTCTACTGAACTCCCCTTTCAAATAAAAATAAAAGATGAATTTCTATTTAATTCATGGGAACAAGCGGTGCAAACAACAAATAAATTCATACCTTACACACCATTCCTTAATAAGAAATCTTTAATCAAATTCAAAGAAGAAGAATAAGGAAATGAATAGAAGGTAAAATTATCAAAACTATGAACCTACACAATTTTCATTATTTTGACATAAACAAATTTGAGATTTCAACCTAGAATTGATATTTTGCATTGAATGAGTTTTGGGAGTTTATAATATGTTGCTTTTGCAAACAAAAACTCCCCAAGTTATATTGAAATCCAAAATACATTAATCGGTTACTAAATAAGAAAGCCAAGATTTCCACTCACAATATATCCTTAGCTTTGTCTCCTTTGGATTTGACATGCCTTTGACAATCTCTATCGGATCTCTTCTTTTTAGATATATACAACAGGGGATTTGTCTACATATATTAAATTCAAAAAATTGGGGAAGAATAGGTTAGGAAAATAAATAGAAAACAAAATAGATTTATAGGATTTCTTACCTAAATCCCTAATGAATTTTTTTCGAATCTTAGAAGAGATGAACCGCTGGAGCTTTGTTAGGATCCAAAAATATTTTATGAACAAAAGTGAGTGATGTAGGGTCTTATTTATATGGTTGAAATGCACCAGAACCGTTGAATTTAAGTTGATGTGATATTGTAAAAACACATATGTTTATATTGCAAAAAACCCTAGCTGACACTATTAATCATCGTTCGACTACCGCTACCCACTGGTCAAGCACTAGCGGTTGACCGGTCATAGTGAGCGAACGACTGATCCGTTTATTTTAGGACCAGTTTGTTATCTCGCCTTTTGGCTAGACCGTGATACCAAGAACTTGACTAGAGACTAAAGATATTCCACGCCGGAGATCGATTGTCTACAGGTCCATGATGGGTCGGGGCAAACTTGATCTAAGTTCGGATCGAGCTACAATTAACATGGTATGACAAGCAAAGCAATGAAAGGAAACATTTCAAATTTTAGGTCAATCGGAGTTCGTATACCCATATTAACATGGTGTGACAAGCATAGCTATGAAGAGGTCTCTGAACCTGTAGAAGTTGAAACAAGTTGAGATGCTTCAAAAGTCTTTTGCCCCATAGCTTTATGGACAAAAATTTTGCCTTTTATTTTTGACTTTGACGGTCGAAGGACCTACGGAGGCACGACCATGGGCTCATGTCTAGCTGTTGTACCCTCTTCATCGCCAAGTTTGTTGATTGTTACTCCAGGTGCACTTTGAGCTCCCTCGACTAGGGGCACGATGGGAGCACATCTTCCACTATGTCTTACTAGGGCCATTCTAGGAACCCCAGTCAGCCCAATACTCTGATCTCTCTCTATGAGCTCAACGGCAGTCAAGTTATCATCACTATGAACTTTGTTTATTTCTCTAAGTTCAGCGGGCACTACTTGGAGCATTATAACTATCTCCTTAAACGAGCTCCTTCGGCTCGTGGAATGGAAGCTGCAAAAGATATGTTGTGATGAATTCAACATTGATTTATATTACCTAGTTAGTTAACGGAGAAATTAAAGCACTTACATCTGACCAACCATCGTTTGGCAATCCTGGTGGACATCTCATAAAGAAACACTCTATCTTGAAGTAGCTCAACTTACTCCAAGCACCTGCCACCACTTTGTAGTTCCTGACTACTTCTAAGAAGGTGAACGATGGATTGTCCCCCTAACACTTGACATTGAATATGTATCTGATCTCAATAACGGTCGGGGATCGAAGGAGATGCTCCATGAATATGATAAATAGACTATTGAGAAGAGTGTATCCACTAGGATGCAGTTGAGAAGGCGTGATCCTTAAGATAAATAGCATGTCCCTAAAAAATTGGTTAAACGGGGTTAATGTCTCAGCTACTCACATGAATCTATTACATGCAATAAATCCTTTCGGAGGATTGTGCGCTCTATCTTCTGGCCCAGGTAATAGAATGTCTTTGAAAGATAGTCCATGCCTAGACAAATCTTGCCTAGCATATCATCAGAAATTTTGGATCTGAAGTAGTCTTCCGGATTCAAAACCAACACTGCACCCGGAAGTTCATCCGAAGCAGGATTCACTACATCAGCTGCGATGTCTGGCCTTTCTATCCTAGGATGTAGAGGACTCTGAACTTCCTGCTGATCGAAGCTTTCGAGATCTATAGCTATCGAACTCAATAAAAATCATTATTAGATGGCAAGAAACCCGTGTTCCCCTCGGTGCTGAGTGAATGATCGTGTTGTGTGTGAAGTGATACATAATACTCTAAATTTCTGTAAGTTTGAAAGATAGTAAAGCGGCAAGACTTCGAGATTCGACCGGAGTAACCGTTATCGCTGACCATCTCAACCATGCCATCCTGACTTCGAAGAATGATCCATGTTAAAATTTATTATGTTTGTCAAGTTACAGTTCCATCAACGAGCTTTGAATGGTAGTCATATATGCAATTTTTCAATCAAGTCCAGATATGCAAGGCTAAAGCTCGTCAGAGTTAAGTGTTCAAGTGTGCAAAAGGTAATTGGTTTCGTATCCATCATGGTTCGAATGGGATTATTCCTTTGAAGCCTAATTTTGTATCGACCAAAAACTTGGACTAATAACTTGTTCATATCGATACATTTCGTCTCGATAGTACATTCATATCGATCATATTCGTGTCCATCGATTTGTATCGATCCATGGCGATTAATTTTGTATCCATCAATCAGCATCGATATGAATTTCCACAATTCTCAGATTGATCATAGAGGCGTCCTTCCACCGCCTCCTATATATACAAATTTGACGCAAAAGCTTGAAGTCAGTTACTCCATCAGCTCCTTCCAGTGCTCCCTTCCTTCTTCTCCTTCAAGATGCCATCAAATCACCTCCTCGACATCACTTCAGCCATGCTTCGACACTAGCGATGCTGGAGTTGGCCATTTCCTTGGACAAAAAGGAATGAAGGCTCGAATTTCATCCATTTATGAATGGTTTTAGCCAATCATTTACCTAGTTCGAAGAATTGGATTAAAGATTAAAAGTTGGTTGTTTGGAAGACGAGGGTTCAACAGTTCTATTTCTTCAATCGATACGAAGTGAAAACAGATGCAAGTGGAAATTTTTCTAAGTACAAAAACTATTTATATGCCTTCTTATCCAAAGAAAGACGTTTTTTATCCCAGTCATATAAACCGATTGAAGCGATCAACTCCCATCGATACGAAGAGCGCTATATGATTTCATCTGGGTCATTCGTATCCATCCTTACAAAGAATGACTTTTGTATCCATCAACACGAGTCGACCCATAGCTTAGCATTTCTTATCCATCAATGAGTGGCCATCCACTTCGCAACCATCGATGCAGATCGATCCCCGGCTCAATGTTTCATATCCATCGATACGAAGCAAGCATTTGTAAATTTTGTATCCATCTCCACAAAGCACTCTAAATTCATATCCATCTCGTATCGATAACTATCGATACGAAGGAATCTAAAATGATTATTAATCATTGTTACAACTTCAATTTCACATTGATCCAGGAGAGGATCCATACGAAACTCCTTCCAAATAAAAAAGGAACTTGACAACGACCACTAAGCATGCAAATATAAACGGGAGTCGGTGTAACATACGTGCATGTATGAAATACTAACATTTGTATTTCAAAGTTAAGAGGAGTTGAATGCTTACCAGGTGACAGCTAGAACAATGAACAATGCTAACACTCGACCTTCAGTTACAACATAAAACTGCATGATCATTTGCAGTCTACAACTCAACATTTATACTATTGGAATTCTATCGAAGGTTACATCTCTTGGTGAAAATACAACAACTGTTCGATGAATCAGATAGAATCTTTTTAGAATAAAGATTGCAGCTTTTCAAAGCACGTCATGTTCACATAGGACGTACTTTGGGGGACAATTGTTATCCCGTCTTTTGGCAAGGCCATGACACAAATCACTTAACTAGAGACCAAAGACAATCCTCCTCGGAGATCGGTTATCTCCAAGTCCACGATAGGTCTAGGCAAACTTGGTTTAAGTTTCGATCAAGCTGCAAGTAACATGGTATGACAAGCAAAGCTATGAAAGGCAATATTCCAAATTTCAGGTCAATCAGAGTTCGTGTGCCCAAGGTATGGATCGATCAAGATCCATGTGGAACACGTTAATTTTGTACCCATTAACCTACAACCATCATTTCGTATCCATCTAGGTCGATATGAAATGAACAGAAGTCCGTTGCTCAGCCTCCATCCATTTCGTATCCATCGAGTTTGAATAAACTTCAATATTCCATAGATCAGTTGCACTTCATTCAGCCAAGCACTATATGTTTTGTATCGGTCAATTGTTTGATCGATACAAAGAGCCGAGGTGAAGCATCGATACGGAAGTAGGAGGCATCGACCGATACGAAGATCATAACCTTTGATGGATACTAAGGAAGCAGTCAAACCAAAGAAAATGGTCGCTAAGCACAGAATGCGGATCTCCAGCACCACATCATTGACATGCAACTTATTGATACGCATTGAGAGGATCAATATATCGATACGCACGTATCGATAAGAAGCCTTCAGCAAACTGGGAAACCCAATCTTGGATCGATCATATCTCTCAGATAGCAAGTCCAAATGCTTTGAAATTTTCGTAGGAGCTTGCATATCAACTCAAGATCTCCCTTGATCCATCATAGCTCAATTGGACCTAATCTTGATCGATAAGAAGACAACATGGATCGATTAGGGATCGATCCCAAATGACCCCAGATCGATTAGGCGGGCCCACCTACGTATGAGAAAGGGTATTCCGAGTTTTGGGGCTGATATTTCTAGATATACTCCTATAAATAGCACCCCTACGCCTATTGAAGAAGGACCTTTTTAGGACTTCTAGGCCGTTACTCTGCTGAAACTCCATTGTAACTTGAGTGTTAACTATCATACTGTTGTAACTCGGTTGGGAATTATCAATAAACAACAAATTATTCAAAGTGGACGTAGGCTACAACGTCGAACCACTATAAATTTTTGTCCTTTTCTACTACTGCTTACTTTTCATGGTGTGATTATTAGATCAGCCTCTTTTTCCTTTTAATTTCTTCTTTCTAATCTCTTCAATTACATCCGAAAAGTGTTGTGCCCAATTTTGGTACAAACACATTTATCTTGTTGGCATTGTTAGATTTATTTAATTCCTTAATTGCTTTATAACATTAACGTTAATTTTAACATTTATTTAACCCCAAAGTCTAATTACTGTTGCTTTTCAAATTTAAGAATTGTTTACTTATTTTAATTTGAATTATATTTAAATTATTTTGAATCCAAAACTTCAATCCATAACTTTTTCATTTGAAATCCGCATTCAGCATATTATATCAGGTAGTTTTTCATCTGACTAACATCCCCAAAGTTTTCGATAGCTTGTTCCGAAAGGATGTAGGTAATTAAATGAATACCGAAACTATATAGAAAAAAGTGTCAAAAGGTAAATGAGTTACAAAATTTATAGTCATTTGGGACCGAGATTGCTACGTCCGCTTTGGAGATTCTACTACTAGATTTATTCCTAAATTGGTGTACAAATAGATCTATGACCAAATTTTCCATTAATGATCTTATGAATCGAGTTTTTAAAAGGAGTACTGATTATTGAAGGATTGTAGAATGTCATAAAATCTTCGACCAGCCCCCTTTTCAGTGCTATGTTGTCCTCTATTTATAGCAAAATGAAGGTTCTTCCATTGGTGCATGAGCTTTTACTTGGATTGATGACCTAGCTTGTTATAAGCGGCTTTGATTCAAACACTGGTTGTCATTTGGTTGAATGTGTTTTGACAAGATTTTGATGTGGTGCTCTTAAATATAGCTTCTTGGAAATCTTTCATTTATCCCGACCATTGGTCTCAGTTTGGACTATTTAAGCCTAATTTTTAACACTTACTGAAACACCATTGGTTCATCCAACTACTACTTCCGTCGAAGCGTCTTGTCTTGGCTGGATATGATCTTAGTCTCAGTTGATGCTTTAGTTCATGCTCTTATATTACCTGCTCTCGGATACTGTGTCCGTTACTTAAGCTCTCGTTGGAAACCAAATGATGGGTCCCGAAATTACAAGCCAAAGATTTTTTTTCCCTTTTGAGTATTTGTGATTTATACTTTGTAGAAATTATGGTGTAACATATGCCCCTAAAAGTTCACCTTGTATGATTAATATGAGGTGGACTTTGGGAAGAGTAATGTCATATCATGTTTAATACTTGGCTTGTTTGTTCTACTTCCATCATGAAGTTGGTCCTGAGATTTTGAGTAAAGTAGTATTCACAAACATTTGGAAGCATTGTTTTACCAAGACAACTTGTCTAGAGGATTTTAGAAATGATTTGAAATCTAACCTCATCTAAAGTATTTTGAAAATAATTAGAAATCTGACCTCGTCTAGAGGATTTTGGAAATAATTTGAAATCTAACCTATCTAGAGGATTTTGAAAATAATTTGAAATCTAACCTCATCTAGAGAGTTTTGGAAATAATTTGAAATGAGTGCATAGGGGATAAATATTCCTATACTATGCTCTGGTCATCTAGACTTGGTCTTAAATAGGTATCGGTTTTGAAGTATACTAGGAGCGGTATAATGCATATGCTTTGCAAACTATTATAAGGACATAACTTACTATACAACACCATGCATGGTGCCGTTGACCATGACTCGCTCTTTGCATGAAACATATTAGCCATGGCTCACTCTTTTGGATAATACTTTAGTTGTGGCTCACTAGGTGCATTTGGGATAGTCGACTTCCCATGACTCACTCTTTGCACAATACTATTGGCCGTGACTCATTATATGGGAATCTACCAAAAGCATGATTTTTCTTGACCATGGCTCACTATATTAGTAATCTACCAAATTTTCTTATCTTCTTGTGAATCTACCCAACTTCCTAATCTTCTTGAGAATCTATCCAATGCATAGTACTACTTGACCATGTCTCACTATACTAGGAATTTACCGAGTTTTTTAATCTTCTTGGATATCTATCCAACTTTCTAATATTCTTAGGAATCTTCCTAATGCATGGTAGTACTTGACCATGGATCACTACATTAGGAATCTACCTAATTTTTTAGTCTTATTGGAAATCTACCCAACTTTCTAGTCTTTTTAAGAATCTACCTACTGCATGGTACTACTTGATAGTGGCTCACTATGTTGGAAATCTACCTAATTCTCTTGTCTTCTTAAGAATCTATCTAAATTTCTAATCTTCTTGGGAATTTACCCAATGCATGGTACTACTATTGTGCTTCTTAGCTTAAAGTAAAAATGCTAGTAGTAGTTTATGTCTTATGTTACACTACAAGGTCACATCTAAATATTATAAGTTCTTATCTATAATACTTTGTCTAGTAGTGAAACTAAGTAATCGCTACGAGGTGACATCATTTACTTGGTGAAACTAACTAATTGTCGTGAGGCGAAATCATTTACTTGGCCTGAAGCGAAAGCATGACTTTGAAAATTGCATGATGCTACTTGATCAAAGTAATGTCAGGACTAAAACATTTTGATGCACATTCGGAAGTTTCATGATATTACTTCACCATGGTAATAATCATGACTAAAACATTTGAAGCAATGAATGAATTGCTTAAAACCTTTAATAGACCGTAGTTTCATTTGGCATGCCAAATTCATAGTTAAGAAATTAATATTGTTCCAAATTTCTGATAAAGTTTTGTTTAGATAACAACCTTGTGATGTGATAATGTTTCAAATGCTTGCATTTCATGTCCGAGGTATTATATTACGAATCGACCTTTTTAATCTATAAGTTCCCGAAGGGATGACGTCATGAATTATTAACTGTCCTTCCTAATTTGGGCCGAGAGGTTCAGCTGCCAGATCCTTGGTGTTTGGCAATATATTTCAGAAGACGAGGTCTCCTTTTTCAAATTTTCCTAGTGTGAACTCTCTGGTTGTAGTATTGGGTCATCTTTCAAATATATTGTGCTGTTCTTAAAGAGGCTTCATTCCGAAACCTGGGTAACAAATCTAATGACTCATTTCGAAGCCCTATATTAAAATGTGTATTATAATAATACCTTTAGTGAGGGGAAATGTATAACTAAACTAGGAGCATGGATTCAGAACTACAAACTTGAGAGAAGGGAGTATGTCCAATTGAGGTCTTGGAGCCTATCCTATAAGCTCACGGAATGAAAGGAAATTCATCTACATAGCTACCTTTGGCCTTGTTTAATCTTTTCTTCAAACGTGCTTTAGTAGCTTTGTTGGCTGCCTCTATAGCCCTATTTTCTTGTGGATGGGCTACCGAAGAAAACTGTTAATAATATCGCGATCTCGATAATATTCTACAAACTCTCAACTTTTAAATTGAGTGCCATTATCCATGATAATCTTATGTGGAAGACCCAATCTGTATACCATATTTTTCATTACAAAATTTGTCACTTAATGGGAGTTATGGTAGCTAAGAGTTCGGCTTTGACCCATTCTATAAGCTAATCAGTTTCCACTATGGCATACCTTACTCCTCCTTTGGCAGTTGGAAGTGAACCAATTAGATCAATGCATTAGATATCAAAGGTCCGTGGACCCATCATTGAGGTAAGCTCGTAGGGAGGAGCGCTTGGCACTTTTGCATAAAATTAGCACTTATCACATTTTCTTGCATAGTCTAACGCATCTTGGATTAGTGTTGGCTAGTAAAAGCCTTGCCTGAGTATTTACTTGCTTACTTCTGGCCTCCACGGTGGTTGTTAGAATCTCGATTTAATCTTTTTTATTGTGATAACAATATAAATCAATTTTTATGTGTACTAATCACTTATGCAGGAGATTTGTTTTAGATTCATATTCAGAATATATTAAAGCTAATAGTATTTTGTTTAGAGTTTGTATACTATTTAGAGATATGTTAAAATATCTCATGAATGGTATATGTATATATACATTAACATGCACACACACGCTCAAACATGCACAAAAGGCTGAAAACAGCCGGCAGAATGGATCATTCAGCCATCTGTTTGCTGAAATAATTTTAATGTTTCATACCGACTGAATGAGTCAATTCAGCTGGATGTTTTAGGCTAAAATTTGCCTAGTTCTTTACTGTTTATGGCTTTACCAAATTCAGAAGGCTAGATTATTATTTCTGCCGATTGAATATTTTCATGTGCTATTTTTATGAAAATACACTTCTCTTCATCGAAGAGAAACTTCTTCAATTCAACAGTTGCACCTATTCCTTTTTAATATTATCTTTCATGAATAATTGCAACTTTTTAATCTTTATAAATTGATTTCAAAATTCAACAAAAAAGATTACTAAACTAATTTTAATATTCTTGAATTCTTATCTCTTATTCTCTATTTTCAATTTGCACTCAAACTGCATAAAATCTTTGATCGTTGATCACTTTATCTTCCATATTCTTCAAGCATGTTACACTATATATCTTAAAGGAGAAGATTATATGAAGATTGTACTTAATTGACTTATTAGTGCTATTTAAAGAGCATACTATATTCAAATACTCTTTTTATTTGTTATGAAGTCATTTTCAGCTGCTCAAGTGGTAAAAGTCCTATTCGGTTGCTTAGGTGGTAGAAGTCATGTTTAGTTGCTCAGGCAGTATAAACCTATTCCTCCGGGTCAAGTGAGGGTTGCAAGTTTAATTCCAAAAGAAGTCTGGGACTGGACGCAGAATGGAAGTTCGAACCAATATAAAAATCTATGGTGTCATTTACTACACTACTTTAATTACTTAGTTTTCCACACAAGTAGTTTATCCATATTACACGATACTGTAGCACCATCACTCTAATTTGGTATCAGAGCAAGGAATCATATAACCGTAACATAGTTATTTGATTTTTTTTAATATGGAAAACAAGACCAGTACTGTCGCTAACTCTACCTTTTTAGAAGTTCTATCTACTACACGACCACCTCTGTTTAATGGAATGAACTATAATTATTGGGCTAATAGAATGAGAATCTATATGCAAGCAAATAGTTAGGAAACCAGGAACATTATGCAATCTGAATACACTATTCCTACTATTGAATATTCAGTATGGTCTAACACACAAAAATTAGATGCTACTACGAATGCTAAAGCTATAAATATGTGATATTATGCATTAGACAATGATGAGTTTAATAGAATAAGCATGTGTAAAACTGCTCATGAAATTTTGCATACACTTAAAATAACACATGAGGGTACTAATAGAGTCAAGCAAAGTAAAATTTCTATGCTCAAAAATCAATTCCATAATTTTAAAATGAAGCAAGATGAGACTATAAATGAAATGTACTCTAGATTTCAAGATATATATCATTCTTTGATAGCATTAGGAGAAACTTATACAGATTTTGATATTGTGTCAAAAATCCACAACTCACTAACGGATAAGTGAGAACGAAAAGTCATAGCAATCGAAGAAGCTAACGACATTTCAACCATAAAACCGGAGAGTTGATTGGTAATATAATGTCTTATGAAATTAATCTCCAGGAAAAATGAGTACAGGCTCAAGATAAGAAGAATATAGCATTCTAGGCAGAAAAGGATGAATCGGATTCATATGAAGAAGATATGGCAGTCATTGCTAAAAATTTCAAAAAAAAAATTAAAATTAAGAAAGAGAAACAAATTCAAAAATAACAAGAACAGCTACAGCAACAATAATAACACCAACTAACCATCATCATCTGCTCTAGAATTTTATGAATGTCACAAGAAAGGCCACATCAAGAAAGACTGTCTTGAGAAAAAGAAAGATAAAAATAAGCACAAGAAAGACAGATTCAAGAAGAAAGCTTTCTCTGTCATTTGGGACGATTCAGAATCATCTTCATCATTAGATAGTGACTCAAAAAGTGATACAAAACAAGCCAACGTATGTTTTATAGCCACAAAAGAGGAGGTAAGTGATCTAAATTTTGACGATCCATTAGAAATAAACTTAGATTTACTTGATGACTAAAAGACATCAAAAGAAAATATAAATAATCTCTTAAAAAAACAAATACCACTGAAAATGAAGTAGATATGCTAAGAGATGAGAAACAAACCATAGAAGAAGAATCGGGAGTTACTCAAGAATCTTGTTCAAATATGACATCTCAACTCTCTATGCTAAGTCAAGAAATATAAACACAAAAGGAAAAGAATGATGCTCTATTAATTGAAAATCATGATCTTAAAGCAAATGTCAAGATTTTAGAATTAGATAACTCTAGCCTTAAAACAAAGTTAGATGATATTACTAAACATGTCTCTACTTTTAATAAAGGCAGAGAAAATCTTTCCAAAATTATAGAAAATTCTCAAACTACTTCAAATAAAAGAGGACTAAGATATAAGCAATCCTCTAAATTTATTCCAAAGAAAAAGAATTATTCGTATAAAAGGAATAATAAAGTTTAAAAATCTAGTTCAGAAGTTTCACAATTCACTAAATCAACAAAATTTTGGTTCCTAAAACAAATAATTCTACGATTAGAAATAAATGTATAAAATCTTTTATAAAAAATGTACATAAAAACAAAGATTTTTTTTTCAAAAGGAATTATGAACCCTCTTGGGTTTGACTTTCTAAGACCTAACTCTTAGATTCCAAAATAAAATGGTGGGTGCCAATGTTAATTCTATATTTTGCAGGTACCATCTAAAAAGAGAAGAAAATGGATACTAGACAGTGGTTGCTCAAAACACATGACAGGAAACAAAGGGATGCTAACAAATATTAATTACTCGGATGGAGGTTCTATCACAATTGGAGATAATTCCAAAGGATATGTCACCGGCAAAGGCATTGTGAGCAATAACGGTATATCTAATTTACCTCTTATTATAGATGTTTTATTAGTTAAAAATTTAAAGCACAATTTACTTAGCATCAGCCAATTGTGTGACAAAGGATTCAATATTTCTTTTTTTGAAAATAAGTGTAGCATTTTTAATCAAATAAAAATCTTATTTTTGAAGGTTTTAGAGAAAAAAATATTTATATCTTAAATATGAATGTAAATTACAATACAAACATGTGTTTAATAGCCAAAAAAATGATCCTTGGTTATGGCACAAAAGAATTTGTCATATTAATTTCAAAGCTATATATAAATTATCTAAAAATGATTTAGTAAAAGGTTTACCAAAAATGAACTTTAAAGTAAACAATATTTGTGATGCTTGTCAATTAGGAAAATTATCAAAATCATCCTTTAAATCAAAGAAAAATATTTCTACGCTACAACCACTAACTATTGCATTTGAATCTCTTTGGTCCAACTCAAATTCAATCTATAAACCATAGTAAATATGTGTTTGTTATAGTAGATGATTTCTAAAGATATACTTGGACTATTTTCCTAAAAAATAAAAGTGATACTTTTCAAAATTTTAAGATTTTTGCCAGGAGAATTCAAAGTCTCAAAAAATTAAAAATTAAAAATTAAAAATATTAGAAGTGATTATGGAGGTGAATTTGGAAATGAAGCTTTTGAATAATTTTGTAATAAAAAGGGAATTTATCATAATTTTTCATTTCCTAGAACACCCTAACAAAATGGAGTTGCCGAAAGAAAAAATAGAACGTTACAAGAATATGAAAGAACTTTATTAAATGGAAGCACATTTCCAAAACATTTCGGGGCAGAAGCAGTAGCAACTGCTTGATATATTCTGAATCGTATTTCCATCCGACCTTTAACAAAACACACTCCATATGAACTTTTTCATCAAAGAAAACCGAATATTTCTTATTTTAAAACTTTTGGTTCAAAATGTTTTATCTAAAATACAAAAGAACAGTTTGGAAAATTCGATCCAAAATTCAATGAAGTGATCTTCGTAGGATATTCGGAATGAAGCATAGCTTATCAAGTTTCCGATAAAAGAACAAAAACAATCAAAGAAACACTTCATGTTTCAATCGACGAAAATTTCAAAATTAATAAAAAATTTAAGGATGATGAAAATATACCTAAGACGGTCGGATATACGATTATTCAAAATAATTTTGAAGAAGACGAAAACATTATTCATAATGAAAATGAATTAAGATCTCCTCCTAGGATTTTACCAGATCACCCAGTAGAAAATGTCATAGGAGTAATTGATTTACATGTTAGAACTAGAAATAAACTTTCTCAAATGGACCATGTAGCTTTGCTTTCTAAAATTGAACCAAAAAAGGCGAAAGAAGCCTCTACTGATGAATATTGGATTATAGCTATGCAAGAAGAGCAAAACCGATTCGAACGAAATGAAGTTTGGGAACTAGTTCTTAGACTAAGTGATCAAACAGTCATTGGTACTAAATGTGTTTTCAAAAATAAAGTAGATGAATAAGGTAATATAACTAGGAATAAAGCTAAATTAGTTGCACAAGGATATAATCAAGAAGAAAGAATAGACTGCGAAGAAACATATGCTCCAGTTGCACGACTTGAAGTAATACGTACCTTACTGGCTTTTGCATGTTTCCAGAATTTCAAACTTTATAAAAGGGATGTTAAAAGTGCTTTTTTAAATGGTTATATAAAAGAAAATGTTTTTGTTTAACAACCTCCTTTATTCACACATATAAAATTTCCAGACCACGTCTATAAACTTAAGAAAGCCTTATATGGTCTAAAACAAGCACCCCGTGCTTGGTATGAATGCCTTAAAAGCTATCGAATAGATTCTGGTTTTCAAATTAGGAAGGTTGATTAAACTCTTTTTTATTGAAAGAACTAGAAAGGATAGTTCAATTATTCAAATTTATGTAGATGATACTATTTTTAATTCTAAAAATGAAAAATTATGTGTGGAATTCTCAGAAATAATGACCAAAGAATTTGAAATGTCACATACGGGAGAATTATCTTATGTTCTTGGATTACAGCTTAAACAATTGGAAAATGGAATATTTATTAATCAAGAAAAATATTGTAATAATCTAATTAAAAGCTTTAGTATGGAAAATACTACTACTGAACCACCTCCAATGAGTACAACGATTCATCTCTATAGAGATGAAGATGGAAAAAGTGTTGACTAAAAATTATATCGTAGTATAATTGGATCATTACTTAATCTAACTGCTAGTAGACTTGACATAATGATGAGTATTTGTTTATGTGCCCAATTTCAAGAAAATTCTAAAGAATCGCATATGCGAGCAGTAAAACGCAAATTGCATTATCTAAGCAAAACCAAAGATTTTGGACTTTTCTATCCAAAAGAACGCCCTTTCGAGTAGTTTCATATAGTGACGCTGAATTTGGAGGACGTCGGACGGATCAAAAAAGTATTAGTGGGATTTATCACTTCATTAGACAATCCTTAGTCTCTTGGTTTAGCAAGAAACAAAATTGTGTTTCATTTTCCACTTGCGAGGCAGAATATATTTCTGCTGCCTTAGCTTGTGCTCAAGTCATTTATATGCAACAAACACATCAAGATTTTGGTAAAATTTATCCAAATTAACTATTTTTTTTTATAATACTAGTGCTATAAACTTATCCAAAAATCCTGCCAATCACTCATGAACTAAATATATTGACATACGTTATCATTTCTTCGTGATAATATTGAAAAGGATTTAGTCGGATTGGAATTTGTATCCTCTGAAAATCAATTGGCTGATATATTTACCAAACCTTTAAATGAAAGTATCTTCATAAAATTAAGAAGAGAATTAGGAATTGTATCCATAAAAGATTTTTAATTTTTTAATAATAATTTAAAAAAAATTGATTTAAATCTTCCTAGACTTGAACTTGGGATCTCTTACTTGAAAACCTGGTGCTCTACCACTACACTGCACTTTACTTTTCAACTAAACTTGATTTACATTCTATTGTCATTTTTTATTTTTTTCACCTTGCCTTTTTAACTTCTTTTCAACCTATCTTTTTTTCTTCGGTTCTTAACAACCTAATGTTTGTTCTCCAACCTGACGTAATCCTTGGGAACTATCACCGCAGCGTCCACTAATATCTCTGAACTCGTGGAAAAGCGGCAATAGATGGTCGCCACTCAAGCCACTACAAGCGAATACAAAATAGAGCCAGATGAATATCACACTTCAAGATGCTCATCAGAATCTGTTTAAAGTATTTAATATGTAATCTACTTTTTTTATACAAATATGTTTATGCTGTTATTTTACTAATAATATTTGTTATAAAAGAAGAAGGCAGCTATACTTTTATAAACAATTCAGCCGGTTGTTTTCATAGAAACAGACAACTGAATATTATCTAGAAAGAAAAGTTTTCCCAGATTCAGATGGCTGAATCACTGAATACAGCCGTCTAAATCAGTTCAAAAATGAAATATTTCCTTGTGGGAAGGAATTCAAACGACTGTTTACAGTAAACCAGCTGACCGAATCCTTCCTGAAGCATTTTTTTACTAGGCCCTACAACTCCACTGCCAACTTTACCATTACTTTTCACCTGCCTATAAATTCATCTTTTCACCTTTTACCCCTTCACTTCAGAACACTGGCTCAATTTTTTTTCAAATTATAAACTTCTACTCTTAAATTTTTAACTTTAATGGCTCTTAGAACAAAACGCACAAGGGAATACACCTCCGGTCCTTCCAAAGACCAGATTCGTCGATGGCTTTGGAATGATGTTGTAATCTCCCGCTACAATTCTATGGAAAAATCCCAACATTTTTGAACGGGCTTTCATGAAGTTTTTGGATTTCGCAGCTTATCGAATTAGAGAAATGGGCAAGCAATTCCATTTTGATAATCTCATAGGGTATGCTCCCAATAATGTGTAACATTCCTGAATTTTGAACAAGTTTAATTTGACAATTTATTTAATTTTAAAAAATTAAATTGTGAATTTAATTATGAATTAATTTGAAAATTCTAGGATAAATAAAATTTTGGATTATAAATAGACTTTAATTTAAATTTAAGAATAAGTATTTACGAGAAGATTTAAAATGCTTAAAGTTAAATATCTTTGAATTTTTTGATAATTGGATTGTAAGTAATTAAAAACATAATTTCAAAAGAATTAATTTATGAAATAAATTAAAGGTAAATTTATTAGAGTGATAAATTAGAGGTTTATTTATCAATGTATAATTTTATTTTAAATAAAATTTTCTTTTGAAAGATTATGCAAGTATAATTTATATGTATATATATACAATATCTAAGTTTAACAACAAAAAAACATTTTAAAGTTCTTTCTTTAAAATTTTCTATGGACTAAGTTGTAAATTAATTGAACTAAAGGACCAAAATAAAAATAAATTATAAAATAAATTCAAGACAAGGTTTAAAATATAAATATACAAAATTTTACAAATGTATGATAAGGAACATCACTAAAGCACAAGTGTAAATGAATGTTACAAGTGGCATTCTCTTAAATTTAAAATGTAAAAATAACATACAAAAGAGGAAAAAAAATAGGCTTAATCTTTTCTTTGTAAATATTCAAACTAGGAATTAAAGACAAAAGCAACAAAGTCTTACAAATTTTCAAAATCTGGAAACAAAAGATAAACAAATCAAAACCTGAAATCTAATAAATTATCAAGCAAACTTTGTAAACATTTATCAAAGCTAACTCAAGTCCTGAAGTATCAAGTTCGTAGCCATTTTTCAAATATGAGATTGGCAATACATCCTGAAGCTATGCAAAACAAATGCAAGCCTGTAAACACAACAAAGGATCAAACCTGGAAAACACACAAGCAAGCAAATGCAAGTAAATCAAATTTAAGTCACAAAATATCAAAGCATGTCTCTGTCCAAACTTCAAAATCTGTGAGCAAACCCCTAACTAATTTTTTATCTGAGCATAAACTTCTTTTGATCTGGTCTATAAAATGAATGTGGTGATTTATATTGAAGTGAAGCTTCGAAATATGGTTGCATGTATACAAAAATGGTTATGTATCTGTGCATGTTAGTTGAACAGGCAAATTTGCCTTAGTGTTGTTTACAGGTTTCAAAAAAACCTATTAAAAATCCAAACTCTCTCCCTCTAATCCTTTTTACGTTGCAAGGTTCAAACAAACCATGTTTGTATAATCATGTTTTAAGTTTTAAAAATAATACTAAGCATAATTTATTAAAGTATTTTCTAGAAAAGCAGGAAATACAGAAGAACACAAAAACATATCAACAATTCAAGAATTATGTTTTCTTGTTTCAATGATACCATCAGAATCGTTATCAAAAAAGTGGATTTTTAAGCCTTAAATTAAGATTTTTAGTGAAATAGTGATTGAGTAGTTTGGGAATGAACGATATTAGAGTTAATGGCAAATTCAGGTGATCAACGATCGGAGAGGGCTCGGAATTTTGGCTGTAGGTAGCCAAGGGATGGTCGAGTTTGGGAAAAATGATCAGGGAAATTCCTGATCATTGTGGTGGACAAGCGAGTTCAATTTAGGGTTTAACCCAGATTTTTATTAGTGTTGAATTTTTGAACTGTTGCGTCATCAACGAGGCAATTCAGGCGATCGGTCGTAGGGGTAAAGGTGCATAGTTTCATGGCGAAGCTATAGACAAGGGGGCGAGTTCTCTGGTGACCTTGGTCGACAGAACGAGGCGATTTATTGGGTGGTAGTTTCATTCCAAGGGGTGCTCAATTGGTTCGATTTCGATTCGCCCAATTTATTGAAGATCTGGATGGTTCAATTCGTTGGCAGGCTCATCGACGATCTATAGACGGTGGAGATAATGGCCGGAGCGGCGCCGTGCGACTGTGCACATGCACGTGATGGGTTTATGTAACTGGGAAAGGATGTTAGTTTGGGAAGATGAAGTTATACTCGGAGTCGAACTCGAAGAGGTTCAGTGATCGGCTCGAAGCAAATTCATCTGAAAATGTTTTGGGTTAAGTTTTTTGAAAACAGAAGAGGTGGCTTGAGTTGCTCGAAGTTGTGGGAAAGATTACTCGGGGAAGTTGGTTTGGAACCCGAAGTTATTTTAGAGTTGGCTCGGGTAACTTATGTTCCAGGTTTTAAGTAAGGAACAGAAACCTATTTCTATTTTTAAAAATTAAGAATTAAGTTTTTATGTAAACTGAGATTTAAAATAAGCTTAAAACCTAAGTTTGAATATGAATTCAAGTTGTTTGAATCTGAGTTTTGAAATAAATTAAGTTTGAAATTTAAATATGGTTTTAAAAACTTTTAAGTATAAAAGTATATTGGGTTTTGAAATTAAACTGGAAATTTAAAATTGTAAAATAGAAATTTAAAATAAGTTTAAATTCTAGTTTTTAAAATCTAGAAATTTGGGTTTGAATTTCAGTTTTTAAATAAAATAAAGTTTTAAATTTAAATTGTTTAACTATTTTAAAAATGGTTGAATAGTTAGAATTTTAAATGAATTGAATTTAAGATGAAATTTAAAATGTAAGTAAGCTTTGAATATAAGTAATTTGGAATCAAACTTAATTTGTATTACAGTTTGAAATAAATGGAAATTTTTTAATTTAAAAATGATTAAACAATTGGGTTAGTTGAAGTGTATTTTTTTTCAAAATCTGATTGGAATTTAAAAATGAATTTAGTTTTAAACTCTTATGAATTTCTTTTTATAAGACAAGCATTTGTTTGCCATGTAATTTAAAAAGGTTTAAATTGTTTAACTTTGTTTAAGTTAAATTATATTCATTTTAAATCTCATATTCGAAATAAAATTTTAAAGTAAATTCAAAAGTAAATTTGTTTTCGAATAGATTTGTTAATGAAAATTTAATCATAATTAAGAAATGTTTTTATCTTAAAATTTAATTAACATTTAATGATTTGAAATTAATTAAATTAATGAGGTAATTAAAGAATAATTAGTTAAATTAACTGAATAATTAGGGTTAATTAATTAAGTAATTAAAAATTAATTAGTTTATAGTTAATTAATTAAGGATTAAGGATTAATTAATTAAATAATTAAGGTTAATTAATTAGAATTAATTAAGTAATTAAGATAAATTAATTTCTAATTTGGAATTAATTAAGCAATTAATTAAGGTTAATTAATTGTAAATTAAGGGTTAATTAGTAATAAATTAAGGGATGATTAAATTCTATTTAATCAAGTTTTAATAATGAATAATTAGGGTTATTAATTAATAATTAAAGGGGTAATTAATTAAAGATTAATTAATTGATAATGAGGTCAATTAAGAAATGATTAATTAATTAATGGTTGGTTAAGCAAGGTAAAGTTGATTTATTCTTAAGTAATTAATTTAATTTGAATTAGTTAAATTAATTAAAATTTGAATTAGAGATATGCTTGCTTATGAATGATTGTATTGCCTTGCATTGATTGTTATCTCTGGATTGTAATATTATGTGATGTGGAATATGCTGTGTATTGAACTGTGATATGTGTGATATGTTTTCGGCGAAAATACCCTTGGCCGTAAAATGGCATTTGAAATTCGATGCGACAGGGATTCCAGTTGATTATCCGAAACCCACATCGAATCTTATTAGTGAATCCTTGTTATTAATAAATTTACCTTATCTATGAATCTATGAATGAAGATAAGCGTTATAAGTTATACCGCTTATCGATATATCTGTGTTGATTGTTATTGCATTATTGTGTGTAAACCACTGGACCACACTTATACACACACAAATATGGATTGCACGTGGAAATCGGTTAAGTCACGGATTTTTAAATAGTTTTGAATTTGAATTTTAAATCCAAATGATTTTGGAAATGGATTGAGTTTTAAGTGAAAATCTTTTGAAAAGGTGTTTTGAAAATGGAAGTTATTCAAATAACTTAATAAGATTTGAAATTTGTATAACTTGAAATCTGAAATATTTTAATTTGAGTTTAAATTCAATATTTAAAGATGGAATTCAATGATTTGGAAATTTTGGTTTAAAAGATTATACAAGTTATACAAGGTATTTATATGGGGTTTTAAACCATTTTAAAAAGTATGGTTTTGAAAATTTGAAATTAACTCAAATTTATATTTGAAAGGCCTTAACTCGTGCAAATATAATCAGATTTACCGAATCGAAAACAAGTGACTTTAAATAATAATAGCTTTTATATGAGGAAAGAATTTCCCAACTATGATGAAAAGATTTCAAGTTTGAAATTGAATTGTTTTAAAAGCTATAATTGAATATTTGTGAGAGATAGTTGAACCTTATTTTGAAATCAAAGAAGATTTTAAATAGAACATCTTTTATAAGATTAATGGGAATTGTTTTGAAAACGATAAAATGAGTCTTTGATTTAAAGTCTGGATGAATTAATCCAATTTGAAAAGGAATTGTTTTGAAAGGCTATGAATGAATCTTTGTCAAAGATTGATGAATCTTGTTTTAGTTTGAAAGGGGATCTTGAAAAGTGAATCTTTTGTTTAAAAGATTTAAATGTAGAAATTGTTTAAACCATTGAAGGTTTTTGAAATGAATCTTTTGTTTAAAGGATTGGAAATGGTAATTTGTTTTAACCATTTGAATGAAAGTTTTTGGCTTTAAGCTGTGATTTAACTAAGATCCCATATCCGTATGCTTTTAAGTATTGCGCTCATTATTCGGTTTAGCCGGGAAAGGACCATATGTCAGATAACCCATTCCGAATAATGATACATCGTTATGGATAGCACTTGAAGACCGGTGGTGAAGACCGGGTATTTGCGAGAATGATAGGATGACCTATCGATTTTCTCTGCACCGAGTAGCTACGGTATAGAGATTCCCTAAGTGATGGGAAGTCCGATCAGGATTATGGATTCCTGGATTTGCAAGGGCTTCTTCGGAAGTGCCTTCGGTTCTGTTCGAACCCGGAACAGACTTGTATGGATGTGTGCCTGACATTACACTTTGAGATGTAAAACCAGTTTCTATCAAATACATTTCTGTTTGGTGGCGGAGATTTATTCTCTTAGCTTCACACCATTCTCTGAGACGTACGAGCTCAGAGGTTATGTAATTGATGGTTACCAGTAATACATTTCCAATTTGGTAATGTGGCATACGAAGTGCTGCTGATCATTTGTTGATCAAAGCATGGCTTTTGTAAAAAGAATAGCTTTTTGGATGAGACTTCGTCGAACTTCACAACCCGGAATGATCGAAACAGGAAAGATGCAGCAAGGTTATTTGGGGGCAACGCCCCCTGAGGGTATGTTCATTTCCTTCTAAATAGAGGTGACATCATGGTATGGAGCCCAGATATTTAACCTATGTGGTTACTGCAAATACATTACTTTGTGGTTGTTGGTATCGAGTGCTCGGATAAAGGTTAGTTACGACCGGGGGATAGCATACTCGTGTAGTAGTTACCTAGTTACAGAGGTAACCCGGCCTTGTGTTGGTAGAGATCCGGTTAGGTTCTCAGGGCATCCCTCCAGAGGCGTACCCATGTGGCCCAGGAAGTTCCTTAGCCTGACCATTTGTTGGAAATCCAATTACCAATACGCACCTTGTATGGTTTTAGTTGTAGAACCTCCCATCTAATATGGTAGCTATAGTAGGCATACTATAATGGTACGTATGCTGGCTAAGATTAATATTATACTTTCGAAATGTTTTCCACTATGCACTAATAATAATATCAAATGGTTTTTCGCGTATCAAGCATATTTGACTATCATAAGGAGAAATCTTCCCCAAGTCTGCATTTGCGTTGTGTGTGTGGCGGGAGGCCTTATGGTAGTTTCATTTTCCAAAAGCATTGCCGATTTCAATTTTTAATTCTTTTGTTTGTTTTAAAAAAATAAAACTGTTTTTGTTTGCTCATACCAGTCCCATAACTGACCCGGAGTTTATTGTTCCTTTCCTAAACTCTGGGTGCCCACTATTTTCCACACGGGCAGTCTAGAGTTGGGTTTTTCAGATAGTAGATAGTAGATATCGATTCGGTAGCTTTCAGCCTTCTCTTTGTAATTCTTTGGAGATCCTGGATATTGGAGTCTTTGGATTCGCACCAGTCCTGCTTGTTTGGTGAAATGTGATAGTGGTTCAAGCTTGTGGTTTGGAGCCTTAGCTTTGGAGCATTGAATTGGGGTTATCTCTTGGCTATTCGTTTTCCGCTTCTATATCATATTGTTTTTTTTCGCTGTAGCATTTGTTATCTTGTATCTGTGATATTGATTCACATTATATCATTGTTGTATCGAATATTGTATATCAATGATATTCATTTTTTTTTCTTCCGTTGTGTTGTTTTACTTAATTGTGTTATAAGCTCCGGTACAATTCGAATTTCAACGATTGAATCTGCGGCATTCAAGTACAAGTGGAGTACGGATGTCGATTTTCAAACGCTGGAATTTGGATCGTGACATAATGTTAGAATTAACCATCTTTTGATTAAACTTTTCCTTGCAAATCTAAAACTGGACCATCATAATCATCAAAATTGAGATGATTGTGTTTGGTCAATGTTTAGAGTACCAAAATCTTTTTGCCTTCGTAAAGATTAAGCAATATTTTGAACTATCCCTATCAAGGTGATGATATAGATAATATTGAAGTTGATATGGATCATAGAGATGAAGTTTCACATCGTTTTTTGTCCGATCAGCTTACCAATTTAAGTGCATTAAAATCTAGCGCCTTAAGGCCACAAGCACGCCTTATTCACCGTGCTTTCATTTGCTTCTTACAACCTTGAACGTTAAGTTATGAAAAAGTTTATAAAAGAGATTTTTAACCCCTCTATTCAATCTACTCCAACCAACAAGTAAATTGGGGCAAAATCATTTTAGATGAATTTCAAAACTACACAATCCGAAGGAAATATAAGACCATCCATTATGGCACTTATATTATGCGTATCCTTCTCAACTTCGGCATTCCAGTGCCTGTCTTTGACTTTTCAGGTATTAGTGAGTTAGGTGCAAAAACCTTAGGGTTGACAGGTCTTCCTCCCCGGCCTCCTCCATAATAAATCGTTTCTTTTCAAGAATGGCCTCACAATATTCAACAAGGTGTTCCACAACCTTGTGACACTAGTATTGCCTCCTCTTTGCATACCTAACATGAAGAAGAAGAAGAGGATGATAGCTCCATTCAAGTTGTTGGCCCAGAAACTTCCTCCAGGAAAGTTATCATCACCCTCTCCCCAAAATCAATCAAAACTTCATCGGGAAATTAAATCTCTTGAAGGAAAGACGGAGAAGAAATTCAACTCCATCAAAGGATTTCTTAATAGGATATGGGATAAAATTTCTTGTTCATGCTCTACATCCATGAAGCTTACAACTAGTCTCCTTTCCAATGCTCATCTTCAAGTTCGGGTATTGGTGATGGTGATCTCTCTACCTCTATCTAATTTTTATTCTTATCTTTGAACTTTATTTTTCCAGTTCGTAATATTATTTCAAGCTTCTATGGTTCCTTTTTAGTTATCTACATAATGTTGTTTGGATACTGTGATTTTATTTTAGTAATGACATCTCGAGTATGTATTTTAATCTTTGCTCTACAATATTACATACGTTTATTTTATTTCCTTCTTTTTGTCGATGACAAAGGAGGAGGAAGATAGCTTAAATTACTGTGCATATTGACAAGGGAGCAGCAGTGTTCATGTAAGTATTTATGAAAATATATTATTTATACATATATAGTTTTCATCATCAAAAAGGGGGAGAATGTTGAATCTCGATTTTAATCGTTTTGATTGTGACAACTATATAAATCAATTTTTTTGTGTACTAATCACTTATGTAGGAGATTCGTTGCAGATTCGTATTCAGAATATTTTGAAGCTGATAGTCTTTAGTTTAAAGTTTGTATACTATTTAGAAATACGTTAAAATCTCTCCTGAATGGTATATATATATATATATTAACATACACACACATGCTCAAACATCCACAAAAGGCTGAAAACAGCCGGCTGAATGGACTCATTCAGCCATTTGTTTGTGGAAACAATTTTATTGTTTCGCCAAAATTTGCTTACTTCTTTGCTATTTTCGAATTTACCAAATTCAGAAGGAAGAATTATTATTTTAGTCGACTGAATATTTTCAACGGCTATTTTTATGAAAATACATTTCTCTTCATCGAAGAGAAACTTCTTCAAATCAACAGTTGCACCTGTTCCTTTTCAATATTATCTTTCATGAATAATTGCAACTGTTTAATCTCTATAAATTGATTTCAAAATTCAGCAAAAAAATTACTCAACAGATTTTAATATTTTTGAATTTTTATCTCTTATTCTCTATTTTCAAATTGCACTCAAATTGCATACAATCTCTAATTGTTGATCACTCTATCTTCCACATTCTTCAAACACGTTACACTATATATCATAGAGGGGAAGACTATATGAAGATTGTACTTAATTGACTTATCAGTGCTATTTAAAGATAATACTATAGTCAGATGCTTTTGTTATTTGTAAAGAAGTCCTGTTCGGTTGCTCAGGCGGTGTAAACCTATTCCTCCAGGATAAGTGAGGGTCGCTAGTGTAATTCAAGAAGGAGTCTGGGACTGGACGTAGAACGGGAGTTCGAACTAGTATAAAAATATCTGGTGTCATTTACTTTACTGCTTTAATTATTTACTTACTTAGTTTATAATCCACATAAGTAGTTTATCCATATAACACGATCCTATAGCACAGTCACTCTCAATGGTCTCCACAAATCCTATCATGCGCTTCTCTCAATAATTGTTGACCTTCTAAGATTGTTACCCATCAAGAACATGGAGTTGAAAATCCCATCTTATAGAGTACTCCATCTATAATGCTGGACTTTAGGGAATTATATTTAATTCGTCTTACTTTGGCAGCATCCGAAGGTAGGATGTCCTCAATTAAATATTGGATATACGACAATATCCAATTTTCTTATATTATTACCGATGTTGTAGATTTACTTGAGAAGCTTAAGCTCATGTTATAACTAAGGCTTTCTCCCGTAATTGTATGATAGGCTTCTCTAGAATCTCAAATGGTATAAAATTGAATTCTCTTACAACCTTTGAGCTACATATTTTGCTAAGGCATCGGCTTTACCGTCTCAATCCTTAGGAATGTTTTATATATGATAACTCCTATTCAAGTAGCTAGTTTACCTGTTTAACATAAAGTGCTAACCTTGGGTCACGGGCCTGTTAGTGGCCAAGAATTTGTTTGACTACTATCTAGGAATTGGTATATATTTAGACCTCTCAAATCATGGTGGAAATAGCCATCCTTAATCCAATGATCAAGGATTAATACTCGACGGCATTACTGGTTGCTGAGAAGGTGAATTTTATTGAGCAATAAATTTGGTGGTTGTCCAAGGTAACTAAGATATAGCTGATACTTACCCTTTTCATTTGAGGTTTCATCAACATAGAGTTGCCAGGAGAGTTATTTATTCCCATTCCCTTCTTTTTCAACTTCGGCTCCAAAACGAGTGCATTCGGTAATAAAGTTAGCTAGTTGAGTTCTATAGCTCACTTAGTTAACCTCCATGCAATATCGGGTTTGCAAGAAACTTATCAAAGTGGTTGATTTGTAAGGAGTTTAATAGGATGGTCCTGGAAATACGGCCGAAGTTTTCTTGCTGTAAACACCAAGCTGCAAGCGAGCTCTTCAATTATCGGGTAGTGCTTCTCGATTGAATCTTTCATTTTACTTGTATAATATATGAGTCTTTAGATCCCATTATCATCTCTCACTAAGGCTGAACTTATGGCCTGACCCGAGGCGGCCAAATAATGGAGTAGAGTTTCTCCATCTATTGGTTTAGACAACTTTGGGGAGAACTTAAGTGCTTCGCCAGTTCTTCGAATGCCATTTGGCATTCGTCTGTCCATTTGAAAACAACATGCTTCTTTAAGAGGTTGAAGAAGGCAATACACTTGTCGACTGATCATCTCATAAACCTGTTTAAAGCAGCAATCTTCCCATTCAAGCTCATTAACTCATTTCCATTAGTTAGAGCCCTTATGTTGCCTATAGCTTTTATCTGATTCGGGTTTATCTCTATCGTTTTAGAACTTATTATAAAACTAGGAGTTTCCTAGATCATATCCCGAAGGTACATTTTTGAGTGTTTAACTTTATCTGATATTTTCGGAGAGCCTTGAATGTCTCGGCTAGATCCGAAACATGATTCTTTGACTACTTAGATTTAACCAACATGTCATTAATATATACTTTCGTGTTCTGACCTACTTGATTGGTGAGCATTCGGTTGACTTACCTTTGATATCTTTTCCCTACATTCTTAAGACCGAAGGCATTACTTTGTAAAAAAACAAATATATGTTAGTGACGAAGCTTGTTTGTTCCTTATCAGGCTTGAACATTGGAATTAGATTATATACGAAATAAGCATCCATAAAAGAAAGAAATTGGTGCCCGCCGGTAACATCTACTAACTGATTGACTCTCGACAGAGGGAATCGGTCCTTTAATTAAGCGTTGTTTAAATCAATAAAGTCAATACAAGTCTCCACTTCCCATTTGTTTTCTTTACTAACACTAGATTAGCAATCCACTTCAGATAATGAACATCTTGGATGATGTTATTCTTTAGGAACCTTTCGATTTCTCCTTGTACGTCCATATATCGGACCTTGTCCAAAGGTCTCCTTTTTTGCCTTATGGGAGTAAAATTCGGATCTATATTCATGCAATTGCAAATGATTGACGGGTCGATTCCAATAATATAATCATGAGTCAAGACGAATATATCTTGGTTATGCTTGAGAAAGGTAGCTCTTCTCGAGTAGATGGACGAAAAAATGTTCCTAACTTAACTATCTTAAAAGTATCATTTTCATTGAGGCACACTTCTTCTAGAGTTTCGATTACTGATGGTGTCCCTTTTCTTGTCTCGGGTCAAGGTCAAGCTCAATTTCTTCTTCTTTCAAAATTTCCTGTACAGCATGAACAGTCTTTCTCTTTTTCCCCGAAAACTTACTATGCTGCCCCCATTATATCTTATTATATTATCTTATATAGCTTGATATGTAATTACTTCCACTACCATGGAATCTTCTCGCAATGGGAAAATTCTTAAGGATTTCTTCAATTTTCCATGAATTTAGAACTCATGGTATTATCTGTTTCCTCAACTTCAAGGGAAGTAGGCTGGTTAATTTTTAAAATTGTTCCCATAATATTAAGTTTTCCTTTATTGATCATGTTCAGGTTTGCATAATACATTTCCTTGAGACCCACTAATATCCTTTTACAAGTCCTTCTCCTATCTTGGTGGGAAACTCTAAAATTAAATGCTAAGTAGACATGTATCCATCTAAAGCGTTAAGAGTTGGTCTTACAAAGAAAGCATTGTATACCAAGGGGATGTCCATGATAACAAAGGTGGTTTCGAAGATCTTATGGTGAGGGTCACTTCCACTTTTGACCATTAGATTACACTCTCTGAGAGGCATGGTTCCTTCATCATTGAATCCATAAATGGGACCTGGACTGGATTTGAGTATACACTCGCCAGCCCCATCTTATTGGAAGCATGCTTGAAGATTATATTAACAGCAGCTCCGTAGTCAACCATTATCTTTCCAACTTCCAAAAGTCCAATTTGAGCCGTAACTACAAGTGGGTCATCATGGGGGTGGCAGACACCCCACTTATCAGAGTAACCAAATTTAATTTCCGGCCCAACCTTTTGCTTTTTATTAACTCTCTTCATCTAATACATCAAGATGTCTCCACTTTTGGCTTCATTAATGTACTTTTCCAACTACCATTATTTCCACCAGCAATATGGGATTCTCCAAAAATGATGCCAACAACGTTCTAAGGGGCAGGTAAAGACCTCGAAGCCTGTGCCTAAGGTTGTGTACTTACATTTCCTATTAGAGTGGTGGCTCCATAAATATTATCATTCTTTAGAAACACATTTAACTGTCCTTCTCCGATAAACCTGTGATGAAGGACTTTAAAAGCCAATACTGTTTCGGCACTATGCCTATTTTGTTGATGGTAGCTACAATAGTTATGTAACAAATATTCAAAATGACTTTATTTTTTCATTACTTATTAAATAAAGAAGGTATTTGATTATTAATAATGATCAATCTAATAATTAATATTAATTAAATATTCCCACATCAAAATGATAAAATTTTCGGTCATTGCATCCTTTCCTCCTTAAAAGAATTTCAACCCTGAAATTCCATCACACCGAACAAAGTAGGAAACAAACCAATATAAAATCTTGACCTTTTTCTTGTGCATGGATCATTCGTTCTCAATATCTGACCCGATCACTTGCTCGAATACATAAAACTTTCATCCAAACTAGTATAACTCACTTAACTTCTCAATTGTGAAGCACTGAACTGGTTCCTTAATCTGATACTTATGTTTTCCTTACCTAGTCCTAAACTACGATAGAAAACAATCACATCATCCTAAGAATCCATTTGAAGTACTCGCATACAAGAGTTGAGTGAAAATGCCTAGTTCGAACTAGTGTATATCAGTTTGAAAGCTTATGCATATAAGAATCTGAGCTACCCATATAGAGCTCTTTTCTAGTGCATTTCCATTTGGTTAGTACATCTACTTAAACACTTAGTGTTCAGCTTAGCATAATGCATAGGTGGGAATATTTGGATGATAGACATGGTTATGAACGTGCCATCAAGACATGTTTTGGATGATGGCTTCTAATGAGTGTATTTTATTAGTTAGTGTTGTATATATAAGCCAATTTGGTCATGTTGGCCTATGACACAAATCACCTTATCTATTTTATTCTTTTTTGACCATCGAAAGTCGACACCGAATACATCGATGTTATTCAAATATCGAACATCCAATTGCCGAAAAGGCAGATTGTTAGGGTAAAATAAAATGGAAATGACATAGAACAGAGAAAATAGAATCTCACAGTGGAATCGACAATATATAATATATAAAAGATAGTAAATACTGTTTCTACAAAATTTATAGTACATCTAGGTTAAAAACAAACTTTATCAGCTGGACAGTTATAAAATTATGACCTTACAATTGCTGATATGTATACAATATAATACAGTAGAAAATAAAACACTATGATTGGTGAACATCCAGCTTTTCTCCAATAACTCCATATCACCAAAGTTAACCTGGGAAAATACCAACCTGACTCGAGCATTACAATAAAATAACACCCGGATCAGTATAGAAAACCAGTGTGAGAAAAATCAAGCAATATGAAGAACATATAAAAAATTCTATGAGACTACGCCGCTAATGCAAAATGCATTTTTACCTCACCAGAATAACATCCGCAGATTAAGAAATGGGAAGTAAATCAGAACAATAATCCAAATAAGAAAGGGTGATCCCAAATAACAAAAAAAATCTCAAACTCATATAATGGACAAATATAATTAGACATGGAGAAGAGTTTCAGACACTTCTTGTTGCAAATTATGAAATACAATTCAAAGATTTGAAGTAAATAAGGAATGGGGAATTTTTCAACAAATGACTAGGAGGATGCACTCCCCTTACCCGCTCTTTGGTTATAGTTATTCCGGCTAATGGTAGCAACACTCGAATGAGTACAAATCCTCTTGGATTGACATAACACAAAAGATGAAAAGATCAATTCCACGTTTCGCAATAGAAACAACGGAAATGAATTTATCCAACATAGCTAGGAGGGTGCTCCCCTTACACTGAAAGTATATCTATAGATAAAATATACTTGAGAGTCCATGCCAAACACGCAACACTCTTGGGAACTTCCAAAACTAACCCTGTTACATCAACACATTCATGCTATCAACTTCTCTAAGTGAATGTGAATATATTCTAATGGGTGCGACCTATATGGCAAGGCTCCCACTTTCTCTTTGGTTTTACTTTTCTACGGTGTAGGAGGTCGATGCTTAAAATGATGGATAAATCGTCTTAGAATGACGAAGTATAACAATGACTAGGTCAGTGCGTACCCTTTACCCGCTTATAGGTTTTAGTCATTTGCGACAAAGGATAACAAAGCTCAGATAAAGCAACACATCATCTTAGAGCGACAAAATACAAATAACATAGCGGAATCAAAATCAATATTGATAAGTCAACCATTGGAAATAACAAAATGATTTTTGTATGGGAATGAAATTGCACCATTAATAAACGAATCGAGCTTTTACAACATTTAATCTACACCTGGGCTTAATTTTCACTTTTCAGATATTTGTAAAATATATTAAAAAATTTCTTTGAAATATTCAATTAAAAAAAGAAAATTATAATATAAGTATATTAAAATGAGGGTTAAAACAAAATGTCATTAAAACATTGTTTACCATAAACCCCAAACAATTTACACTTAGCTTTATTTTTAAACAATTTCTATTAAAAGAGTTTTCCATATATAAACCAACCTTTATAAATTTAAACAACACTTATTATCCCAAAGGATAGTAAATTAATTTAAATACCATTTATAAATTTAGAATAATGTTAATTTGTCCTAGAGGACAATTTATATGCAACTTTATAATCTTTTTAATAAAGTAATTGATCGTCTGTATACACTTTTGATCAAGGTTGATTAATTAACTTTAAATTTCTTTATTAAATCAATCAAATAACTCTAAAACACTTTTATTAAATGAGTTGATTTATTTAAACTCTTTTTTTAAATCAGCTAATTAACTTTTAAAATACCAATAATTGAAATGATTAACTTAATTTTAAACATCATTAATTAAAATGATTAACTAAATTTAAGACATCATCAATTAAATGATTAATTGAACTTAAATATCATTAATTTAAATGATTAATTAAATTCAAATCCCTTTAATTAAAATGATCAATTAATTTTAAATATCATGATTTAAATTCAACCATCATTAATTAAAATGATCGATTAAATTCAGGTATCATTAATCAAAATGATTAAGGAATTATAAAAATTTATTTTGTGAAAATACAACCTCAAGTTCAATACACAAGGATTTAAGGAGATGATATTCAATAAGTGAGAATATAGTAAAAAATCGCTATAACGATACTTAAACAATTCAAATAGACTTTCATAATTATTTTAACTAAACATCAAATAAGCAATAAAAGAATAAGAATGAGATGCAGATAACGGTAAATAAATAAATAATGGTGAGAAATCCATTTGGTTCTCTCTACAAAGGTCCCTTGTAAATTATATATGTGTACATTTATTTTTCGAAGTGTTCCGTAATGACCTGTTTGCAACGATAACACTGCGACTTCTTCTTTTTGTGCCTTGCAACAAAATGGTTATGAAAAAAATATAATCATATGGGTCCATAGAAATTAATTACTTTGTCATTTGTTTTCCAAAATAGGATTTCAACCAAACAATTAATCAAACAACAATAATATCTAAAATATCAATCAAGCATTCAAAAATAAATTTATAGCATCACCGATATTATATAGTTAACTTAAAGGTCAGTAAATTTACAGAAATTCCAGTAACCACTGTGGCATTCCGTTTGAACTAAAATCAAATGGGCATTCGATTTTGGCTTGCAATTCTACAAGTTCCTATCTCCTTCAATCCAACTCCATAATGTAGACATCATCGTTATGAATCCAACACGACTGATCGCCTTAGATTTGGACCTAGAATAATCAAGCTATTAATTATACAAGATCCTAGAAGTAAATAATAAAATTATTTCACTAATTACGGTAATTAGAAATTAGTTAACCTAGATTTGGGACTAATCCATCTTCATCAAAATAAGGCCGTGACATTTTCCAACTCTGGTCCTCAAACGTCAACCAAATGCCGCAGCCATAGTCTACCGTACGCCGTAGCACCACCTCCAAACAAAAGCCCTCACCTCGACAACACTTTGCCATCAGCCACGACCTTCCTCTCGCTGCTAATGATGAGAAAATAACCAATCTATTTGTGCCATTAACCTCACGCCAGCACCGCCTTGCTCAACCGCAACTAGATCCGACCATCCATCGAACTCCTCTCCTCTAGCCATTGACATTCTGGTTGACAACTTCTCCCGATATGGCCACTAATGGCTTTGTTGATCGACGGCTGTTGGATGGAGCTATTGAAAAATGGCAGCCAATGTTTATTTTCTAGGTTTGGGCAAAGGTGAAGGGTATGGGGTCCTTATATAAGATTTCTAACCGATATTATCCACGCCTAAAAATTGATGAACTCAAATCGAGACGTGCTACTGACATTCCTAACTAAATACCCTTATTCCAAACTCAATGGAACTATTTACGGAAACGAATTCTATTGTTAGCTTTTTAAATCAAATTATATTAATTTAATTTTTGTAAAAATTAATTGCTATGTGTTTCGAGCTTACATGGTCCAAAGGTGCATCCAATCGCTATGAAACATGTCGGCGTATAGCAATTTATTATTCCGGATCTAACAGCACTAGTTTCGTTAAAATTCGAGATAGTGAAACACAATGATAATTTAACACTATCTAAATATAGTTTTATATTTTCGATCCAATCATCAATATTTATCTGATCTATTTATGTTTCTTTTAAAATTTACAAATTCAATTCACCAATATTATTTAATGATTAAATAGAGTTAAATAAAATTATTAATTCCATTTAATTAATATTTAATTCACAAATTCAAATATTCAAGAAATCCCTATATATGAATATAAATTATTAAATTTCAAAAATATAATTATTAAAATATTTAAAATTATTAAATAATAAAAATCCAATGACCAAAATTCTAAGTTGTTATGGTATAGTTACCCAAGCACTTAGTGTTTGGCTTAGTATATTGCCTAGGTAGGAATGTTTGGATGATAGGCATGGTTGTAAACGTGTCACCAGGGCATGTTTTTGATGATGGCTGCTAATGAATGTATTTTATTAATTATTGTTGCACATATGAGCCAATTTGTTCATGTTGGCCCATGACACAAATCACCTTATCTATTTTATTTTATCAACAGTATGCATATGGATTGAATTGTTGCGCATACATATAAAACTACAAGTATATTTACATAGCTTGTTGCATGCATTTTGAATGCATAACAAAGAACTTTCTTTCTAGGAGGTCGACTAGTTCTAGAGATCGCTTAATTTTTCATTAGTTATAGATTCATATGCATTCCATACCAATACGTTTATATTGCATTTGAAATTTTAAACTAGGGACTACCGTTGCAAGTGGATGATGGTTGTTATAACACCCCATAAATCGAATCATAATTTAATGGAATAAATTGAATTAAATATGATAAGATAAAATATGGAAATTTTATGAAATTCAGAATTTGAGCATAAAATTTATTTTGTTGCATTCGTGCCAAAATTTTGATATGTTTCCATATATAACATGTTAAAAACGAAGCTCAAGCAAAGAAGTTATGAGCATTTGAAATTTCAAATTTAAATTAATTTTATTTGGATTAATTTAGTTTGAATTCTAATTCAAATAAAAAATTAAATTTAGGGTTTAAATTTCAAAAATTAGCTTGGAGTCTAAGTAAACGTTTAATAAACATTTAACGTTAACGAGTTAATTAGGGAATAAACAAATTTTGTTATGGAACGAAATAAATGTTCCTCGAAATAGAGGAGTGGTCAACCTATAGAGGAGTGGTCGACCTATATAGGTCAACCGGTCAACCATAGCGGTCGGCCCGTAGCGGTCGACCGGTCGCACATAGGCAGTCGACCGCTTGGCAATGAAAGTTTTCAGTGATGGCTAGGGCTTGAAGCAATGTTATATTGAGTTGTACACTCAAAAAATTTTATGTGTTTCTTACCTACTTCCATACTACGGTTATGGTGCGTTTCAACCCCTATAAATCGAACCCTACTCTCTCCACTTTTTATTCATATTATTTTGAGGAGTTCAATGAACTTATGCCATTGTTGCCTCTTTGAATTAGTTTCAAAAACTTCATATAGAATTCAAGTAAGAATTCAGTTCATTCTATAATTGTTTCTTCTACCTCCAACCTATACCCATTTTATTCTTTCTCTAACCATTTTGAATCTAATAATAATATATACATATATCCTATAGTGTACAATCAAAAGAGAGAGATTATAGAGGAGATTAAAAGGCGTGCAAATCTAAGGAAAACGAAGCTAAGGCTATTTTGTGAGTGGAAACCTTAGTATTTTTTTGGTGATTGTTTAGTGTATCTCTATGGATTTGAATATGGCTTAGGGATTTCGAGATTGCGAAATTATGATACATAAAATCCCTCAAAATTCATTTTTATTTTGAAATTTCAATTCTATGTTGAGGTTTTCAATTATTTACATTAATTTGATGGGATTTATTTTGATTATGCAATTTTTGATAATTTCAAAGTCTATTCCACTTCTTCTTCCTTGATCCAAATTTGTTATTCTTTAATGAAATAAGGGTTTTAGATTATGTATTTTATTCGTTGTTTAGACCACTTGTTCCACACAAATTTCCTTGTTATCCATTTCTTTGTAAACGAAGAGTCGAATAGAATATGGAGTTTGGATTGCAATTCCTACTTTTTGGGATATTCCATTGAATTGGTGTAATAGATAAAGTTTCTATTTTATTTACATGTTTGTTGTTGAAATTTTGGTTATAAATATTTGTTCCCTGCTTTGGATAATAGAATCTCTTATTTTGGTATGTTGAAATCTTGGGAATTTGGAAAAAAAAGGATTTGTAATATTATTTGGTTAGGAAATTGACATTTAACTCTATTTTAGGGCGTAAAATCCATGTGTTTAGAATTTATTAGGTGCGAATATTCATTTATCTTTATTAGCATAAATTACGTATAATTATTGCGTATATGGTGTAGTTAATTAAATACTTATTTTCATCCCCCCCATTAGGAATGTAACTGATTGTTGGGTGAAAATAAGAGGAAGCTCTTATTTAGCCTAATTATTATTCTAAGCTGTAATAAGGAAGATTCCTTATAAGGCCTTATTTATGAAACGGTGAGATGGGTATTATTATTATATATATAGTGTGTTATATTTATGGCTAGGTCATACAAATGCGAGGTTAATAGAGTTCCATGACGAAAGTCTGCCTTTCACTTTGAGGCTACCAACAGTTGTGTACACTCCCTGTTGATGTGAGATATCCTTATGACAATACTTATAATGACGTGACTTTAGCCCCAAATTTCATTGAGAAAATCTACCTAGCTAATCTACCTACCATTTCCTATGAATAGTTCGACTAATGTGAGATGTCATTATGAGTATGGGTCATACTACGAGGGGCCTACTTCGAGATCTTGGGGTATTAAGTGTTTGTGGGCCCACCTCTTTTCCCTAAAAGTTGTATTAAACTACCTAGATAACAGGTTAGGTGGTATTTATACAAGGGTTGGCTTTTGGTTAAGGTATTAAGTGATTGATTGAGGGTCCACCTTCCCAAAATAAAGAAGTATTAAGTGACTTAAGATTCCATATGATGCTAGTTAGATAGTACCATTGAGTATCACACCTTTGAAATAGGTATTAAATGATGCGGTCTACCTTAATTAAGGTATTAAATGACCAGAGTCTGCTTATATTCTAATAAAATGTATTAAGTTGTTTGGGTATTATCTCTTGTATTGCTTGTTATTTATTGCATGGGAATTGGTTATGGGATTTTAGATACCTGCTTCTAGAATGGAGATATTAAATGGTTGGTTAAGGACCCGCCTCCTTTCTTTATAAGAAGTATTAAATGGCTTTAATGGTTCTAATGATTCTACGTTCGTAGACATATTCTTACTTTGAAATATACAGCCCAAGTTCTAAAAAAGTAAGATTCGAGGTTTTTTTTACCAGACACTTGTTGTTCTGACACCTTCCTCGTTACAACATAGGTTAAGGACGAAGTAATAGCGGCGATCAAGCTTAAAGGTGGAGAACCTTGGGTTGTGGCAGTATTTATCATTACTACTCGCCGTTTTATGTACCTATATATTTAGATAATTGTTGTAATGGATTTATGATACAATTTGACGATATTTTGTATTATGACATTTTATGCTTTTGAAATAAATGGGTACACTTTGCTTTTATATTTTATTCCATCAACTGTGAGCTCTAAAAGATTAGTTATGGCTCTGTATTCTTAGTTCTTTTTTTCTAGTCAACAACCGCCCTTAGAATGGATCTAAGTTATCTAAGTTTCGATGGGCCTTTTTCGGGTCGAAATTTAGGCCTATTCCGGGGTGGGTTGTTCCATTTGGTACTAGAGCCTAGGTTACGTGACAGTGGGGAAAGCTATAAGTATGGAAGACGTACTTGTTATTTTTAAAAGGCTTTTCAAAAATAATTTTATAAATTCTTACTACATATATACCCTATTTTCTTGAACATATGCATATACACCAGGCATCACTTTTCTTTTAGCATATAAATACAATCTTTCGAAATCATCATCGACAATTTAACCGATGGATGTTGATATGGATGATAATCAATCTTCTTCCAGACAAAGTAACCCTACCTATGGAAGACCACCCATTCATGGACTGCCCGAATGGTTTAGACAATATCGTAGGACTTTTGAGCAGATTCTTATTCCGCTGGCTGCATCGGTGGCACCTACTGCCCCACAGGACAATGTAGTACCTCATCCTGTTGATTTTTCTATGTTGCGTAAGGATTTTTCAATATGGGAAGGAGACATACTTTGGAATTGAAGGATATTCGAAAGCTAAAGCATGGGTTTATAATCGTGAGAAAATATTTAGAGAGTTTGATTAGGACGATCAGCTAAGAAGAAGAAAAGCAGTTTGGCACCTCAAGGGAGAAACTCTAGATTGGTGGAACTTTGTGACTGATGAGCACCCTGGAAGAATATTCTCTTTGGACGAATTCAATGATAGATTTGTGAAGACGTTTACGTCTAGGGCAGAAGTGAGCTTATAATTGGAAAAGTTTGTTTAGCCAAGGTAAGAGATTCTACTCTTAAGGAGTACATAGCTAAGTTTACTAAGTTGGCTAAATTTGGAATGAGCCTGATAGATACACCTATAAAAAGGCCATGAAGTTCATAAAGGGCATAATTCCCTGCTTAGAGAAATGTTGTTTACACAAGTGCATGTTGAGGACACATATGAGATGTTGGTGGAAATGGCTATGCTAGACATGGCTAATGCGAAAGATAAGGGAGTCGAAAAGGAGAAGACAATACTGACCCAAAAGCAAGGAGGGTCCAAGAAGGGTAGCTTTTGGGCCAACAAAAAGTCAAAGGGGAAGTTTAAGAAGGATGGTAAGGTGTACAAGAGATGCCAAAGGAAGGGTCATAAAGCTAAAGATTATAGGGTTAGTCTGATGAAGGAGGCCTATATAGGGAAGTGATTTAATTGCCATGAAGAAGGGCATCTCAAGAATCAATGTCCTAAGTTAGTGAAAGGAGGATCAAGCAGACATGCGTATGCTATTGAATTCATCCATATTACTAGTAAGCAGTTGAAAAACCAAGGGAAAGCAGCACTAGAAGGAGTAACTCTTATTTATGAGGCTACCATCTATACCATGTTTGATTCAGAGGCATTACATTCCTTTATAGCTAGAAATGTAGTAAATTTCTTAAACCTTCAAACCCAGATGGTCAACAATCTAATGAAGTTTTCTAATGGGGTTCGACATATCTCTTTCTTATTTGCAAAGATCTAGTGTTAGACATATGTGACGTTGATTTCATATGTAATGTGTATGTTACCCAGCGGCTTGATCGCGCAACCAAAGACTTGATGAAGAGACTTCGTTCGGCATTTGTCCCCGTTCGGTACGACCAGGCTGTTCGGCATCTATGGTCGTTCGGCATTGAGGGTTGTTCGGTATTGTATATCGTTCGGCACTGAGGGCCATTCGGCATGTCAAAGTCATTCGGCACACTGCTCGGCATCTAGAACACATTCGGCATTGAGGGTCGTTCGGCATGTCAGAGTCGTTCAACATTTCACAATGCTCGACATTTAGACCTCGTTCGGAATTGAGGGCCGTTCGACATGTTAGAGTCATTCATTCGGCATTCAATCTAGACCGGCATGGAGCTCGTTCAGCATTCTGGCCTCGTTCGGCATCTCCCCTCGACCGGCATCGGTTCTCGTTCGGCTTGCACTCTTCACTCAACACATCGCCTCGTTCGGCGTTAAGGAAGCACACGTCATTTGCCAATCGGAGTTTGTGGTTTGGCACACAGAGTTCACTCATTTTGGGATAAACTGTCTAACTACTAGGCCCACCAGGGAAGTCCAACCCATCTTCATATATAAATAGAGAGGCAGGAGCACAGTGAAAGGGACATTTTTTCGAGAACACCAGGGAGACTCTGCTGCATTCAAGACTCATTCAAGACTTATCTTTTTTTCTTAACAATTGTAATCAAATAGTGGGTGTACGGATTGTATCTGTAATCAATTAGTGAGAAAAACAATAAAGATTAACCTCAAAGTGGACGTAGGCAGTTACACCGAACCACAATAAATTTGGTGTTCTTGTTTTCTGCGTTTAATTTAGCACATTATCCTCTGTTTGAATTTACTTTCTTCATTAATCTCTCTACATAATTTTACTCAAGGGTGTTAGTGACCAATTCTGGTGCTAATATTTTGGTGCTTTCACTGAGAATCGAATTCTCCGGTCGATAGGATCTACTTTGTAGCTACTGGATTGAAAAATCCCCCGAACCAGATCCGACTTATTCATTGGATGCCCGTTGAATCTATTTAGAGTTCCTACCGACAAATCTACTATGGGAAGACCACGCACTCGATCAGCATCTCACAATGCGGACGTCCACGAGACTGCTAGTGTGCAACAAGTTGGACCTAGCAACCAGCAAGCAATTCAATGCACAGGGCCCTCCACCCAAAATCAAACGGAAGTCATTTCCTAAACAGAGTTCAACGACTTGATAAGAGAACTCAGGGAAAGTAGAAGGCAACTGCCTGAGCAGATTCAAGCCAACACTAATCTCATGACTCAGCTTGCCCAGCAGAAGCATCAGATTGCTAGAAGTAGTCCTGCTCCTTATTCTTCATCTGATGGCCCGACTTCAGCTGATGAACCTCCTAGGCGTAGACGCCGTAAGACTAAAACTGCACAGGCAAGTGCCACCGATCGATCCGCTAGGGATCAAGCACATGAGGAGATTGGACGCCCGGCTCACCAAGACCCAAATCAAGCTGGCCTTCATGACGCACGTTTGCCCGACCGCCAGCAGGAGGGACATCAACCCGCACGGTCCCGTGGAACGGAACCCAACCTTTCATCCTCCATACAAACTCCAGACTTATCGGCCATGGTCATGCAGTTAATGAGAGAAAATCAAGGCCCGACCAACGAATATTGTAGAGTGTCCAAGAGTCATACTCCCTTCACAGACACTATTCTACAGGCTGAGTATCCCAAGAAATTCAGTATGCCGACTATCCCAGCCTACGAAGGGAAGACTGACCCTAGGCAACACGTGATGAGGTACAAATGGATGATGGATTCTGCAAGGGCGAATGACGCAACTAAGTGTAGGTGCTTCCCAATCACTTTTTCTAGGATTGCCACTATGTGGTTTACTCGACTTCCTCCATGGTCTATATCCAGCAACGACGAGTTGGCGATGAAATTTGTTGAACAATTCAGGATACATGCTACTCGTCCAAAGGACGTGATGTCCTTATCAAGCATGATCCAGGCTCTGGGAGAGTCTTTGAAAGCATACTTGCAGAGGTTTCATGTTGCCGCCACTGAAGTTAGCAACCCTAACGACCATGCAATCTTTATAGCGGTAATGCAAGGTGTAGATCCAGACTCGGAGTTTGGAGATTGATTGGCGGGAAAGCCACCAACTATGTTGGAGCGATTCTATTCCAAAGCTCACCAGTTCAAAAGGAGGGAGGAAGCTCGATGGACGAGACGAGATAAGGCACCAGGGCCTGTTCAGGACACAGTGAAAAGTAACATCGCCGTAAAGCAATCCGACGACAGTTCGGGAAAAGTTCAAGCCAACGTCCAGAACAAGCCTGGGCAGTCTAAAGGATCCGGAGGTAGAAATCCCGGAAAGAAAAAAGAGACAGGGAAATGGAAGTCGAGGATTCCGACCCACAACGAATACACCCCCTGAATACGTCTCTTGAAAACATTTACCTATCTACCTGTAACACCTTCCAATACAGAAAGCCATGTCCAAAGGAGTCCACTAAGGAACACAAACGGATGGGGAAGTACTGTCGCTTCCATGAGACCCACGGGCACAATACTGAGAAGTGTAGACACCTCCATGACGCCATAGAAAGGTTAATCATGAAGAAAAAGCTGCAGGAGTTTGTTAAGAACCCACCAGAGAGTAGGCAAGGAACGTCACACCCCGGACGCGGGCCGGCTCCACGCCACCCGGAGGAACCTGCCCGAACCATAGGTAGGTTGATCATAAACATTATAGTTGGAGGACCTCATCTTGCAGAAAAGAATTGGCAGGAGATGGAACGATATGCTACCTCCTTGGGGCATGAAAATTATGAATGTTGTTCGAATGTGGAAGATGGAACCCCCGCAAAACAACAACGCATGATGATAGACGATATAGTGTTTAGGAGTCGAGATGCAGACAGGGTGGAGGCTCCTACTATCAACATGATGGTCATATCAGCAACGATCGGGCCAGCTTACGTCAAAAGGATTTTGATTGATTATGGAAGCTCTGTCAACATCATCTTCAAGAAGGCTTATGACCAAATGAAGATGGAGAAAAAAGATTTAAAACCATGCAAAGCCCGTATCCACGGCTTTAATGGTGCCACAACCGACGCGATGGGGTATATTGAGTTACCAGTTGAACTGGGGGAAGGTGAGCATAGGAGATTTTGAATCCTACCGTTCATAGTAATGGATGTTGACTCTCCATACAATGTATTTTTGGGTCGTCCAGCCCTGGCAGAGTTTAGGGCTGCTTTGGCCCCATGGTGTTTGACATTAAAGTTTCCGACAGACAAAGGAGTCGGTGTAGCACATGGAAATTAGGCGACCGATCGTGCATGTTATGTGGCAGAGCTGAGAGAAGCTCAATGGAGAGAAAAAGGGAAGGTCGCGGACAGCTCCGTCCGCATCCTAAATACTGATGATTGACGAGTATTGCCCGAGCCCTGGCTCAGGCGACATTCTCGGATCCTTGGAGACATAGATCCGAGAGATAATGATGGGAAACCTAGGGAAACAAATATAGCACCGGCTGAGCTGACGATCGACATTCCAGTCAGCTAGGATGACCCATCACAAGTTCTTAAGATTGGATCACAACTCGACCCTTCAGTGGCCGAGGACCTCACTGATTTCCTCCGAGCGAATCTGGATGTTTTTGCTTGGACACATTCTGATATGTGCGGGATTTCTCCCACTATAGCTAGTCATATGTTGAACATAGACCCAAAATACGTTCCCGTGAAACAAAAAAGGAAGGCATGGACCTGGAGAGGTTCGTTGCTCTCAAAGAGAAGGTGGACAAACTCAAAGCTAATGGGTTCGTACGCGACGCCCTTTACCCTGAATGGGTATCTAACCCTGTGCTGGTAAGAAAAGCGAATGGGAAGTGGAGAACTTGTGTTAATTACTCCGATCTGAATTGAGCATGCCCGAAGGATAGTTTCCCTTTACCTAGAATCGACCAGCTCATCGACTCTACCGTCGGACACGACTTATTGTCATTTATGGATGCGTATTCGGGATACAATCAAATCTCGATGCACATTCTAGACCAAGAACACACCAGGTTTGTCATAGATGTGGGGCTATATTTCTATGTAGTAATGCCTTTTGGATTGAAAACCACTGGAGCAACTTATCAACGTCTGGTGAATCGAATGTTTAAAGACCAAATTGGTAGAACAATGGAAGTGTATGTGGATGACATGCTCGTGTAGTTACGACAGTCGAACGATCACATCCAAGACTTAGTAGAGATGTTTGATATACTCAGGCAATGAAGATCAACTCTTTAAAGTGTTCTTTTGGCATTGCATCAGGGAAGTTCTTAGGTTTCATTGTGAACGTGTGTGGAATTGAAGCTAACCCGGAAAAGATTCAGGCTATTCGGGACATACAGGTGCCCAGAACTATAAAGCAAGTACAAAGCTTGAACGGAAAGGTGGCCTCACTGAGTCGATTCATATCCAGAGCCAAGGATAAGTGCATTCCTTTCTTTGATGTGATAAAGAAAGGAAAGAGGAATTTCGAGTGTACATCTGACTGCGAGGAAGCATTCCGAGCTCTGATTAGACATCTAGAAAGTCCCCCGATGCTATCAAAACCAATTGACCATGAAATGTTATATGTATACCTGGCAGTATCCCAACATGCTATCTGTACGACTTTGGTTCGCGAGGAGGACCGAGTTCAAAAGCCGGTATATTATGTCAGTAAATTTTTGACGGGGGTAGAAATAAATTATCCCAGGATTGAGAAGTTAGCTTATTGCTTGGTGATTGCATCAAGCAAGCTTCACCCATACTTCCAGGCACACTCGATCAGTGTTTACACCGATCAACCCTTGCGACAGGTACTCCAACGACTGTAAACTTCAAGAAGGATGTTAAAATGGAATACGAGTTGAGTCAGTTCGATTTACCTACCTGCCACGAAGGGCCATACAGGGGCAAGCGCTAGCAAATTTCATTGCTGAATTCACTATGACAGACGAATCAAACGGCCGCAATGTCATACCTCCCGTTCGATGGAAGATGTACGCCGATGGGGCATCTAATGACCATTGTTTGGGGGTTGGCATAATTCTTGTAACTCCTGAGAATCGATCAGTTTGCTACGCTTTGAAGCTCGAATTCACAGCAACGAATAACAAAGCCGAATATGAAGCATTGATTGCCGGCTTAAGATTTATAAAAGAACTGGGAGTAAGATCGGTTGAAATCTTTTGTGACTCGCAACTGGTGGTGTACCAAGTGCGGGGTGACTATCAATAAAAGGGGAAGAAACTTGCACCGCATTTGGTCCAAGTTCAAGAGCTGCTAGCGAATCTCGAGTATTATGATATTTCACATATCCCGCGTGAGCAAAACAAAGCAGCCGATTCATTGGCAAAATTTGCAAGCACTGGCGACGCACGGCAGATGGGATTATTTCCAATCGAAACCTTGTAAGTTCCGAGCATAAATATGATGGTGGTAGATTTCATGTTAGAAACAGAAATCAAGAAGGAATTATGGACGATCCCATTCAAGCAATACTTGTTACATGGGGTCGTGCCCGAAAGAAGGAGCGAAAGACGACAAGTCATTCGTAAGGCTTCGCGTTATGTAATGCAAGATGGGGTAATGTATCGGAGGGGATTCTCGGCCCCCTTACTCCGGTGCATTGCCCATGACGAGATAAAACGAGTCCTGAAGGAAGTCCATGAAGGTGAATGTGGCGACCATACCGGAGGGCAGACGTTAGCAAAGAAAATCCTCCGCTATGGATACTATTGATTGACTGTGAATCAGGATGCCATAGACTATGTGAGAAGATGTGACAAATGTCAAAAATATGCAAAAATCCCGAGAGCTCCGCCGAGGGAACTCACAAAAATGGTGAGTCCCTGACCATTTGCAATGTGGGAGATCGATATAGTCGGTTCCTTACCACTATCCAAAGGTGGTGCAAAATACGCGATAGTTACGCTCGATTACTTTACCAAGTTGTACGAAATATTATATGTCGTTTTGGCCTTCCACGAACCATCATTACAGAAAACGAAACTCAATTCGAGAGCAAAGAGTTCAAGGAATTTTGCCAAAAGTATGGTATTGAGAAAAAGTTTGCAGCAGTTGCTCATCCGAAAGCCAATGGACAAGTGGAAGCCATGAACAAAATACTCAAATCCATATTGAAAAAGCGTTTGGAAAAGGCTAGAGGCAAGTGGG